>CM076579.1:666919722-667665856 GCA_034641835.2 Pinus albicaulis | reverse complement strand
TGTTTGGTCAATTTAGTGTGTCCTAAATTGCTGCATTTAATTGTCAATCCGGGAATCGTAAGCTGATGAAGTGCGGCGCACTATATGTGCAAGATAACCTCTTTCTTAACTTTTTGTCGTTTAAGGTCTTCCTAAGGTGAAATGGAAATTCTAAAGTGAAAAACAAGTTTGGTTATAATTGTTCAAGGAAGTGATATCCCCTATAATGATTTACCAATCTCGAAACTTTAAAAGCAAATTGAAATTACAAATGACAAAAGAAAGTAAACTGCTGAAATGGAAAGTGTTGTTAATCTAATGAATCAAAACAAGAAACTAGTGAATATGAAAACTAAAATATTCTTGCTGCCAACTGAACACAAAAGAAACTACGCTTATGGAAATTCAAAATTGCAATGAAAGAAATCTAAATCAGATTACATCAATTCATTTTCTGACCCTTCATCATTAGACCAGCTATGACTTGCGGAAGTAATCATAAAAAACTTGTGTAACTGATATTTAATCTTGCAGAAAGTAAACTAATACTAAACCATACACACATGATTCAATCCCTCGCCATCAGTCCAGCTGTGGCTTTCGGAGGCAATTGAAGATGTCATACATGATTCAATATATCTAAGTTTGCGAAAAAGAAACTAATACTAAACTACACACCTCATCATGCAGCCCCTCACCATCAGTCCAGCTGTGGCTTTCGGAGGAAACTGAAGACGCTATGAGCAGCTTAATATATCTAATTTTGCAGAAAGGAAACTAATACTAAACTACACATCTCATCATGTACTGCCTAGTTCACCCAAATTCGTGGCTTTCTTGGAGTAGTCAAGACACTATGAGTAGCTTAATATGTCTAATTTTAACTAACAATCGATAAAACAAATCAAGTGCACAAGACAAAAAACTCGAAGTTAAACAAAGACTGTGAAAGAAAACTAGCAGCAGAATAATATCAGTTTCATATCATTAGCGAAAATACTATGAAAAATGCCCCGGGGTGTCTACCTAAAACCTGCACAAGAAAACTGATCAGTATTTTAACAATCATAAAAACATAAAAGACAGGAATGCAATGGAAATTACAGAAATGTATGAACAGAAATAAAACAACTATGAAATATGAACATGTAATGTTTTAACTACTGAATCAAATAAACAAAACTGAAGTGCACAAGACAAAACTGAAGTTAAACAAAGACTGTGAAAGAAAACTAGCAACAGAATAATATCAGTTTCATATCATTAGCAAAAATACTATGAAAATGCCCCGGGCTGTCTACCTAAAACCTGCACAAGAAAACTGATCAGTATTTTAACAATCATAAAAACATAAAAGACAAGAATGCAATGGAAATTACAGAAATGTATGAACAGAAATAAAACAACTATGAAATATGAACATGTAATGGGTTATGATACAATGATTACTTAAAGAAATGAAATGAAAAATATATACATTAATACACAGAACCTCGGCTGAGCAGGGGCCCTCTACGCAGCTCTGGTATCATCTTCAAACACGAATTAAGTTATGAAACAGAGTTTTTCACATTAAAAAGAAAGTCATTACAGGCTGGTGGTATTACGGCTCAAGGCAGCGTAATCACCACATAACAGAGTACGCACATCAACTTAACATATATATCAACTAACAACTATCAACTCCCATTCACTAACTCTACGTGCGTATGCAAACGCTCTTTATAAAGCAATAAAATGTAACTGTCTCCTGAAGTTTATGATAGCAGCCAGCACGTAGACCACTAAGGCCACGGATTTAGGAGTATGGCCATGTTGGAAAACGGATCTATGGAAGGTGGGCGCTTAAATTCAACTCCAGAACTTTGCACAGATGTCAATTAACCTCCGTAAGCTTGGAACCGGCCGTATGGATGTTTCTATGCCACGAAACAGAGTCCAGCCGACATAGAACTCCACAGTTGACTTCCACGTGGATGGCTTTGACCGCGGCTTTCCTTGACGAATTTATTTGAACCAATAGGACACGAACCATGTCCTTGTCATTCCTAGCCTGCCCATGTGGCTCGTTCCTTTCGTTGACACCTATAACATTGATTTCCACAAAATAGCTGCGGAAAGTTGCAGCGGCTGCGGAAAGTGACAAGTTTCCGCAGCTGTATGAACAAAATCTAAATCAAATAGAAAACACACAAACATAATTAAAAACCATGTTAGATACCCTTTTGCACATGATATTTGAAAATTTTGGAGGTTTAGGTGAGTGAAAGAGATATGGAAAAGTGTATGGAAGAGAGACAAATTCGGGACTCAACATACCCCCACTGTGAAGGTGTTGCATGTCCTCATGCAACCAAAATTTTGACACTCTTTATTCAATTCATGTGCCTTGATACTTCAGCCAACACATCTAACCCCCTTCTTTTCTTCTTTGGTACTGCCATCATTCTGGGTTTCTTCATGAGGCACCTGAATTTGATATTCACACGTGCTCTGCTCAATTTTTGGCATTTCCTTTTTAGCTTCTTATTTTTCTTTTGCCAAATACCCAAATGTAACATAGTATTGTCATGGATAATCTTGTCCAATTTGCCTTGCTCTTTGAGTGTTTCATTTTCATTTTTGATATGCCGATTCAAAAGCTCAAGCTCAAAAATCTCCTGTTTTAATGACTGAACCAAGTTATCCTGCAATGTAGGAGGCTGAATAGAAGAGGTGCTTGGACCTGTGGCTACCTTCTCCAGGGATTCTATATAGTCATAGACCTCCTGCTGTTTGGGGTCTACTTCCGGTGTCTTTTTCATTGGACTGTCCTCAAAATGCTGCAAGGGAGAATTATGTTCAAAATTTGGTTGAGGAGAACTTTCATCAATATTTTGCTGAGAATAAGATGGAGTACGCTCATTGTCTGATTGGGAGTGAAAGGAGTCAGGTTCACTAACTGACTAAAATGGACTATGGTCAGTTGGAGACTGTTCAGATGTCTCTTCACCCAAATCAATGAAATGAGGACCTTTAATTTGTGTTTTTCTCAGTTTTCCCTTAAGCCTGTTGCTTCTCCTCACTTGCTGTGGTACATTACCCTTTTGTTCTTGCTTTCCTGTTTTTGCCTTTTTAGATAGAGATGACTGTTTTTGAAGAAAAATTAATCTCTCAGATAGAATTTGGTGATCTTCTTCTTCAGAAGAAGAAGTTTTATGGACAACCTCAACAATTTCTTTCCCTTTTGATATTATTGGCTTCTTAATTTTGATTTCCTTCTTCTTCCTTTTTACCAATCTCTCTTCTCTATCATTTTTCTTCATAGTAATAGTAGAAGTATCTTGGATTTCATCTACTGTTCTTTTCCTTCTACTTCTTCTTGCTGTGCTAGCTGCGGGAACTTCCTGTGTAGGAGCAACTTGGGTTTCAACATCCATTTTCTTTCTTCTACTCCTTCTAATTGGATTACCTTCAGGAATTTCCTGAGGTTCTTCAAAGAAGTTTCTTACTAAGAATTGTTCCCATGTATCTTTTCTTTCTTTTAGCTCTTTTTCAATCAAAATTTTTATAAGCCCATGATGATATAAATGAGGCTCTACATCTCCTAGGTGTTTTTGCACAGTCACAGCCATTTTCTTCAAGCTATTGAATAGGAAATAAGGAAGATTGAGAGTTTGGTTTTCAAGGAAATTCATCAATATCCTAGTATGATACATGTACATAGAGCCAAAGCGGCCTTCATATGTGATAAATTTCTGAACAATGAGTAATAAAGTGGCCCATTCATCTTTTATTGCATGCACAGGGATTCCTCTTTTGAAAACAGTGATATCCATACCTTGATTTCGGAGGATTGTTCTCCATGCCTCATCACTGATACTTTTGTTTTTGAACCACCGTTCCCCTTCCTGAAGAAGTTCTGTGGCTGCTGCTATTGATGCTTCATTAACCAAAAACTTGAGGTCTCCCACTTCTGCTTCCGAGCCATCAAATGATCTTGCAAACGCTTTGGTAACTTCTCCGTGGTAACCCCGGAATTTCTGAATAAAACGCAGCCATTTAGCTTTTCTCAACATCTCTTTTGCTTGTGGAAATCCCTCTATGAACTTCGGTCCTTCCGGCTCCGCCCTTAATAATTTTCCCATTTTACTTCTCTGTGCTTCACAGCTTGCCTCTGTGAGGGTTTTAAGCGGAAGTGGAACGATGGAATACACGGAGTCGAGCACAATGCCGTGGGGATGTTATCACAAAACGGAAATGAGCACCATACACAGAATGGAATAAGACTGTGGGTGAATATACGAGAATGAGAGTGAGTAAGAGGAACGGAATGGAGTGAAACAGGGAATGAGAATGAGTAGAGTGAGGTTTTGTAAACACGACAGAGAAACGACAAAGAAGTTAACAAAGCATAATGCATTCAGCCATATTTTGAATTTTTGGTGGCTGTGTCATAAATATGAACACGTTTCAATCAATGATTATGGAGTTATGCGGCTTGTAAGAGTCCTTTGTCAACTCAAATATGTATCATTATCTTCGGTGGGCTATTTGAACATGAGTAAGAGTCGGAATTTCAATAATGAAGCCGTTTGTGAATAAATGCAAGAGGATAACATAGAGATCGTGGAAGGTTACGGACTGTCAATATAATCATTGCGTGTTATGGGTAGAGCTCATAGTTTAGAATTACATAAAAATGTGTCTTTTATACTATTTGAAATAAAATTTATTCATACCTTTGGAATCCTTGCTTTTGCCCTTGGTCTTCAACTGATTGATCTTCATTAGTGTCTTGAATGTCCCATTGATCCTCTCCTGCATTTTATTTCATGATTTTAAGAAAACAACAACTAACTGTACATTCTTTTTGAAAACAGAGTAGTAGCAGCTGCGGAATCTGCTTCTGGCTGCGGAAACTGGAGTCAGCTGCGGAAACAGATGTCAGCTGCGGAAACTGACACAGCTATTACTTGGCTGAAATAAAAATGAAAAAATGACAAATGACCAGGTGGAAATGGTCATAAAAAGATTTTTATTGATGGAATGGATGAGATGAAGTGGAATGAAGTGAAATGAAATGAAATGAAATGAAATGAAGTGAAATGAAATGGAGTGGGTGGTGAGATGAAATGAAATAAAAGACAGAATTTTTTTTGGAAAATATAGAGTGTCAGGTATCCCTGATTTTCACTCCATATTTTCTGTATAAGACTGCCAATCAATGATTGGTTTTCAGGCTTATACCATTTTTTTTTCTTTTTTCTTTTTTTCTTTTTTTTTTCTTTTTTTTTTTTTTAACTTGAAAACAAAAACTAGCTTGGTAGAGAAGAAGGATTCTTCTGTACCAGCCTGATTGCAGAACTTTCTTGAAACAACTTGACAAAATCCTCTTTAGAGAGTGGCTTATGATAAAATTTCAATCTATGGCCATTCACTAAAAGAGGAGTTTGAAACTCATCAATGGTCTTGATTCTTACAACTCCATTGTTAAAGATCTTGTCAATCTCATATGGCCCAAGCCAATGAGTCTGAAATTTCCCTTGAAAGTCTTTAAACTTGGAGTCAAATAACAATGCCCAATCTCCTTCTTGAAACTTCTTCTCTTTGATATATTTGTCATGCCACTTAGTTCTTTGATATTGAACTAGATCAGTTCTTAGAATTGCTTCTCGTCTGATCTCATCTAGCTCATTCAATTGCTCCATTCTATGCTTTTGAGCTTCTGATAAGTCCATACCCAACTGAACTGCTATCTTGAAGGTCTTGACTTGGAACTCAATGGGGAACAAGACTTCTTTCCCATAAACAAGTTCATAGGGAGAATGTCCTGTTGTATTCCTCCATGTAGTTCTGTAGGCCCACAAGGCTTCGGGAAGCCTATCTGCCCAATCTCTTCTATGTAGATGAACAGTTTTGGTGATGATACTTTCAAGAACTTTGTTTGTGGACTCCACTTGACCATTTGCTTGTGGATGGTAAGGAGTAGATCTTCTGTGCTTGATTTTTTATTCTTCCATCAACTTCTCCACCAAATTGGATGTGAATTGGCTCCCCCGATCTGTCACAATTTCTCTTGGAACACCAAAGCGAGTAAAAATATCCTCATAAAGAAAATGAACAACTGAATTTTCAGTAGCAGATACTAATGCTTTGGCTTCTACCCATTTAGCAACATAATCAGTACAAACCAATATATACTTCTTTTGCTTAGATGGTGGATTAATAGGTCCAATGAAATCTAAAGCCCATTTTTCAAAGGGTTCAATGAGTACCTATGTTTGCAATGGCATTTCATTTGAAAGGGTAGGTTTCCCTACTCTTTGGTAGTTGTCACACCTTTTGACATATTGTTTTGCATCTTTGAAGAGGGAAGGCCAATAATATCCTAAAGAGAGGATTTTATAGGCCGTCCTTTTGTCTGTAAAGTGTCCGCCGCATGGTTCATCATGACATGCCTTAAGAATATCAGGCATTTCATCTTCCCCGACACATCTTCTGATCACAAGATCTGGCCCTGTTTTAAACAATTCGTTAGAAATCCATGAATATTTTGAACTCTCCTGAATAATTTTTCGTTTTTCACTTGGAAATAAATGTGAAGGTAGTTTCCCTGTAACCAAATAGTTAGCAATATCTGCATACCAAGGGGTCTTAATAGTTACCGCAAACAAATATTCATCAGGAAACTTATCTTCTACAGGAGAATCTTCTTTAGTATTTTGAATTCTAGACAAGAAATCAGCTACTGTATTCTGTTTTCCCGGTCTATCTAACACAGTAATATTGAATTCTTGCAAAAGTAAAAGCCATCTTGTCACTCTGCCATTAGTAACAGGTTTGTTCATTAAATATCTAATTGCAGAATGGTCAGTATGAATAAAAGTTTCATAGCCCGTTATGTAATGTCTAAACTTATTAATTGCATGAACAACAGCTAAGAACTCTTTTTCAGTCACAGTATAATTCAACTCTGTGGGAGTCAAATTTTTACTGGTGTAATAAATGGCATAAGGAATTAAATCTTTTTTACCCAACACAGCTCCAAGAGCTGTATCTGAAGCATCTGTAGAAATATGGAAAGGAAGTTTCCAATTTGGTCCTCTCAAGATAGGTGCTTCAGATATTCTTATTTTCAAAGTTTCAAAAGTTGATTGACAATCAGGATCCCATTTAAATTCACAGTCTTTTGTAAGCAATTTGAAGAGTGGAGATGCTATTTTAGTGAAGTTTTCTATAAATCTTCTATAGTAACCAATAAATCCTAGAAAACTTCTAACATCTCTTTGAAAATTTGGAATAGGTAACTTGGAGATGACTTCAACTTTTGATCTATCAACCTTAATCCCATCTCCTGAAATATGATGTCCCAAAACAATCCCTTCAGTAAACATCATAAAGCATTTTTCATGGCTTAGTGAAAGGTTTGTTTCTTTACATCTTATAAGAACTTTTTCCAAATTTTCTAATGCCTCTTCAAATGAATTACCATAAACTGTAAAATCATCCATATAAACCTCTACACAATCATGGATTATATCAGAAAAAATTCCTAGTACTGCTCTTTGGAATGTTGCAGGTGCATTACATAACCCAAAAGGAAGTACTCGGTAGGAAAAAGTTCCCCATGGACAAGTAAATGTGGTCTTATCTTGATCTTCATGTGCTACCTGAATTTGATTATAGCCACTAAAACCATCCAAAAATGAAAAGTACTTTTTACCTGCTAATGTATCTAATACCTGATCAATAAAAGGCAAAGGAAAGTGATCCTTCAAAGTTGCTTTGTTCAACTTCCTGTAATCAATGCATACTCTCCATTTACCATTCTATTTAGGTACTATAACCAAAGGAGAAACCCATCGGCTATCTGAAATTGGATAAATGAAGTTTACATTGAGAAGTTTTTGGAGCTCTTCTTTCACTATCTCCCTAAGATTTGGATTCATCCTTCTTTGAGGTTGTCCGATTGGTCTACTATTTTCCTCAATATAGATATGATGGATGCAAGTCTTAGGATCAATACCCTTCATGTCAGTATACTCCCATGCAAATGCAGTAGAATGTTTTTGCAAGATTCTGGTTAGTTCTTCTTGTTGTGACTTCTCCATATGTTTGTTGATATTCAATGTCTTTTCTGGAAAAATCTCAAAAACAGAATTACCAAATTCTTCCATAGAGTAAAGAGACATTTGTCTTGATGATAAATATTCTATGTCAGATTCCAACTGAAATTGTGTGGGGTCATATTCTGAAGTTATCTCAAAATTTTCTAATGTGTTCAGAATTTGACCATCCTCACTAATCTCGGAAATGGTAAAGACAGGTTGTATAGTGTTCTCATCATCGACCCATTCATTGTCTCCTATTTCTGTAATTGCTCTTGCGGGAGGATACAAATTGAATTTCTTTGTCGAATTACCATTAGAAATGTACATGTCTCCAGATCTACAACTAATAAAAGCATCAGCTGTGGCCAACCAAGGTCTTCCTAAGATAATTGGATGTCCTCCTAGATTGCTTTTGGGAGTCAAAATCATAAAGTCTACTGGATATTCCCAAGAATCTAAGGAGACTGAAATATCTTCTAATACACCATCCGGTTTAATAACCGATCGATCTGCAAGTTGCAATAAAGTAGGTGTAAAAAGAAGGTTAGGAAGTTTTAACTGTTCCATAGTCTGTCTACTCATAATGTTGATAGCAGCCCCTAAGTCAATCAATGTGTTTGGAATTTCTATCCCATTTATATGTGTCTTGACAATTGGACTTCCAGGATCTACATACTTCTGCATGGCAATTTTTCCCATCATAATGTCTGCAATCTTTCCTACCAGGTGGATTCTTCTTGTGTCCTTTAGCTTTCTTTCTGGTCTTTTGAAACTCAACTCCTTTATGGTTTTTGCTAGAATAGGAATTTCTCGAATGGCTTGTAGCAATGGAATCTTGATACAAACATTCTTCAATTCATCTAGAAAGTCATAGTTAGGCAACAAATTTTTTTTTTCCACCCCCTTATCAATTTGTAGTCTTTCCGGAAAAGGAGGTGTAGATGAAGATACAGGTTGCTCAACTATAGGAGTTGTGGATGCTAGCTTTTCTTTTTCTTTTTGAATTTTTGAATTTTGAAGAGATTCTTCCTCGGAACCCTTATCGACTTGAAGAGAGTCCCCCTCAGAGGTATCTTGCTCTTGAATGTCTATAGAAGGTTTTTCTAAAACTCTACCAGATCTGAGTTGTACATCGTTGAGAGGAACAATCATATAGGTAGGAAATTGTTGTCCTTCTACCATATAAGTAGTTTGAGGATTCTTATTGTTAGGATTTGGCAATGGCTGAGCCGGAAGTTGATTTGTCTTCTGTTGGTATGGGAGCATGAGTTGAGGATTTGTATTTTGTTGAGAAGGTTGATGTTGTGGAAATGGCAATGAAAGTTGTTGTGGATTTTGGTTTGGAAATTGTGGAGCTTGTTGGTTTTGAAAAGATGGAGGATACTGATAAAATTGAGAAAATCTCCCATAAGGATTTTGCATCCCTTGTACCCATGGCTGATATGAGTTTTGATGTTGGGGCCAAGGTTGTTGCCAAGGAGTCCAATTTGGTGGGGTTTGAAGATTCATAGGGTTATTAAACCCTTGAGATTGTTGTCCCTGCCAAGGTCTCCTTGCGACAAAACAGAGAGATTCTATTGAATTTGGATCTTCTTGAAAAAAAGCTTTGAGTCCAGGGATTGAAGGACAATCCTTGATTTCATGATTTTCTGAGCAAATCATACATGTTTCTACAACTTTTGCATCCAAGGGACATTCCCTTAAAGCATGTTTCTTTCTACATTTCGGACAAAAGATGGCTAAAGCATCTATTTCTGCTTTCTGCTTGTTTTGGATTTTAAGGGTGTCTAGTTGTTCACTAAGACCCCCTAAGATATCAGTTTTAAACTCATCAAGCATATTACCAATCTCTGCCCTACTTACTGATCCAGTTGCAGATTTGTTAGCCCTAATAAGAGAAGAATCCCTAGGCCCTTTTCCATTTTTAGATCTTCCCCTTGAGAATTGGATACATAGTTCTGTTATATCATGAAATGGGAGTTGAGAAATGTCTCCTTTACCCATCATGTTTAAAATGTCTATCCATTCATCTCTATTGGCTTTTAATAGGAGGGCTTTCAAGGTTTCATTATCTAAGTTGCTCATCTTTGCTCTTTTCAAGTTGTATTGAAATCTTTCAATTAAGTCTTCCAAATTTTTATCTTCTTTTTGCATCATTTTGAATACCTCATCCTTATGATTGGTGGGCATACAATAGTCCAAGTATCTATCCAAAAATGTTTGTTTCATATCATTCCAAGTCCTGATAGATTGAGTGGCTAATCCCATGAACCATTTCAAAGCAGATCCCTTCAAAGTTAAAGGAAACAGTTTGAGTTTTTGAGAATCTTCCATATAGTCATAAGTTCGGCACACTACTTCAAACTCAAACAGAAATGTTTCAGGATCTTCACTTCGTAATCCATAAAAGTTAGGGAGAACAGATGGTGAAATATTTTTCATTGTTGCATGAGTTTCCTCATCAACTATAGGGAATCCAAGAAAATCGTCCCTATTTCTACCATTATTTCTTTCACCATTGTTATCTTCATTATCTCCTCCTCCTCTACCTCCACCTCTATTTATTACTTCCTCTGCCATGATAGTTTCTTTAGAGTCCTTATAGTCCTCTAATTCTTCTATCAAGGAAGGATGAGAGAAAGTTTCTTTGTTTTCTAAGTAGGCTTTAGTAGGTGGTGTAGGAGAATCCTCTAATTCAGCTGTTCTTTGGCTTCCAAAAATCTTAAGGCTAGGGGTAGATGATGGTGAATCTGGTCTATGCCTTGAAGAAGATGGAGTTGTGAAAATTGAACTCTTGGCTTTAGCTATAAACCTTCCCCTAGAATCTCTTGCTCTATGCATGTCATTTTTTTATTTTTTAATAAAAGTTGGGCTAATAATTCTCTTTCTGATCTTCCAGATCACACTAGGTGCAAGAAGAGAGCATACTTAAGAAATTACTAAACCAATAACTCTCTTTTCTGATCCTCCAGATCACACTAGGTGCAAGAGGAGAGCATACTTCAAGAAGTTATCAAGTTTTCCCTTCTTTTATGATTTTATGTGTTTTTTTTTTAAGAAATTGGTTACCTAGTTACACTTCCCCGGCAACGGCGCCAAAATGTTTGGTCAATTTAGTGTGTCCTAAATTGCTGCATTTAATTGTCAATCCGGGAATCGTAAGCTGATGAAGTGCGGCGCACTATATGTGCAAGATAACCTCTTTCTTAACTTTTTGTCGTTTATGGTCTTTCTAAGGTGAAATGGAAATTCTAAAGTGAAAAAACAAGTTTGGTTATAATTGTTCAAGGAAGTGATATCCCCTATAATGATTTACCAATCTCGAAACTTTAAAAGCAAATTGAAATTACAAATGACAAAAGAAAGTAAATTGCTGAAATGGAAAGTGCTGTTAATCTAATGAATCAAAACAAGAAACTAGTGAATATGAAAACTAAACTATTCTTGCTGCCAACTGAACACAAAAGAAACTACGCTTATGGAAATTCAAAATTGCAATGAAAGAAATCTAAATCAGATTACATCAATTCATTTTATGACCCTTCATCATTAGACCAACTATGACTTGCGGAAGTAATCATAAACAACTTGTGTAACTGATATTTAATTTTGCAGAAAGTAAACTAATACTAAACCATACACACATGATTCAATCCCTCGCCATCAGTCCAGCTGTGGCTTTCGGAGGCAATTGAAGATGTCATACATGATTCAATATATCTAAGTTTGCAGAAAAGAAACTAATACTAAACTACACACTTCATCATGCAGCCCCTCACCATCAGTCCAGCTGTGGCTTTCGGAGGAAACTGAAGATGCTATGAGCAGCTTAATATATATAATTTTGCAGAAAGGAAACTAATACTAAACTACACATCTCATCATGCAGCCCCTCACCATCAGTCCAGCTGTGGCTTTCGGAGGTAGCTGAAGACACTATGAGTAGCTTAATATGTCTAATTTTAACTACTGAATCAGATAAACAAAACTCAAGTGCACAAAACAAAACTGAAGTTAAACAAAGACTGTGAAAGAAAACTAGCAGCAGAATAATATCAGTTTCATATCATTAGCAAAAATACTATGAAAATGCCCCGGGTTGTCTACCTAAAACCTGCACAAGAAAACTGATCAGTGATTTAACAATCATAAAAACATAAAAGACAGGAATGCAATGGAAATTACAGAAATGTATGAACAGAAATAAAACAACTATGAAATATGAATATGTAATGAGTTATGATACAATGACTGCTTAAAGAGATGAAATGAAAAATATATACATTAATACACAGAACCTCGGCTGAGCAGGGGCCCTCTACGCAGCTCTGGTATGATCTTCAAACACGAATTAAGTTATGAAACAGAGTTTTTCACATTGAAAAGAAAGTCATTACAGGCTGGTGGTATTACGGCTCAAGGCAGCGTAATCACCACATAACAGAGTACGCACATCAACTTAACAGATATATCAACTAACAACTATCAACTCCCATTCACTAACTCTACGTGCATATGCAAACGCTCTTTATAAAGCAATAAAATGTAACTGTCTCCTGAAGTTTATGATAGCAGCCAGCACGTAGACCACTAAGGCCACGGATCTAGGAGTATGGCCATGTTGGAAAACGGATCTATGGAAGGTGGGCGCTTAAATTCAACTCCAGAACTTTGCACAGATGTCAATTAACCTCCGTAAGCTTGGAAACGGCCGTATGGATGTTTCTATGCCACGAAACAGAGTCCAGCCGACATAGAACTCCACGGTTGACTTCCACGTGGATGGATTTGACCGCGGCTTTCCTTGACGAATTTTCTTGAACCAATAGGACACGAACCATGTCCTTGTCATTCCTAGCCTGCCCATGTGGCTCGTTTCCTTCGTTGACACCTGTAACATTGATTTCCACAAAATAGCTGCGGAAAGTTGCAGCGGCTGCGGAAAGTGACAAGTTTCCGCAGCTGTATGAACAAAATCTAAATAAAATAGAAAACACACAAACATAATTAAAAACCATGTTAGATACCCTTTTGCACATGATATTTGACAATTTTGGAGGTTTAGGTGAGTGAAAGAGATATGGAAAAGTGTATGGAAGAGAGACAAATTCGGGACTCAACAAGCAAATATTCATACTTGATAAATAAAAATATTAGAGTGTCAAAAATGTGCACCAAAAAAAAAAAATGGCGATTCTGCATCACCACTTTTCAAAATCGGGTGCTTTTTATGCTACCAAAAAAAAGTAGGTAACATTGCGGTTACCTATTTCATCAGTAACATTGTTACATATTGCTGCAACATAGGCTTCAAAAAATGGAAATCAACTTGAAAACAAACTTGACATGTTTGTGGTTTAGAACTTGGAACAAAAGTTTTTTTTGAAGTTTCCACAAATGCCTTCATGGTTGTAGAGTTTTCGCCATAAGATTGAACATAACCTAGACCCAAATTCTTAGGTCTTTCCTCAACCAAAATAGGATCAATCATGCCTTGTGCATGTTTTCCTAAACCCTTGCCTTCATAGCCCATTTTAAACATCAACTTGGACCCTATACCTCTAGTGTGATTTTCAAATGAACAAACACATCTATTTGAAGAGGAAATTGAAGACAAATTTGATTGAATTACCTCTGCTTCAAGCATGTTCTTGGTTAAGGGCTCTTGGGCATGATGGAGCTGCATCTCCATCTCATGCATTCTTTGAAGAATTCCTTCTTTCTCTTCCTTCATAGCAACCAATCTCTCATGAAGTCTAGTTCTTTCTCTGAATCTATCTTCATAGAGAATTTGCACCATATCCTTCAAGATGTAGAAGTCTCGCTTCATGTCTTCATCAAAGAATCTTGTGAAGGAGGAGGATTTTGAAGCCTCACTTGAAGAAGTTGTCATATTTATGTCAATGAACTAAAAAACTTCAACAAAAATTCACAAAGCTTTCAAAAACAATTGACAAAGCTTTTGAATAAAATGGTTGTAGAGTCAAGCTCTTCTTCAAGCATCCTTTTCAAACAAACTTCAAGAGCTTCTTAACAAACAATCATCTAGAGGGTTTGTGCTTCAAGGGTTTCCTTTAGGTCCTTTGGGTAAGGAAGATGCCTTCAGCCCTTCTTCCTTCTTGTCCTCTTCTAGAATTAGCTAACAATAGCTTTCCCTTCACCTCTAGCAAACTCAAACTTGTAAGCAACAGTCAATTCGCAAACAGTCAAATTCTTTGCACTGTTTAAACACCTTTCAAGTCAAACAAGCAATCTTGTGCTCTGTAAAGAAAGAAAAATTTGCTCTGATATCAACCTGATCTGAAAATGGGTTGGATAGCTTGTTATTCTTTTCAAGAACCTCCCACTCAGTTAAACAAATAAAGATCTAGCTTATTCTTGACTTGTGTGGAAATGAATACTTGAAACAGGTGTATGTTTATTTAATTGTTTAAGTGCTTTAAGACCATTTTTTTTTGCTAATATTAAGCATGTGAAACAAACATATAATGCAACAAATACGCATCAACACATAACAGCAAATTTAATAAAGGATTTCACCCGAATATCATGGGCTACGACTCCATGAGCCTTTGTCAACTGACTTGGATATTTGGGATTATTATGTGAAATTTCTCTTACAAGTTAATAAATCAACACCAATAGTTATTTGGGATGTACCATTGGGTTTAGAACATCATCATACCCCTAGAATGGTTGTCATCACTATGAAAATAGAACTAGGCTTCTTTAGACTTGATCTTTGTTGTCGGTGCCTTAAGGTTCCCTGAGCTTCTTCATGGCACTAACCCTTTAAGAAATAATTTTATTTCCCTGAAACGTCACCTACTGTCTCCAACACATATCATACTTCAAAAATAGACTGATCATTTGCTCAAAATGAGCACTGCCTCCCCAGTCTAGGCCTCCATCCACTAATGGCCCTGGCCTGCCCAAAACTTCCCTGTGGATTTTCGACCTTCCGAAGTCTTCAAATGGATCTGAAAATCCTTTCATTGGATTCAAAATGTCAAATATAGTTATAATATACTATTCATTTGCATAAATTGGCCTCTCGTTGCTTCGGTTTCACCTCCAACACTTGGTGGCAGTGGGCACCCCCTGGATCTAGGTTCATTGAAAATTTCTCTGAAGCATATCAACTTTTTGAAGTCCTAAAAATATTCTGAAAAATCCATGAATGGATTTAGAAGTATCAAAAAAGTAAAAAATGACTATTGGTTTGCTAAGAATGGATACTGGCTACTTTGGATAGGCCTCATTCTCTTGTTGGCACTAGATGGCCCTAGTGGCCCTTGGAACTTCTTTGAAGCAAGTTGACCTTCAAAATTCCTATACGGGTTCTTAAAACCACACCATTAATTTCATAATGTCTGAAACATCTAAAATTGACTATTGGATTACTAAGAAAGGCCTCTAGCTGCCCTGGTTAAGCCTCTTTCTATTGTTGCCTCCTCATGGCCCTAGTGGCCCCTAGAACTTCTTTGATGCAAAAAACTGCTCAAAATTAATTTTATGGCTCTACAACCCTCACCAATGATTCTGTAATGTCTGAGATAGTCTAAATTTACTATTGGTATTCTCGGAATGGTCAAATCTAGCTCAAGATAGAGTATATTCAATTTGTGTCCAGTGACCCCTAAAAATCCTCCACTAAATGTGGAGAAACTGCACATAACTCCAGTTAAATTTGGAAAATCTGCAAATTTGGGTGCTCCGACTAAAAACCCGCCAACGCTAATTGTTAGCATTTAATATGACTGTTAGTGTTGGGCACATGACCCCTAAAACTCTGCGGTCACGGTTGGCATTCAAGTTTGGAGCGGAACCATCGGCTTAACATTATAAAAAATGTTGCATGTGACAAGGTCTTTGCGACGGCTGCAGATGGAGGTTAGGGGCTTTCTGTCGGCCTTAGGCCCTTAGGCAAGGGTTTTTATCATATGGGAAGGGGCTGGCCCCTCCAAACCTCCAAACATATTTTTGTTAAACGTTAAATACGTTGCGAAAACCAATATGTTAAGAACCATTGGTAGCCCAACAGGTAAGAGCTATGCTTGCATGAGGGGTGGTCTCGGGGTGAGCCCCAGTGATCCAAACAAAATTTTATTACACCATTCCTGGGCCACGTGGCAGCCTCCAATCCTACCACATGGCGGCCTATGATTGGCCCAAAATTCCAACTTATATCCCTTTTGTCCAGTTAAATCATGACACTTGTCAGCCTGCTACTGGTTTGGAAGAAATATTCTCGGGAATATTTCAAGGAATATTCCTTGGATTTTTTTAATTTTATTTTCCAAAACGTAGTCAAACTTGGTCAAAAGACAGAAATTGCAGTTTACTGGACTTTTCAAATCGCGATATTTCTTCATACGGTGTCGTTTTTTTGAACCGTTCACGGCGCCGGAATTAGGAAGACGAGATATATCCGGTCACGTAGGTTTGACACACTTCCAAACACTTTGAATTTTGAGCTATCACTTAGGTCGTTGATCCAAATCTGATCAAATAGAAAAGAGAAGAACACCTACTTGTGATCCTTCACTATTCTTCATCTCCCTTTTGTCACTTTCGTTGCTCTCAATTAAACTTAACTCACTTAATTGGTACCTGCAATGGATAACAGAAGACATAAAGGCATATAATCTATTCATCTTAATCAAACTGAATCGATTGAATTTGAAAATACACATATAAGAATATGAAAGCATGTATTAGGAAAGGAACGTTTCTCTTTATTATGAAGTAGAAGGAAAAGTTACAACCAGTTGGATTGATTCGATGTCAACTCGCTCTAGCTTTAGTCCTATCCTCATCACATTACCAGCATCACTCTAGCATCATAACATTGCATGCAAACAATACCTCAAAGAGTTGTGATCTTACTAGCATAACTCTACTAATTAAAATTCTTGCTCTCATGTGCACTATGATCAATGCTCAATTTATAAAAAATGAGGGTATTTTAGCATTAATTAATCATTGATTGGATTTTCCAAAAATGGATGAAGAGGTTTCCTTTTTCAATGGAATAGGAGTATGAGTGGTTTAATGGATCCATGGTGTTCATATTCGAAGTTACCAGATAGTGGGATAGCTTGAACAACTTCTAGAAGCCACTAGAAGGTGGGAAGATTCCCGGAATCCTATGAACAATTCATTCCTAGTCGATTAACGCATTGTCAAGTGGGCCTAGATGCTCTTCAAAGCTGCTTTGCATGGAATTAGATGCTCTACAAATAACTTACTACAATATAGGGGTGTGTTGATGGCTCAATGGAGTACTTCAACTGGAATTCAAGCAGTGAAACTTTCATGGATTTAAACCATCAATGGGATGACTTGTTTAAGGCAAGTAGCAACAGATTTAGCATATGCTAGACCATAATTTACACTGATTTGGGTTTTTGGAGTGATGCCCAAATCAACCTATAACACCTAGGATAGTCCAAGGTCTGAATTTCTTCAATCCTTGAAGGATCTATCCGAATACCATCTTTTGATATAATATGGCCCAAAAAATTACCTTCCTCCATAGCGAAAAGACTCTTCTTTGGGTTCAGCGATATGCCAATCTTTCTGCATCTCTAAAAAAAAAAATTCAAATGTTGTAGGTGCTAACCATCTATCTTAGAAAAAATAGTGATGTCATCAATATATATGACCAGAAGTACATCATTTTCATTGGCAAAAGCAATATCTATTGCTCATTAAAAATTAGCCCCTGTATTCTTCAATCCGAAAGGCATTTTGGCATACATGAAAGTACCCCATGGTGTTGTAAAGGCTGTATTTTCTTAATCATATGGGTGGACTAAAATATTATTATACCTGCAGTATCTGTCCAACAATGAAAGTCTAGAATATCTACTACCCTTGCAAAATATGGTCCATCTTTGGTTGTAATATCCCAAAATTGGGAGAGCAGCAATATAAGACATAAAACTGGAAATATGCAAAAATATCAATGGATCAAAACATGATACAACCATAGAGCCATTCCATTATGATTATTAGTAGAAAATGAGTACAATATCTTGAGGAAAAGGTCACTCAAGATTAGGGAAACAAGCCTCTCATGAAACAATAAATCAAAATGTAAAATGATGCTAATACAAGAAATGTTGGAATGGTATAATTGTGTTGTCTATGAGAGAGTAATAGCTGAAAGATAGAAATATATATTGATACTGATACAATGCTCCAAAAGTGCTAAGACTAGAGATCCATGCTCCAAAATAGATTTCTAGGACAACCCAGAAAAGGTTTCTGGAAATACACAAAATACAAAATAGCAAGATATGGTCGTAGGGCTGAATAATCTCTACAAATGAATCATTGATGGGAGGTGGCTTATCTAATATATGAGATGTCTGATCCTCCTCCAATAGATCTCCTAAATGAAGGGTTGATCCCTTTAATGGAAACATAACTCCTCCAACTAGGGTAATAAACACATTGTTGTAGCTGCTCTCTAAAATAACACAGTCCTTGAGGGAAAATACGTTGTAGCTGATGGTAGCCACTTGGCCTCCTGCCAAATATGGAAATAATGCACCAAGGACTTCCTCACAAGCCTCCTGGATTAAAGGATGATCCCTCCAATGGAAAACTAGCTTAGAAATTGGAGATCTTTCTCCTCCACTCCTGCAACCCTGCAACACAACACAGATCTGGAATAGAATGCGCTTTATATGAAGACCAAAACTTGGCCAAATTCTAGATAGTGGTAATGCAGCTCAAGATAACCTCTCCTAAGTAGGCACCCTAAGTCCCTCGAGGATGAGGGTGGGATTTCCGCTCAGAAACACCCTTGTGTTAAACAACACTACAGACCCTGCTTAAAAGCAAAAGCATGCATAGAAATGTCACATGAAAAATCCAGATCTAAAAAGATCAAAATCAATAATATAAATCCATGTCTTATAATGTTTCCATCCTCTTTCTTATATGATTTGTGAGCTTCCTCACCCTGGGCCCCACTCATTAAAGGAGCTACTCTCATGCATACACTCCTCCTAAATGATTGTGTTGTCCTCCATTAATCCTCCATTATATCCACAACAAAATTGTCGATCTGGTCAACTTTGACCCTGTCCACATGCTCTAGCCCCTTTTCACACCTAAGGGTGCTTTATTCAACTGAAAATATGATACACATTCACATGAGAAGTGGTTTTATTCTTTATAAATATATTTATGGGTCTCCCTACCCACTTATTCACCTATCTAAGGGACAAAAAAAAACTTTAATATTCCAATTAATTTTGGAATATTACATTGGTAGTGGGTAATTGTCTTTCAGTGACACTTTATTCAGATTTCTGAAATCTATACACAAACGGATCTCTCATGTATTCTTCCTTATTGGCACCAAATTAAACATTCTATTTAAAAAGAGAAGTGGAACTATAATACCAGCAGTAAATTATTTTTTGACCTCTTTTTGAATGGAAGGCAACAACTTGGGATTCATTCTCCTCAAATTTTGGCAGAAAGGCTTATGATCCAGCTTTAAGGGAATTGTATATTGGATTATACTCTTATTTTACACTTTAAAATCAGAATATTCCCAAGCAAATACATCAGCAAACTGAGACATGAGGGTTGCATATTTACCTTTCATTTCTGAGCTCAAGGATTTTGATATCTTGACCATCTTTGGCTTTTTAGGAGTGTCAAGATTGAGGTCTTCCATTCCCACTTATGTTGGTAATATGGTCGGTTTGTGTGTCACATAATGTTGATAAAAAAGCTCCTATAAAGGCACTAGACCTTTTGGAATGGATTTATCTCTCATCTAAAGTACTTGCATTTCTACTGCATGGAATTCTTGGCCATATTCATAGCAATGGTTATCCATTTGTGAATTCACAATTTCCACTTATGTCTGTAAGAATTTGTTGATCCATTTGTCATCTTGAAATACTTTCCAATACTAAAAATTTATCTCATGCTTCTTATTAGGATACAATGGAATTTTAAACATGCTGGCCGAAGTGGCAAGAGAATCAACAATAATATTATTGTCCCTTGGAATCAATGAAAAAGTATACTAAGTGAATTTCTTGAGGATATCTAACATTGCATTTCGGTAAGCTCACATTCTAGGATGTTTGGCCTGGTATTCCCCTTTGACTTGTTTTATTACCATCTCGGAGTCACGATAAACAGAAATTTTCTTGGCACCTAACTTCTTGAGAATTTTCAATCCTACTTTCAAAGCCTCATACTCTTCTTCATTGTTTCAATAGTTGACAGCCAACTTTTAAGAAGACATTCAAACATTGGGAGGAATTTTAAGTGACTTATTCATAGGGCTGTGAATCCACACTCCAATGCCAATCCCTTCATTTCTAAAGGCGCCATCGTAGTCCATGGTCCACAAACTACTTTCTTCATCGGGAAGTTGTAAATCAAATGAATGAACTTGCTTCTTAAGAGAGTTCTGTTGTATCAAATATTTCTTTACCTTTCACTATTTCATCTCATTTTTTGGCTGATGTGCTTGGCTCCAAACCTATTGGCATCTTTTCTTGATTTTCTGCATTTGCAATTTCTAAAACAGAATTTGGAAACTCAAAATTTTCTGAATTTGAAAACTTAGAAATTTTTGTCTTCTCTTCAAGCAAAAATTCTAAATATGTTGAACATTCATCATTGAATAAAACAAAGGACTCTAAATATGTGTGAATAGCATGTATGGGATGATTATTTGGCTTTTCTCTGCTACTGATCATGTACTTCATTTTAATTTCCCAATATAGTTTTTTGAGTTGCCCAAAGACAGGAATTGTAGCATATGAAAAGTCAAGTTGCAAGGTACCTCTAAGCTTTTCTCCCCATGGCCAGGAGAGAAAAATTCCATATCTGGGAGGGATATCAGCCACAACAACATCCATAAGGACAATCTTGGCTAGGATTTGCTCTCTAGACAACACTAGGTCCTTAATGAGGCCAAGACATTTCACCCTCCCTGAATCAAATGAATAAAGATCATGGTAAGGACGTGTGATATCCGAGCCTAATCTATCCATAATGGCCTTGGGTATAAGGTTATGAGAAGATCCATAATCAAGAATAACATTATGGAGGATTAAATCATGGATTTTGAGGCTAAGATAAAATGGATGGACCTCACTATCTTCTAAATCACCATCAACAGCAGGACCAAATAGAAGTTCCAGGTGATCATCACTCACATTAACCTTGTCAGACATCTGATGCACCCTAAGAAACTTACCTACTTGAAACTTGTATTGATCATTTTTTACTATTTCAGTTAGAGGAATGGAAAATTTCAACTTTGCGATTTCATTTTCAAGACTAAAAAGAGTAGAATGTTTTTCTACCTCATTCAATGGTGAATCTCACTTCTCTGGTTGATATTTGTGTGGAATTTCCTTCTTCTATTCTCCATCTTGTACTTATTTATCCTTCTTCTGAATGTTGGTGGAAGCTTCATTTCCTTTAGCATGATTAGGAACAACAGGTACTTTGTCTTTGCTTTGATTTGGGGTTTCTGTTTTTTTATGATGAGCATCTATTTGGGAATTTTTATTTTTATTTTTGGAGGTTATAGGAACATTCCTACTCCTAAAAACATACTGCCTCTGTACTTGAGTAAGAGTATTCTGATATCCCCTCTGGCAATCTTTTGTCCGTACTGATAGCATATCATCATTTGACAAAACATATTGTTGATCCTCCGATGCATAATTTTTGCAGAAAATTGATCTTCTTCAGTGAGAAAAATAGGTTGTTTATTTTCCTCAAATAAATTATTCTCACCATAAATTTCTTCTTCATCTTCTTCATCAGGACCTTCAGTGTAATTTTGCTAATATGGAGTTTGAATCTGTTGTTGACATTGTGGATCCTGACCCCTATGTTCGCTTTTCTTGATCATGTATTGAGGTTGCTGATTTTAACCCCAAAAATTGGGATTCTAATGGAGGGTTCAACTTGTCTATCAGCCATAGACCTTTTATCCATAATCTTCTCCATGGTTTGATCAAGCTGTCTAATTTTCCCTCTGATGAAGTAGACGTTTATTATTTGATAGTGACCCTTTTTTCCGTCTTGATTTTAGACTTTTTAATGATCAAATTAGCTTCCACACTTACTTCATTTATCTGCATTTCTTCAATATTTGATGGGTTTCTTTCACTTAGATGATATGCCATGTCAGGATCGAAACCGTCTAGATAGTGAAGTAAATCAAGGCCTAGAGGAGGCTTGATTTTTTCAGGAATTGAATCATAGATTTTATTGAATCTAGCTGTAAAGTCTTGGAAAGACTCATTGGGATTCCTTTTCAAGGCATTACATTCAACTAAAATTTGCAATGGATTCTTTTTCTCCTCCCATTTTTCCATGAAAAATTCAATCAGTTGTTGTGAAGTAGCTACTGAACGAGTTGTAAGAGAGCAAAACCATTTCTTAACCTCTCCTAAGAAACTCAGTGCAATGATGCGCATCTTGGAATCATCATCCTCAAACTCTTCAAGATCTATGAAATCAACCACTTTGATAATGTGTTGGTAAGAAGTGAAATTTGATGTTCCATAAAAAATGGCTGATCTTTGGCCATAATTGTGAGGTAGTGTAGTGGGTTTTTGGGGTAAAAGTAGTGGAGTGAATCTAGCCATGATTAATGGAGGGGGTTGTAAAGGTGTTGATGGAGTGAAAACTTGCAGAGGTAATGATGGGATGGAAGGAAGAGATGATGATGTAGCTGTATGAGAAGGTGTAATGACAGGTGGTGAAGAAAAATATTGTTGCTTATATTGGAAACAAGCTTTTTTCTGAAGTTTCTTGAAATTTATCCACCAAGCCTTTAAGTTTGTAGAAATCAAACCAAACTTCACTATCAACTTTAGAATAAGAAAAATCACTATCAAATATATTTTCTGAAAGAAAGGTTTCAAACTTAGACCTGAAAAAAGATGTTTCGAATTATGAATTATAGGACAAAACTTCTGAAGAAAATCTCGTAGGCAAGGAATTTGACTTGACAAGTGGAGGAATGGCTCTTCCAAATTTTTGATTCTTGGTTTTCTTATTTCTTAAAATACTTCCAAGGTCATTTACAATTGGTGAGGGATTTGGGTCTGGATGTAACCTAGTATTCCTTTCATGAGCCGGCTTAGATAAGAATTTTGACTTTGACTCAAATTTAACAAATCAGCCTATTTTGAATGCTAGAACCTGTCTCTCACAAGTCTAACCTTCAGTGAATCAAATCAATTTTCCTAGGTAATTTTTTACAATCGCTCCCTGACAACAACGCTAAGAATTTTATCACTCCCTCCAACTTCTCAAGGCTGAGAGTGGGATTAAAGGAAGGTAACCACATATCAACCTTTAGGTCAGGTAGCTAGCCCTACCAAGACCAGAGAGGGCTCTCTGAATGTCACATTGTTTTCAATTAATTGACTAAATATTTAATGATATTAGGATAGGTATATAAGCTCAGTAAATAGGATTTTTGTTTGGTATTTTTGTGCTGGATAGGAATGACAGTAAGGAGACCAGGTCTAGGGTTTTAATGTTTGAATTTCAAAATCAATATGGAGATAATATGGATGAGGCTAGGTAGGTAGCTTGAAAGTATGTTTATTTTTTAATTGTGTATAGGATGAAATGATAGAAATTCTGAATGAGCACCAAGGTCAATTCATTCATTTAGAAGAAAATAAACACATAATGTAAGTCTTGTTAAAACAAAGCATGAAAAGGTACATTTTATGCTTATAAACTAATAAGATAAACATATAGAAGCATGTATATAAAATAGGAAAACATATAATTTAACATGATAAGATAAACATACAAATAAAGAACAAATTCTCCAAGGCATACCACAAGATTCTCAACACAATTTCTGCAACATTATCTTTGATTTCATTCCAAAAGGCTTGTACAATAGCTCCACTGTAAAAAACAACTATCCAACCCAAGAAAACACTAAATAGGGTATAATTATAGAAAAATATGCATAATGACACCTCATACGGTCAAAATCCCATCCACAATGCATCATAAATACATGAGATGAGTTACTTCCTATAATTTAGGGAGGTTAAAAACCATTCCCTCAAATTTAGCTATAGACTAAGAATGTTTGTCCCCCACATTAAATTACATGTTTCCTCATGATAAGAGGTAAAAACCAACTCAATTACTCCTAATGCCAGCTCAAAGGACAACAAAACTTCAAAATTATGACTTTTTTTGGGCTTGACAAGTGTCCTGAGGAATCCTATGCAGATGTTTAACACTTTTTACATATGCGTAACAGACTTTTACATATGCGTAATTCTTTTTAGCAGTAGAGTTTGAGGTATTTTGAGGACTCCAAATACAAATCTGAAAGATAGGTCAACTAGCCCTATGTGTCTAGTTTCCATAACATCTTGAATTTTGAAAAATGACCCATGGGAAGGCCTCCAAAAGTTGATTCTCCAAATTATACTCCAAATGCGTAACATACTATCAAAAATATTGGCAGAAACATAGAAAACTGGTGTTTTTTTGTCTTTTTCTTCCAAACTAGAGATTTTCATGCATCAAGGGTTCTTGATCTGTAATGTACTCATAAAAATGTATCCAACCATGTAAACCATTCATCATCTCTATACCCTAGTAACAAGTGTAAAAACTTGGCGCTACGCATCTATGAAGGCGGAATTTCTAGTTTAGTGCAAAAATCACTAAAAATACCAAAATTGCTCAAAACTTCTCCAAATTTGTTTTTTGGCACTTGTGGATGATGTGCTAAACAACCAATGAAGCTTTAACCAGAAAATATAAACCATTCTTCTCCTTTAGCTTCCTGATAGCCTCTTTGAGCTTCTTTTTCACTTGTTTAAGCTTGCTTTGTGAAATTTGGTTCATGTTACAATAATTATTGGTCATGTACCTTTGAAGATTGTTGTCTCTTTTGGCTCTTTTCAAAAGCTTGTCCAAATTTTCATTCACCCTTCCTAACCAAATATCCCTGTCTTTATTAATCTCCAAAGATATTAGCTCATTAAAGGTAAACTTTTCAGGTGGCACTAGAAAATTTGGCGGAAATTCCAACGGCCAATTCGTTGCTATTCCAACACATAGTCGTCGCAAGAGCGACAGTTCGAGGGCGGACAAAATGTGGTTTGTCATACCGTCGCAGTTCCGACACACCTAAAAAGTGTCACACTATCGACACTTCTTCCGTTGCTTTCGAACAAGCGTCACTCTTCCGACGTCTCACGAACCGTCGCGCTTCTAACGTTTGTAAACGGTCGCACTTCCGACGAAATGTGGTCCGACATTTTGAACGTCACTCTTCCGACGTTTGTAAACGGTCGCAACTCCGATGCAGTGTGGTTTGACGTTTTGGACGTCGCTCTTCCGACGTTTGTAAGATGTCGCAATTCCGACAAAATGTGGTCCGACGTTTTGAATGTCGCTCTTCCGACATTTATAAGCTGTCGCAATTCCGACGAAATGTGGTCCGACATTTTTATACTGTCGCTCTTCCGAAGTTTCTGAGTTGTCGCAATTCCGACGTCTACAAGGCATCGGTATACCGATGGCGGGTTCAATTTAAAAAAAAAATGAAACTTTAAAAGACGAGAAACGTTGTTTTGAATATATTACATGAATCAAAACAGTCCATGAAGTCATTACATTTTCACATATGAATATTGGAACCCAAATATCCATCCAAAAAAGTGGAAGTCCCACCCCAGACAATGATAGAAAAATACCCCATGTCACATACAGGGACATGATATAAAACCCAGTAACGGTCCACATGGAGATTATCTACAAATCTGAGAAAGCATCCAAATATGCCAGAGGCATCTATAAGAAAGTGAAATAGCAATATGTAGAATAGTAAAGCAACAGATAGAGTACCGACGTCCATTGTTCCAAATACAAATTAAAGTACCCAAAACCCTGCAACAGAGAAAAACGCTAATCATAATCATGTGAGGAGTGTGATATGTCCAAAATATAAAAAGACCATCGGACCATATCAATAAACCAGCAACATAGACCAGCATCGCTAGTTTTGAAGGCAGAGTGATAAACATTAATCATTTTTTTTTCACAAGAGAAAAAACGTTGTTTTGAATATATTATATGAAGTAAAACATTCCATGAAGTCATTACATTTTCACATCTGAAGATTGGAACCCAAATATCCATCCAGAAAAGTGGAAGTCCCACCCCAGACAGTGATAGAAAAATACCCCATGTCACATACGGGGACTTGATATAAAACCCAGTAACGGTCCACATGGAGATTATCGACAAATCTGAGAAAGCATCCAAATATGCCCGAGGCATCTATAAGAAAGTGAAATAGCAGTATGTAGAATAGTAAAACAACAGATAGAGTACTGACGTCCATTGTTCCAAATACAAATTAAAGTACCCAAAATCCTTGAACAGAGAAAAACGCTAATCATGAGAGTGTGATATGTCCAAAATATAAAAATACCATCAGACCATATCAATAAACCAGCAACATAGACCAGCATCGCTAGTTTTGAAGGCAGAGTGATAAACATTAATCATTTTTTTTTCACAAGAGAAAAAAACGTTGTTTTGAATATATTATATGAAGTAAAACAGTCCATGAAGTCATTACATTTTCACATCTGAAGATTGGAACCCAAATATCCATCCAGAAAAGTGGAAGTCCCACCCCTGACAATGATAGAAAAATACCCCATGTCACATACAGGGACATGATATAAAACCCAGTAACGGTCCACATGGAGATTATCGACAATCTGAGAAAGCATCCAAATATGCCCGAGGCATCTATAAGAAAGTGAAATAGCAGTATGTAGAATAGTAAAGCAACAGATAGAGTACGTACCGACGTACATTGTTCCAAATACAAATTAAAGTACCCAAAATCCTTGAACAGAGAAAAACACTAATCATGTGAGGAGTGTGATATGTCCAAAATATAAAAAGACCATCAGACCATATCAACAAACCAGCAACATAGACCAGCATCGCTAGTTTTGAAGGCAGAGTGATAAACATTAATCATTTTTTTTTCACAAGAGAAAAAACGTTGTTTTGAATATATTATATGAAGTAAAACAGTCCATGAAGTCATTACATTTTCACATCTGAAGATTGGAACCCAAATATCCATCGAGAAAAGTGGAAGTCCCACCCCAGACAATGATAGAAAAATACCCCATGTCACATACAGCGACTTGATATAAAACCCAGTAACGGTCCACATGGAGATTATCGACAATCTGAGAAAGCATCCAAATATGCCCGAGGCATCTATAAGAAAGTGAAATAGCAGTATGTAGAATAGTAAAGCAACAAATAGAGTACCGAAGTCCATTGTTCCAAATACAAATTAAAGTACCCAAAATCCTTGAACAGAGAAAAACGCTAATCATGTGAGGAGTGTGATATGTCCAAAATATAAAAAGACCATCAGACCATATCAATAAACCAGCATCACTAGTTTTGAAGGCAGAGTGATAAACATTAATCATTTTTTTTTTACAAGAGAAAAAACGTTGTTTTGAATATATTATATGAAGTAAAACAGTCCATGAAGTCATTACATTTTCACATCTGAAGATTGGAACCCAAATATCCATCCAGAAAAGTGAAAGTCCCACCCCAGGCAGTGATAGAAAAATACCCCATGTCACATACAGGGACTTGATATAAAAGCCAGTAATGGTCCACATGGAGATTATCGACAAATCTGAGAAAGCATCCAAATATGCCCGAGGCATCTATAAGAAAGTGAAATAGCGATATGTAGAATAGTAAAACAACAGATAGAGTACCGACGTCCATTGTTCCAAATACAAATTAAAGTACCCAAAATCCTTGAACAGAGAAAAACGCTAATCATGTGAGGAGTGTGATATGTCCAAAATATAAAAGACCATCAGACCATATCAATAAACCAGCAACATAGACCAGCATAGCTAGTTTTGAAGGCAGAGTGATAAACATTAATCATTTTTTTTTCATAAGAGAAAAAACGTTGTTTTGAATATATTATATGAAGTAAAACAGTCCATGAAGTCATTACATTTTCACATCTGAAGATTGGAACCCAAATATCCATCCAGAAAAGTGGAAGTCCCACCCCAGACAGTGATAGAAAAATACCCCATGTCACATACAGGGACTTGATATAAAACCCAGTAACGGTCCACATGGAGATTATCGACAATATGAGAAAGCATCCAAATATGCCCAAGGCATCTATAAGAAAGTGAAATAGCAGTATGTAGAATAGTAAAGCAACAGATAGAGTACCAACGTCCATTGTTCCAAATACAAATTAAAGTACCCAAAATCCTTGAACAGATCAAGAAAAATGCTAATCATGTGAGAATTCAAAGTAAAGTTAATCTATTAACATTGCGAATAAAATTACACCGAAGTCAAAAACATTGCCTGGCCATACTCATGGCAAATTTGTCATCAAAAATCAAAAAATTAAGAAGACTGCCCTCATACGGGGAAACCAGTCTTGAACATTTAATTTACAGAATTCAAAAATATTACAAAGGTCCAGCACAGTAAAATAATCTAAAAGCAGCCCAATTAAGTGGGCCTGCTAAGCAAGAAAAACAAATTAACCAAAATACTCCTCCGGTGGTTCCTCCACGATTCGGCACCATCCTTCGGAAGGTCCAGGATCGCTAGGTGCTACCTCCACATGCATGCCACAGCTCCCCTCCTGAAGGCCCGAATGCTGGCCGGCTTTTTCTGAGCTCAGACCCGCCGAACGGGTGCATTCTTCCTCCGTTTGGGCCTCCTCGCGAAAGACCACAATGACTAAAGTCGTGATTCGCGGGCAGTTGAGAGAGAAATTAAAGGAAAATTGCGCAGTGCACATCGTGGGAGAAAGTGAACTAGCGGTGGGGAAGCGAGGAGCAGGGGAATCCATACGGTGGCCAGATCCTACAACCCGACCCTGCCCACTCCTAGTATTTGGATATCGACCTGCATAATAATCACTGGACTGGCCAGAAGTCAACTCTGTTGAGGGGCTGGAGGGAGCCCGCAGGGGTTGACCTCTAGTGCTCCCCCTGCGGCAACGCATCCTATGACACACGCGAGGCATGGGTTCAGTCTCAGGTGCAGTGGGCACAAGAGGAGACGGAGAAGCAGAATTCCAATTAACAGAGGAAGATAGACAGATACAGAACCGAGAGAAATGCAGATATGCTGCAAGGTCTAGGCAGCAGTTCAGCTAGCCACTTCTCCTTATCGTCACAGTTAGTAGGCAGTGTAATCCAGCAACTGGCTCATCTGAAAAACCATAGCTAAAAGCCATTTTCTCGACCCGACTGCAATGCAATCAAAGGACGCCCGTCATAATTAATATTTGATCATTAATAATGAGAGCCGAAGGTCGGATCATATCAGAGCTTGCAGAATCGCTAAGAGGAGTGGAGGTCGATCTTGAATAGTGTTAAAAATTAATTAATGCGGATTTGATGTGAAAACTTAATTGAACAGCATTAAATGTTAATGCGATTGACATGAAATTGCCATATCCATGTCCCATCACCTTAAACGCCATCGAATGCACCCACAGCCGGGAGCAGGGCAATTTTTTATTGAGGACACGTGGCAGAATTTGATTGGAGCGGATCTTCGTTTGGGCCGCTCGCGCAGTGGAAATACGGACCCGAAAAATATTAGGGCGAATTTGATAAGAAATTCGCGTCACAACTCTCCCTCAGTACGCCAGCCCAACTTCAAACCCGAAAAAGATTAGGGGAGAATTCATTTGGTTTTCACGTCACAAAATTGGCCGACGTCAGCAGGCTATTTTGGAACACGAATTTGGTTTGAATTATGGTTTATCGTCGTTTGAAGTCCGGCGGGCTCAACTTAAGAACAATTTTGTTTGATCCCATCTTATAAAATTTGTGTTGGTTTTCTTTGATAATACACATATTTATAATAAATCATGGGAATACCACACTAAACATGTGGAAAGTTATATAAATTATTGAGAACAATCATTTTTATGTAAAAATATCCAAATGTGCTTTTGGGAAATAAGAATTTGAGTATTTGGTTCATATTGTTTTAAAGGAAGGAGTGAAGTTGGAGCCTCAAAAGATGCAAGCTATTACAAAATGACCTATTCCTAAGAAAATTAAGGTTCTTAGAAGATTTTTTAGACTTACATGATATTATTGATCATTTGTTAAGAATTATGCATGCATTTCAAGTCCACTCACATATCTCTTGAAGAAAATATCATTTATATGGAATTATGAGGCTACTTTGACATTCTCTCTTTCAATGGATGCCATGTCTTCTACACCAACATCGGTTGCACCTACTTTTGGTAAAACATTCATAGTAGAGTGTGAGGCACTAGGACAAGGAATTTCCGTAACATTAACACAATAAGGGATATCATTGGCTTTTAAAAGCAAGGAATTCAAAGAAAATATTTGGTGAAATTCAAGGAATTCACTTTTGTTAATAGGTTTATGTCACACGATGATGCAGGGGTATTAGGCACTAGACAACAATGTAGGAGGTTTTGTCCACATGTTGTGGCTAGGAGGGTTCGAAAACATTTGAGTTGTAACAGCTAGGTGTCAATACCTCAGTTGGCTGTATTACTTAGACTAGTTATAGTTGTAGGAGTCGAACAGTTTCAGTTAGTTGAATTATTATAATTAGACCTTTTGATTTCTAGAACAGTCCTCTCAGAGGAACCGAAGAGCCATATGTTATGTATATAAATTTTAATTCCTCGGATGAATAAAAGTAGAGAGGGAAGAGGAGAGTAGAGAGGGGATTTCTGCAATAAACCTCTATGTGTGAACAATTGTTTCCAGTTAAATGATTTCCAAGCTTAGTTTCCATTGAATTATCTCGAACTGCTAATTGTGAAGAATTTTTTAACTGTGAGGCGATTGGGTACTGATAATTCCATTCTTCTGTCTTTGAATTCCCGTAAATTTTTGGATAACCCTGTGAACTCACCCCACCCGAAGGCGAGGTCTGTGTAGAGAACCGAGGTCGTGAAAACTGTTCAAATATAAAAATATCGCTTAATAAAGAGAAAAAATTGCTGTGCTTTCGGAACCTGACCCGAGGATTGGACATGAGTTAACAAACAAAAGGATAGCGGAACTAGACTTGCACCCGTGGTCAAGCCCTCTACCAAAACCATGAGCGGAATCACAAAAGCGGGTTGCCCATATCGCACCGCTTTTGCGGAGTAGGCGGTATTTCCTATTCGCGAGCGATTCCATAGGGAATGCGACACGTGGCGAAGTGACCCCGGAAAACAACCGTTTAACCCACGCCATCGCACATTAAAGCCCGACGTTGGAAGCCGAGCGAAATTGCCAAGAGTCGTTGATTTGGAGAAGGGCCATCGGACGGTGGTCGCACGTTGAACTTGCCCGGAGGTTAACTAAGGTGTGCGGAGGATAGCCAGGTACGATACGAGTGTTTGATTGGTTATTGATATATATAGGTGGGGTCGGAGTATAATGAAATTTTTTAATTAAACGATTGGCGGATAATTAGCATAAGTCTGGAGCGTGATTGTTGTAAGGCTAGGTGGTGAAATATAGAGCCGAAAGTTCATTACAAGTTATTTATTTAAAAATAAACGTGGAGTATAAATACAAAGTGTTGAAAGTTAAACATTGGTTATAAGGCTTGGAGATAATATAAAGTCTGGAATATAAATTAAAGTCCAACCATTGTGGATAGTATTTATTTATCAAATTCTACGAATTTGATAAATAAACCCGAAGAAAGAAGAAGTCAATTAAGACTCAGGCTGGAGGAAAAGAACGAGGTAAACCAAGGGAAAATGCTGACAGAGCGATTGTAGACACACCAGCTCTCCTTGGGGGTCCAATTTCAGTTTTGTTGTGTCACACGATGATCTCTCTTCTCTAGCATTTACTTGTATTGAAGATCATTATTCTAGGAATAAGGAGTTATTTTCTCCAAAAATAACCCTAGCCAAACATTGACAATGCATCAAGGATATCTTTCTATGCTTCATAAGTACATATGTTCTACTTCTAAATCATGTCTTGGAAGTGGTTGTTTTGCTGGAAATTATTCACCAGTTGGTTTCATACCAAAGTCTTTTCACATTTTCAGCATCCAATACATGAAAAAGATAATGGTTTAAAACAACATAAATATTTGAAATTTTGCAAGAATTGTCTGGCACACTTTGAATATGAATTTTGAATTCAAGTGCATGATGTTGTATAGGATCAAGTGTCATTTTTAATACCAAATGTTTCACAAGAAACTTCTCAACATGCTACCCTGCAGTAAGGATTAAATGACAATATTGCATCAACTATTTCCATAATAAAAGTGCACCTCGGCCATAAGACTAAACAACTACAAATGTTGTAGATCTAACAAGACCACACAATCAAATGTATTCCGCAAGGCCAATACTGTATGAAAAATGAAGAGGAGTTTGCAACCAAAAATACCTTAGGCAACTAATTCAATTAGATACACCAAACCATCAACAAAAAGGAAAACTAGCCTACTCAAAAGGCAAGCGTTTACCTCCTTTGACAAAATTTTGAGTTCCGAAACAAGGGCCTTTATTGTCTTGTCAATGCCCCTAGTAATTTGAACGGGGTTTGCACCTGCTACAACAACCTAAACAAAAAGGTTTCATTTCAAATTATTTTCCACAAAGTTAAGATACAACCATTGTCAATTTTGTATTTCCTAACAAGCTCATAAATTTTGACAAAAGAACCAAAATTTTTTAATACTTGATAGCAATTTTTTCACTCAAAAACTATCTTAGACTCAATAAGCCCAACCCAAAACTAAAAAACCAAACACCATAAGACCCTACAAAAATGAATAGATGATCTTAATCCAGTACTATCGATAAAAAGTTACCTTTACACCCTCACTTATTAAACCCTGTGCTGTTGAATTTTAACTTCAACTGCTGCAGCAGAAGGACGGATGCAGCAGCAACATTTTTTTTTGGAGGTTGCTTGCATGCCATCCAGAAATTTAATTCAGCGTTTAAAATTCCTGCAAGTTTTTTTGTAGACAGCCGCAACCATATTTCTGTACAAGATTGTATTTAAACACAACAACCAACATTAACTCAATTCACCAACCAGAAATTAAACAAACAGAAATTTACCCGACAGTTTTGTAAATTCAAAAGGAGGACACGTGGAGCATTAATATTGGATCGCATGAAATTGAAGGGAATCTGAAAACCTGAAAACCGGACCCGAATTTTTTATAGGCACATTGGATTGAGAATTTGAGTTAAAATTAGGCAGACGTTAGCATCCCATTTTGGAACGCGAATTTGGTTTGAAATTCAATCTATTCAGACTTTTGAAGTCCGACGGAAAGGGTTCTTTAATGTTTTGATAGTTTAATATATACATATGTTTTAAACATATGCTATATATATCATATGCGAAATGAAAGGTGGGCCATAGAATTTAGTTTTAATTTTATTTTTTTTAAAAGAGGGTTTATTATAATATGTTTTATATGTTACGGCATATAAAAATAAAAAGGACGAAAAAGCTTGGTAGTTTTTTTATAGACAGTACGTAAATTTTTTATTACACAGCAGTGTGTAAAAAGTGAAAGACTGAGTGTAACTTTTTAAGTGTGTATGCACAACAGTGCGAAAGTGAAAAACACAACAGAGTGTTTTAGAGATAGAGTATGTTTGTTTTGAACATACAGTGAGTTGGTTTTATGCACTGCGTTTTGTAGCAGTCATAATTTTGTAATCCCTCTCAGTGAGGAAGAAGTGTAATAGTTTTTTTTTGAGTTATTGAAGGGAATAGAAGTTTGTTTTCAAAGTATTGAAACTCTGTCTCCTGTCAAAGAAATTTTTATTTTCTCCGTGTTAGAGGAAGGGAGATTTATTCTCCATTCATTGTTCTGGAATTTTTCAATATTCCAACATGTGCAAGAACAACAGATGTTGTGGTTCCATCCCCAGCTAAATCATTTGTCTTTGCCGCAGCTTGCCTTACCAACTTGGCCCCAATATTTTCAACTCGGTCCTCTAATTCAACCAATAAAAAGGCCAAAACCATAGCATTGAGATACATTTCATTACACTGTCAATAACAATAAAATTTGACTCAGCCATAACCCTTTCCTTTTATTGTTGTGAAAAGCTTTATGAATTACTCTAATGTGGCTAGTCCATAGGCCAAGTAGACCACTGGGTAACAAATATGTTTCCTTTCACCTTTGAGTTTTCAAATTATGCCTACCAAATATAAGACATTTAAGAGGGGGAACTAATACAACGTTAAAAAGAAAACCAGAGCACACATCTACAAATTACCTCCTTAGCTACTGTCCCACCATCATTAACTATTTTCGGAGAACCATGCTTGCTCTCCAAGACAACATTTTTCCCTTTTCCCCAAGGGTGACTCCAACAAGATCAACAAGTTTGTTCACACCGCCTACAAGACAAATTGACAATGCTTTCAGTAAGTGTGCAATTGAATGCCAGACCATATGCCAAAACAAACCTCCATGAAAAATTAAAATAACACATTAAAATCGAATATAAGTGGACAAGGAAAGATCCACCGCAGTGAAGTTTCACGTGCAGGTGACCTTCCTTAAAACATAATTTTTTCTCTGACCTGCAATTTTTTTGTCACTGAGCCATCCTTGTTGAAGTACAACTCCTTTTCCATAGCTCTTGTATTAACTACCTTCTCTCTCTCGCGTAATCTCAGAGTCCCTCTTCTGCTTGAGCGATTAAAGGAAATGGGTGAAAAAACTGAAAGAGAAGACAATTGTCTGCCATAATTATCAAACATTGCACCCAACTTCTTCCCCTTTCCATTGTTACCCAATGAGGTAGATGTGGTAATTGTTGTCATACCGCCCAAATCAGGGGCCATATTCTCTTATGCTAAATATAGAATTACAAGATCTTCATATTAGTATGAACCTTAAAAAACATGACTCCCATTTCTAAAAACCACTTTTAAGTTGTAACAGGCAAACTAAACAACTATCGCAACTTTTGGCAACTTCTGGAGCATTAAGAGAAAAACAACCAAAGAGAAATACAACCACAATCCTCATTTTAATGAGACCGGACTATATATTTGCATTAAGATAATAGAAAGAAATCATGACTATATTAAGGCCAGCACAAAACAATCTTTAACCAATGTCTCTCGCGGCCTTCAAGTTGCCATGCTAGAGGTTGCATATTTTTAATTTAAATTCTTGACCTCTCGTGCCCATCTATGAATGCATCCAATGGGATATCTACATCAAATGCTCCTTTATATCCACAAAAACAAATTCCCTACTACAAGAGCACCAGTATTGATGGATCACCCCACACCATCCCACCCACTAGAAACGGTGAAAAAGGAAACCCAAGAAACCTTCTGAAATATCTCAAGATGACTATATGGGTGGTTCTTATGAATCAAACAACCATTCAGAACATGCTCATCAATCCAAACCATGAGTATTATGTGACAATATTCAAGTAGGCACTGAATCGGATTTCTGAAGCTATGTTAGAGAAACCCTAAAGTCTCACTAAAAATAGGTGAAATGTGGCACCACTCAGAGATCGACATGTGCCAATTGGTATAATTGGTAGACAATTGGCATGCTCAAACAACGAGGTGATGCAGGAATGACATGAGGGAGAAAATATCATAAAAGCCCCAAATCTGGAGAACTAAAGCTCATCACCAACCTGAGATTGACAACTTTACATGATGTAACCTATGAAATCGTAAATAAAGAAATCATAGTAACAATAAAGTAACCTATGTAACAATAAAGTCGGATTCATCCTGGGAGTGGTAATGGGAGAAATCATAGTGAACAACAGGAAACATGCAGAGTTGCTTACAATCAAATAGATGAAAAAACACATACAAAAAACCTAGATAATAATCATGAACAAGCTTAATATTGAATTATGAACCGTAAAGGAACTTACAAAATGTGACATTACGAACCTGGTCAAGTGCACAAGCAAAAATATCCTGGACATGACCCTGGTTGACAAGTTGTATTGCTCATGATGCAAGAGGATTTGTACCTGCACTGCCAAGACAATCAAAATCCATCATTATCTATACAATAAATACAAGTAATTGATGTAGTATTTTTTACTCTAAGATGCATTCTTATGATAATGTTAGAACATATGTTGAAAATGTCAAAACATACCCGAATAAGCTCCTCTTCATTTCAAGAACAATTTATTGGAGTCGCATGAACTTGGAACAAGCCTCCCATGATCTGAAAGAGTAGCAAATAAGTCAACAGTGACTTTTTTGTTGCTACGTTGGATCGAGGGATGTTTGCTCCAAGATTAAATCGCTCCAATAAATTATTCTCTACTAAACAGGGCCAACCACGTGAAGGTGGAAGCTCTTATGGCCCCTCCCCCCCCCCTCACATCACTCTCAATTCCCTAATACCCAATCTATATTTCATTTTTTACTTTCATGAGCATAAAAAAAAATATTCAATAACTAATAAAAAAACAATTCAACAAAAAGTACGTAAGGAAACATTGCAATTAATGCTTGACATAAAAATAGTATGATAAATGAGTTTTTTATATAACGCAAAAAACGTTCCAAGTATGGTCATTGGTAACGTTTGTCTAATAATACAATATTTTACATTGTCAACTTTTCTTTTTCTTCTTCCTATTTTTAAAGCTCCTAATTACATCATCAATATCATCGTGCTCTACTCCTGTTTCGTGCCTTTCGACCCGCACTGCTGACCTAGTTGCGTATTCACAATGCCTTCTCTTTCATTCTAACCAAAATTATCTACATGTAATATAGCAAGTCAAGTGATTTAGTGGAGGTAAAATGCATCAATAATCTGATATGGTACCTATATAACCTAGAGAATCTTCCTTCACAAGTGAAAAATTTCATAATTAACCTCATCAAAGGAGCATATCTATTAAGGAGGTTCCTGAAATGGAAAATTTACTTAGGGTTCTCTCTAGCAGGAGGTTTGAGGGATATTTTTTCATTTTCAAGCTCTATGTCCATGCCTTTAAACCACTTTTGTCCATGAATAGGTATACTTGTTGTTGAAGAAATCACATCTACTAATAAGTTGAACTCTACACCTGCAATGATGGCCTTTCCCATACTGAAACTTGTGGAAAATAAGCTAGTCAATTGGAGATGACAACCCTCTTCCATGATTTTCTCACAAAATCTCAAACATTCAGTTCTCTCGAAGCATCCTTTGGCAAAAGGTGATGCATTGACTTCTTGCAAGGTGGAAGGTTCAAATATGATGTGGCATCATCCTTTTAGGATTTTGTTTTCACTTTCCATAATGTCTATCAAAAGGATGAAACCCTGGGGTTTTAGATGCAGTGGGTATCCAGACTGTGAATTTGAAAAAAACAGAGGACGAGAATAGGGTAAGTTTGGGGGATGAAATGAAGGGTAGTGAAGCCAAGGAAAATTTCCCAAAAATTTCAGGAGGTAGGGTTTTGTATTGTCTTCAAAACACAGGTTAAATTAGGTGAAACAAATGCAATTAAGGTGATCAAATTAGGAAAACGCATGGATTTCCCAATTTTGTAATAGAAAAATAGTATGAATTAGGGTCTAATGGTAACGAAGTGTAGGGAGACTATGAATGGTAGGGAATGATAGGGTATGGTTTGTGGAAGGTGTATGAGGATTTTAAATGATAGGGTTAGATTTAGTTCACTGAAAGAATCCACCGATAAACCGAAGTTAAAATGTAGTGGAAAAGGAAGTAAGAAATAAAACCAGCACTCTGCTTGATAATTTGACTTGAAGAGAATATGAGGCACTTACTTATTGATGAGGAAGTTGTAGAAACTGATTGCAATGAAAATGGATCTCAGATAAATGACCTAGAAGAAAAATACCAAAGACACAGTACACTGACAGATACATAACACACCTCTGCCAGATGCATAACAAAGGTTTGTTGATGAGTAACAACAGTCTCCAAATGAGCCAGACATCTGGATGAGAGTGAAGGGGAGTGCACAGGAATGGAATAGTAAGTGGGAGGCATGGAAGTAGGGGAGTGGAGGGAAGAGCTTGAAAAAATGGTGGGAAAGGAGGGTGGTTTTGATGGATTCAGGAGGGGGGTCGAGATTCTTTGTGGTATTGCGGGGGGGTACGAAATGATAATATGCTGAAATGTTAACGTGGGGCCAGTGGGATGGAAAATGCTTTTCGAACCCCCCCTGATGATAAAGGTAGGATTGCGAGGGGTTGGGGGTGCGGGCGCAAAGAGGCTTATTGATCGTTGATCTGATGGAGAGATTGATCGAGTGACTGGGATGAGCGTGACATTTAACTACACAAGACAAAATGTTTTTTCTAGTTTTTACCTTTATAATATGAGCGGGGAACTTTGGATAAAATGCATAATGCCTCCGAACTTTGGATAGGTACATAATGAAATCAAACCTTAGGCTTATTAGCGCATGTTTTATAATGTTTCTCAAACTTTGGATAAAATGAACTTTCAACCCCTTTTGGAACAATATGACTATGAAATAGGTTTTGAAATAAGAAAAAGTGTCTTACTTTATTATCCTAACAGTGCTTACTCCCTTTAAAAGACTAATTTGATGAAAATGAAGCCTTGTTTACCCTATTTGGTGACATTTTTGGACTTTTCAGTGGTAAAACAAGGAGACCTAGATACATACTTAGATGGAAATGGAATGACTGGCCTAAGACTCTAAATGAAAATGAGTGTCATGACCTTTGAGATGATTATGGTCATGAATGGAATGAGTGAGAAACATTTCTGACCTAGAACATATGCAGTGACCAAAATTTATTTGAAAACTTCGTTTGAAAAGACAATTTTTTTTACCTAGGACTACTAGCAAATAAAATTAAAGAGCATGTTTGATCACTAGACATATTGGCAATAACATGTTCCATAAAATTTCCAGGTCTCCACTATGTCTAGTACAATCAAGGGCCACAAAATAGAAACCATTCTAACATTGTGAGGCTAAGGTGTCCATATTTTCACTCGATAATTTTGTCTCTTGCAACATTACAGTACTAGGAATTTGTTTTTTAATACAATATTTTAGGAGCCTTCTCTTACCTTGGAAAATAAGGCCACTAATAGTCTAAGAAATTAGATTCATTGAGATGGAGAAGGAGTGAAGGAAAAGGTATATGAGATGAGAGTGTTTTTCCTAGTGTTGACCAACATTTCCCCTACAACTTAGATGAGATATTTATCAGATTGCTTACCTTTATTTTTGGCTTCCTTGGATGGATTTACGTATCATTACCTCAATAAACCAAGAAGCCCCTATCGAAGTTCAATACGAATCTTTGGGTACTTTCCATTATTTTGCCATTCATGATAATATATTATGTTTCATAAGGATCCATTAATATTGAATCTTCGTTCCAAATTGAAAAACTTTGCTCGTCCTTATTACCTCTTTGCTCGGGGTTCTGGAGATGGAATTTGGAATGAGATGGATCCTAGTCCTGCAACTGGCTAGGTAGCATCATAACCAAGTTCTACTTGCATGCACTTATCCACCACTTATTACCAAATTTGGCATCGATATGTGATTCTTTAAACAAAGGCATGTGTACACATAGGCTTAATTTTGATGAACCAAAAACTACAGTGGCATGGGCCTTGTGATTTCTAATCTTGAGGAAGGTCTGGTGATAAAATTTTAGTTGTTGATCTAGGATTTATTTTAGGTCCTTTCATTTCCATTCTTCTACTATGGCAAAAAAATCAATTTCATCGATATACATTTCCTCTATGTTTTCCATGTTTGGTGTTTCAATCTTGTCTGAAATTTAAACCTCTTTGGAGATATACCCTTCTTGGTTTTATTCTGGAGATTTTCTTTTGGTTGGCATGGTGTCTTTCCCTGGTTCTCTTGTTGACTTAGTATGTTCTTGTGGGTTCAACTTCCTATTTATTCTTGCTTTGAGTTTTGAAGAGAATCATTCCTATTTTTGGATTGAAGGTGCTACCCTTCTTCTAGAATTGCTATGGATCTAGGCTTTCTTCTATGAGAGCGAATTTTTTTAAACCCACCAACTATAGTTGTTTCAATTTCCTCCTTCATTGGTTCCTTTTAAATTAGGGGAAAATCTATGTAGAGGTGTATATATTCATGGAAACATCTGCAATTGAAAGAAACATGTTTATAATTTATAGGTTGTTGTCATACTTTATCATGGTAGGAGATTTCGATGGATGCTAGAAGAGATTAGAAAAAAATTATTGTAAACAAAGATATGAGCATGGGAAGTATATCACCCTTTCTTTGTGACCAATGAGGTTTTTACAAAATGGCCAACAATGTTTCTCACGCCTTCTAATATTTAGTCTTCTCAAAATTCCTGTAGAACATAGAAGAGTATAACCCATGCTAGAGAATCAAGGAATTCCTCTTTCTCTGGGTAGCATCGCTCTTTCTAAAATCTCGTGAATGGGCCTATGTTACCGAAGAAATAAGTTCCATTTTCAAAGACTCTAATTCACTCCTCTAGATTTGAAATACTATTATGAAAAAAACTATAGCCCCAAACTCTAGATCTATATATCCATTGGGATTTCATTTTTTGTTGATCCAACACACCGAGTCCCTTTTAATGTGACATATGCCAATAAGCTTGTAGATGAAGGTGTGTTCTTGCATGTGCTAAACATAGCTCGCTTCTTTTGAAGAAGTAACCACATATTCTTGCTCCTAGGTGGACTTCAGAAGCTATCTTCCCTATGCACAACTTTTCCAAAAATCTCTAATGGTGTGCCTCTCAGCCTACGGATCTTTCCATGTTGCTTCTAATATGGTCATCTATAGTCTAGAATGATGAGGAGTTTAGGAGGCATTGCGTTGTCTCAAACATGAATCTCCCATGACTACATTCTTATAGGAGGGGTTTTCCCTGCCCCATTATTTTGGTCATGCTTGATAAAAGATTGTGGCTACTCCAGAGCCCCGAGCCATGCAGTAATATATGAAACAAAATCCTAATGTGGGTAAGTATTTTCTTGCAAAAAATCTATCAATTTCAAGGTTGTGATTGGGAAGATTATGAATAATTCAATCATTGTCATTCTCTTCCTGTATGACATTTGTATAGTTTTTTTCTCTACATGGCATGCAAATCTATCTAGGATATTTTCTTAATTAATTATTCTTCTTCCTTTGGTAACACTCGTGGATCTCCTCAATACTCAAAATGACTCATGCATGCACATAAGTACTATAAAGTATTGGATTATGTACCATTGACAATGAAAACAATGTTGTAATTTGTGGGATTACATAAAATCGGTTACCAGTAGCTATTCAAAAAGAAATAATATACATCAAGTAATATACAATGATGCATACAAAGTAGAGTGGAGAAAATAAAAGAAGTACAATGAAGCCAATAACTAGTATTTATTATATCTAATTAATAACAACCCCATTATATCTTATTTCATGTCTATTTATACTTTTACAATAGTAAAGGTAGTCACAATTGTCATAACTACATTGGTGGATTGACTTGACCAAACGATTGGCCAACCTAAGTATTTGGTTAACCAAAATTCTTATCCAAATAACTTATTTACATTTGATCAACTCATAGGACTACTCTTGTAGTTGATCAGACATTCTAGTACTCCTTAGAGAGACAATTGACACATATATACCCTTTCTTTAAAAATTCTTCTAACTAAATTTAGAACTTATTCAATTTTGGTGAACTCATTCTTTATTTAGTTTTAAAAATAAGATAGCTCTAGGTACCAAATTAATAGAAAAATAATTATCTCATTTTAGTGGTAATGTGAATACTTATTTAAACAAATCAACATATCTTTTCTATACTAGAAAGTCCATAAGACTTGGGTATTTTTCTTTTGTTGGATCATCCACATTAGTTGCATATAAATGACATCCTTTTCTTTGTCATTAAAAGTTGTAATTTACCTTATACGAATAGACTTTTAAGAATAAACTTTGGGATACTTTTCACTGCCATTTTATTTCCTTAATTTTCATGCTAAGTGAAGTTCTTTTATAGCAATCCAACAACGCAATTTACATTCAATCCATTCTAATGAGAACATCATTAGTGACGAATAGTAATATCTTTAAAAATGCAAAATGATTGAATCCATTCATATCAAACAAAGAACTATTTAACTAATTTTCCTTTTAGTCTATCATCAAATTCAATGAACCATCATTTATTATGTTTAATGTATCATCAAATTCAATGAAACATCATTTATTATGTTTACCTCTCATTAGATAAAATCTTTAACCAATTGGAAGCAGTCTAAATATGAATTAAATGCCAATCAACCAAAATCATAATAGCCTGCTAGGCAATCTTGCCTTCAACCTTGGTCATGTCTGATTGTTAATCTACCTATTAATTATCGAATTCTATGTTAATTTGGAGAAGGTTCCTTACGATATCATCAACTATAGCAGCTTCTTGAATGTTGTGCATAATCGTCATGCTATATCCAAGCCATGGAAAATCTGTATACATATGTCCTAATTTACATCCTTAACATGAAATTGGTTGCTTTATCATTTTTTCCCAAAAACTTGTCCGTATTTGTTCCACGTCGAGCCACGTAATTTCGCTAATAAGTATTAACACTAAAGGTAAACCACTTATAAAATATTCTATTTTTACCTTTTTATATTAAATATGTCCACCGTACCTTAATAGATCTAGAAACTTCTCATCATTCTCTTCATAGTAATATACTCCAATTTAATTTCAATTAACATTGCATTTTAAAATTTAAATTGAAAATGCTTTTTCATCTTTAACTATGAAGTTTCAATATCTTATTTCACTTAATGGAGAGTTTGATTTTAGAGTCTAAGAAAAAGGCAATGGGTGATTCCATATGTGAGTTTTTACTTTTTTTTCAATAGAAAAAACAACTAGTTTATATAAACTACCAGCACATAAGTTTTAAGGTTTCTTTGTTGTTATTTACATCAAAAATACATCTCTTTAACTGTCTAACCATACTAAAAAATTTCACTCATAGGAATAACATTTTCCTTTAATACAAAAGAAGCTTTAGATAAAAATATTTAGGCAGCCCTTTCATAACTGTGATACTCTATTCAACGGAAGTTATGGAAAATGACCTTCTTGTAGGTTTTAACCCTGCACAAAAATTATCTACAAACGAATCTTAAAACAGAAAATAAACAATAGCAAGAGCATAAAACATAACACAGATAACCATAGAGATTTTCCCCTAGATCCCAAACCAAGTCGACCAGCTTGATTTTTCATTATATTCCTTTTAATGTTAGGACACATATATATACATGCTAAAGCATACATAAACCCCAATCGATTAATCCTGAATTAGAACATAATCATAGTTCTCTTGACCGGATCTACAAAATACCAGGGGCCGAAAACCGTCGTCCCCCAAAACCATGTGCAAACTCTTGCACAAAACCATGGGTGGGTCTGCCTATGAGTGGGTCCACACACCAAAAATAATTTTGTCGGGGCGCTACTCCAGACCCTGACAAGGGGGGCTACCGCCCCCCTTGTGACCCCCCTGCTACGCCCGGTGCAACGTACAGTGTGTGGGACTAGTCGTGGAAAGAATATAACACATACCCAACATTCTCCCACTTTTTGTTTTCTTTCCGCAAGGGGGCCACAAGAGAGCTTAGTCATTATCCCAGCTCTGAAACACCCATTGTTTCTCTACACCGAGAGAACTTCTGAGTGCTCACAGACTTCTTCAATGCATCTGCAACATTCTTCAAAGTGTCCACCTTTACCAGCAACACCCTTTTATCCTCAACCATATCTCTCACAAAGTGATATTGAACATTAATGTGCTTTTTATTTGAATGATAATAAGGGTTCTTAGCCAAGAAAATTGCACTTTGGCTATCACAGTCTATCCTTATAGTTTGCTGCACCAACTCCATACTTGAACACAATATTTGAAACCAAACTGCTTCCTTTCTTGCATGAGTGGCTGCGATGTATTCTACCTCTGTAATTGAAAGAGCCACTATAGACTGTCTTTTACTCATCCAACTAATTTCACCTCCAAATAGGCTAAACACATACCCACTTGTAGATCTTCGTTGGTCCAGATCTCCAGCCTAGTCTGCATCACCAAAACCACAAATGTCCAACACTTTTTCCAATCTTGGTCTTCCCTGGTAGCACAAGCCATAATCATTAGTGCCATGAAAATATCTGAAAACTCGCTTCACTGCTGTCCAATGCTCCTTCCCTAGGTTTGACATAAATCTGCTCAATACTCCCACTGCATGTGCAATGTCTGGTCTAGTACAGACCATTGCATACATCAGGCTACCCACTACACTTGCATATGGAACACGGGACATATCCTCCTCTTCTTCTTGTGTCTTGGGACACCTGCTCAATGTATTTTTACACCCACAGAATCGAACATCTACTCGCTTACTATCCCGATATTGAACTCGCAATATAGTCTCGACATACTTCCTCTAGTTTAACCAAAGCTTCCTCTTTGCTCGATCTCTCTTAATTTCCATGCCCAAAATATAGTTTACAGCACCAAGATCCTTCATGTCGAATTTCGAGAACAATTGGGTCTTCAAATATTGGATAATTTCTTTGTCATTTCCAATCAACAACATATCATCCACATACAAGACGAAATAAATAACATGGTCACCAATTAATTTAAAATAAACACAGTGATCCTCCTTGCTTCTGGTGAAGCCAAGTCCCCATATATAGGTATCAAATTTCTGATACCACATCCTTGGTGACTGTTTTAACCCATACAGAGACTTCTTTAACCTGCATACCAGTTCTTTCTTCTCCTTCATCATAAATCCTTCAGGTTGTTTCATGTAGATATCCTCTTCTAGATCCCCATGAAGAAATGTTTTCTTCACATCCATCTATTCTATCTCAAAATCAAATGTAGCAGCAACAGATAAAAGTAATCTAATAGAAGTAACTTTGGAAACAGGAGAAAAAAATATCACCAAAATCAATTCCCGACACCTGGGAATAACCTTTTTCGACCAACCAAGCTTTGTATTTCTCCACATTGCCTTCTACATTCATCTTCTTCTTAAACACCCATTTTCTCCTGATGGGCTTCCTTCGAGCCAGAAACTCCACCAGATCCCATGCCTCATTTTTGTGCAAGGATACCATTTCATCAACCATGGCCTCCTTCCAGAGTTTTCCATCCTCTGAATCTACTGCCTCCCTGACAGTTCTGGGATCATCATCAGTTATAGTTAAGGCAAAACTTGAACCAAAAGCTGATGGAATATACCTTCCTGGTTGCCTTCTTTCCCGAATTGATCTTCTCACAGCTGGAGTTTGTGGCTCTTCCTCTTATGTTGTAGATTCTGATTCATCCTCCTTTAGCTCAAACTTTATCTTCTCAAGTTCCTATGGTAGGACTTCATGTTTAACAACATCTTTCACCTCTCTAAACACCACATCTCTGTTGTACACAACCTTCCTTGTTTCTGGGTTCCAAAGCTTGTAACCCTTTAAACCATCCTTATACCCAATAAAGATGCACCTTTCAAATTTATTATCCAACTTTCTCCTTTTCTCCTTTGGAACATGTACATATGCATCACATCCAAATACCCTCAGATGTGAAAGAGAGGGTTTCTTACCAGTCCATACCTCATGTGGAGTCTTATCTTCCAACACTGAGCATGCTTCTTGCCTTTTCCAAAACTCTTGTCCTAACCCGGTACGACTGAGCATGCTTCTTGCCTTTTCCATTGACGTTCTGTTCATTCTTTCTGCAACTCCGTTTTGTTGAGGTGTGTATGGAGTAGTCTTCTGTCGTGCTATACCACACTTCTTACAAAACTCTTCAAATTCCTTCTTGCGGAACTCCCCACCATTATCTGTCCTCAACACCTTTATCTTCTTCTCTATCTGGTTTTCCACCAAAGCCTTAAATTCTTTAAATTTGTCAAAGAATTCAAATTTATTCTTCAAGAAATATATCCATGTATTCCTTGATTTGTCATCTATGAATGAAACATAGTACACAGACTTACCCAGTGATGGAACTGACACAGGTCCAAACACATCACTATGCACAAGCTCTAATATCTTGTTTGCCCTCTTCGCACCAGAAGGAAAACTCACTCCGCTCCACTTTCAGGAACCACGAAACTGTTGCACCCATCAATAACAGTGCTTCCCTGAAGCTTATACAGAGTTCCAATCCGAACTCCCCGCATTAATACCAATGCTCTCTGAACCATCTTACAGGTATCTTTCTCGAACACTGTTTTTACACCTGCATCATCCATCCTGCTTACAAAAATCGGATATTTGGCCAATGCAAGAATGTGCAGAACACAAGGAAGTGTTCTAATCCTTCCACCTTGCAGCTTCAGCTTGACTTTTCCGCGTCCGAAAATTCTGGCCTTCCTATCATCCCCTAGGAATACACCACCTCCATTATATTTCTCATACTCGCAGAACCACTCCCTATGGGGAGTGAAGTGAAAGGATGCACCTGAGTCAATCAACCATGACTCATGATCTACATGTGTATTTGAAGAATAAGCCAAATACACATCCCCACCTTCATCCGAGGTGGTTTTTGCCTTTGCAAAAGGAGCATCATCAGATCCCTTTCCTTTCTCAGGAGATTTAGATCTGCATTCCTTTTTGTAGTGCCCTTCCTTTCCGCATTTCCAGCACACCTTTACAAACTTTTCAGGAGATTTAGATCTTCCTCTAGATTTAAATCTCCCACTCAAAACTTTATTCTTGTTTTTGTTATGGGACCTTCCTCATACAGATAAGTCATCTCCATTCTAACCCTCCATATTTCTCCGTATCATTTCCTCCGACAGCAAGGCTGAGACAATGTCATTAAAATTCAAGGTAGTTTTATTGATACCTATTGCAATAACCAGAATGTCCCATGAGTCTGGTAGAGAACACAAAAAATTGATGCAATTATCTTCATCTGATATTTTAATATCAACAAATAACAGCTAACTTACCACAGTATTGAAGGCGTTCAGATGCTCTGTCACTAAGTCTCCATCCTTCATCCTCAAGTTATACAGCTTTTTCCGTAGGAAAATTTATTCACTAGAGACTTTGATTGGTACAAAGTCCCAAATTTTCCCCAAAAATTCTTCGTCGTAGCTTCCCCAGATACATTCAACAATATTGAATCTGAGACACACAACCATATTGTGCTCTTCGCCTTCCGATCCAACTTCTTCCAGTCTTCATCTAACATTGTCGTTGGTATAGTACCTGGATCTACCACGAACCATTGATCTTTATCGACCAGCAGGTCCTCCATCTTGAGCTTCCACAACTCAAAACTCTAACCATTAAATTTATCAACTTCTATCTTTCCACTGCTCGCCATCTTCTTTCACCTCAAGAATTGATCCCACAGATCTCCCACTGAACAGGGTCTACCACAGGCCCGAGCAAAAAACCCTCAGTAGAAGAGGCGTCCCATTGAAGCCGAAATAGCTTCGATACCAAATTTAGGTTTTAATCATGTACAAAAATTATCTACAAACGAATCTTAAAATAGAAAATAAACAATAGCGAGAGCACAAAACATAACACAGATAACCACAGAGATTTTCCCCTAGATCCCAAATCGGGACGACCATCTTGATTTTTCATTATATTCCTTTTATTGTTACAACACATATATATACATGACGAAGCATACATAAACCCCAATCCATTAACCCTGGATTAGAACATAACCGTAGTTCCATTGACCAAATCTAGAAAATACCAGGGGCCGAAAACCATCGTCCCCCAAAACCATGTGCAAAATCATGCACAAAACCATGGGTGGGTTTGCCTATGAATGGGTCCGCACACCAAAATTTTTTTTTCGAGGCGCTACCCCGAACCCCAACAGGTGGGGCTACCGCCCCCCCTGTGACCCCCCTGTTGCGCCCGGCGCAACGTATAGCTCGTAAGGCTAGTCGTGGAAAGAATATAACACATACCCAACACTTCTTTTCCTTTCTTCATACCACTTTCTTTCTTAATGGTATTCAAAAAGAAACAGATAGCCACAGATTGGCCTAGAAAAAACATGAAGTTGTAATGGCTTCCATTCACTGCCCATGTCCTCTTCAGAAACCTGCAGAAACAGAGGAGTTAGAAAAAAATAACCGAGCCCTTTTCTCCATTACTTGAGGCTTCATACAGCTCATAGTGCGTTTCTCCATACCTCCCTATTAAGCCCTTTTTAGATAGCCTATCAGCCTGTGAGTTCTTTTCTCTATAGATGTGGGATAAAGTGATGGAAGTGAACTTTTTTCTCATGATCTCTATTCTTTCCATCCAAGTTTATAGTAGCTCAGGATTCAGATCCGAGCCTTTATTCAGATGGTCTATCAGGACTTCTGAGTCCCCATAGATGGACAATTTGTCAATGCAGAGGTGGTGTGCAAACCACATTAGTCCCCAAAGTGCCAAAGTCTTAGCCCTCATATTAGTACCTATTCCGTCATACCAGTGTATCCTGTAGTGACAAGTAGATGTGATCATCAACCACACACCACATCCACACCTGTGATTTTGTGCTGCCCCATCAAAAAACCTGTTTGGGTAGTAGATTTCGTGTGGACGGTTTCTTCTTGACAAATATGGAGGAGATTGTTCTTTAACCTTCAAGTTTTCCCATAAAAGAATAATTTGTTTTCTTACTTTATCCGGTGAGCTCGACTGCCCTTCAAAAATCCACCTATTTCTGCAACACCACAAGCACCAGTGATAAATGATGGGAACATTCTTGAAAATATTACCTTTCCCCAACCACCATAAGAAATAGCTTTCAGCACTGTCATATGAAGGTATCTCATATTAAAATTTCTGGCAAATTTGATGGAGGACCATCCTAGTAAAAGGACAATCATAAAATAAATGAGTATTATCTTCTGTTGCTTTCCAACAGAGTCTGCAAATTCCAGGCCCATTTATCCCTCTTCTCTGTAAATTGTTCCACGTTAGATTTTTATCCTGCCATACCAACCAATAGAAAATAATAATTTTTTTTTGGACTTTTGTTTTTCACAGATCCTGAATCAAGCTCGAGTTTCCCGACCCAACCAGTTCTTTCATCATGGCTCTATAGTTCTCACTAATAACAATCTGGCCTTTTGTGAGTTTACCTCCCAACATAACTCGACCCCCTTAGTTGTTTCTAGTTAGTCCCAAGCTTCTTAAAAACTCACAATATTTTTTTCAATCATTTATCGGTGATTCTGGTAATCCCAGTTGTCTTGTCGAGTGCTATTTCGGGATTTCCTCTTCCCAATCCACAATTTGACTAAACAGGAAAATACCTTTCCTATTAAAAAAGGATAAAAACCCCCAACTGATATTTGTGGCTTGTTGTAGTCGTCCTAGCCCTGAATGGCCAATTTGGATAAGACCACCATTCCAAATTGCCATCGCAGTTTGACTTTAAACTGTGGACAATTTTTTGTGAAGCCTGTCCAAATCGGTGATCCTTTCTGTTGCTGTAGATTTTCTCCCATAAATAGATCTTCCACCTATTTGTGCTTGAAATATTTGTAATCCATTATGTCCTTCCAAAGGCCTGGAGAGTGTAGACTTCTCCACAGTGACTTCATCATGAGTGCCTTACCAAAAGTTTCCAGTTCAATAACCCCCCAGCACCCATATTCCTTTTGCTTTTCTATCATATCCCATTTTTCCAAGTGGTAAGATCCTTTTCCTAGACCACCATTCCATTTAAATTCCTCCATGTAACTTCGAATACTTTTGATGATCTTCCAAGGAATACTATATAAATGTGCCTAGTATATTGAATACTGTTGTAGTACTGCCTGAGTTAAGACCAGTCGACCTCCCTTTGATAACCACTTTCTAGACCAAACTTTTATTCTTCGCTAGTATCTGTCCAGAATCCAGGACCAATCTCTTGCAGTGTATCTTGTTGCACGTAGGTGGAAACCGAGGTAAGTGATCCCTTCATCTAGATTAGACACATGGAAATTGAACAGGATTTTAATGAATTCAAGAAACTCTATGGATCCTTCCAAATGGTAGAAACAAGATTTTCCACCATTCGCCTCCATACCCAACGCATTACAGAAGTTCTTGAAAATTAGACCTAGTGCCCACCAACATCTTTTAATCAATATCCCAAAAATAAGGACACCGTCGACGAAACAATTGTGTGAAATGTCCCTTTTGATGGTAATTCTGATGCCTTTGAAATCTCCTGATTCCACAACACACTTTATAATTAAGCTAAAGGCATCCATCACAAGGATGAACAATAGGGGAGAGAGTGCACATTCCTGCCTAAGCCCTCTCCCTAGTTTGAAAAATTTCGACGCAGATCCATTTATGATAACAGACATGGATGAAGAATTGATGCATCCCATAATCCAATCTATCGAGTCACAGAGCATACCAATCTTATGGAGAATCAAATTAAGAAATCCCCAGTCAACTCTGTCATAGGCTTTACTCAGATCCACTTTCATTATTCCCACTTTAATTTTTTGCATCTTGATAGAATGCATGGTCTCTTGTGTTACTGCCACCGCGTCATGGACGCTCCTGCCCGGTAAAAAGCCCGACTGTTCTGGTGTGACAAAACGACTTAGGACCCCTTTCAGCAACAACTTTGATACAATTTTGTAGAGGGCATTGCATAACGATATCGATTTATAATCCTCAAAACACCGAGGATCCCTTTTCTTAGGGATTAGGGCTAAAAACGTTGAGTTTATCCCACCCTTAAACTTACCAGACGCTTTAATTCTTTGACCATGTTCGTGACATCCATAAGAAAAATATCGGAGAAGTGTATGAAAAAATCCGGAGTCCAGCCATCTGGTCCCAGATTCTTATCAGCTGGGAATGAATTTAGTACTCGTTCCACTTCATCGCAGGTAGCTGGCCTCTAAACAAAATCATTTTCTTCATCCCCAAACATCTTTGGAAAATATTCTAGGGATTTTAAATGTTTTGCAAACACCATATCCTCCCTGCCCTTATAGAATCTATCAAAGAACTTCACAGCTTCCTCTTGGATGCCCAGATTGGAATTTACAATTTCACCATTAACCTCCATCTACCAAATCGCATTGAATTTTTTCCTTCCGTTTGTGAAATGATGGAAAAACTTGGTATTGTTGTCACCTTCTAGGAGCCACCTAGCTCGACTCTTGAGTCACCAGGACTGCTCTTGGATAATCAATATCTTTCTCCTTGATGCTTCCAGGTATTTTAGTCGGGTCCATCGATTAGGATCCGAGTCCCCTGCTTCTATTTCTTGAAGTATCTTAGTTATCTCTCCCATAATGTACTTAAAATAAAAATAAAATATTTTGTAGACAGAAAAATAATGTCAATTATAATAAAAAACAAAAATAAATTTACTATGCATTCTATATGACTTAATATAATTTCATATAAAGCAATTAGAAAAAAAAATGTTGGAGTAAGATGTTTAAATCTTATATTTTTCAAAACTATTTCAACTAGGGATTTAAATAAACTATTTGAAGATATATGTAAACTAATCTATGTCTATATCAACTTCATATCTAATATATAGAAAAATGTTAATATTGACGTATGCTTAAATATTTATTAATAACAAAAAACATTTAATTGTTCACTAATAAAATCTTTCATATATATATATATATTGAAGTGGTTTCACTCTTTTAAAATTTGGTATTTTTTAAATATATGTTTTTTTTTTTTTTTTGATCTAAATCCAATAAAAAAAATTTAGACTATTTTATATAAAATTCAAAACACACAATTTAAATAATGAAAAATTAGACATTGTATTAAGTACAATTTAAATAAAAATTATAAATTTTACTTTGCACTTTAAAAAAATTTACAACTTAAAAAATAAAATCTTTTTAAAATCATACATGAGTAAAATAGATCTATACTAATAATATTCCCACAATTAAAATTAAATAACTTAATCTCCTCTTCTCATCCTGATTATTCATGCATTCTTCTCTCTGTCTAGATCTAACCAAAGACAGATCTAGATTGCCCATTAACTCTTACCTCACATCCGCACGGGATCATCCTTTGGAGCGATAAAACAAGAATGGACCCCAAGAAGTTGAGGGAATGTTTGAGCCGGCCACGGCCGGGACCTCAGCGAGAATAGCTTGGATACCATCCTATACAGGTCCCGCACTTCCATTAAGAAGAGTTTATTGACAATGTTTTGTAATTATAAATTTCAAAATTGAGTTGTACATTAGTTGGTTTGTGTAGGATTTATTTTTTATAATTAATTGTCAGTTTTCTTGAAATATTTTTTAATTTTAAATTTTAAAATTGAATAATAAATTAGTTAGTTAATCTGAAATTTTATTTTGTTTAAATTTTGATTATAAAAAGATAAAAAGTGAAAGCAACCTTTAACAATACTAATCACAACATCTTGCAAGTATAATCTTTTATTCAACATTAAATGTATCTCTAAATTTATAAAAACCCAGTATATAGAATGATCTAGAATCCCATAGAGATTTTGAAAAATTCGGAAAAGATTTATGGGAATCTTGTTTACAGTTGTTAAGTTTCAGTATTTAAGGTCCCTAAGGGTTTTTGATAATGCTAAATCCATTTTTATTTTCAAAAATGCAATTCAAACACTCCAATCACCTGATTTTTTAAATTTTATTTTACCGCAAAAAAACTGCCATCCAAACTCTTCTGTATACTAAATAAACAACTCAAAAAAAAAATATTAATAAATTTTAATCTTCATCAATTCTACATTGAGTCTGCCACTCGATCTTGAAAAAATAAAAAAAACCAAAACCGTTCGACATGGAAAAAAGTTCAAACGATGAATGAATTAAAGGAGAATATTTTTACCGATCATTGGGCGCCTTGACAGCCGTATCTAAGAGTACCTGCTGGTTACGGTATGTACTGGCGTGATAGCTATTTACCTGTTGCTCCATTGATTTGGAGTCTGCTTCATTCCTAAATTTTGATATTACTTTATTTGCAGTCAATAGGACCACATGGCATCGTCAATGGCCGCACATGCCTTTCTTAATCTCAGGGATTGACTGCATTCTTTTTCCCTGCAATTTGTCATAAACTCTCTCTTTCTCATGGAATTTCATGGCAAGTGTGAGGGCAATCACTAAGAGTATCTATTTTGCTACAAAGTATTCAATGCTCCCTAAGGGTGGGTGGATGTGTATTTTGCTACAAAGTATTCAGCGCTGGCTTATGATGGTGGATATGTATTGTTAATTATTCACAATGATAACTTAATACCACAATCAATATTTACAAGTTTATTGAGTTATAAATACTTTGGGTAATATATGTACATTATTTAAATGTATGTTAGACAAATATATTATTTAGCAAGAAAACAGTTTAAAGAAATCAAGATTCAACTTTAAATTTTTTCACCAGATTCACTCCAAAAACTTAAAAAAAATCACACTAAAAACAACTCCATAATCATATACTACCTAACTTATTAATAACTGATAACCTAATAAATATACTTTACCACTTAATACTTCATATCTATTCTTACACAGTTTTCAATGCTGTGCAGCAAAGTGGATATAGTAATAACTTAATAATCTATACTTGCACATCTACTTTCATGCAGCATTCCATACTGCATGGCAAAGTGGATCTTGGTCACCTTTTGAATATATTTTTTAAAGTCACAATACTGCATAGCAAAGTGGATATTGGTCCCCTTGTGATTAGTCTTTTTCCAAATAAATTCAGAGTTTTGGATTTGAGAAAGCGGTTAATGAAATAACTTTTTTAAGTGAATTTTTGTGATGATTGAATTTTCCTATAACCAAATTTTATATTCAATTTAAACTAGCTCTCCGTTTTCCAAAAATTTCAACTTGATTTAAAATCAAATCTTACTAAAATTCCTATTATTTTTCAAGAGATGTGGCCTCATTAAATTGCTCTTTTAGTAAAAGTGATTTCCAACTATCAGTAAGGAGCCCACGGGTCCGTATGCCTTAACTGCTTCCGTGATCGGTGCAAGTCATGAACAGATTTTCCAAATACCCATAGATTTTCCCGTATTGAGACAAATCTATTGCCTGGATTGAATTCAAAGTATCCAGGAAGGGACATTTCTAGAATGCCAGGTGTCCTCACATTGACAATGAGACTTTGTTATGATTCGCTCTACTAGTCACGATGTATGATTTTGTTGACCAAATACCAAAATTTTTGGCTAATAAAAATGTTTAACAATTAAGATTAGTAGCACAATAGTTGTGCTTGAAGTTGTTAGTTTGATTTGAAATAATAAGTATTTGTTTTAACTAGTGCTTTGACAGTTACATATGTTTTGATCCATTATTATACTAGTCTATTTAATTTATAGAAAAAAGTTTTTCATTTATCTAAAAAAAATTTCTATATTTTTTAGAGCAGGTAAATAATTGTTGAATGTATATGATGTCTTTGCGGTGCAGTGGTTTCTAATGGTCAAATTGAAAATAGATGAAAGAAACATGCAAACAAAATGACAAAAATACAGTGTACAAAGAGATCTGTCAGTGTGCCAAAGAGCCACCAGGGGAACCAATAAAGTGCAAATTCCAGCGTCTGCTCAATGCAACTCTCTCCAAACACTAATGGTTGCTCAAAGGTTATTTGAGCTTTCTTTGGAAAAAGGAGTGGACGATAAGGATAAATCCATTTTTGATAAGGCACTGGAAATTACTACAATACCTTTTGAAAAGGTTCCCACAGAAATGGTGCATGCCACACGACTGATAAGGTCTCAATCAGTGTAGTTGATAGATTCCTACGACTGTTTTCCAAATTTAGTTGAAAAGACTTCTTTCGAGCAGGCTGGCTCGTTTGCAAGTCTTTCTACATCCATGAAAGGCTCTGTTTCATCTACTGAGGATTCTCTCATTGACAGGTTTTCCTTTAGATGTAAAAGCGCCCGAACAGTTGCAGAGAGTTTATTTAAAACATTGAATGGAAATTCTAAATCTCATCTAACCAAGGAAGATAATCTTCACATCAAGAAGTATTTTGGTTGCGAAGATAATGCTGAAGATGAAGACATTATTGGAGGTGTCACAGAAGTTTCTTTAATAGCTTCTGAATTTGTTATCAAAAAATAGCACCTAAAAAACTAATAGAACAACATAAATAAACCAAACTTGCCCATTGATTCGAACTGAAAATGCGCAGACAGAATATGGAAAGCTGTGTTCCTAAGCATGTTTTGATTTCCACAATTAAGTTGAAACTTGTTGCCCAGTTGGTTGGTACCGTGGTGTAGTTGGATATCACGTTAGTTCAACACACCTGAAGGTCTTCTCTTCCAGTCTGGGCAGCGCCATTTATGTAAAGTTTGTCGGAGCTTCCTTTGCATATTCTCCATTTCTGTTGCAAGTTATGTTGTGCAATCAATGTAAATATTGTCAGAGCTGCCGTTGCAGATTTTCCATTTCTGTTGCAAGATATGTTGCGCAATCGGTGCCTAGCATAGCTGAGTCTGCTATTCGAATCAACTAGTCTCATTTATGTTAATTTTTTCCTCATAATCATGAACAAGCTTAATAATCATGAACAAGCTTAATATTGAATTATGAACTGTAAAGGAACTTACAAAATGTGACATTACGAACCTGGTCAAGCACACAAGCAAAAATATCCTGGACATGACCCCGGTTGACAAGTTGTATTTCTCATGATGCAAGAGGATTTGTACCTGCACTGCCAATTCAATCAAAATCCATCATTATCTATATAATAAATACAAGTAATTGATGTAGTATTTTTTACTCTAAAACGCAGTCTTATGATAATGTTATAACATATGTTGAAAATGCCAAAACATACCTGAATAAGCTCCTCTTCATTTCAAGAACAATTTATTGGAGTTGCATGAACTTGGAACAAACCTCCCACGATCTGAAAGAGTAGCAACTAAGTCAACAGTGACTTTTTTGTTGCTACGCTAGATCGAGGGAGGTTTGCTCCAAGATTAAATCGCTCCAATAAATTATTCTCTACTAAATAGAGCCAACCACGTGAAGGTGGAAGCTCTTATGCCCCCCCCCCCCCTCACATCACTCTCAATTCCCCAGTACCCAATCTATATTTCATTTTTTACTTTCATGAGGATAAAAAAAAATATTCAATAACTAATAAAAAAACAATTCAACAAAAAGTATGCAAGGAAACATTGCAATTAATGCTTGACATAAAAATAGTATGATAAATAATTTTTTTATATAACGCAAAAAAAGTTCCAAGTATGGTAACGTTTGTCTTATAATAATACAATATTTTACATTGTCAACTTTTCTTTTTCTTCTTCCTATTTTTAAAGCTCCTAATTACATCATCAATATCATCGTGCTCTACTCCTGTTTCGTGCCTTTCGACCCGCACTGCTGACCTAGTTGCGTATTCACAATGCCCGGTCTCATCCTGTGACGGGGCATCGCCTACAAAAACAGATAATATTAAATTTTAATTGTCAGTTTTTAAATATCATTGAACTAGTTCGGTAATATTAATAAAAAAAATTGCAATGAGATTATTTACCTGGTGCACCAGCTGTCGCCGCTAACCTAGTTGCGTAGTCACGATGTCTGGTCTCATCCAGTGACGGGGCATCGCCTACAAAAACAGATAATATTAAATTTTAATTGTCTGTTTTTAAATATCATTGAACTAGTTCGGTAATATTAATAAAAAAAATTGCAATGAGATTATTTACCTGGTGCACCAGTTGTCGCCGCTGACCTAGTTGCATAGTCACGATGTCTGGTCTCATCCAGTGACGGGGCATCACCTACAAAAATAGATAATATTAAATTTTAATTGTCAGTTTTTAAATATCATTGAACTAGTTCGGTAATATTAATAAAAAAAATTGCAATGAGATTATTTACCTGATGCACCAGTTGTCGCCGCTGACCTAGTTGCGTAGTCACGATGTCTGGTCTCATCCAGTGACGGGGCATCGCCTACAAAAACAGATAATATTAAATTTTAATTGTCAGTTTTTAAATATCATTGAACTAGTTCGGTAATATTAATAAAAAATTTGCAATGAGATTATTTACCTGGTGCACCAGTTGTCGCCGCTGACCTAGTTGCGTAGTCACGATGTCTGGTCTCATCCAGTGATGGGGCATCACCTACAAAAACAGATAATATTAAATTTTAATTGTCAGTTTTTAAATATCATTGAACTAGTTCGGTAATATTAATAAAAAATTGCAATGAGATTATTTACCTGGTGCACCAGTTGTCGCCGTTGGGACTGTTGCCCTGTCTTCCTCTCTGGTGGTAAGATCCTCAAGGGAAACATTCTCTGTCATTTAAACAAAAAACGTTATAAGGAGAACCATCAAGGTATAATTAGAAAAAATTATAAGTGGAAATTAATTACCGTCACGGCCCTCACTGATAGTAGCATTGTCGGCCTGGTCCCCACTACAATGATCAGGTTGCACGTGAGGATCATCTACATCTGGCTCTAAAACTGGGTTATTTGCCTCATCGGTAGTGCTGCTCCCCTGATTTAAACAAAGTTGTTAGACATTAAATTTATGGACGAAAAAAAACATATTGAAAGGTTAATGTTTTACCTTATCGGGCATTCTGGATCTTGGGACCTGCCCCAAGCTTCTGCGACGTTCAACTACGGCTTGATAGCCGAAATGGAAAGCGATATTTTTATCTTCCTCTGTAGTTTCTGTTCCGAAGTCATCACCCTACATTACATATGATTGTGTATTTTTAATCATATTTGATAGAATTACAAAAACTTTGGAAGGCGATACAATTAATTATAAGATGTTTAGCTACTTAATTACAATTCTTGCAGCTAATTTCAAGTAGCCGCCCTGGCCTAGCTTGTGATGGCCCTTTTTTTCAATCCTAGCTTTGGTTGCCTTTGAGGTGTCAGGCAACCTAGCATCAAAAAATTGAAGTCAGATATGACGTAGCACACTTTTATTTTAGACATAAAGAAAATTAAATCTATTGAATTAAAGTTGTAATTTACCTTGCGGGTCCAGTTGGCATTTTTCCTTCTTTCTTTGCCCTTTTCTCTTTTCCGTCATGGATGAGTGCTCTCCACTCACTCTCTGAAACTGCGAGAGGACGCTCATATCTAGGGTTAAATTGTAATTGCGTCCTATAGGTGTCCCTGGTATATTTCAAATATTTTCCGGCTACCCGAGCCACCGTTGTTCTGTCAAATGTGCCGACCCCAAAAAGGGCTTCTAGATAATCTAGAAGTTCTTTTTTCAGGTTGGAATTCTGGGAATTCCACCCTGTGCGTATGGTTGGGCCAAAAATTACCAACGCATGGCTCTCCAGAAACATGTAGAACTCATTGTTTCCTACATAGAAAAAAAATAAAATATTATCATTAATTTAAAAATAAAAATCATGATAAATATGTTTTAGATAAAGTACATGAAATAGTTAAAATATTAAAATTTACCTGGGAGTTGTACATGCTTTATAGGGACACCTTCATCGTTCACCAACAATGTGCCATTAATGGTCCTTGTGGAGCTGACACGTGTAGCTCTAGGAAACACAATAATGTAGTTGGCCATATCAGCCTCATCATTGCCAACACGTTCAGCGGTTGGCTGGGTGTCTGCTTGGGCAGGGTGTGTTTCTTGCCTGGCACCTAAAGGAGTAGAAGGTGTACAAGAGGGTTGTTGGGCAATCCCTTGCCCTTGTGTCCCACTACCACCAACACCGGATTCAGCAAATGCCAGAAAACGCTACATACAAAATAAATTTTTGTTAGTTTAGTCAATGTAAAAATTAAAAATCAAACTATCACAATTCATCTCATGCAGAACAAAAAAAATATCCTTTTGACTTTTTATTATTACCTGATATCTTTCTAGCTGGCTCATAAGATTTTTTATCCTCTCTTCTGTTTCAGGTGTTTGAGGCGCGTCTATCAAAGTATTAAATTCCGACCTTGCATCTCGTGCCTTTTTTTGCAACAAGAACACTGGAGATAGGGATGAAGAAAGTTCTTCCTCAAAGAGGGAATCATCAGGCGTACCATGGCTAGGTGTCTGCATATTTGAACAAAATTAATATTATTTCAATTATGTAAATAACTAAAATACCTAAAGATAGAGCAATGCTGGCACTTTACATGTTCTTCCGCTGGCCTCTTTCCGCGATCATCCTGTATCGGGGTTGTTCCTGCACTGCTCTGATCAGTCTGCCACATTGCAATAAAATTATAAATGTAAAAACTTGAAAACAATATCTAACTTGAAAACACAAAATGAAAACTGAAATAATTTCAAATAAGACACCGGAAGACAGAGTTAGAGTTTCAAATATGCCTTGCATTGAATTCAGTCCTGGAAACATGTCATTGCACATTAAGGCACCCAAACAAGAGACGAGTTGACAATGAAGACCTTAATGAATATATTGTTGGAGCAACTTCTAGTAAACTTGTTGTGAAGACCTTGAGGACATTTTTGGAGCAACATTGTTGAAGCTGATGGTATAGCATTGTTGGAGACGATCTTGAAGGGCCTTGAAGTGAAGCTTTGGAGCAACTATTGAAAAATCCTTAGAGCATTTAAGTAAGGCACTTTCTATCTTCCATCACCTTTTTCCTTTCAATATCCTTTAAACGATTTTGTTGATATTTAATGTTTGAAATCACGTTATAATTCCTTGATTATATGTGTTTGGGGACTTTCCTTTTGAAATTACCCAAAAATACCCTGGCAATTTTATCTTCAGGATGCATGTCTGACCCTATTGTTCAATATTTTGATTGATAGTAGTAAACATAGAGAGTTAGGGGGCTCTTGACTTGGTTTGGTTGGGCCATTAGATACCTAACATCTACTAGGGAGAATGCCCCTTGAGTTGGAGGAGAGCTAGCCCGAAGTGAAAAGAGGTTGGTGAGGTGACAATGGGGCTATTGAATTACACATGGTATCACACTTTAGCTTTAGGACTTTATCTTGAGAAGTGCAAGATTTTGCTATATCAATTCTCAAATTGTTTACAACACTATTGTTAAGAACTAATAAGAAGTGATGTTGAGGGGTTTTTGGGTATAAGAAACAATACCATTTAAAAACTAGGGTTCTCAGTCCTTGGAATTCCTTCACTTGGGCCTAGGGGCACACTAGAATAATTTCACACTAAACCATGCAAAATTAAAAGTAACTTAACAGATCCATAAAGTAATAATAATCATAATTCCTAATTTCCTATTGTACGATATGATGCAAATTATTCAAACATGAAGCAATGAAGACATGCAATGTCCGAATTTCAAGATTGATGAACCAATACAAGAAGTTAGAAACTACAACTTTGATTCAATACTCTGTGTCCTAACTCCAGGAAGGAATCTAGTTTGTAGTACAGAACATGCATCGTGTATTATCAATTCTTAATCGACAACAACTAAAGGACATCTACCTCATCAATTCCTTCCCATTTTGTGTTTTTATGTTATATTCCTTATAAAAGTGTCAAATTTCTCTCAAAGTAAGCAACCACTGAATAAAAATAAAAAATAGTTGAGATATGATTGATAAATGGTCATTTATTTCTTGAAAGGATCTTCACAATTTCTTTGGTTGTTTTTCATCTCAAGAAACAAGAAATGACCTAAGAAACTATCGTGATGTAATATAAGAAACAACACGGTGCAATGGCCATTTTTAAAGCCAAATGATGTCCATTGAGGACATGGCCTTTATTTGGTTCCTGTTTCATAGGAGTTTCGGGTAGAAATGGAACTTTGTTGTACCATTTCCAGTAGTAAAAAGGGAAAACCTTCTTTTTCCATGGGAAATAACTTACCTTTCCTTTTTCAAGATAATCTAAATCACAAAAAATATGAACTATACTGCACACATTCTTGGATAATGTGAAAGTGGAAAAGGAATACCCTACACAAGTGATGCACACATGTACATTTGAACACTAAAAGATTTTTGTAGTTGAAATGCAATGCTTGTTTTCATTTAAATCTAGGGTTTTTAAAGCAGGGAGAAATAATGGCTGCCAAATTAATAAGCGTTTCTTTGGGAAAAATTTAAATCTTGTATTGGGTGATGAAGATAATAGAGGGTATTGAATCTTGATTCTTGACATCTAGAGAGAACCCTATAGCCTAACACAATACAATGGAATTGACCAAAAAAACCCGAATAGAGTTAACCCTACTATAGGAGGTGTTAGTCAATATTGACTCATAAGTCATTGATTTATTAAATGTTGATAGGCTATGGGTGGAACATTATATCAAAGAGTGAAATATTTGAAGAGATGGTCGAAGTGAAACAAGGTAAAGGAAGTCACATACATAAAAGCCAAAGGCAGAGTTAATACGAAAAGGCTGAAGTATAGAGCAAAAGGGGAATAGTAATTTTAAAAGGCACAAGGTTTCTTTTTGGTGCCACTTTCCATCGCAAATCGCATTCATGCCACTCTCCTCCATCGCACTTTCTGCCTTTGCGATTTACGATCATCGCAAAGCGCATATCGCAATTTCACATGTTCATGCTCGATCAATTTATCGCAAATATTTGTGATGCAATCCATCCATTGCAGATCCGCCCCATCGCAAAAGCGCAGCGCAAGCTTTTCGTTTGTGCCATCATCGCACTTTCCGCCTTTGCGATTTGTGATCATCGCAAATAGCACCCATCGCAAACCGAACCCATCCCAGATCCGCTCCATCGCAAAAGCGCAAAGCGCAATTTTCTGATTGGTGCCACTTTCCGCCATCGCACTTTCCGCCTTTGCAATCCGCGCTTTCCGTATTGGGTCCCACCTCGTACGTTCATTCCCATACCCCTCATGCGCATTTCCGTTGCATTTCATGTGTTTCCTTTGCATTTCCACCAAAGTCTGAAGGTTTCACATTTTACGTTAAAATTTCAATGTTTCATATGTATTCCGTCATGTGCATAAGTTATTCCACGGACCATTCTCCACCGTCGATCCCCACCATTAGACCACGATCGAACGGCCCGCGATGCATTTCCCCACCAAACCCTATCATTCACCGTACCATTGCCTTTTTCACCATTTTTACACAGAAAACACTGTCACGCTGTATTTTCTACCACCGCCTTACTTTTTACCCCGGTCCATCATGCAGTGCTGTCATTCCTCATTATCCCCCCACCACTTCCACCTCCCCGTGCACGGTTTTCTTAACAAGTTTGCGGATTTTGCAGGGTTTTAGCGATGGAAAAATTATCATAATATACAGCCTGGACTGCAGTAGCAGAGCACATCGAAGGGCTACTCTACAGAAGCTGCAATTATGAAGAAAAGTCCCGGGAGCTGTCTCGACATGGCATCCATGGAAGAAATAGGGTTCAAAATCCACCAAACCCTTTAGAATCATTCAAGAAGCAGATTTTTGCAAATGAAGACATTAATGACGAAGCAAAGAGTATTAGTCGAAGACCTATGAATTCAATGTCTGGCACGAAAGATTTTAAATTCAAATTCAAAATTTGAAAACAGAGAGTACAATGCACAAGAGAACTATGCCCTCCAGGTTTAATTCTAATAGGATTTCTTTTCAGAAAAGGACAGATTATTTAAAGCTTTCATTTTCATGCTATGTCCTTGAGAAGGGTTTCTACCGGATGCTTTTACTTCATAGAGCAGCCGGCAAAAATGCGCTCAGTTCGCCACCCGGATCGCTAGCTCATCAGCGAACATCCCACCATAAGCATCAGCAACGGCCTCAACCCTTCCACACCTATGAAATCATGTCAACTCATGATTCAGCCTCAGCGGCCCATTTACTTTTTACTGAATTAGTTACTTTTAAGTTTCGAGTGGGCTGTTTACTCCACTCCATCATTTTACTGTTACCAGACTTTTGTTTAATTTCCTGTTTTAAAAATGGCCAAGGGCCTGACTATCCATAATGGGAGGCCTTATTCCTCATCATAAGTTTTGTTGTTCTGATAAGGACCTTTAATATATTTTGGTCATGCGAAGAAGATATTTTCTCAAAAATATCTTCTCGCTGAGATAGGAAGAGGTCTATATAAGGAAGATCGAATGAGAAAAACAGGTTCCAGATTTCTTGAAGAAAATGGCAGTGTAAAAGTTTTTGTATGCTTGTCGTGGAATTATCAATGCAAATACACAGAGCCCGTGGGGTTTCAGCGAAGAGAAGTTCTAGTTATGTATGAGGATTCCAGTCTTAATGCTATATAGTTCGTGACTCTTTCTTTGTGATATTGTATCATTGTTCTCTCCACTGTTTTCAATTTCCTTTTATCGTGTCTTGGAATGCGAGTAACTTGCCACCTCGAGTATGAATTTATCGCTGTCTGATACTCATGCTTTACTGGTCTATGTTGCTTTAAATATGGCCCATACACGATATGTCGTTCCACTTAACACATCATTCATGTTTCCTCCGTATTAAACATCGTGGAATGTTACTCTCACTGAACTAATTGATATGTATGGATTCTTGGTTCCTAAGCCCGTATTATGTTGAAATATGTTTTCTGAGCACCATTTCATTGGTAGTTAGTACTCCCCTTTCACTTTCTGCGCCCCAAATATTTTTCTGTTTAAAATACCTATATGTCTTTGAGAAACTGGCCCTCTCTAATGGAAGTTGTCTCTAAGTTGTCTGAAGTATATATGTATTGAAGATTCCCTTCTTGTATTTACAGTGTCTTTATAACTTGCTAAATCCGAAGGTAGTTTGGTCCCATCCATATGATGATGCTTTGCACAAGTTGAAAAGGTAGAGAGTCCTAAGCTGATGATAAGCCTGAAATATACTTTATACTCCCTACTGTTTAAGATGTCCTAGGCACTGGTCTTTGGCAACTCAAGGCTGTCTCTAGGAGCTACAACATCTTTCTGGCGTCGTTGCCGGGGATTGAAGTTGAAGAAATTTAAATCCCTGGGCCTCGACAAAACCTATTCACTCTTCAGTTAGGTGAGCATGAAGAGTTGAGAGTTGTACATTCCTCACCTTGGCGACTCCACATTTGTTTTGTAAGTTAATTTGTTTGCAGTCCTGGCTCCTCGTAAGCCGCACCTGAGGTCAGATACATCTCAACCAAAGACACCTTCCGTGTCTGACCTGGAAAGGATCCTACATAGAAGGGGCTGGAGGGAAAGGCAGTCAGTTCATACCGAGATTCCTGAATTCTCCCTAGAAAACTTTCCATATCTTCCATCCTCTTCCTCTCAAATCGCCCAAATACAAGGCCCTGACTCCATCATAAGAGATACTAGTTACTATTCAGAGAGCCCACCTCGGGGAGGTGTCCATATCAAAGACGAAGCCGAGTCTAGCAATACTTCGCATTACTCTTTCCACCCTACCCCTGAAGTTGAGGAGATTAAGGAAGTTACTGAAGTATCTGTTGTTCACAGCCCGACATTCTTGTCAACCCCTCAAGCCGCTATTCACTACATCCCCATCATTGTCCATACTTCACTTCCACCTTCTCCTCCTCCTCTTACAGCTCAGATTCTTGCACTCCCTCCACCCCCTCCAATGGCTAATGTCCCTGGTTTCCTGCAAAACAGATATGCTCATTTGGAGCTACCTGCAATACTAAATGACTTGCCACAAGACTATTTGAAGATTCTCCCTAGATTCAATGGTGAGAATGAGATTAAAGCCCAGAAACATATCGAAGTCTTTTTCTCTTTCACAGAGAATTTCAATGTGGAACATCTGGATGTGGTCTTAAGGATGTTCGTGCAATCCTTAGATGGGGAAGCTAGAAAATGGTTCAAGACACTTGGAGCTCATTCTATCAACACATGGGAGGGAATGGAGGATGCTTTCATCAAAAAATGGGGAGAAAAGAAAGATCATGGTAATGTTCTTACCGAATTCAACACTCTGAAAAAGAAACATAATGAAGGGGTGTCAGAGTTTATCAGAAGATTTAACAAATTGTACCTGAGTCTCCCCGCCAATATGGAGCCTCACCAGACCGCTGCCAAGGTCGTTTTTGTGGCAGCATTTGATTCTGAATTTGGTTTCTCATTGAGAGAGAGAAAGCCAGCCACTCTGGACGATGCACAGACAGACGCACTGGAGATAGAAGAAAATTTTGTCTCTACTGGCAAATCCAAAGGGAAACAGGAACAGGATGTTAGAAGGAGGGGAAAAGAGGAAGTATCCACCTCAAGCCAAGATAGAGATTCAGCAAATGACAGGATTGAGGATATGAACAAAATGATCAAGAATCTCTCAAGCAAGCTAGTAAAGCTCGAAATGGAGGCAAAGAATTCATCCTCCAAGAATTTCCAAAATGCTCCTAACAGAGGTTTTAACCCTCAATACAGAAAGCCACCCTTGCAGATACTGCAGAGGGGACAAAAGGAGCAGCAAGACCAAGTTCCACACCCCCTCTATTTGGAAGGGCAAGTAGAGGGCTCTACTGAAGATACGGCTTATGAGCAAGAAGAGGCTTACCTTGCTTTCTCAAACAGTGATGAAGTTGAATGTCCTTTACATGAAAGTAATGAAGTTGAGGTGCAGGCACACACAGAGGGAAAGGCTAACGAAGACAATGAAGATCCTGAGGTTGAGGATTACTGCAAACAGTTCGTCGACTTCATGCAAGCTCAATTCAATAGAAGATATGACCTCAGATCTTCCAGGAAGAGAACTCGCACTCAGGATCAGGAGGAGGACACTTCGTAAGAAGAAGCACCTGCTCGAAAGGAGGCAACACCACAAAAGACCCTAGACAAAGGTAAGAGGCCCCTTAAGCCATCTCCGCAGTCTGATAATCAAATGCCTTCATCTTCACAAGTAGCTGCACACCCTAATGATAAGCTTACCGAAAAAGAAGTTAAGCCTCCCCCTCAAAGTGAAGAGTCAAAAGATAAAGAAACAAAGGAAGTGGCAGTAGATAGGTCCTCCTCCTCTTTTAGTTTACAGAAATAACTTGCAAAAGTGAAAATCCCAGTTCCTTTGACTGAGTTGTTAAAACAGCCAGCATATCAGTCCCAAGTCACATCCTTCATGCTTCCCTAGAAGTAATACACATCCCTGACAGTCTCAACTTACAAGAAGAAAGACCTATGGTAGTGTTTGGTCCACATGTCGAAGAATTAGACCCCTCTACGCCTCCCTTTTACATGTGTTTGGTGATCCATGACCTATTACTCCACAATTGTATGTTAGACTCTGGAGCCTCCCACAATCTAATGCCTTTTTCTGTCATGGAACAATTAGGACTCCAGATCACTCGTCCATATCAGGACCTGTACTCATTTGACTCCAAAAGAGTTAAGTGCTTGGGCATGATTAAGGACCTGGTGGTCAACCTGGCCCAAATCCCAGCTAAAAGTGTAGTAATGGACATCGTGGTGGCTGAAATTCCAGCCCGTTTTGGTATGCTACTATCAAGGTCCTGGGGAACAAAAATTGGTGGGTCAATTAAACTAGATCTAACATATGCCACCATCCCAATTTTTGGCGGGCAGGAGAGGAGATTATACAGGGAGACCAGATTTGTAAAAACGGTTACCAAAGCTGACTGTTCAGAAAACTCACCGGTCTATAGTAAGGATAGATATTTTTCGTGCTTGATGTTAGAAGAAGATTACAGTTATTCCCAGGAACCTTCCTTATGTCAAATAAGGACTCAGCAATCCCCATAAGGTCTTGAAATAGGGGTATGGACTCTACATTTCGATGGGGCAAATTCGAAAGAAGGTAATGGTGCTGGAGTTTTATTGATTTCCCCTACAGGAAAATGGGTCCCACTGTCCTTCAAATTAGAGTATGAAGCCACCAATAACGTGGCTGAGTATGAAGCACTTTTGCTGGGGCTACAGGCAGCCAGGAATATGAATATACAAACCTTGAAGGTCTTGGGTGATTCAGAATTAGTGGTCCGACAGATCAGAAATCAATGTCAAGCTAAACATCCTCATTTAAGAGCTTATAGGAATGAAGTATGGGACATGGTGGAGAACTTTTTCTTAGCTTTTAATATTCAGTTCATGCCCCGGGAGCAGAACAAGATGGCAGATTCACTTGCAGTAGCTGCTAGCACCTTCCGGCCACCCCAAAATCCCCTCCCGAGGTATGAGATAGAAGTAAGGTACCGACCTTCGATTCCAGACAATGTCAAACACTCGCAAGTGTTTGAGGACGATGAACAAGTGAAAAGGTTTCTAGAGATAGTTGGGGAGTTCTCTAATATGGAAATCGACTGTTGTGAGGGGGATGATGTTGAGAACCAATCAGAAAACAAGTGGGAAGAAAAAATGGCCGGGAGCATAGTGTTACAGCTGAAGGGAAATTTCGTCCCTAGAGGCCTGGTGCCCCTAGAAAGGCTGTTTGACAAAAATGATGTCCCCAGGCAGCCCAGCAAAACGACAGACGAAAACCAGGTAGAAGACCTAAATCTGGGTACTGAGGCTGAACCCAAAATTGTGAAATTATCCAGAAAGGTCCCGGACGACTATAAAGAGAAGTACCTACAATTATTTCAGTCTTATAGGGATGTATTTTCATGGTCCTATCAAGACCTGAAAACGTTTGATGTCAGCATTTTGCAGCATGAAATTCCCCTGAAGGCAGATGCAAGGCCTCACAAGCAGAAGCTCAGACAAATAAACCCTCTACTACTCCCCTCCATTGAGAAGGAAATCAAGAAGCTGTTAAAGGCTAAAATAATTGTGCCATTGAAGTACTCTGAATGGGTGGCAAATCTAGTCCCTGTCCGAAAGAAAAATGGAGAAATAAGGTTGTGCGTGGATTTCAGAAATTTGAATAGAGCCTCCCTGAAAGACAATTACCCATTACCAAAGATGGACCACATTCTGCAGAAAGTGGTGGGGGCCTCTAGGATGTCTATGATGGATGGTTTTTCGGGTTATAACTAGGTGGATGTACTCCTAGAAGACTAGAAGAAGACTGCTTTCACCACGCCCTGGGGTACATTCATGTACGCTAGGATGCCTTTTGGGCTGATTAACGCAAGAGCCACATTTCAGAGGGCTATGGACATAGCTTTTGTTGGGGAACAAGATAAATTTCTGGTGGTCTATCTGGACGATATTACAGTATTTTCGAAAGATGACGCCGAGCACATTCAACATTTACAGAGAACTTTTGAGAAATGCAGAAGGTATGGTCTTTCCCTAAATCCTCAGAAATCTTTGTTTGCATTAGAAGAGGGTAAGCTCCTAGGACACATTGTAACTAAGGATGGGGTCAAGATTGATCCTAAAAGAGTGGAGGTTATAAATGGCATCTCCCTCCCCAGGAATAAGAAAGAAGTCCAGGTGTTCTTAGGGTGTATCAATTTTCTAAGAATATTTATCCCTAACTATGCTGAGATAGTTAGGCATATAACAGATATGTTAAAAAAGAATAATGAGGTGAAATGGTCACCAGAATCGAGGCAGGCCTTTGCCAGGATAAAGAATGAATTTGCTGAGGCTCCTGTGCTGGCAAGGTTAGATTTCACTAAACCATTTATGATTTTCTCTTTCGCATCACCTCATACGGTAGCTGGAGTTCTCCTACAGAAAAACGAGGATGGGTATGAACAACCCATTGCTTTCTTTAGTCAGGTGCTTCACGACGCAGAATTGAAATACAATATATTGGAGAAGCAGGCCTATGCCCTGGTAAAGTCCCTCAAGGCATTTCGCATGTATATTCTGTAGTATCACATTACTACATTTGTACCCACCGCAGCGGTTAAAGATATCCTCGTTCAGGGTGACAGTGAAGGAAAAAGGGGTAGGTGGATTGCAAAGATACAGGAATATGATTTGGACATCAAACCCACTAAGTTGATTAAAGGGCAGGGGCTAGCAAGAATTTTATCAGAGTCAAATCATCAAGCTTTGGGCATCAATTTATCTATGATTGCAAATGAAGATTCTGAGGAACAGACAGGGCAGCAAGAAGTGGAAATGGCCACTCAGAAAATACTGATGAAGTATCTTACTAGTCCTTGGTACAAAGAAATAGTTGAGTATCTCCTAACACTCAGTTGTCCACCCAGCTGTGATAAATCAAAATACAGAGCATTGAGGCTGAAATCACAAAAGTATACGGTTGCCAATGGTCAGCTATATTGGAAAGATCTTTCAGGCATACTGTTATTATGCCTCACAGAAGGCGAAGTGGAGAACATAATGACCGAATTTCATGAGGGAATCTGTGGAGGACATTACAGCTGGAGGAGCACAGCTCAGAAAATTCTGAAGGCTGGTTTTTACTGGCCTAAATTGTTTGGAGACGTCTTTTCTTGGGTTAGAGCATGTGACAAATGTCAGAAATTTGCTGAAAAACAAAAGTTAGCAGCTCTGCCCCTGATTCCTGTACATGTCAATGAACCTTTGAAATAGTGGGGAATTGACTTCATAGGCGAGATTCACCCGCCCTCAAGTGGACAGCACAAATGGATCCTGACTGCCACGGATTATTTCACGAAATGGGTGGAAGCCATACCTGCGCAAAATGCTACAGACACAGTGATAATCAAATTCATGGAAGAGAACATTATATCCAGGTTTGGATGCCCTGCTAGAATAGTCACTGACAATGCACAAGCCTTCAAATCTACAAAATTTGTGAATTTCTGTCAGCAATATAATATCTCTCTGGGTCACTCTACAGCTTACTACCCACAGGGAAATGGTTTGGCGGAATCATCAAATAAAACGCTGGTGAGAGCTCTAAATAAGACAATAAACGAAAACCAGAGGAATTGGGATTCCCAACTGAAGTTCGATCTGTGGGCAAATAGAATTACCAGTAAAAGAGCAACTGGGAAATCTCCATATGAACTGGTATATGGACGAGCAGCTGTGTTTCCTATACAATTAGCCCTACCGGTGGCTCGGTTCATGCAAGAGAGTCAAGAAGAACCTGATAACATGACTAGAAGAATTAACCAGCTGGTGGAACTCGAAGAAACGCGTAGTCAGGTAAATCAGAGGTTAGAGGCATATCAGGAGAAAATGAAAGAGCTATTCGATCAACATGCCAAAGACAGAAAGTTACAGGCAGGAGATCTAGTACTCAGATGGGATGTACGCAGGGCCAATAAAGGGAAGCATGGGAAATTTGACCCCCTTTGGTTCGGTCCCTTCAAGATTGTTGAGCAGGGGGGCAATAACACCTTCAAGCTGGAGAATTTATAGGGAGATCTGCTCGACGCCCCTGTAAATGGTCAATTCTTAAAACCCTACTTTCAGCTCTGAGTCGGGCCAAGAGGGCCTGATTGTATCATATTGTATATTAAGTAGCTGCTTTCGTTTTTTGAATTGAATAATGCATTGTTGATTGATGAATCATGGAGAGAAGAGGTAAAAGTTGAAGAAGATGAGAAGTGGCGTTCACAAAAGACAAACAGGTGGCCTGTGTGGTTCTCGACACATTCAAGGACAAACGTGCCGTCCCCAGGTGGAGCCAATGTTGATCAATATTGACTCATAAGTCATTGATTTATTAAATGTTGATAGGCTATGGGTGAAACATTATATCAAAGAGTGAAATATTTGAAGAGATGGTCGAAGCGAAACAAGGTAAAGGAAGTCACATACATAAAAGCCAAAGGCGGAGTTAATACGAAAAGGCTGAAGTATAGAGCAAAAGGGGAATAGTAATTTTAAAAGGCGCAAGGTTTCTTTTTGGTGCCACTTTCCATCGCAAATCGCATTCATGCCACTCTCCGCCATCGCACTTTCCGCCTTTGCGATTTGCGATCATCGCAAATCGCACCCATCGCAAAGCGCATATCGCAATTTCACATGTTCGAGCCCGATCAATCTATCGCAAATATTTGCGATGCGATCCACCCATCGCAGATCTGCCCCATCGCAAAAGCGCAAAGCGCAGTTTTCTGTTGGTGCCACTTTCCGTCATCGCACTTTCCGCCTTTGCGATTTGCGATCATCGCAAATCGCACCCATCGCAAATTGCACCCATCGCAGATCCACCCCATCACAAAAGCGCAAAGCGCAGTTTTCTGATTGGTGCCACTTTCCGCCATCGCACTTTCCGCCTTTGCGATCCGTGCTTTCCGTATTGGGTCCCACCTCGTACGTTCATTCCCGTACCCCTCATGCGCATTCCCGTTGCATTTCATGTGTTTCCTTTGCATTTCCACCAAAGTCTGAAGGTTTCACATTTTACGTTAAAATTTCAATGTTTCATATGTATTCCGTCATGTGCATAAGTTATTCCATGGACCATTCTCCACCGTCAATCCCCTATTAGACCACGATCGAACGGCCCGCGATGCATTTCCCCACCAAACCCTATCATACACCGTACCATTTCCTTTTCACCATTTTTACGCAGAAAACACTATTATGCTATATTTTCTACCACCGCCTTACTTTTTACCCCGGTCCATCATGCAGTGCTGTCATTCCTCATTATCCCCCACCACTTCCACCTCCCCGTGCACGGTTTTCTTAACAAGTTTGCGGATTTTGCAGGATTTTTGCGATGGAAAAATTACCATAATATACAGCCTGGACTGCAGTAGCAGAGCACATCGAAGGGCTACTCTACAGAAGTTGCAATTATGAAGAAAACTCCCGGGAGCTATCTCGACATGGCATCCATGGAAGAAATAGGGTTCAAAATCCACCAAACCCTTCAGAATCATTCAAGGAGCAGATTTTTGCAGATGAAGACATTAATGACGAAGCAAATAGTATCAGTCAAAGACCTATGAATTCAATGTCTAACACGAAAGATTTTAAATTCAAATTCAAAATTTGAAAACAGAGAGTACAATGCACAAGAGAACTATGCCCTCCAGGTTTAATTCTAATAGGATTTCTTTTCAGAAAAGGACAGATTATTTAAAGCTTTCATTTTCATGCTATGTCCCTGAGAAGGGTTTCTACCCGATGCTTTTACTTCATAGAGCAGCCGGCAAAAATGCGCTCAGTTCGCCACCCGGATCGCCAGCTCATCAGCGAACATCCCACCATCAGCATCAGCAACGGCCTCAACCCTTCCACACCTATGAAATCATGTCAACTCATGATTCGGCCTCAGCGGCCCATTTACTTTTTACTGAATTAGTTACTTTTAAGTTTTGAGTGGGCTGTTTACTCCACTCCAGCATTTTACTGTTACCAGAATTTTTTTTAATTTCCTGTTTTAAAAACGGCCAAGGGCCTGACTATCCATGATGGGAGGCCTTATTCCTCATCATAAGTTTTGTTGTTCTGATAAGGACCTTTAACAGATTTTGGTCATGCGAAGAAGATATTTTCTCAAAAATATCTTCTCGTTGAGATAAGAAGAGGTATATATAAGGAAGATCGAATGAGAAAAACAAGTTCCAGATTTCTTGAAGAAAATGGCAGTGTAAAAGTTTTTGTATGCTTGACGTGGAATTATCAATGCAAATACACAGAGCTCGTGGGGTTTCAACGAAGATAATTTCTAGTTATGTATGAGGATTCCAGTCTTAATGCTATATAGTTCGTGACTCTTTCTTTGTGATATTGTATCATCGTTCTCTCCACTGTTTTCAATTTCCTTTTATTGTGTCTTGGAATGCGAGTAACTTGCCACCTCGGGTATGAATTTATAGCTGTCTGATACTCATGCTTTACTGGTCTATGTTGCTTTAAATATGGCTCATACACGATATGTCGTTCCGCTTAACACATCACTCATGTTTCCTCTGTATTAAACATTTTGGAATGCTACTCTCACTGAAATGATTGATATGTATGGATTCTTAGTTCCTAAGCCCATATTATGTTGAAATATGTTTTCTGAGCACCATTTCATTGGTAGTTAGTACTCCCCTTTCACTTTTTGCGTCCCAAATATTTTTCTGTTTAAAATACCTATATGTCTTTGAGAAACTGGCCCTCTCTGATGAAAGTTGTCTCTAAGTTGTCTAAAGTATATATGTATTGAAGATTCCCTTCTTGTCTTTACAGTGTCTTTATAACTTGCTAAATCCGAAGGTAGTTTGGTCCCATCCATATGATGATGCTTTGCACAAGTTGAAAAGGTAGAGAGTCCTAAGCTGATAATAAGCCTGAAATATAATTTATACTCCCTAGTGTTTAAGATGTCCTAGTAATCGGGTCTTTTGCAACTCAAGGCTTTCTCTAGAGCTACAACAGAGGAAGGCCTCAGAAGAACTTACCATTTTGTAAGAGATGAGGGCGAATGTCGTTCTGCAAGAGCCGAGGGCGAACGCCGAGGGCGAATGCCGAGGTTGAATGGGTCAAGCTCGCAGAGCCGAGAGAAAATGGTGAGGCGACCGTTCTCGCAAGAGCCGAGTGCGAATTGCTCGCAAGAGCCCAGGCGAATGCCGAGGGCAAATGTTGTTCCGCAAGAGCTCAGGGCACGTTAAGGCTAACACTAGTAGATTTTTGTAGTGGAAATGCAATGCTTGTTTTCATTTAAATGTAGGGTTTTTAAAGCAGGGAGAAATAATGGCCGCCAAATTAATAAGCGTTTCTTTGGGAAAAATTTAAATCTTGTATTGGGTGATGAAGATAATAGAGGGTATTGAATCTTGATTCTTGACATCTAGAGAGAACCCTACAGCCTAACACAATCCAATGGAATTGACCAAAAAAACCCAAATAGAGTCAAACCTACTATAGGAGGAAGGGCCTGCAGTAAGAACTAACCATTTTGCAAGAGCTGAGGGTGAATGCTATTCTACAAGAGCTGAGGGCGAACGCTGAGGGTGAATGCAGTGCGAATGCTATTCTGCAAGAGCTTAGGGCGAATGTTGAGGGCGAATGCCGAGGGCGAATGCTGTTCGCAAGAGCTCGTGGCGCAATGGGCCGAGGGCGAATGCTGAGGGCGAATGCTGTTATGCAAGAGCTGAGGGTGAATGCTGAGGGAAAATGCTATTCTGCAAGAGCTCAGGCCGAATGTTGAGGGCAAATGCTGTTCTGCAAGAGCGGAGGGCGAATGCACGCGTGATAACAGATATTAATGTAGCTATTGCGACGGATATAAGTTTCGTATTTTTAATAAAATCATTTTTATGTAGCGCGCATATAAGTTTCGTATTTTTATGTAGCGCACATATAAGTGTCATTATACCGACGGCGGAAAAAGCGTCGCTATTGCGACAGATGCTTCCAAACGTCGCAATTGCGACACTTATACATTGTGTCGCACTTGCGACGTTTGGAGGCATCTGTTGCAATAGAGACGCTTTGGGGCATAGTGTCGCAATTGCAACGTCTTCCTCCAAACGTCGCAATTGCAACACTTTGTATAAGTGTTGGTATTGCGACACTTTTGTATAAACGTCGGTATAGTGACGGTTTCGGGCGGGATTGAAAAAATTTGGGGAAATTTCCGACATTTGGTCAAAAGCGTCGGAACCAAGTGTCGAAATTTCCCCCAAATGTAGTAGTGAATCGATGCTCCCATAATTAGCACTTATAAGTACACATTCATGTGGTGCACTACTATGACTGTGGGAGCAAGGTTATGTAACCCTCCGTTGTCAAGACTTAGTTGTCTAGGTTGAACAAAATTTGCTGCCGTTAGTGCTTAATTTTTTTTTGCTATTTATTTTCCTTAAATGAAATACTACATATAATGTATATTTTAACTATTTTGGTTCCGAACAAGATTTGAAGATTATTATCTGAGATTTGTGCATGGTTTTTTTAAGGGTTTCCTTTTCATATATTCACACATATATCATATCAGTTATGGCAATAAAGTTTTATAAATAACTCAATAGTCTTACCTTCAGAAAATAGAGTAATGTATGGAATTCTTTCTTTCATTTTTGTACGAAAACAAGTTTCTTGTATATGAAAGTGCATGAATATGTTTACACAGAATATTTATGAGAGTCCTATTTTCCTCTTTTCTTTTAATTAATTTAATAGAGTAGTAGAAGGAAACATTGAAAGAAAAACTCTTGCATTTATACTTATAGATACTAATACAATCTTCCCACAACAATCTTTCTCATCTATATTAGTCAGAACTTAAAATAAGGAAAATATGACATGAAACCCTCCCTAATCAAGTGACACAAAAAAGAAATGGAAATAGAAAAAAAAATATTTCTATTGTAAATACTTATATGAGTTTTGAAATTTTTTGAGTCTTCCATGGGAAATTACAATAGATACTTAACACTCGTCCCAACCAATGAGATTGAGTCCCCTAAAATCAATCTCCCCTCGATCCAATTCACATCTCAGACAATCATCCCGAAAATACCCACCTTGGCTCAGACTCAAGACTTCCTACAAGACAATGTCTTGCCTTTTCATTTAACGACATCCCGCCTTTTCCTCTGATAAAATCATGTCAAGGAGAACTAAGCTTCACAACTAGTTCTTAATGGGGCCTCATCCAACAAGCTCCCATTCTAGGTCAAATTTTGAATTTCCCCTCTCAAATTTTGTTAACTTGTTTCCTCCTTTCTTGTATAACTATCCCCTTAGGAGAGGAAAACCAGACATGAAACTACCTCTGGCTAACTGCCCGTAACTATATGTGATTTTAACTTCTCTTTTAGTGTCCTTTCCCCTTGTAATTCCTTATATTAATATAAAATAAAAATTATTTATTTACATCAAGAGTTTCATCTGACCCTCAACATGGCTCCATAGTTTGTAAATGAGTCTAATAGTAAAAAAAATAATATTTACATTTTACTTAGGGTGCTACATCTCCCTTCCCCAATCCAAACACCATCCTCGATGTTTCTTAGCCCTTGGAATAGGTCAGGGTATCCCTCGTAGATTAAATATTCATCCTCCCAGGTGGCCTCTTCCAGGATAAATTTCTTTCACTTCACCTTAACTTGGGCTATTTATCACTTCTGTAACATAGTTTATCTCTGGTCTAGGATGCATAATGGCTTAGACACAAATTCTCCATTTGACTCGACCTACATTCATAGCCACATATCAAAAATTATTTTTTATTTGAATGTTGTTGAAAGAAAAGTTTACATTATATTTCAATTATCTTTCTTACCTATTGGAGTTGGGATCCCCACGAAGTAAGCAAGTAAGGAAAGAATCTGCAGATCAAGGAGAGGAGCATGAAATGCAAAGTATATTTTGAGTAATAGGGGTTTTGGGGTGGGTTAAAGCCCCTTTTTTTTCGAAAAAATTCGGTTGTATTATATTCTCTGAAAAATATGAGGAGAAGAAGTTCCTCATTACAAAATTTCCCCATTTTTGCTACAAAGAGATTTTATTTGTTGGGGGATCATTACATCATAAGTGCTACTAGAGCTGCTATTTTTTTCCCTTCTCTTTGAGGTAGAGACTATTACATTTGTGCTATATTTCCGGACAAACTAATCTAAGAGCAGAATACATTTAAATTTCATTTTAAAACTAGATTTACTATTGCAGTTTTAGACATAAACAGAAAGAGTTAGAATATATGAAAGGTCATTTATTCACAGTGTTCTCACTACCTCTGTATTGGCTTCCTTGATCCTGAGAGGTAGAGCCTTGTTCGGATTTTTTGCTGAGAGCTTCCTTTATGAGTTTGAGAGATTCTTCCAAATGGTTTCAACGATTCTTGTCTGAAATTACATCTTTGTTGCAAGTGTCCCATTGAGAACATATGACAACCATCTTTGCTTTCGTTCAAGCCTTATATTGCTAGATTTGGATTCTCAGGCTTTCGATCACTACTCTATGGGATTTGCAAAAAGCACAAGGGTGCTTCCTATCTTATAAGGGATCCATTTTCTGAAAAAGAGTGCGTTCACTTGCGTTGGTATCCTTTCTTGCTACTGTTTCTATTGTATTGGTTGCTGCTGCATGCTTTTCTAGATTCTAAGAGGATGGATCTCTGTTTTTTTTTTTCTGCGTTTCTACCTTATTGAATGGGAAAATATTGTTTGATGAAAAGAGGAAAGAGCAGATTAAGGGAAGCTGAAAGCAAGGAGAGGAGGAGCCCCAGAAGGTGTGAGAGTGAAGGGAAAAAGGAAAGAAGTGTGTGGAAGGAGGGAGAAGGGGGGCGATGAAGGAGAGCGGGGATGGCCAGCGCTTCAAAAAAAAGAAAGGAGGAGCTGGAAGAAGGGAGGACACAAAAAAGGGGAGGCTCTGTGTAAAGTGATTCAAAAGCACTGCAAAGACATACTGTGGGATGAGCCATACCATACCACAAATTTTATAACCCATCAGAGAGGATTCTCTGCGTAGGGAAGTCATGGGAGGTAGTGCGATGTGAAAGGAGAGAGTACTGAGCATAGAGATATGGTGGATATTAAAGATTTCATACTTGATATGGTTTTTGGACATTTTCTGAGTTAAAATATTGAGAATGATTATGAGGAATCTTTTGATGTTCTGGTTAATGGAAAGATGGAGATTCTTTGAAATCAGTGAGGAGGGAAAGGAAGTCATGGGATTAATATATGGGATATGGTGCCACCAATTTTAACTTGTCCTATATTTCTCTGTACTCCTTCATTTTCTTGAAGATCTGCTTGCTTATTGTTTTCTCTTAGAATGTGAAAATAATCAATCTTTCCTATATGCTTTGCTAAATTTTTTTCTCTTTGCAGGATTTGATTAAGATCTGCATCTTTTGGTGGAGACTTGCTCACCATTTCATGGATGATGAGGGAGGAGTCTCCAAAAATTATGGGTGGGTTAAAGCCCCTTATTATGTAATGGGATGAGATATTTTGTGAACGTTGGAATCTGCCCATGGTTTTGGACTGTTGATTCTCCAAAATTTCATCCACTTCTACCCACATTTCCATCATTTCACCCTCGTTATGTAGTTCATACCTCATTCCATAGCTACATAACCCTACATTAAGTAACCATTTTCATGATCATATGGGTTTAGCATTATATTTTCCAAAGTAATTTATTTTAAGTATTTTAAATTAATTTGTGATTAAATATGATAAAATTAACATGTTTTCATGTTGACACCTAATCCTAAAGGATTGGGTGAAATTGTACATTAGTGTAAAATAGGAAATAAGGAAGTCTAAGAGACATTGGTGTAAGGTCCCACCTTACCAAACATCAATATTATAGAGAAGTATAGGTCACATTAATCACTAATACTCCTTTTTTTGTAACATTACTAACTTAGTTATCATGTAATCATGTTCCTTCATCTATTTCATTATAAGAATATCACATAAGAAGTCAAGGATAACTTTTCCTTAAAACTAAATCCAAAACACATTTCCTCCACCATGTTCTCTTTTCATACTTTTACATGAGCTCTAAGTAAGATTGGGAATAATTCCACCATAATGTTATGTGCGAACATTAAGTTAGACCAACCTATCTAATTTCCTAAATTATGCTAAATAAGATACACTTATTGACTCTTGATATCATAATCACAAAAGTATCATGCTTATATTACAAAAATCACATATAAGTGTATGAGTATTAACCTACCTATAAAAAGGTAACTTAGAGAATAATATGCCTCTCTTCATCAGTAAACATAATAAATATGATATGTTTATGAAATGGAAACACAAAACATATTGACCCAACAACATTTCCAAACTCATCAATTAAAAATTTCTCAATCTCAATTATTATGGCAATGCTTTAATCATGAAAATTGAATAATGAATGTTGTAGCAAGAGCAACTCCTATTACCAATTCAGAAGCATATTATTCTTCTAAAAGTTCCAAATAAAACAACGGACTTGCCAGAATTGAGCACACTAGTTTTTTTCTACAACCATTAAAACATAAGGCTACACCCCTGAATTCATGCAACTTAGATGTAACATATTATACTCACTTGCATAAATACAACAAAAATAGTCACAGTAAAGTTGTTTCCAACAAAAACCCTTTTTTTTTAATGAAAGATTTAGATAATAAAAGTAACAACTATCATATTCTCTATTCACACTTCAACAGTTTATTAGATTCATTTTCACATTCATACAAACTTGATGACATATGAAGCTACATCCATTAAATAATCTATTCATAAATTTTCTAGTACATAAAAGCTACAGTAAGTAGGACATTTACTCTAACAACTTATATGCACAAAAACTACATCCATTGAAGTTTTGACAAACTCTTTGCAAACATGCAATCTATAAGCTACAACCATTGAGGCCTTTTGACAAAAAAATTGAAAACATGCAATCTACAGCCATTGAGGCCTTTTGACAAACACTTTTAAAGCATGCAAGCAATCTACAACCATTGAGACATTTTTTCAAACACTTGGAAGCCATAATCTCTTAAGACAATTTGACATGAATCTAAGATTTTCCCTCAACCTATTTAAATCATAAAATTTATAAATTAATTCTTCAAATCACAAAATATTAAAACAGGGGCATTAAAGAGAATATAACAAATGCATTAAAGAGAGTGTAAGAGGAATATTTTATGACATGTCTTTAATGAGTGTAAGAGGAATATGCCATTATTTGATGAGTGCATAAAAGAGAGTGTAATGTATTATTAAAAGAGAGAGAGAGTTACATAGAGCCATGGGAATCATCAAGGGGAGAGGTGTAAAGTGATTGAGGAGATATAATTTCATTTTAATAATAATATAATAGTCTCATAAAAGATAACAATAATATTAATAATCCTCGAATGTGGGTGAAAGTAGCAGCACGCATGAACACAGTCGCTCCCACGCTCAAGATAACGAAGATCTGCAGTGCAGGCCTTCACTTGACATGGATCCTCACTCCTGAAATATTTTGCCCCCCTAAATTTATATATATAATAAATGGGCGAATCCCCATGATACATAGGAAAAATGGAAGGCAATTTTATTAATAATATAATATGTATATATAATTTTTTGGCGAATTTCTCATGAGATTATATTATCTTGTAAAATCATGGCGAATCACCAGTACAAATGGCGAATCACTACTACAAAATGGTGAATCGTTGTCTAGTGGAGTTCAGGGTGTTGGTTCCAATGAAGATATGGTATTTGAACCAAGAGGAGAAGGAAGAGAACCACCGAGACCAAGCATGGCACATGGTGACTCATGAGGGAAGTAGTTCTCATGCAGTTTGGAAAACACGTTCTTCTAGTTCTGCTAAGCGTAGTGTTGTTTCTCATGCTACTACTAGCACTGATATTGAGGTTGGAGAGGAGTTTGAGGAGAAATGAACAACAACGGGAAGAAAAGAAAACATGTTATTAAAAAAGTGTTGATAAAAATTGGATCCGATCTAGGTGCCATGGTACCATAACAATATCGCAAAATACTTCAGATGTTCAACTATGGAAACATAATTTACATTACAACACCATCACGACTCTTACACAACCATATTTATGGAAATGATTTGATGCTGGGAATCTCTTAAAGGAAGACCTAGCATGGTAACTATAATAAGGTGAACTGCTTCTCACTTCTTCAAAATATTATTCCTTCTCGTGCCTTCAAAATCTGGATATTGAAAGGAATATGTGCCAGTTGCAGCCACCCTGCTGAATCTGTTAAAATTATAACCATCAACATGAAGAGAACCATTAGAAAAACTCGATTCGGAATTCCCCGTGTCATGCCCATGCCATGCCATGAATCTGTTTGTAGCAGAATCCCACAAGTAGTAGTAGTGGCACCCTGTATTTACCTGATAGCTCCATTGATTGGAGAGGAGGTCCACTCTAGAACTTGCCAATGCTCTCCTAGTATTGTTGTACAAATGATGTCTTGTTTTAAATTTGTACAAGGAGAGATACATTTTCAGTATATGCATCTTTTCAATTCTGGTAGTTATAACTTATAAGTCCAAATAAAATATAACCCAAAGAACCATCTTGTTCTATAGGCATGACAAATCTGGCCAGATATCAATTACTGGCAAGTTGTTCGTGGATGTGATGAAGTCAATTATGACTGAAACAATTTTCACCCTGGATGAACCTTGACCTAATCTTACTTTCAATCATGAAATGTGGCCAAAATGGACAAGATAAAGGGATGAATTGGCTCTGGATTATAAAAAAATCTAAGCATTGAACTGTGTATTAAACTCAATCCCAGTTCAGTGCCACACACAATTCACAACAGTAATAAACACCTGCACAACAAGGAAACCTATTTTGGTTAAGTTGTGCATGAATTAAGTAATCAGTGGGTTGTAAATTTATTTTTTGATTGCCTCAAAGAGAACATAACTGGTGGTAAGAGAACATAACTAATTATTAGATAGATGGCCAAAAATAAAGTGCATAAGGGTTAAAGTTAAGTGTTTTCTCGTAGGAAGTCTGTGTAGACTTTAACAGTAATACACCAATTGAATCCAATTTAATATCTGACTTGCATTAAAGATGAAGCATGTAATAAAACATGCCATATAGACACAATCTTCAGTGACAAAATGAAAATTACTCAACGTTATTCTACTTCATACAATTCTTGGAGGTATCTTCACACTCTAGTAGGCTGTTTGTATATCCTCCTTTGATAGCTACTACTTTTTGTGGTTACAATTCCTCATTTGCAGATGCCTAATTAAAGGTTAAAATACACTACAATTCTCAATACAATAACTAGACAACAAAGCCTCATGACTACCTTTAAATGATAGAAGAGATTCAGCGAAGTTATTGTCAATCATTCATCCATGATGTACCGCATTGTTCTACATCTATTCCTTTGTCATCATCTCTTTGATAGAACAATCTCAAAACAGGCTACCCTGCATATAATGTTTCACATTTGTGCTGCAAAAATTCCCTATTATATACACTAAAGGGAATGTTAAACTCAACTTGATTCTTGTTTTGAAGGCTATGCTACAGAACAACAGCTCATATGCGTGCTGCTATCGAGAGAGTGAGATTCTAGCTGTGATATGACTTGTCACCAAATCTGGCTGGTGGATCTCCTGATGTCTTTGCTGAATACCCAACAGGTTTATTATTTTTCTGCAACTTTGTTCTTGGTGATTTGGGGGATAACAACTGCTTCTTTGCAAGGGATTGGTGAAATGTTTTCACAGGGATAGATGTATCTCCTGTTTGGAACAAACTGATAAAGCCAATATAAGATAGAGATCTAGTACTTCTTTGTGAATCAAATTCTCCTGCAGTTCAGGAAGGTAAAGAGCATCACTGAACAATGCTTTTAATATCGGCTATAAATTAAGGTAAAGGTCACAAGTCTATGCCACATTTATTGTCATTAAATGGACATGTGCTAGTGCATATATAAGGGGAAGCATATCTAAAAGCACTGGGATTCCTCTTGAGATGGGGAGACAAAGTGGTAGTTGCTTCCTTTCTAATTCGTTCATCTGTGCTGCAGGAAAGCTGCATTTCCACAACTTCCCTGGTGTCGGGTAAATTCTTACCTGGGGCAATATATCCATATGTTCCAGCAACCCCTGACATTACATTCATCTGACCCAGCTTCTCTACAATTCTAGCTAAACCAAAATCAGCAATATGGGCCTCCAATTCAGAATCCAGCAATATATTATATGATTTAACATCCCTATGTATTATTGGAGGGGAACAACCATGATGCAGGTAGGACATTCCCTTAGCAGCACCAAAAGCAATCTTATAACGAGTAGGCCAATCCAACGTTTCCCCTTGAGAAATATGAAGCTGTTCATACAGGCTACCATTTGGCATCAGAGCAGCTTGACAATGTTGACAATGGTTCATAGTGAAATGGTTGATACTTATATGTTTGACATATTTGGGTAGCTGGATGCATGTTCTCTTCCTCTCTCATTGTGGTTGGCAAGATGCGAACATATCAAAGAAAAGAGAAATGGGTGTATGAATTGAATGTTTTTGTTTACATATTTATTTATTTATTTATTTTTAATTTTAATTGTCCCTTTCATTATACTTATAGGACCAATATTCTCATATCATTATATTTGTATCCTCGAAGGATTTGAATTTAAAGTCTCTTTATTTACATAATACGACAATTGAGTTGCACATCAGGGACGCTTTCCTTAGAATATTATACCTTCTTTCAATTTCAATGAATTTGTGAGTAAACCTCTAAGATTGCTCTCTCAACTATTTAAATAAACCAGATTCCATGGTAAAAAAGTGTCCTTCCCAACAAAATAATTTTAATTTAGTCTCGTATTTCATGATCAATGTCATGGCAACATGGAACTTACAATGTGTCTTACAATAGTGGCACATTCATTTTATATAACCTCTAGGAAAAGAAAGTAGAAAATGATTCACATCAATCAACTAAACAAAACCCATAAAATTTCCTTTTCAATCTAAAAATAACAATATTGTGTGGTGTTCCACCAAGGAATATGATGTTTACCACCACGGAAAAGGACCCTAAACCGATTGGGAAGAAGAGATCAAAAATTGCTAATAGGCAATATTTTTTATCACAGGGGACTTTATAGCATTATTTGAAGGAAGGATAATCCAAAAAGGAGAAACTAACACTAAATAATTTCATTTGTAAATATTTCATAAGGAATTTTCAAATGGTTTTAGGTATACATAATATGGTATAAATTGTTTGTAGGGTCTACAAGGTCAAACAGTTAATAATTGTTTAGAGATTTGATACATAATTTTTTCCGATTTGAAATGTCTTATGTGGAATTATTTCCACCATTCTAATGATGGTATTTAAAGCTAATATAATGATCGACCTTATAACATTAAAATAAAAAATATCACTCAGATTCTCAAGCTTGTTTGAAAAGTTGTCAGGTGGCAGTGACATTTGCATTAGTAATGATGAACTTTTAACATCCCCCAACTGTCTTGAGGACTTCGGTTTATTTTATGCTTATAATATGTGGGAAATTTATCTAGAACAAATGAGGACATTTTAGAAGCTACACATAAAAGGGATATTTTAACACCCAAGTTGTATCTTCTAGTGTAGCTTATTTTACAGTAGAGGAATGGTGAAGAGATGTGTTGTGTTACATTTCTAAAAAGAGTGATTGTAGCAGCAATAATATCTAGACTAAAGAAACATCTTGATTACATTTCATTTGTCATTAATCACTACTTATCTGTATCAAAGTCTACATATTGTGGGAATAAGTAGCAAAAAAAACAGAGATTTTTTTTTTCAAGGTAAATCTAAAGGCAAAGTTGGCATGCCTTAGTAAATCTGAACTAGATATGCAGCAGAGCAGCTTGACAATGTTGGCATGCCTAATATTCCCTAGAGTCTCCACCTCTGCTTGAAATCCCTTGTCTTGGGCAGACTGCAGTTTCCTGTTGTTCCAGATCTATTTCACAGCAACAATATTATCATTTCCTAGTGTTGCCTTGTACACTTTGCCTGCACCTCCACTTCCAATAACATTATCTTCTGTCAATCTCTTCAGAATGTCTGACTCATCAAATTCTACCCTGTGAAAGGCTGTGAGATTCCATAACTCTGTACTTGATTTAACCCGAACAAAATTCTTGCATGTCTTATACAAGAAACCTATACCAATCAAGCAAAGTACTACTATCACAGCAATAACCGAAATTAATACCCTATATAGATGGCTTTCAGATCTTCCTTTCTACTAGAAACATGAAGGTAGGATTAATGGCTCGCCTCCACAAAGGCCCGGATTGTCAAGAAAACTTTAATCATAGGCCAGATTATTGTAACCAAAAGGAACAGAGCCAGACAAAAGGTTGTCAGACACATTCAGAAAACTCAACTTGAGATTGTCTAACTCAGGAGGTATTTTCCCTGAAAGAAAATTGTTTGAGAGGTCAAGGCTGTTAAGAACAGGCAGCAACCCAAGCGATGCAGGAATTGATCCGGTGATGTGGTTGTTGGCAAGGTTAAGTTGAGAAAGACCTTTCCATGATATTATTGTCTCAGGAAGCTCCCCATACAACATATTGTGATCAAGAGAAAGCCTTGATAGTGAGGATAAACTAGTGAGTTCCACTAGAATAGTCCCTGATATATTGTTGTGACTGGTCAGAAAGCTGTTGAGATTCCACAGTTGTCCAATGCCAGAGGGAATAGTTCCACTGAATTGATTGTTTGATATCTCCAATGCCCACAGACTGGCTGCTTTAGTGATTTGAGCAGGAATTTGGCCAGTGATTTGAACATCAACAACTTGTCATGCAATTGATATCCCATTTCCTAAAAGCACCATAGGAGTGCTTATCAACATGTTTGCCAAAGACTTGAATGCCCCATCTTAAATAATTTTGGAGATTAATATATTTTCTTAGAAATACTCTGACACAACTTTCTCCATGGCCAGCGCCCATGCAGCCCTCTCTGACAGTGTCTTGGCTAATGCGTACCATAACTATGAACAGGAAATATTGCATAATTAGAACAGGAATACCACAGATCACTTCAAGGCTCGGAATACTGCTTTGAACTCCACAATCTTTGAGAAACACCCAAATTTTATACATATACCCCTTAAAAAAATGATCAATACCCTACCACGCATAATTATTTATTCCAACCTATCAGGTGCCACTTTTTCTTCTTCAATGCCTATTGTCATGAAAAAGTTTTATTAACTTTATGATTATCCCTCTCCAAGAGCATTGATCTCGAGGTCAGCAGATTGGACTTTTAGAAGATGGACATAGCTGATACCTATTAGATATCTGTTTGCCAGAGAGAAACACATGGAGCTTTGTTTACCGGTTTTCTTATCCCTGCTTCTCATTCCAATTTAGGCATAACTATTTGTTTCCAACCTATCATATGCCACTTTCTCTCCTTTGATGCCTCTTGTCATGAGAAAGTATTATTAAATTTATCCCTCTCCAAAAGCACTATTCTCAGGGTTAGCAGATTGGAATTTTAGAAGATGGGGATAGCTGATAACTATTGGATAAAATATGAAGGGCGGTGCAACAAGTGTATCAACAACATTGTATTATGAAATAACTCTTCAACCACCATCCAAATTCCAATATGAATGAAACAAGGTGCCCCCTTATGGATTAATTGCCCATGTTTACCCATGAATCCATATGAGTCTTTTGTTGAGGAACATGATACTTTAATATTTCTCATATTGCAGTTCCTAATATTACTTCTATTTGGAGGTCAAAGGTGGCTTTCATTAGATTTTAGAGGTGACGATGCTCATTCCTAGAGCGTTTTTATGGCAAGACTCAAGTCTAGCCATGTCAGATTGACTAAGAATATAGATAATCTCATATGGTCAAAGAACCACTCTGGGGTTTACATCCCAGAAGCTAGATATGTTGCTATTAGTTTATAAGGGGAGAAGAGGAATCATGTTTGGTGGAGGAGGAGAGTTTGGATATTTAAATATCCCTCAAAGGCTAAAATTTTATGTGGTTTGCACTAAAAAAAAATACTTGACTTGGTATAATCTTTTGAGAAGGAATAGAGAAAGAATCGATAGGTGCAGTTTATGCAGGGTATGTGAAAATACCAATAAACATCTTGTCATGGAATGTAACTACATTATGCAAGTTTAGAGGGAGATTAAACATTTGACTAGGTTGAAAAAAGTCTGAATTGGTGGCATAGTTGAAAATGGTGTAAGAGGTTGGTGCCATAACTCTTCAATGAAGGATTACAAAGAACTTCCTTGAATTCTAGCTTGGGTATTTAGCAAGCTAGGAATGTAAACTTATTTAAAGATAGGCAAATTCTTCCTATTCAATGTGCTTTTCCTATTTGATGTGGTTTCAATTATTTAAAAGATTTTTCCTCAGATGACAATACCTAAGCCTCCTAGGCAGATTGTTCTAGAAGTGGGTAAGGATGGTGCATGGGCATACTTTGATGATGACCCCTATTTCTATGGATTAGGGAGAAGTGATTTATATAGTGAATCTCATAGCATTTACTTTAGAGTTAGATTGGGGCATCAAACCAATTATCATGTTCAACTAATGGCTCTAAAACTTATCAAAAATAAAAATAGGGCGTGGACTGGTTGTGGTCCACACAGTGATGCTACAATTCTGGCTTCCCATTGCTATTACATTGTATGGTGATGAATCCTTTGAAAACAACTTCACTGCACCATTAGGAGTAAAATATTTACTATACAAATATCAATATAACAATGAATGAGAGCAGAGTAGAAAGAAAAATAAATTACAATAAAAGAGATAACAGATTGTTGTAGGTTACTTACTGCAGCAAAGGATAAGATACATAATGTAACAGAGACATACAAGATATTGAGACCAGAAGTAGCCAATTCATCCATTAAGAATACACCCTAAATGTGTGTGCGGGATGGTAAACTCGTCCATTGTAAGTTACAACAAGATCTAGCAAATGGAGTGATCTTAAATAATGTGGTAAGGTGCCAACTAGGGGAGCACTCCTTCGATATAGGTGATTCATCACTCATCATAAATTCAAACCAATTACAAGCTCAAAATAGTAAAGGCAGTTAAGGCTCTTTCTCCAATGACTCAACTATCTCTCCATACTCTCACACATATCACTATTAGTAAGTTAACATACCCTCAATAGATTAGGGTGAGCTAGCGCATACTCTCCAAGGACGTATCCAATTCACCCCTTAAGAATTCACCCTAAATTTTTCCTATTCAATGTGCTTTTCCTATTTGATTTGGTCTCAATTCTGTAAAAGAGTTGTCCTCAGATCATAGTACCTAAGCCTCCTACGCAGATTGTTGAAGAAGTGGGTTAAGGATGGTGCATGGGCATATTTTGATGATGACCCTTAGTTCTATGGATTAGGGAGAAGTGTTTTATATAGTGAATTAACTTTAGAGTTAGCTTGGGGCATCAAACCAATTATCATGTTTAGCTAATGGATCTAAAACTTATAAAAAATAAAAATAAGGCGTGGACTGGCTGTGGTCCACACAGTGATGCTACAGTCCTGGCTTCCATTTTCTATTACATTGTATGGTGATGAATCCTTTGAAAAAAACTTCACTGCACCATTAGGAGTAAATTCTTTACTATACAAATATCAATATAACAATAAATGAGAGCAGAGTAGAAAGACAAATAAATTACAGTCAAAGAGATTACAGATTGCTGCAGGTTACTTACTGCAGCAAAGGATAAAATGCATAATGTAATAGACACATACAAGATATTGAGACCAGAAATAGCCAAGGAAGTAGCCAATTCATCCCTTAAGAATACACCCTAAAAGTGTGTGCAGGATGGTAAACTTGTCCATTGTAAGTTACAACAAGCTCTAGCAAATGGAGTGACCATAATTAATGTGGTAAGGTGCCAACTAGGGGAGAACTCCTTCGATATAGGTGATTCATCACTCATCATAAATGCAAACCAATTTTGAAATACAAGCTCAAAATAGCAAAGGCAGCTAAGGCTCTTTCTCCAATGACTCAACTATCTCTCCATACTCACACATATCACTATTAGTGAGTTAACATATCACTATTAGAAAATTAAGTCTGGAATAAGAAAATAGGACTTAAATTGAACTACACAAAAACATGTATATGTATAAAATTTGGGTGTTTCTCAAAGACTTAGCACAAATCCATTTAGCCCTGCTTCAGTGTGCACCAAAGATTTAGACAAAGGTTACATATGTAGACTTTCTCAGTATTTGATGCATTTATAACCTGGGAAACTTCAAGGACAAAATGAATTGGATATGGATTGTTGCATATAGAGAAGATGTAGGCACTCTGTTCTCTTTGCATGTTCATGATCCATCCTTTTTGCTGACTCCAATATTTCCAATCCAAAATTGATCTGCAGTGCCCAAAAATATTAATAGAAAACTGACCAGCTTAGACATACTCTTAGAAACTTGTAGCTAATTACTCTAAAAGTTTTTTACACACGTAAAGAGTAAATTTGAAAATTACAAGCCAGGAAGAGGTTTGCAATGTCAACTCACATTCCTTTAGGTTTGGTATAACTACTGTCATCTTCTAGTGGCAAGAATGTACCAAAAATATTTTTATCCCCATTCTGTAAGGTAGCCATTGAAAGATTGAATGGCCATGCACCATCTTTGTGTACTTGAAGAGCTGAAATACCCCAATCAGTTTGATATATAGCTACCCCTCCAAATCGTAAAGGGTGATTCACACTGATTGTCTTCCTTAAAACTTCCTTGCCATCCATATTCCGTAGAGAAAGGTCTGAGTGAAATTGGGATACCTATACAAACAAAGGAGAGTTGTATCTTAATCCATTGGATACCTGCAAACCATGTCGTAAAGAGAGAGTTGCTTCAACATTGTTGTTTCAAAAAAAAAAAAAATTACCCCATAAATTTTAGATTCTCAATAGTAAAAAGTCAAGTTACGTAAAAGGAAGAGAAATAGTGTGTTAATAGTGCCAGCTAGCATGCCTTTCCTTTCCTTTTTCTTTTAACCATTTTTTGTGTACAGGGTTTTTAAGAGGGGAAAGGGGTTGAAATAACACAAGCTCTGTGTGCTTCTCAATTGAGAAAGATAAATACCTCTCCATTTTCATAGTAATCAATGTAAAATTTGTTAACGTGGACTTCAGTCGCAAAAGCAGATATTGGCCTTGATAAAATCCCATTTGGATTAAGCACATCTCCCATCCCAAAGTTCAGGCCTTGAGGAACTGTAACTGAACCCCGATATGCCCCCGTGGAACTAAAGGTTGCTCCTGCCATTATGAGTAAAAGAGCTCCACGGACACCAATAGGGGCAAGCCTACCAGCAAGCCCTTTGAATCCATACAGAGCTGAATTACTCAAAAAGACCTGCAATCCATGAATGTTAAGAAACCAAACAAGATTAAATCATCCACAGCATTATTAAGAAAGCTAGTCACAGATCAAATGCAGGATACATGAGATGGCCTCATTTCCCCCAATGGTATGACTATTTTAAAAATTTACCGCATATCTTGCACCCATTAGGAGAACACCAAGATCCTGAATGTGAGCTCTGGGAAGTGAATCTGCCACATCAAGCTTTAGGATGGCTGATCGAGACTTCATGAATGACCATCTACATGAAATGATCTATCACTATTAGAGAAGACCAGATTTGAATAGAATTTTTTTCAAGTGACAAGTCAAATATACTTTGATTCTCAGTTCAAGATTAAAAGTAAATTCACAACTGAAAACCGAGTCTATGTGAATTTCTGAATGTGAGAGTCGGTGAGGTCAATGTATACAAATTTAAAAAGATAGTCAAATCTAATTCAAGAACCTAGTAGTCATCAAAAGAGATTATGATAAAGGTGTGGCAAAGGAAGAGGGCATCCTAAAAATATTCCCATATCAACTTAAAACCTGTACTAGGCTAAGGTCCAGGCTTCACAGTCTTATCTATCACAACAAGAAGGTAAGAACAGCAAAGTAAATGCACTTTTTAGACAAGGTATAAGAACCAAACAACGTTGCAATTTACATTCAAATATCATCTTCCAGAACAGAGAGGCTGGTGCATGATGATACAGCTCAAAAAGAGAGCAAACCTGCGAGCAACTTTAACCATTGGAAGTTGTGCTGTGGTAGTACAAGCCATCAATGATGCTGCCAACAAGATGCATAGACCAAGGAAATAAGGGGTTGTGTAAACATGATCTAAGCAGAGCCCCAAGACCCAACGCCATGTGAGAAAGCCGAAAGCAGGATTGTCCTCCGGATACTTCTCAAAGTAGAATTGTGGACTTTCACCTTGCTCTATGAATGTGCCTGCATAGTATGAGAAGCATGATTGCACTTAAAACTTAAAATGACATGGAGGAAATGTCAGGCAACAAATGCACCTATTAACAGATTAGAAAGCAGAGGAACTTCCTCACTACTCTAGAGTTATTGATTCATAGTACATGGATGAAGGCAGCGGTTCTGAATTTCTTGATTACAGTCTTGGCTTGATTGATATTTCTGGAAATTGGGGATGAAGACATGTCTTCCTTGTTGCTAGGGGTGTTTACGATTAGGGAGGAATCCCCTATAATGGGAATCTTGTTTTCCATGCATTGAGACAAAAGCTTGAGACCTTGGAAAATTGCTAGGGACTCTACCTCATTGTTTGTCATTGTGCATGTCCCCCATACATATTTATACTCTTGTTTTCCACCAACGTCAATGATGTCCACTCCCTTGCCCCCACTGCAACCACCCCTGCCCCCCACACCCCCCCACACCACTGCCACCCCTTATTTATTTTTTGCTTTGGTAACCGGTTCATGTATTTTGCATAGACAGATCTTAGACAGCTGAAGGTCTGAAATGATGATTTTCAATATTTTGATTGAAAGAAGAAAACTTGTTAGTTAAGGCATTGCTTTAGGTTAAATTAGCATTTGGTTTTGTGATGTGTCTATTTAAATACTTTATGGGTTATCCAATGGTCCAACGTGTTCCTTGTTGTTATACATAACTATTGCACTGCTATTTGAGCTCATGTCCATGTTTTCATTTTTCATGTTCAGTCATTCGGGCAAGCGTCCCGAAGATGAACTTGGATGAAGTTTTTGAGCAAAATAATGACGTTGCTAAAGCAGTTGAAGTGGAACTTGAAAATGTAAAACTAAGAAAAGAGTAAAATAAAGTTCATGTTCGGTCTATGTTTTTAAATAAGGATGAATACAAAATAAAAAATTCTTGCATATTTCTTGTTTGATATTCAATGGGGAAAATACCTTCACTATATTTGCATATTGAAGGACGACTATTGCATTGCCTGTTATGATTTTGTGAATGGTTCTTCTGGTTTTGTAAGAGACGTTTTGAGCATTCTTTGCAATCATGTCTTCTTTTTTGATACAGGCTATGTCAAACTATGGATTTCAAATAGTGCAAACTCTCATCATTGATGTAGTAGCCGCTGAAACTGTGAAGAAGGAAATGAATGAAATAAATGTAGGCAAAAATTCTCTGGCATATTGAAGTTAGAATGGAATTATGTATACACAACTACACCCTGACGCTGATTTCTTGCTCTTTATGATATTTTAAGTAAACGAATAGATACTCTGTGGAACCTGGCTGTTTTATCTTGAGAGATTCTTTGGTATAAAATTCTATTTTGTGGATAGCATCACTAATGTAGATTTTCTTTTAAAATCCAGTATCTTCTCCTAGAGATAACCTTGCAAAAACAACACATGAACTCGCAATTTTTGCTCAAATTTTTCATATTTTTGGTTTAGTTGTCTTCTCTTTTCTTCACATTACTTTTACAGTGTTGTCCGTTTAATTCCTGTAACTTGTCTATTGAATCTCGATTTCAGCTGCAAGGGGGAGGGTGGCAACACAACACAAAGCTGAGGCAGAGAAAATCTTGCAAATTAAAAAAGCAGAAGCTTGAGCAGAAGCAAAATATTTGTCTGGTTTGGGTATTGCCCGTCAACGGCAAGCAATTGTGGATGGCCTTAGGGATAGTGTACTTTCTTTCTCAGCCAATGTGCCCGAGACAACTGCAAAATATGTGATGGACATGATCTTGGTGACACAGTATTTTGACACAGTGAAAGAGATAGGAGCATCTTCAAAATCATCTTCAGTATTCATCCCTCATGGACCTGGTGCAGTCCGTGATGTTGCTGAGCAGATCAGAGATGGATTGCTTCAGGCACAGGCTCATTAAACCTTATAATGCTTTCTGGCTACAAAATAAAAATCTGCAAGATTACTTAGTTTCATGAAGGCCAGGGTAGTACTGATATGTAAATTTCCCATCCTAGCTTGATATATTATACAGAACAAAACCAAGTTATTGTGCAGATATTCCTATTGTCAATGTCAATGTGCATTTTTGATAGCCATTTGCCTATGGGATATTTTGATAGACCCAGAGCAGTTTTCATGTCATATTGTATAACTAGATATATTATCTAGTTGACTGCTGCTGTATGAATCTATAATACTTCCTAATTAGTTAACTAGGACATATCCTATAATACTTTAGAGTATAGAGCTGGATGCTCAAATCTATAATACTAATTATTCTCAATATCCATTGCCGTATAATACGTACTAATGCCCATGCCCATCACCTTATAACACTTACTAGCTAGCTAATTCACGGGCATATTCACTGCTCCATGCCAGTTAGATGTTTAAATCTGTAATTAACATACTAACTAAGATTACAAATCTTCCAAATACTAATACAGTCTAATATTCCTAATATATTCTACAATTATAGCTTACTAGTTTGTTATGCACTACCTTCCCCGGATACCAATACTATGACAGGGACAGATACATTTTATCCACAATTGATTACTCCATGCCTATTGGATCTCGGATGTTCAAATGTGCAATATGGATCTCGGATGTTCAAATCTGCAATTAACATAAATTATTTGTCTTGTCTAATATTCGTAATATATTCTACAATTATAGCTTACCAGTTTGTTATGCACTACCTTCCCCAGATACCAATACTGTGACAGGGACAGATACAGTTTATCCATAATTGACTACTCCATGCCTATTGGATCTCGGATGTTCAAATCTGCAATTGATATAAATTATTTGTAAGACAAAATCTATAGTAGAGTTACTAGCTTGTTGACTATCTACAGCATATTAAATGTCCAAATTTATAATTAATATAAACTCAAAACTGCGAAAGTTCTCTCATATGTATAATGTCCCAATCCCATTTAATTAACATATAAAGTCAGAAGTGCGAAAGTTCTTCACTTACCTGAGCTAGAAGGTGAGGTACTTGCGTTCGTTAGAAAGGACTTGTTCCTTCATGTTGGCGCTAAGGTCCTAAGGTCCTACATTTATTTAGGAGGGAGGGGAAAGCAAAGAAGTACCCTTGAAAAATATCAAGGGAGTAGAGTAATACCCTTGAAAAAAATCACGGGTGGAGTAAAAGTAGAGCAAGTATTAAAGTGGAAAATTCCACAACGCCATTCTAGTTTAATAAAATGTAAGCCATCACATGGATAAGCACTACATGGATATATATGTAAAATCTCCATACCTCCGGAGCTCTAGACATCTCAATAGCCTCCTCCCCAAGTGAAGCAACTGCTAGGATGAGAAAACCTTCTGGCCTGTCCACTGCAGTGAACCCATACAGGGCTACCTTGGCAGCTGCATCTATGCAGTAAATACCCCTACCAAAATGCACACCAAGAATAGATTTATCAGAATTGAAATAGAAACCAAAAAACTAGTTTTGATTTGTAAAAACAACTGATGATAAACATTTCTAATGCTATGAAAGGCACTTACCATGTAACCAGGTGCTGGAAGTGAAATTATAGCAGGCAGAAACCCTTGCTTTATGTGTCTAACTAGGTTGCTTGTCCGAGTGCCTACACAAATAACACACTATCAGGCACTTGAAGAAAAAACAGAGGACCTTTCTACCTTTCAAGCTCAAGGTACAGTCCTGACTGAAAGGTCTTCCATGAGCCAACTCTGCAGCTCAGTATGTGCATGTTAACCCAGTAAGAACTTTCAGGATATGGAAAACAGATATCCGATGCATTATTTGGAGTCGACCAAAGTAAGAGCTAATTAAAACATACCACACCATAGAAGTACTTTATTAGGCAGTTTAGAAACTTCATGGTAAGGATGAGCACTTGCATCCAACTTGAAAATGTTTTCTACCGTTACTCCAAAAGACTGCAGAGACAGACCCAAAAACAAAATGGAATCATTGTGTCTATAATGTATCTCTTGCTACAGCAAAATGAGAAGAAGAAAAAAAGGGATGATTTGCATAATTGATTATTGAATTCAATAAGCAAAGAATAACTGAGATTTGTCTGCTTACTCCATCTCTGAATTGAATGGGCTCAAAGGTCTTCTCCAGGTACTTGAGAATCATCTTGTAATCATCTGCTTCTTTCTCTAGTGGGCTTATAGTGCAGCCCAGTTTGGAGTATCTATTCCCTAATGGATCATCAAGGATGGAGCCCGTCATATCCCCTATGAGTTGTGATGCAAAAAATATGTCACGCACACTTTCCAGTGTAGGTGCTGCCTATGATTACAGACAAAACTAAGATCAATTCTCCCATGTAAAGAATATGAGAACTTCATAGAATAAAATATATATTATGTCCTCCGAATGAATACAAGTTACATCCAGGCTAGGTTCTGACCACTTAGTACTAGGCCTGTCAAACAAAATGGAATATTTTTATTTACGTTCTTGGAAGATGATGTAGCCCTGTCAAACATAGCAGAATATTTTATTGACATTACTGGGAAACCCTTGTATGGATTAAAAGCACATCATGTGCAACAATGTTTATAGTTTACCTCTAGAAGAATTCCTACAGATTTTTCAATTTTGGTATTGTTTTTTGAAATGCTTAGTTAGAAAGCAAGAAAATATGCATAAATATATTGTCTACTTTTTTTTTCCAGGATACCGAGTCTACATATGTGTGAGTGAATATAAAATTAGGCAGGGAAAGATAGGGATTAGAAGACTGTCAAAAGTATTATATATATGTGCATTGCTATCAAATCTTTGGTAATGCTCTGCTTCCAGCACCCTCGTATGAATAAAAATTGTGCTTCTTGTTTTATGTGTTTATGATCTTTTGTGCAACTGTTGTTAGGAATAGAAATATCATTAAACCTGTTGGAATATGGAAAGTGTTTGATAATGAAACCGAACTTTCTTGTAATGGAACAGAATTGGTCTTGTAATAGTGTTATTATTGCATGGGCTCGACCTGTTAAATCAGTTAGAGAGTGTGTCAAAGGAAGGAATATGGGCTCCATTCCATGTGATATGGAATGAGACGGGATGTTCCTTGAGGCTGCTCTATTCTTTGTGACTGCAGGGAGGATTATTGTAATGAATTGTCATATCTATGTTTTCTTATATAAATGTGTGTGTTTTTTTTTGTTGATTAATTTCTACCTGCTATGTATTCTGTTTGCAGATCAGTACTTAACATCACAAAATATGCATTAAAAAGAATGAACAGATCAACGGGATAACTATAGACTGGCTAACCATGTCATTGCTAGATGCCTCTTTGTTCGGGCTGGTGCTTTTCCATCCACAGGGGAATGTCCCTAAAATGTTTGTATGCAGTTTTTCTTGTATGTGCATCTGCCTTTAAACTCGAAATGAATCAAGGCACTAAGCTTCCCTCAAGCACCCAGAAAGCACCGTAGGACACGGAAAAACTTGTAAATAAAATTGTAGAGTGGAACTAGTTTCTCTAATTAAGTTACAGCAGCAAAATGGACGAGAGATAATATGTGCGTTGAGTGAAAGAGGGATTAAAAACAAGTGCATAAAAATGAAAACTCAAACCCTGCTGCATGATTGCCTTGAGGAGCAACACAAAATTCAAAGAACTATGAAAAAGCATGTTGAATCCATCTGATATATTAATATGGAGGTAGAAATTAACCAGAGATACAATAAACCAGCAGATGCCATGCCAATCTCCAGCAAGAAATAATGGAAGTGCCATCAAGAAAACTCTGCTACGATTATTCACAGAAGCTGCAAAACTGCCCTAACTAAACTACTCCCTAGTCTTACTCGAGACGCAGAAAAAGTCTCCATTGTCGACTCCAGTGCAGAGGCAAGTGCAGAGGCAAGCTTTACCCTGCAACCATGGGCGAATGTAGTTCCAAAACCCTCCAGCGTAGTAAATCGAGGGCGAATACAAATAAAAACTGTCCAGACCAGTAAATGTGGAGGCGAATCCAACATTTATGTTTTATGCGCTCTTATTTTTTTAGGCTAAAGAATAATAATTATTTATTTTTAAAATAATTTTGGGACTAATTATATAAAACTATACCAAAAAAGTTTTATATAAAAAAATTCGCCCCCACTAAAATCTAAAACTCCTTAAATTTCGCCCTCTTTGGGCTAAAATTCGCCCCTAAAATTTTCCCCGATCCTCACTCCTGAAATATTTTGCATGACATGACAGAGACCAGACATCATGAAGACATGAAAAGACAAAAAAATCCCCTCCGGGGAACCTCTCAGCCGCAATCTTTTGAATGATCACCTGGACGAATATGATGTTCGGACATAACTTCTCGCACATTCCTACTCATGAAAATAGTTACAACACGCAGCTACGAGCGAAGCATAATAATGCTCATCATCTTCACATGCGTCACAACCTTACAAAAGGGGAGGACCTACAACATAGAGCTACTCACAGTCTGCTCCTTCTAGTTTTTTTGATTCAATTCTAGCCCTACTATGTGCCCAGTCTGTCGCGAAACCTCCCTCTCAGTGCTGTGCTTCGCAGAATCCCCCAGGAAACATACTCCCTTGAATGGGTGCCTCACCTCGGGCCCTCCTACATTGCTAGTCCCACCAGCCTATGTGCTACCGTTATCCTGCGCCCCTTGCTGTGCATCCTCCATCAGCGTACCTCCCTATCCAATACCACATTGCTGCGCACCTCCTGTCTAGGGTCAGAGCTACTCCTCGCCTCCTCTCAGACCCCCATCAACCCCCTGCTTCATCTAACCATGGCTCCTAGGCTGCGCCAAAGAACCATCAGAGGTGGCCAGAGAGGTGCACTCCTAGGTCGCTACCATACGGGGCCAGATAATCGCTTGGAATCCGTTGAAGGATCCTTCTCAGGAAGTCACGTTAGAGAGGCCCCCAATCTCAAATAGGAGGAGGAGGAGGTCCCCACTCATGTAATGTAGAGAGGCAGAAGCAACCCACTGAAATCCACCATTGCGCACCAGGAGTACCCCTTGCCCTGCAAGAATGAGCCTCTTCTGGCACAGGAGGATGAAGGGGATGACACAGATGTCTGGATAATGGACTCAGAAGGCACTTGGATGTGAGTCCTAGATGCCGAGTACCTTGTTGCCCCCTTCCTCTGTGCTCTAGCTTCCAGAACTCCCCATCAACCCATTGCTGAAGAGGAGGCCGCTGCGTAGGAGTACGCCTGTCCCATAGTGGAGGAATATCCAAATAGCGATGATGATGCAGAAGACTCATGACTGCACTGAAACTCAGCTCTTCTTAGTTTTTTGTCATGCTTGTTATTATCATCGAACCTCTATTTTCACTGGTGCTATGACACACTTTGTAATTTTTTGTTTGATGCTTTTTTTGGGATGGTTTCCTCCAAGGAGGCAACCCCATACTTGCACAACAAAGGATGGGATTGGTTACGCACAACTTACCAACCCAGCTTGTAGCATATGTACTATTTTGTTTTTGAATTAATATAGATTAGCCTCATTTACCAAAAAAAAACAATAATATTAATAATATTAATAATATGAGGATTAAGTCGACATTGAACTATTAGGATCGATCAATGATAATTTAAGTGATTTTCCTTCAATTATACTTGATTACCCATTGATTTGAGGTGATTTACTATTTTTGGAAAGTCATACTTGAGATGCTAGACATGACTTTCTATTTTTATAAAGTCAGTCCAAAATTGTTAGGAATGAGATTTTATTAAGGAAATTCTTCCTTGAGCTTCCCATGAGTGGTATTTTTCTTTCAGAGAATAGGTATTCCACACCCCTATCACATGCATCTTCGCGCCTTAGTATATTGAGGACTCTGTTCCCTAATCTACTTTAAGGATCCAAGATTCCACACCTTGATATTTTTAAATATTCAGGACTCTGCGCCCTAAACATTTAATTATAAATCCAAGACTCCACGTCTTTATCTTTCATGGATTTAGGACTTCGTGCCCTAATAATTTTATTATATATCCAAGACTCCACGTCTTTATATTTCATGGATTTAGGACTCCATGCCCTAATTTCCATGGTTTCTCATCTACTCTACTTTGAAAATCCGTGCCTCACCTTAAGGTACTGATTGTGAGCTCATTACCCATCTGATGGTTCGTTGGTAAGGTCTTCTTCCAAGACCTACACACATCACAATGTCATAGATCAAAGGAATAAAATGAATTTCATAATTAACTTATTCACATTTTACCAAGGATTGCACATGAATTCCATAGTAATTTTGGTTTTGGAGAAATGACTTCCGTAGTCATTTATAAGTCGAGCATCCTTGTTGGTAATGACCAAGTCCCCTGTGACATCATGCTTAGTACGAGATTAAGAACGTATAATCATACAGATCATGTATCATCCATAAATCATAGTTGACCATATGTTTCACATAACCATGATCATCCATAGATCTATGTGTCCCAATCCTGGATCACCATCCATGTCATATACCTGTGTCAAAACTAGTATACCAAAAGAGAAAAAATAGCTAATATGCCCTTAACCAAAATAAGTTCTTATGAAACTGGGTCTATAACATATAAACATGTACATAAGCACACAACAACTGAGTGACCCAAACTGGGTCTATAGCATATAAGCATGTACATAAGTCTGTCATGCATAATATTATATCATTATATCAAAATCACCCTCTCTAAGTGTCATCAAAGTTATCTTACCAAGAAGGGACACTACAATTGGGAAATGAACCCCAACAGTCTCACCTCCATGTATATATTCATAAGCACCCTCAAACAATTCATACGATTCATTCTATGGAGTTACCTCCTGGCCTGACATGGTATCAAAGCTAGCTCTATTTTTGGCTTCCCTGCCCTTGTAACTGCCTCCATTCTACAAAACTATTTGCTCATTTTGCAAACTGTCACTTTTGTCTATGACCTTTTTTTTTCAGACTGTCCCTCTGCTCTCTCCCAACATACCTCAGGCTACCTCTTACAACAAAATGCCTCTCATCCTCCTCAATTCGACTCCTCTTCTTGCATCAGAATCAATGTATGAGGCCTGAATCCTCTCGGCATATCCGCGCATAGGAGAGAATCTGTGATACTCCTATGGCTTGGTGTGTTCCCATGGCACAATGCTCCCTGGCAGTTATTGAGCATGATCTTGCATGTCGACCTTCCCACTGCCCTCTCATCTCCCACAGTCGTGCTCCTCCCTCTGCGGCACTCTCCTCTCATCACGCTCCTCCCTTCGCACCACTGCGTCTTGGCTCCCAATTCCCTCTATGTTCCCACAATCACACTCCTCCATTCGTGCTGCTCCCTCCTCCTCGCTCCCTCCTCCCTCCTCCCTTCTCCATCTTCCCTGCATCCTGCTCCCTCTTCCTTTCGCCCTCCCTTCGGCCTCCTCCCTTCGTCGTCACCTCCCACAACTCTACCCTCCCCTTATTCGACCTCCCCAGGTTCGACCTCCCCAGGTCTGACCTCCCCCAGATAACACCTCTATGTAAAAAAATATATTTTTTTTACAAAAAAATAAACACCAGAATTGAGTTTTTTTTTTTTTGCATCAGACTACATTTTTTACACCAGAAATGAGTTTTTTTGCAGCAGGCTACATTTTTTTTATAGTAAATATTTACAATGCATTCTCTCATATCTATTATGGGAGTATTTCTCTTTAGCAAGGAGAAATATCCTGAATGGTCTTAGAAAATCAATAACACTCTCATTTTTAATGAGTTGTGGAGAGGAATTTGTGAAGGAGAAGGAGACAATGCACTAAAAAATCCCACCTCAGACTACAAGATCACCATTTTGGAAAACAGGAATTGCAAGGCCTATGCCTTGATTGAAACTTCTATAAATGAAGAGGTGAGTTTCCATATTGCACCATTTTCAAATTTCTAGGAAGCCTTGAGGAAATTAAAATATATCTATGACTCACATTCAAAACTTTAAATTGTTCAATTAATTATTAAGCTATTCAAACTTGAATTGAAAGACGATGACCCTCTTGCTTTAGCATTAGAAGTTGGATCTATCATGCATGACATTAAAAATACTGGTGTAGAAGTTGACATACCTCTCATAGCTTATGTTAAGGAATTTTATACCACTTACTCACACTACCTTAAGTCATTGCAAGCAAGTGGAAACCTCAAGGAGATCACCTTTGACTCCATTGAGAAAAAGTTTGCAGAAAGAGAGAAGGATTTTGGAACGAAGACAACCCCTCTGTCTTCTAAATAAGCTGTATGTTTCACACATAGAGAGAAGAATCATGCTCAATATTATTCCAGAGGAAGAGGTGGTTGAAGAGGGCGAGGAAGAAGAGATTTCAGAGGAAGGGGGGGAAGACAAGATCAAAGTGAAAATCTAATCTTCATTGCATACACTGCAATAGAGATTGACATGATGCATCTACATGTAAGCTGCCTTGGGACATAATTGAGTAGGAAAGAAATCAAGAAAAAGGTAAAACTCATGACAAAGACAAACGCAAAGGGCCTGAATGCACTCATTATGTTGTAGCACATTGTAACATTGGAGTAACTGAAGACTTGTTCAATACTTCACTTACTTCTTGGAGAAATGATTGGTTGCTAGATTTAGGAGAAACATGTCACATGAATTTTAGAAAATATTGTTTTGAAGAATTTATTGACAAGGTTGGTGGAGCAGTATATTTTGCAGACAAATCTAAACTCAAGCCATCATGGCTTGGCACAATCAGGCTTAAGTTTCCTGGTCTTCTAGACCATCTTCTACATGAGGTTCTATACCTCCATGAGATTAGGAGAAAATTTCTGTCCTTGGTCCACATCCGCCAACAAGGACACTCCATTCACATGTTTGATAGCAAGGTTGAGGTTAGAAAAGCATCAGATCACTTACTTGTCATGAGAGGAATAGAAGAAGGAAGACTCCTAAAGTTGCAAGATACCTCTTCTCATGCACAAAACTTTGCATTTAGTTCTCATTATGATTAAGGTACATTCCCATAAAGTATTTTATGGCATATTTCTAGATTTGGACACTTAAACTATGACAACCTTCGATTGTTGAAGAAAAATGGTGTTACTGGATTGCCTACAATTCCTAGGAAACTTAAGCAATGTGATGCTTGTATTCTAGGAAAGCATAACAAACTGTCCTTTCATGATTCACATTCCAGAGCACATAGAGAACTTGAGCTTATTCATTCATATTTATTTGGCCCCATTCCTGTTGCTTTTGCAAATGGAAATAAATATATGATGACATTTATTAATGATTACACCAAAATGTGTTGGGTTTACTTATTGAAGAACAAATCCAATGCTTTTCAAACATTCAAGAATTTTCATGCATGGATTGAAAATGATGCAAAAAATCATATTGTCTCTTTGCGCACTGATAATGGAAAATATTACACTTCAAACAAATTTTGAAACTATATTCACCAACATGGGATCAAAAATCAAACAACCATGCCATATAATCCCCAACAGAACGGTGTAGCTGAAATAATGTACAGGACAATTTTAAATATGTTTCGCTCCATGATGTTTTTCAAGAATGTCAAATTGATGTTTTGGACTGATGCAGTTCTATGTGCTATGTGCATAAAGAATAAGTGTCCTTATAATGAAATAAAAAATAAAACTCGTTATGAAATGTGGCATGGCCATATTCCTTCGGTAAATCATTTCAGGGTATTTGGTTCCACCTATTATGCCTTGATACCTAAGGAACAAAGAAATCAACTTGGTGCTATAAGTCGAAAATGTATCTTCTTGGGGTATTCCAATACCTCCAAAGGATATCATCTCTATGATGAAGTCAATAATAAGTTTGTTGTATCTAGAGATGTCATAATCCTTGAATCTTCTAAGACTGATAATTTTTTTGAGCGACAACTTAATCGCTTGGATAGATTCACACATGCAAAGTTATTTCAATAATTTGATAATCAGATTACACATCTTGAAGGGGGGATTCCTATATTGAATCAATTTGTGGAATCACCTTCCGAAGCACTCTCTTCCCCACATGAAGAACCAACCACATATGACACCTTGAATGATGTGATTGAAAAAATTGGGAGATTGAATCTTAATTCAATCTCAATTCAGTCAAATGAGTAGCCCAGGCCATCTTAGAAAGGTCCCCCAAAATGGCTGACAAAGACACTGGAAAATGTTCGTCCCGATGAGGTTGGAAAGAAAGGAACAAGAAGTTCCACCAGGAAAAACGTAGGTGATGTAGATGATTTTGATTCACCTATTGATATGGATGTTTCTTATAATTGTGAATTGAATTTGTCTACAGATCTTGAACCAAATTCCTTCAAAGAAGCCGCTTCTCATGATGAATGGAATGAAGTGATGCAAAAAGGGTATGATACCTTGATAGAGAATGGCACTTGGAATCTGGTTGATCCTCCATTGGGAACCAAACCAATTGGCTGCAAGTGGGTCTACAAGAACAAGTACAAAGTGGATGAATCACTTGACAAGCATAAAGCTAGGCTTGTGCCAAAATGTTTTGCATAGAAATAAGGGGTCGATTATGAGGAAAATTTTTCCCCCACAACAAAATGGGCCACCATCTGGACACTCTTTGCCTTAGCAGCTCAAAATGGTTTGAAATTCCATCAGATGGATGTAAAAACCGCCTTTTTGAATGGAGATCTAAAGGAGAATGTTTTTATGTCCCAACTAGAAAGATTTGTTGTGAAGGGCCAAGAACACAAAGTATGCAAGCTTATAAAATCCTTGTATGGCCTCAAGAAAACACTGCGATCCTGGTATGAGAAATTAACTGAGCATCTTCTGAAACTTAACTTCAAACATTTTGATCTTGATGATGAAACTTTGTTTGTCAAGAAAGTTGGAAAAACAGTTGTATATCTTGTGGTGTATGTAGATGATCTTTTGATGACAGGGAACAATGAGAGTTATATTGCATTCATAAATAAGGAATTGAAGACCAGTTTTGAAATAGCTCATTTGGGTTATGTTCACTACTATCTTGGTATTGAAGTAACTCAACAACCTAAATTTATATTCCTTTCTCAGAAGAAGTACATTGGAGATCTATTGAACAAATTTAGTATGGCTGAATGCAATCCTTTGACCACTCACTTGGAACACAACTTGAAACTCACATCCATTGAAGGGAAATAATTTGAGGATGCAATGAAGTATAGATAGCTTGTAGGAAGTCTCATCTACCTGACTACTACCAGATCAAACATATAATTTGCTGTTGGAATCCTCTCTAGGTCTATCCAAAAACCTTGTGAAGGACATTGATCTGCTGCAAAAAGAGTTCTAAAGTACTGCTTCCTAAAAGGAATATGGTTCAATCACAATACATTTGCTCATAAGAGCCATGCATCCAGTAAATCAGTTAGGAGACTGTATTTGTCTACGCTGTGAAGTAGGGGCTCCTACATTCGGTGCAGCATCAAGTCTCAACCTATCAGCTTCCGTGGTGTGCCTTCTGCCATTTCTGATGGATGGATCTGCATGAGTGATTTCCTCCACTCCATGAACCTCCTCATGTTGGTGATCCACATATTGAGACTCATCCTTGGGAACCAGTAGTTCCTCTGCATGCAAGTACAACTCCCTCTCAAGGGACAATCGCATGGCTTTCCCCTCATCAAATTTTGTATCCCATCGCACAATAGTCATTCTGCTATTTGGAAAATACACACGATAATTATGGGGTGTTTCTGTGTACCCCACAAAAATCCCAACTTCAGTAGTCGGTTACAGCTTCTTCCTTCCATCCTTGGTCACATGCACATAAACAGATGAGCCAAAAATCTTAAAGTGTGAAACATCAGGTTTCTTACCAGTGAAGGCCTCTTCAGGTGTACTCATGCCAAGTACTCTATGAGGACAAATTTTTTGCATAGAAACCGTAGTGTTGCATGCTTCTTCCCACAAATGCATTGGTAGGCCGTGATCATGCAACATCGCTCGTGCTGCACCCACGATAATTCTGTTTGTCCTCTATGTGACCCCATTTTGCTATGGGTTATGAGGCACTATGAGTTCTCTTCGAATTCATTCTTTGCTATAGAAGTTCTTGAATTCATTAGAGATGTATTCTCCACCATTATCACTCCTAAGGGCCTTCACTTGCTTCCCAGACTCTTTCTGCATGAAAAATACACAACATTTATGAGAAAATTCATTACAAAATATTACATAGTACTTATGTTTTGCTATTGAAGAAAACGAAAATGGTCCACACACGTCTGTGTGAACTCTCTCAAGGATCCCCGAAGCACAGTTCTCCTTCTCATGAAAGGTGGACTTTACATACTTCCCCATGGTGCAACCCTTGCACTAATCTAATTGAGAAAGTGTTCCCATTGGAAGTCGAGTAGAAATTTTCTTCATTAATTTTAAGGCTCCATGATGAGGATGGCCCAATTTCCCGTGCCATAATTCACCTTCATCTCGAGTCACCACTTTCTCCGCCTTTCCCATCATGGTAGCGCAAACATATTCCTCCATCTTGTATATATTCTTAACTCGAATCCATATCCTCTTGGATTTACACGTTGTTTTATGTCATAGGAAAGATTTTCCATCACTAAAAAAAATGTCATAGCCTCTGTCCTCCAACATTGCGACTGAGACCATTTTTTTTTCTTCAGACCTGGGACATGCATCACATATTTTAAATGAAATGGTTTACTTGACTCCTTATGAAATGTAATGGTACCAATCCCAGTAGCACTGTACTATCCATTGTCATCCATATCAATATGCATCTAGAGATATTTCTCCTCCAAGTCACTGAACAGTTCCTTGTCTCCCGTCATGTGAAAGGAAGTGCCACTATCCAAATACCACACTGATCCTAATGCACTTGACACCATGCATAAAATAAAGGTGAATTCAAGTTAAAATTGTAAGGTAAGAGCGTCACCAGCTGAAGCTCCAACAACCTTCTTGTTCTTCTTCTTTTGTGGACAATTAGTAGCAAAATTCCCATGTTCGTGACAGTGAAAACACTTCACCTTGGACATGTCCTGCTTCTTTCCTTTGGACTCGAATTTTGAAGGAAACTTCTTCCCTTTCCGCTTCGTCGCCTTGGAAGCAAAAGAAAAATCCTCTTCATCCTCATTCTTAGATGAAGATCCATCTCTGGTGTTTTGTATGAACTCCTCTTGCACCAGATCCGTCCACAGTCGTTCCCAATATGGCAATTTTTCCCGTCCATTGACAGAGTCTTGATAACTGTGCCAACTCTTAGGAATTACTAGGAGAGCCAAGCTCAAAAAATAATTATTAGCGACTATTATTCCCACGCTCCCTAGTTCATTCCGACATTGGACAAACTTTGTGAGATATTTTGGAATGGTGTCGCCCTTTTCCATCTTGATCTTCCTGAGTTTATCTTTGAGTGCCAATTTCCTATGGTCGCTGCTGCTTTGGAATAGATCTGTCAAAGCCTTCCACATAGCATATGGTGTGGCTTTCCCATGGAGGCTTGAGACAATGTGGTCTCTTACTCCCTCCAATAGGATCCTCCTCACCTTTGTCACTTTCTTTTGCCATGCATCAAGATTGGCAACATCTGCAGCATCTAGCGTAGGAAAATATTTGTGAATGAATTCCTTCAAGCCATTGTCTTCGAGTACTGCCTCCATCCTGTCCTTCCAAGCAATGTACTTTGAGATTCCCTCGGGTGAATACTCTAATCTCAAGCCATTGAAAGCCATTTCGATCTTGAATTATCTGTAGCACCAAGAAAGTCTTTCTGCAAATTCGAATTCTATCCAGTCACAAAATCAACTCCTTCATCACTTCTGCAATTTACGTTGCTCTGATACCATGTATAAATTATACAACAAGCATGTATATCTTAGATTCACCCGATCTAACAATGTGCTAAATTTAAATACCGAATCACTTCTACAAATATTTTGTGGAATTAAAAAAAAAATCGCTAATCACATGAACATGAAGAAAGATCAATCACACACAACACAGATAATTTCCTGGGGAAAGCTTATAGGTAAAAAACCCACTATCTTCTATTGTATATTATATCATGGATCATGAAAAAATTACATACAAAAATATTCTCACAAGAGCCCTTAGTACATCAGCTAATTGTCTCACACTGTCATACAAAAATTGGCGAATTTCTTAGCCAATTTATTGCCTCCAGACAACTTGCCTTCACTGTACAATCCCTGATTGAATGCAATCCTACCTGCCTTGACTGCGCAAGTATCATGGGAACTCCAATGAGTGTTTTCTTGCATGTGTGCAAGCGGATAATGTCACAACTGATATTCAACCTCCCTTTCATGTAGAACTCAACTGGGTCTCCATTGTATCTGACATGCATGTAGCTAATAATAGTAAATCCTCAGTTGCATGTGAGATCATTGATTATGAATTAATTAATATTTAATTCACTAGATCTCTCACTGGTGTATCTTCAGTTACAACTAGCAGAATTGAGTTTAACTCACTTAATTGAGTTAAACTAATTTACAAATTGCACCAAATCATGCACCACTGCACTTCGAACTCTGTTACAACTAGAATTACTTTGCATGTCCCACCAACCAACCTCTAACTCGAAATTCACTAACTAACTGAATTTTCCACTTCAGTTAAATATTTCAAGTACACATTGTGAATATATTACAACTTAATTTCAATCTAAATTAAGGGATGATAAAAATAGAAATGCACCCAAAAATAGCCCTGTGGGCCCCACCCTAGTGTAGGTGCTTAATGCACTAGTGTGGGTGATGAATCTTCTTGTTGAATCTCAAAATCAGTGTAATTGTTCCACAAATGAGTAGAATGCAAACATATTCACCAAAGCGCTTGGAAGAGAAAATTTTGAAAAATTCAGAGCGATGCTTGGACTCACCAACATCCCTTCAGATTAAGGGGGGGAATGTTGACACCTAATCCTAAGGGATTGGGCGAAATTGTACATTGGTGTAAAATAGGAAATAAGAAAGTCTAAGAGACACTGGGAAATGAATGTCAACAATCTCACCTCCATGTATATATTCATAAGCACCCTCAATCAATTCATATGATTCATTCTGTGGAGTTATCTCCTAGTGTGACATTTCATATACATAAAAGTGGTATAATTTTTGTGATATTGTAGGCCCACTTGGAGATTCTAGGAGGGTCCTACTTGGCCTCCTAACTACAAATTCGAATTTCAAATTCCAACTCATGTGGATTTGTAGAATATTTGAAAAAGATATGGATCATTAAGCTAAGCACATTCAAAGGAGAGGAATCATGGATGTTTTGATATGTGTCCTTATCAAGACCATGAGATAATCTGGAGAGGATTTGTATCTTACAGTTTTAGGAGATTGGTTTTAACCACATGAGATAAATGTGGATTTAGAAGAGATTTGAGGATCTATAGTTATCTTCAATTTTTTGTATAAATAGGAGTGCACCCTTCATACAAATGGTGGTAAAAGTTTTGTAAATGGTTGTTAGTAAATTGTTAGTTGTTAGAAATTAGAGGTAGCTAGTGGCTAGTTGATAGTTGGAGGTTCCAAGTTACATTCAAGGTATGATTTGTAAAGTGAGGAGAGATAATTCTTGTAATATCTTATACTAATTTTATGAAATACATACTGCCACTTTGATCTCCGAGATGTGATAACTGTTCGGTGTGCTTGATAAGGAATGGAGGGCCCCCATCAACCCCCGTTTGCATAACTTTGTACATATTGGTAACATAGTATAGTTTTGTTATTTCATTTCTTTTCAGCAAGTGTGTTTTTATTTTATGAAATTAGTGTGATTTTCCTTTCAACAAAGTGTGATTTCAATTCAACATTTCATTTAAGCAAGTGTGGTGTGATTTCAATTATGCAAGAGTGGAGTGATTTCAATTATGAAAGTGTGGTGTGATTTTACTTATGCAAGTGTGAGTGTGATTTCAATTCGGAATTTCATTTATGCAAGCGTAGTGTGATTTCAATTATGCAAGGGTGGAGTGATTTCAATTATGCAAGTGTGGTGTGATTTTATTTATGCAAGTGTGGTGTGATTTCAATTCTGCAAGAGTGATTTAAATTTTCATGCAAGTGTGATTTCAATTTATTTATATTTAGTTTGATTCGGTTCAAATTAGATTAATTTAATTTATTTTGAAATTAGTGTTAATTTCATTTAGATTAATATAATCTAATAAATAATCACCTAATGCATATATTACAAGTATACCTCGTCAGTTTACGAAACCCCGGGTTGACAATTAAATGACATGGATTTAACTAACCATTAAATCACTCAACAACTTGGCGCCGTTGTCGGGGAGGTATACATAGGTGTTTATTTTGAAGTTTAGAGAATTCATTATAGTTGCATTCATTTTTAGATGTATGGTTAAATTAATATTAATCATTTTGCATATTAAATTTCATTTTTTTTTTCTTTCAAAAAAATTGTACTAATATGTGTGTGCAATAGGAAAAATCAACCAGTTGGAGTAATTCACAGGTAATTAAGATGTTAAAGAATGCTATTCCTTATTTACAATTTAATTGTACTATCTAAACAACTAGTTTTTCATGGTTTGATGATTTTTACTGCATATTTTTCTAACCTTAGCATGAAATCATTTTAATCTTGTTACACACATTGTTACATTGGAAATATGCATACACTTGATCAATTGTTATATTTCTAGTAGAGTAGAGTAGGTAATGAACAAAATCAAGTTTTATTTTAGATTTAATGTTGTTTGCAATTTTATTTTATTTGGTGGTGCAGTAAGAGTGACCCAACTCACAAATGATTTGTTGGAGGATGTAGAAAGAGAAGGAATAGTTGAGAAAAGAGGAGAACAAATAGAGTTTTGAGAGCCACAATATGAATTTAGAGATCAAATCCTTGTGTTTTGTCTTTTAATTTTTAGATTCCAATTGAATAAAGAGATTCAATATTTCTGAGTATGCTCTCTTCTTGCACTCCCTACGATTTGGAAGATCAAAAAGGAAAATTGAACCAAGTTAGTTTTAAAAGTTTTCAATAAAAATTGGAAAATAAATCTAAATTTGCAATAAAAAATACAATTACATACCTTTAGAAAGCTAAAAAAAACCAAAATAATGCATCCAATGGATCCAGAACTGTCAAAAATCCCTATTTTGACCCTTTTTACACCTCATTTGGTTAAAAATTGAGAAATATATGACTGTTTTAATATTCTACCCAATTTTGCTATTAATGAGCCTACAAATCGACCCAAACTCGACCGGTGCACTCGGAAATTGAGAATGGTGAGTGAATTTGGCCTTCTCGATCGACAGGCGAAATTGTATGACCATTAAGATAAGCCCTCAGGAATGAAAATATTGGTCACGTGGTTGCATGGGTGCCGAAATTTAGAGGCTAATTCTAACCTCCCCAAAAGGGCTCATTTTTTAAACTTAAAACTTAAATGTTGGGTTACATTTCACATTAAATAAAGTAGTGGAGTTGGTAAGTCATTTGGTTAGTGGTTATGAGGTCATGGTTTCAAGTCCCATGAAGGCCATTTTACCTTTAACATAGTTTTGGCCACCACAAGGATGCCACGTGGCAAACAGTGGTTGGTCCATGTGTCACTTCCTCGTCGGCCCATCTTAACTACCTATTGACCAATAAAAAATTGCCACATGTCAACCATGATAACCAATCCAAAGATGCCAAGTGTCAACCACTCACCTGTCCACATCACTACCCATTCACACCCTACCACGTCATCACCTGTCCACTTCATTTCCCAGTCATACCCTACCACGTCATCACCTATCCACGTGGTAGTCGTCATCATTTTTTTCCATTTTTCATAAAAACTTCAGATAACCATAAATTTCTCATAATACATCAGATTTTAGTTAAACAAAGTGCGTTGGATTCAGAATGAAGAGATCTATGCTTTGATGTTGGTTTCAAGCGAATCCAAAATTTTTCAATTTTGAGCATTTTCTTGATCCATGGGATCATGGACAAGGGTGGAGTGCTAAACAAAAAGTAAAAATACAGTTAAAGGCTTATACCTACATAAAAAAAATCATCCAAGTCTAAATTGCAAGTTGTAAAGTGGAAAGGCAGTACAATGATCGATGTTTTTGGTAGCTGCAAAATCGATACAATTCAGTAGCTTATACAAATTTGGTTTATGGTCTATTGATGAAGCATTAAGTGTATGGAGAAGAGGTTAAGCTCAAAATTGGTATCAAACGTGTAAAAATGAATTTAATTTTTCTTGAATTTGTTTTATTAGTACTATTTATGAGTTTTTTGTGTATATATCAAGATGAAGAGAGACTGATCAACTCTCTCTCTCGATAGACTTACATTTTATTGCAGAAAAAAGTGCTAATTTTTTGCAGGTTCCTGGACACAATGAAAGAAGATCACTATATGCACAAGAAGACCAAGTTTATTTCAGAAGAGCATTATCATTTCATGCCAAATCAGATCCATTACACCATTTCTACTAAAAAAATACCAATTTTACCAACGCTACTCATTCCAAGCCTGCAGTCGATCCATAACTGTCCATATCCCTACTACAAAAAACTCATTTTCCTTCACAACCGTCATACTTTCCTGCATCATTTTCACTCATCCTTCTCAAAAATAAAGTCATTCAACTCCCTTACAAAGTCGAGTCCTCATTTTCCTTTTCATTCATGTCTAATAAACCTTGTTCCAATACAAATTTTTCATCTATATCCCTTCAAATTATTATTATATACTTGCGTTAGATGATGGATGATTCATTAAGGCCTCCCTTCTAACAATTTTTGACCCATCGACTCCGACACATAATCTGGGATCAAGACTAGAAATCTTTCAAGTACCTCGAGGATTGCATGTATTAATGGCAAGTTCTCTCACCAATAAACAATGGGAATACATCAATTTCCCCTGTTTGTCAGATCTTCTAGGTGACTCGACTTCGACACATATATTCATACCTAGTAAGATGTATTTAGGCATCTTGACTCTCATTGACATCAATGGTGAGTAGTCTCGTGTTGGTTAATGGCATACATTAATGGCCAGTGATCCAAAAAATTATTTTCTATGTTCGACATCGACACATTTATTCACATAGATAATAATTATGCCATTGAGCAACAACAAATGAAGACTACATGATTTCAACAGCTTGCAACAAGTCTCAATTCAGAATTCAGCAGCCATAGTAATAAAAATTTCAATCTCATCCTCAATTCATACAACCAAGAGAAAGAATAAGTAGATCATATCCTTTTACTTCATATTCCATGATCTAGCAACATCAGCCACACTCTTCTCGATATACATAGCTTATCCACTTTTCAAGTAAGTGAAGGTATGCAGTTTTCTAATATTTAATCATGTCATTCCTTAAATGATAAAATTGTGATTTTGGAAAATTCCTCACCACATTCATATTCCCTTTCTCATTTGAATAAAATTGAAAACACCTTAAGTTGGGGGGAAGGGATATTCATATTTCATGCCACATGTCACATTTCATTTCATCCTATCCAACATATTTTTCCCAATCAACTACTATTGCATTTTGATTCCAAAAAAAAGTTTATATCTTTTGCAATGATCAATTGATGAAAACATTAAATGGCTAACATCCACTATGAGAAATTAAAAATGAGTTCTCAATGTTTTCAAGTATTTTGATGTAACAAAAATAAGAGAAGTAATGTAACACAAGAACAAATACTCAAGAAAATTCGGTTGTCACACAAGAACCAACCATTAATTTTTTTGTTGTTGTTGCAATCAAATGATTTCAAAGTACACTTTTAAAAAAGAATAAAGTTATTAAATGATATGATAATGCAAAGTTAAAAGAGAATAAATACAAATCTAGAGCTCATATAAAAAGCAAAACATTTCAAGAATATTAACTTTTGACTAAAGGAATCAATGCAATAGTTGCATGAGGACATACAACAACTTCAATTGGGGGGTATGTTGAGTCTCCAAAATGTCATCCACTTCTACCCACATTTCCATCATTTCACCCTCATTCTGTAGCTAATCCCTCATTCCGTAGCTACATAACCCTACATTAAGAAACCATTTTCATGATCATATGGGTTTAGCATTATATTTTCCAAAGTAATTCATTTTAAGTATTTTAAGTGAATTTTTGATTAAATATTATAAAATTAACATGTTTTCATATATACAAAATTGGTATAAGTTTTGTGATATTGTAGGCCCACTTGGAGATTCTAGAAGGGTCCTACTTGGTCTCCTAACTACAAGTTCGAATTTCAAATTCCAACTCATGAGGATTTGATATGTGTCCTAATCAAAACCATGAGAGAATTTGGAGAGGATTTGTAACTTATATTTTTAGGATATTGGTTGTAACCACATGAGATAAATGTTGACTTATGAGAGATTTGAGGATCTATAGTTATCTTCAATTTTTGTATAAATAGGAGTGCACCTTTCATACAAAGGGGGGTAAAAATGTGGTAAATAGTTGGTTTTAAATTGTTAGTTGTTAGAGATTAGAGGTAGCTAGTGGCTAGTTGATAGTTGGAGGTTCCAAGTTCCATTCAAGTGTGATTTGTAAAGTGAGGAGAGAGAATTCTTGTAATATATTATAATCATTTTATGAAATACATACTGCCACTTTGATCTCCAAGATGTGATAACTGTTCGGTGTGCTTGCTGAGGAATGGAGGGCCACCATCAACCCCAATTTGCATACCTTTGTACATATTGGTAACATAGTATAATTTTGTTATTTAATTTCTTTTCAGAAAGTGTGTTTTTATTTTATGCAAGTGTTCTTTTCATTTCAAAAAAGCGTGATTTACTTTTCAGTAGGTGTGAGTGTGATTTCAATTCAACATTTTATTTATGCAAGTGTGGTGTGATGTCAATTATGCAAGAGTGGATTTATTTCAATTATGAAAATGTGGTGTGATTTTATTTATGCAAGTGTGAGTGTGATCTCAATTCAACATTTCATTTATGCAAGCATGGTGTGATTTCAATTATGCAAGCGTGGTGTGATTTTATTTATGCAAGTGTGGTGTGATTTCAATTTTGCAAGAGTGATTTCAATTTCATGCAAGTGTGATTTTAATTTCTTTATATTTAGTTTGATTTGGTTCGTATTAGATTAATTTAATTTATTTTTTAATTAGTGTTAATCACATTTAGATTAATCTAATCTGATAAATGATCACCTGGTAGATATAGTACATGTATACCTCGTCAATTTACGAAACCCCGGGATTGCCAATTAAATGACAGAGATTTAACTAACCATTAAATCATCCAACATGGACCATGGTATTGTAAATGCTAAATATATATAAGGAGTCTAGATAGAAATCATAGGCAATCAAGTAGAATTTGATGAAATGAATTTGGATGTAAGACTATTTTTAGTTAGGGTCTGTTTTTGTGTTAGAGGAAAAGGCTTCTGCAACTATGTTCGCAAAGACCTTAGGAAGTCTGAAACTATGTGCGCAGGGTGGGAAAGTGAATGTATGAGAAGGACATGGCTATTAATGAAAGACTTGTTGAGAATATATGAGTTATATTGATGTGTTTTTCTTTTTATTATTGTTTCTTAAAATTTATGCTAAAAAAGGGTTTGATATGTAACTGAGTAGCATAATCCTATTTATGATTATTTATTTTGTTTAATGCAAGAATAATTAATATCATGCAACCTGTGAGAAATTTCAACAAATGTGTTGAAAAAAACTGGTATTACTGATAGATATAGCATGTGAATCCCTGTTAAGAGGGAAAAACCTAAATCCACAGTCTAGTTTCCCTTTGGATGCATAAAAATGGTTCTAGCATCCCCCTATATTGCCTTGGGTGAGACTTTGGTTTGCATAAGAAGATCGTTGTTGAAAGAACTAGTAATAGTGGGTTTTGTTGGACTACGCAGTCACTTTGAACCTGGGTCTAGGCCCCATAAAGCCAAAAAATGGTTCCGTTGCTGGGACCAAGATCTCACTGAGGGATAGATGGATGTGGAATCTGTCTAAGGAAGAGATTGAAATTTGGTTTGATAAAAAATAACATGAATTTGTGTGCAAGAAATCAGAAGCCCAAAAATATCTATTGTACATTAGATACAGAAGTATATCTATATAGATTAATACGAGACATTATTCACATCATTTTCTAGTGAGCTATACAAGTGGATATCAAGACTAGCAGCGGGAGTGGGTTATTTCAATAATAGGCCCACGTCATGGACCTTAGAGCTGATTGAGAAGATGAAAAGGACTGATAAAGAGATCATGAGGGCTATTGATTATTGGATAAAAAATATCCTTGGAGGGTTCATTATTCATTTCGCGATTGAGACCTCTATGTCTTATAGCGAAGTAGAGCACAAGTTATTCAGAAACCCTAGAGGTAAGTACCTAAATTCATTGAAGTTCTGGATTAAAATGCTATTGTGTGAAAAGGGTATATTACAGATGCACTCAAATTGATGTTTGAAGAAAGAGAACCTGGTGCTATGCGAAGTGGTAAGTGATTCACAACAGGTTGGGGTACTTACGTTGAAACTGAATATAAACCACTGTTTGAATCTGAAAAAGGAGAAAGCAACCTCGCTACTCTGTGAAGTTTGTCGCTTAGGTCTTAAAGTCATCAAAGTGCTGAGGAAATTCTCCAAACTTCCACCCCCATTATCACTCCATCCCATTCTATTCCTCCACCTCTACCTTCCCCATTCACCATGGAACAACCCCCGAAGATAATTGTGGTCAAAGGAATATATGATTCTGAATAGTTCTTGTTTGTGGTAGAAGCAATATGGAGTTCGTAAAATGTTATAGATGAAAACATGAAGAAAGTTCAGTTGATTATAACGTTGCAAGATAGAGCATTGTCCTGGTATAGGAAATATGTTATGAAGAATGAAAGTGCTTCTTTGGTTGAGATAAAGACTGCCCTGAATGCTGAATTCAAGAAACAAAAGTCGCAGTCCCAGTGTATCACAGAGAGAAAATAAATTAAGCAACTGACTACCCAGTCTGTATGGGAGGTAGATTAGAGATTTAAAATGCTATCGAGCCAAATTATTTTCAAGATCCTGGATGAACAACATAGAGAATGGTTCATTGCTACATTGTTGCCTCTTCTCAGACTGCAATTGTCTCAACATAATATTGTAACTCACACTGAAGCACTAGAGATCGCGATGAAGCTTGAGGCATTGCATGTAGCTGATACAAGTATAGGAGTGCAAAAATTTCAAGCTCATTTTTCAAGCTTGCATATGGAGCTCAAGGATCTAAAGAAGGGAAAGGAGGTTCACCTAGAGATGAGAACGAAGGTCTGGTGTATCAAATGCAAAGAGGAGGGTCACTATAAAGAACATTGCCCTGTTTATAGAGAAAATTTGAGCACTAGGATGCCGAGTCCCTTGAATCTTGGATTGAACATAGGGCAAAGTGTAGGGCCTAGTGTATGGTGTAGCCTCTGCCAAGTTGCAGGCCAACATTCCATAGAATTTTTTCATCTATTGCAGAAATTTGTCATATCACCAAAACAATTGTTCTGTAACTTCTGCAGCTTGGTGGGGCACGATGAGCAACATTGTAAGAGCTATGAATTTAGATGCATAACAATCATGGTGCATATCAGATGCAGGTAGAAGGGCACGAAGCTATGGGTTTTCTGACTGCGCGAGGAGGTTTCCTAGGCCAAGGGCGTGACCGAGGAGGAGGCACTGGTCGTGGGTGAGGGAAGATCATACGCTATAAGTACGGGGAGACTGGAAATTTTTCTAGGGATTGTCAAAATCCCACTGTAGTTTTCTGTAAGTATTTTCAAGAATTTGGTCATGAAGTCGAATATTATCCCATTTTTTTAGCTAAAATGCGGGAGAAGTGTAACCAAAAACTGGCTCAGAATATACAAATGATGAGGGCTAAACCGCGCCATATAGATCCTAGCATTAACGTAGTAAAGCATAGTGGTGTGAATATTGGAGGAGACTGCACATAAGGAATAAAGGTTGTGGCAGAGACATGGGTCAGGAAAGCTGAAGATAAAAACATTGGCTTCAATGTGTAGCGTGAGAGAGAGAAATTCATGGAAGCGATGAAGACATTTATGAATCCTAAAGATTTTCCACCTACCATGCAGAGAGAACTGTTTCCATTGGAGAACAAGCCTAAGGAGAAGACCAAATTAAAGGAAGTGGATCCATCTATCTTGGTGTCCTTCTTGTAGACATGTATGAAATTGCTGAGGGACCAGAGGGTTGTAGGAACTAACATATAACTACGTTGGCAATGAAAGGATGCAATTAGAACAACACGTGGTAACTAATGTGTACAGGAACAAGAAGATAACTGGCCAGGAGATGCAGTTGAATGCACAGGTTGGAGATTATGAGATGGACCAAGTCATCCTGGATCAAGGGTCAAATGCCAACGTTCTACCAAAGTAGACATGGGAGTGGACTGGAAGGTCTAAGCGGCAATGATCGCCAATTATGTAATGTTCCCACTTAGCCTTAGCTAAGAGGAACATTGAATTTTGTTTTAATTTCTGTTTCATGAAAATGAATAAAGGAGGACATGTAAAACTCCTAAAAAGTATAAATAAATCAATGCCCATGTGAACAAAGACAAATCAGGGCCATGTAAAGACTGGGTCAACATTTACCAAATCAACAACGCTGTCTAGATTCATTGCATCTCCAAAACGGACAACGTAGTTCTAGAAGGAAGCCTCTCATGTGAAAAGGGCTAACTCATCAAGATGGTTTAGGGTTTGTAAAAGCTTTCTCATCTTATAAAAGGAAAAGGAGGGCCGCAAGAGAAGGTTGTTGATTGATCATATTTCTGAGTATTTGTCTGCTTAGACAAATACCATTCTCTGTTGTTTAGTGGAGGATTGTATTTGAAATTCCTATGCATGGATTTCACCTCTCCTTTGAGGATTCTTGGAGGAAAGTTTGCTGAATTGAATCACTATCAGGCTTGAGGCCAAGCTCTACTTACATTGGTAGCGCTGATCCATTGAGGGTTTTACTATCTCTGCAAGCTGCAACAAGTGGGGATCTAGATCTGCAGAGATCTAGTGTATTTTGGAAGCCTCTTTCCATGGAGTGGGTCCTTTGACCTCCTAGAAGAGTGTCTCATTTCTTTGTGCTTCAGATCTGCAATTTTACAGTAGTTTTCTATATCATTTGAGCTACAGCGTTGTTCCCATGAGTAGACTACGTTATTTCTGTATGAGGGTTTTCATGGTGTCTTGCTCATAGTTTAGATTAGAGATCTCTAGTGCCGGGCTTTGCCTTCCACTTGGTGATCCATGGATTGTCTTGCTGATATTTGTTCTGTTCAGATCTGATCCATTGTAATGAAATGTTATATTCAGAAATTTACTGCAGCAATTTCAGATCCGCAACTTGTTTCTCAGATCTACTCTTATTTATGCATGCTTTTGCCAAAATTCCAAGTGGATCTTGAAGAGAAGACTATCTAGCTTCTAGATCTGAAATAGATCTGATGTTTTGTCCACATATTTTTTCTAGATCTAAGTTTTAAATTCCAGCTGCTGAAGCTCCTTAAAAATAATGCTGTTGAGGCATTTATGCAAATATACATGTGTTCTAGCTCTCTTTTATGAAGATTTATTGCTGTATTGACTCATGCATTCCACTGTATAATGAAAGGGCTTCATCATAATGCTTATTTGTTGCTGTATTACTGAAATATAAGTATCCTTTCTGATCTCCACTAAACACCTGCTAAAACTGTGCAATTCCTGAAGCAGTGCTTGCATTTGGCTGCAACCTTCCTCTTTGGGTGCTTTTTAGCTAGTCTAGTTTTTGGGAGATCTGTTTAGTGAGTCTAAACTGATTTATTTTTTTGATGAAACTCCATATATAAGTCTCATACAGCATAAATAAGAGGAAACAAGTCTCGATTTGCATTATTTTTGCACAGTTTTACTTATACAGCGTTTATGTTGAGCAAATTCAGCTGCGGATGGAAAATCAACTTAAGATCATTCCTATGGGGTGATTGTAGGGGATTAGAATAGATATTTATGGTGTTGGCATGTTGGTCGAATTTGAAGTGATTGAGATCGTTGATGACAATAACCCATATCCTATGTTGTTGGGGTTTGAATAGGCTTATGACATGGATGCTATAATCAACTTGAAGAAGAGGTAGATGATGTTTGGACAGAATGGTACTCGAGTAGTTGTACCATTAGATCATTCTAAGGGTGCACACTATATAGAGCTTTTCCAACATGTGTATGGGGATGCTGATATTGATAAGATATATAAGCTTACTGCGCAGGATGAAGACTAGATCAATCCCACCATAGATGGTAGAATATGTTGGGAGCACGATAGTTCATGCATTTTGGATTCTGATGAAGAGCTGGAGCATTGGTAGAATCATTTGCATGAGGTAACCGCTAAGCGCTGTAACAAGGTTACCAAATATCTGCGTTGTGTTAGATGAGAAGTGCGACCTTTACCTTTTTATGATGGAACAAGGAATGTTGTCTTATTTTTGGAAGAATTTGAGCAACGGGTACCTGAGGACCAGAGCTATGAAGCTTTGGATCTCGCATTGCTGTCTACCCCAACTCGATGGTGGGGCATGCACAGAGAGAGTCTGGGCAGATGGAAATATTTCTGTAAGTTGATGAGGCTTAGATTTGGTTAGGTTGACACAAATATCATTGAGAAGTATGATGGTCAGAAGGATCCTCGTGAGAACTTGGCTCGAGGGATTGAAGCTTGGGGAACAAAACCTCAACCAAAATGGGTGCACATGTTCTTTCATTCCTTGGAAATGATACCTCAGCAATGGTATCTAGAAACTGAGCTGCTCCATGGAACCATGGACTGGAATGAGATGATAGAAGGGTTCTTGTTAACATATAGCTTCTCTGATGGGTGGGAAGGCATTAATGAGCCTCTTCAAGAAATGAAAGCATGATTACTTAGCATTACCAAGGAGCCAAGGACACTGGTTCAGAAGGACTGGATAGACCCGACCAACAAGCTTGTGTTAGGGGAGGAGTTCTGCAGATGCCAAGGTGAACATATGCAAACAAATTATGGTGAAGGATGGATTTAGCGCATTTGAAGTACTGCATGGAAGATTTATTGCAGGCGTAGTTGGAGGTTATTTCACCAAGGGAGGAAGGACTACGTGGAAGGGTTGAGCATCACAAATTTCTCCCAGAAAGTGATCGTTGGAACAATAAAAGTGGATTGGACAATGACTTGTCCAGTAGAAGGAGTGGGAAAAGCACATTTAATGGGAATATCTAGCCAAATATACCACCAAATCAGCATTTATGAGGAGCGTCTAAGGGCGGTGATGAGGTTCAAATTTAAAATTTTCTATAAATCAACGATCCCACCCCCAATTCGAACACTTTGTGTGTTGTGTTAGAAGAGAGAATTTCCATCTGCAAGAGTGCCGAGCAAGATGCTGAATGTTAGGGAAGAGCTTCGAAGAAATAGAACGAGAATTTCTCTAGAGAGGTTTAGGGTACATCATGATGGCCATACTGCTAGTAACAGCCACAAGGCCAAGGTTGCCCATAGGGTAGAATACTGCAAGCACAACATCTTCCGAGAAGCCTAAGAAACCAATGCTGAGATCCTCGCCTTGGAAGAAACTCATGAAGGAACAATAGAGTAAGGGGGATTAGGAGCAACAGAAGGAAAAATCCGTGGAGGTTGATTCAGATGAAGAAGAAGAAGAAGAAACACAGGAGGAAATTGACGTTGAGGAGATTGTACCTCTCTCTAGGTTGTCTCCTTATATTCCACCCTGGAAGTGGGAGGCTAAGAAGCCGGTGAAGGACCTAAATTCGGTGAAGTACAAGGTATTTACACCATTGATCCTATATGAGGTGGTGGTTGAAGGGGAATTATTGGCCAAGGTGCCTCAACTAAGGATGGAAGATTTTGATTTTAATGATAGAAGTTAATACCTGCAATTTTAGCCCAATATGTATCTGTGCACGCAGGCCTACCTAGATGAAGATACGAGACTAGAGCCAATGAAATGGGTGAACAATATCCAATGATTCAGGATACTCAACATGCTCTACATGCCACATTTGGGGCGAAGTACCATAAATACCATTTGTGTGCAACAGTTGCTGGCTCTGGTGCATGACGAATATATATGGATGGGGAAGAAGATCCCCATTACCAAGATTCTCATCAGAAGAATTACGATCCTTAATTGTCTTGGTACGGACCCTGTGGAGGCTTTTGTGGGTAATATCTAGGATAAGTAGCTGGCGGACAAGATGAAGAATGAGTATAACCTGACTAAGGGGACTAGGGGTTACCTCATTAACTCCATTTCTGATAGAACTATGCTCTTCCCCGCTCACATCCTTGCAGGTAAAATTATGAGGAAGAGCCACGTAGAGGAGGCTTCTACCTCTATCATAGATTTAACTGCAGAATGCACCAAGGGAATTTTATACAACTATTTTGACTACTTATGTGCGGATTTCCTCGTGGATTGCAAAGCAACACAGGAAGAAGGAAAACAGTTCCACTACGTGTGGCTCTTGCTTCTTATTGCCTTGATAGAATGGAGGGAACCTGAAGGGTCGCATTTCAGTATTACAAATCTTGATCTATGTGAAGCAGCTAGATACACTTCGCTATTGCATTCAACACAACCATAAAGGGTGATGTCCAATAAATTTTTCTGGGTTTGCGTTGATATGAGATTACAAATGGTGATTAAAAAAAAGCCTCGGTTGTCTCCAAGTATTGTGGATCAGTATAGGCAGGTCGCAAAGTTCAAAGAGGACTTCCATCATATCCACATTCGGGAAAAGAAGGACCTTGCGGGGGTCTGGTATGAGCTCCTGTACATGGTTGAAGAGGAATATGTAGAAGCCATCATCAACCGATGGTTGAGTGATTGGTTAAATCTGCTTTCTGAAGGTGTGGAGTAAGCAGGAATGAGTGGGGCAAATCCCACTACACCAACAGGGCAACATGACACAAAAGTGGAGAATATGGAGACTAAAGGGGATGATATTATTGGTAGTGATATGTACATATACCTATATGGCCCCTCCTCCCCGTTTATCAGTAAGAGAAGGCAACCATAGAAGGGTAGTGCAAGAAAGAATGTCAAGTTCAAGATGTCTACTGGTCCGATAGAAATGATCCTCACTGAGGGGTACATTGACGAGATTGGAGATGATGCGTGGCAAATCAATGAATATTTATAGGGAAACATAGAAGAAGAATACAAAAAAGTGTTGGAATATGTCCACAAGGGATCGCAGGACTTGCAGATGTAGATAAGTGCAACTCAGGTGAGTGTAAGCTAGGCGAGCGGGTGGCAAGAGAGTGTGGTTCCACTAGGCGGGGCCCCAATAGGTGCAAGCACTGAAGCACATGAATTGGCACTAAATGTTGACACCTGTGCAATACCTATCCCTGCAAGCACTTTATGTTTTGATAAGGCAGAGCAAAGAAAATGAAGGTCCTCTGGAAAAGCACGACGTTGAACCTTGCCGTGATGACATTACAGGCCTTACATGAATTCCACCAGGGCATCACCAAGGAGTTAAAGATAATAGAAAATCTCTCTCTTCTGGTTATTCAGGATGCCAAATAGGAACTACGTAGCATTGCTACGAAGAAACAGATCGTTGTCCAAGAGCACGAGGCTGAAACAACACAACAGAAGAAGTTGGAGGACACTATCTCCAAGGCATGTAGTGAGCTACTAGAGCTCGAAATTCAGGCCGCAATAATGCCTGAGGAAAAAGTGGCTAAGTTGGGCATCACTGCCAATGACTCAAAGGCTAAAGTTGATGAAGTCTGGATCTAAATGGAAATGAAAATCGTCGAGCTGTAGCTGCAATTGCAGGCTGCTACTCCGCTAGATATCAAAGAGAGAAGCACGCAACAGAGCTAAAAACAACCACAAAATAGATCGAGTCCTGCATACAGGAGTGCATGATGATCTTTGGGGAGGCTCTGGATGTATGGTCCTCACTGCAGGAGGACCCTTAGGTGTAGAATATTGAGGCCAAAGTGTGGACAAACTGGAATAACTAGATCAGATCAAAGTCACTGCAAAGACCTTAGCTCCAATACAACATATTAACTGTCTCAAAGAAAGTAAATATTTGCAAGAGAAGGTTATTGTGCTTCCCAGAAAGGAGAAACTACTTGCAGACTAGATGAATCCGTGGGAAGATGAGGCAAGCTAGCTCTCCCAAATTGCAAAGAAGAAACTGAAAACTCTGCGCGAGACTAGAGCAGAGGGCAGCTAATAAGGTCACAAATACGCTTCTCAAAGACATCAACAAATTTGAGAAATAGTGCACCGAAGAATTTAAACAATTGAACAATGCCTTGAGCAGCATCAGAGCGAAGATTAACGACGCACCATCGTTGTGACTTGGGACGAGTCACAATTTTTTGTTGGGGGCCTATTGGAGCTGGGATCCCCGTGAAGTAAGCAAGAAAGGAATACTCCACAGATCGAGGAGCGAAGCCCGCAATGCGAAGTATATTGTAAGTCATAGGGGCTTAGGGGTGGGTTAAAGCCCCTTATTATGTAATGGGATGGGATATTTTTTGAACGTTGGACTTCTCCCATGGTTTTAGACCATGGTATTGTAAATGCCAAATCCATATAAGAATTATAGAAGTCATAGGCTATCAAGTAGAAGTTGATGAAATGCATTTGGATGTAAGACTATTTTGAGTCAGAGTCTATTTTTGGGTTAGAGGAAAAGGCTCCTGTAGCTATGTGCGTGGAGACCTTAGGAAGTTTGTAGTTGTCACGCGCAGAGTGGGAAAGTGAATATATGAGAAGGATATGGAATTAATGAAAGAATTGTAGACAAATATATGAGTTATATTGATGTGTTTTTCCTTTTACTTATTATTTCTGAATATTTATGCTGAAAAAGGGTTTGATCTCTAACTGAGTAGTGTAGTCCTATTTATGATCATTTACTCTGTTTAATGCAAGAATAAGTAAGATCACACAACCTGTGAGAAATTTCAACAAATGTGTTGAAAAACGCTGGTATTACTTATAGATCGGGCATGCGAAGCCTTGTTAAGAGGGAAAAGCCCTAAATCCACAATCCAATGTCCCTCTAGACGCAGAAACCTAGATCTAGCATCCCCCTATATTGCCTCGAGTGAGACTTCGGTCTACGAAAGTAGATTGTTTTCGAAAGGGACAATAATAGTGGGTTTTGTTGGACTGCGCAATCACTTTGAACCTGGGTCTAGGCCCCTTCAAGCCAACACTACTAGAATGTTATGCAAGTTAATAATATTTTTAGGGCCATGGATATATTTTTTCAACAATGAAACATGAAACACATTGTGTACATGTATGTAAATGGGTAGGGCCAATTGGTAGGCCACACGCCCAACCCTATCAAGTATTTCAAAAGGGCCATAATAATGGGGAGCCAAATTTGCACAGGTTCCCCATATTAAAGTGTTTTTATTTGGATTTACCCTTACATAAATGTGATCTCCTACTTGAAACTTCCTATAGGTATGCTTCTTATCATCATAAGATTTTTTTCAGTCTTGGCCTACCTTTAAATTTGCCCATGCTTTCTTTATAGTCTGATCCATTTCTTTTAACATACCAGGTCCCAATGTTAATCAATATTCGGGATGAATCCAATTTAGAGGAGTCCTGAAACGTCACCCATATAATACTTCAAAGGTTCTCATCCTTAATGAAGCATGATAACCATTATTGTACACGAATTATACCAAATGAAGTTATTCTTCCCACTTGGTAGGTTGCCACATAACATACATTCTGAGCATGTCTTCTAACATTTGATTCACTCATTCTGTTTTCCCATTGGTATGTAGCTATAAGTAGTGATTAGTTACACTTGGGTACCCAATCCTATAAATAAATCCTTCCAAAATGCTAAGGTAATATTTACATCTCAATAATAAATAATTATTTTTGGTATTCCATGTAAGTGAAAAATATATATCATAAATATATCAACAATTTGGATTACCTTATAAGTGGATTGTACATGGATGAAATGTGTTGTTTTTATTAATTTTTCAACAACAACCATTATGTAATCATTTTTCCTCTTGGTTTTAGGTAGATCAATTACAAAGTCTAGGGTGATAGTCTCCCATTTCCACTTAGGAAAGGGAAAAGGGTGGAGAAAACTAGCTGGATGTTAGTGCTATGATTTTACTTGCTGACACTCCAGAAATTTTCCCAAGTATTCAACTGTTTATTTCTTCATAATGGGCCAAAAATCATATTTTCTTACTGCTGTAATTAATTTATGGTATCCGGGGTGGGGAACATACAAAATTTTATGGTACTCATCCAAAATTAGTTGTTTAATAAATTTCTCGTCTTGTACATAAATTTTGTTTCTGTAAATAAAAAAACCATTTTTATCACAATCATATGATAACTTCCTCTCAGAACAATTTTCCTACTTGGTTTTCTATAATAACAATTGGTACCCGTGGTCTTTTATAGCTGCATTTTTAATTAGATTTGAAACATCTATTTTTTCTTGATTAAATGAAATCTCATACACTTATTTTACCTTTCTACTCAATGCATTCACTACTTGATTTTCTTTTCCCTTCAAATGGTTAATATCAAAGTCAAAATCACTTAAGAAGGCAGTCCATCGAACTTGCCTGGAATTAAGCATGGGTTGCTTGAAAAATTTCCTCAAACTACTATGGTCAGTCATTAATATAAAATTATTCGCCATAAGATAGTGCCGCCATACCTTTAAGGCATGAACCACCACTTTCAACTCGAGACCATAAGAAAAGAAAATTTTCTCATGATCCTTTAATTTTCGGGACTCTGAGGCTACTACCCAGCCTTCCTGCATTAAAATTCCTCCTACACCCTCTTGACTAACATCTGTACAACCTACAAAATCCTTCTCATGATAAATAATTATTAAATCAGGGGCCGATGTTAGGAGATGCTTCAACTGATCATAACTTTTTTGACATGCGGGGGTCCAATTAAATGGCTTCCCTTTCTTTTGCAGTGAGTTAAGGGTACGCTATTTTAAAAAATACTGCTATAAAGAAATGATAATAGCTAGATAAGACTTTAAATGACCTAATGTATGCAACATTCTTGGGGATGGGCCATTCCATAATTTCTCTTATCTTTTCTGAGTCCACGACTATTCCTTCCTGTGTGATGACGTTCCCCAAATATTGTATTTGGTCCTTAAAGAATTCAAACTTACTGTATTTTTCATACAATTGGTGGTCTCACAGCTGTTGTAGTACTATATACATTTGGTTCTTATGTTCCTCTAAATTATTTGAGTAAACTAGTATGTCATCAATAAAAATTAGCACAGACTGGTCCAAGCACAGATGAAAATTGTTGTTCATTAAACGCATAAGCTTCATCAGGTCATTAGTAAGCTAAAAAATCAAGACCAAAAATTTGCAGTGCCCATAACGTGTCCTAAATGCATTCTTACAAATGTATCTTGTTTAATTCATATCTAATGATATCCTATGTGCAAATCTGTTTTTGAGAATACAGATGCACCCTTAACCCGATTGGATAAATCATCGATTCAGGGTAGTGGATATTTTTTTTAACTATTGATCTATTCACTTGTCAGTAGTCAATACATAACGTCGAAATGCCATCATTTTTTTAAACAAAAAATATAGGGGCTCCCCAACTTGGTGATATGATGGGGATAATGTACTTTTTGTCTAATAATTCTTGTAACTACATTTTTAGCTCAATTAATTCTGGTATACTCATGTGATGTGGTGCTTTAGATACCGGTCTTGCTCCTAGGATTAGCTCAATATTAAAATAGATGTCTCGGTTAGGGGAAACCCTAATATTTATTCAGGGAATACATCTGAAAAGTTTTGGACAATAGGAAAATCCTCTAGGGTTTCTAATTTCTATTTGGAATTAGCATATCCTACTTGAACCACAAAAATTTGAAAACCTTTTCTAATGCATTTATTCAATTGAGATGCTGAAATCAAAGGTCTTACAATTCCTTGAATATGTTGCCTAACTCCTTTTGTGACGTAACTAATGATATTGTCCTTGTAATTACTGATGAACCAATTCTCCTCTAGCCAATCCATACCTATGAGGATGTCGTAATAACCTAAAGGTAGGATATTTAAGTTAACTTCAGTTGACTATCCTGCCAAATATATCAGGAATTTTGTAACTTTTGCAATCAATTTCCTCTTTGCTCTAATGGATTACTAAACTAGCCACGAAGTTTTAAATTTAATGACATGTAATGACATATTTCTACAAGCTTGGGATTTATATAACTCATACTTGCCCCCAAATCAATACAAATTGAAACAGAGCGGTTACAAATCTTAAAATTTAGTTCAATCATCGTAGATTGATGTTCAACTTTCTGATCCTCTAGAGAAACATTAAATATAGGCACGCATCTAGCCATATCTTCCACTGTGGATGCCTCTTGAAGGTTTGCTGCATGCTTCATATTTTCCCAGTTCAAACAGTCTCTCAGGTAATGTGATTCCCCACAACCCCATCATTGTACTGTTGGTTTCTGAACTCTATTGAATTTAGATTTTCCTATTATTTTAGGTTGTTTAGAAACATCCCAAGTCTTTTTTTGACCCCTCCCATAAGCTTTACTTTGTTGTCCCTTGCTAACACTTTTAATTCAAAAATATTTTTTCCACTTAGGGAATACTTCCTCCCTTTCTTTCCTGTTCATGTCTTGCTATTTTCCCCTTTATTTTTTGATTGTTGATAGAAAATCCATGCTTTACGGATAACTTCATCCATTTTATTGGGGTTATAGAACTCCAAACTCTCTTTCATGGACACAGGTAGGCTACTTATAAAATTTTAGACCTTAGCTTTTTCTTCCTTTATGTATGGCACATATCTTAGTAATGGTAATTTTTTCAATGTGTTCATCCATCGTTAGTTGTCCCAATCATAAGTCATGAAACTCCTTTTCCTTATCATCGTAATATAATTTAGTGAGATATTTATTCCTAAAATTATGCTGGAAGTTTTCCATGGTTATTTCTCGCACATTGGCCCCATGAAAAACCTTGACCTCTTCCCACCATAATATTTCTTTCCCTTGAAGTTGATAGATTGAAAAACGAGCTTTTAAGTCACTTTCATATTCATATATCTGGAAATATTTATTAATGTTTACTATCTAAGCCTCTGCTCCCTCCTATTATTCTCCATCAAATGTTGAGATTCAACGAGATGATGATCCTAGTGAAAATTAAGCACCTACACTAGGTGGGGCCCACAGGCTATTTTTAGGTGATATGTCTATTTTTAGAATTTGGATCAAAGTCTATTTTTAGCAGTAATCTATTTATATATGGTTAAGAAAATTATATGGATGGATGGGAGTATATTTATGGAATGCATGTGAGAAGTTGTTTCGAGGAATTCATGTCTAAAAATATTATTTTTGTCGATTATTTTTATCTCTTAACAATAATTAGACAATAAATAATAATCTATTCTCTTGAAGCACTTGATTTCAGTTAACTGATGTGGAAATCCAGTTAACTGAAGGAATTTCGAGTTCAAAGTTTGGTTGGTGGGACATGCTAGTGGACTTCATTGTAATTGAGTGATACAAAGTTGTAACAGAGTTGGATGTGTAGTTATGTGACTTGTAAAGTAGTTTAACTCAGTTAAGTGAGTTAAACTCAATTGTGATAGTTGTAACTAGTTGTAACTAAAGATACACTAGTGGGATATTCGTGAGTTAAATATTAAATTAATTCACATGGAGTGATCTCACATGAAACTGAAGATTTACTCCTGTCAACTACATGCATGTCAAATCCAATGGAGACCCAGTTAAGAGATAGGTGAAAGGGATAGTTTGACTACCATTTGTGACTATAGTTGGTGCACAAGTGCAAAAAAACACACACTGGAGATGCCAATGAGGATTGCACAGTCAAGTCAAGGCAAGATCGAATTCATTCAGGGATTGTGATCAGCAGGGATTTTTCAGTGGAGGCACGCTGTCAGGAGGCAATAAATTGGTGCATGCTTATGCCAATTTTTGTATGACAGTGTGAGACGATTGTAAATTGTACCGAGAGCTCTTGGATTAGAGTTTTGTATGAGATTGTTTCATGATCCATGATATATACATAATATATGATAGTGGGGTTTTTAGCTTTATGCTTTCCCGTTAAAAACATTTGTGTTATGTGTGATTGATATTTCTTCATGTGTTTGCAATTGGCGATTAAATTTCTGCAAAGATCTAAGTAGAAGGATTTTGTATTTAACAGTGGCATATAATTGTTAGATCAGGAGAATATGGAAATACAAATTGTATTAAAATTTCTACATGGTATCGGAGCAAGTTAGATTGCAATATTGAAGTTTGAGTTTGTTGGTGGAAACAATTCGAATTTGCTGCAAGAATTTCTTGGTGCGACAATTGAGTAAACATCGAAATGGATTTCAATGGTTTTCGGTTAGAGTATGCACTTTAGGGAAGCTAGAACTACATTGCATGGAAGGATAGGATGGAGGTGGTGCTTGAAGATAATTTCTTGGAGGAATTCATCAACATTGATGTTCTTAAGCCCACTTCTACAGATGCTGCATTACTTGATGCTTGGCAAAAGAAAGTAGCAAAGATGAGAAGGATTCTGTTGGAAGGTGTGAGAGACCATATTGTCTCAAGCCTTCATGGGAAAGCCACTCCATTTGCAATGTGGAAGGCTTTGATGGATATTTTCCAAAGCAAAAACGACCATAGGAAATTGGCGCTGACGAACAAACTCAGAAATATCAAGATGGAGAAGGGTGACAATATTCCTAAGTATCTCACAAAGTTTGACCAATGTCGGGATGAGCTGGGGAGTTTGGGAATCACGGTTGCTGATGATGATTTGGTGAGTTTGGATCTCTTGGGATTTCCTAAGAGTTGGCATAGTTATCAAGACTCTGTCAACGGACAGGAAAAATTCTGGATTGGGAACGACTGTGGTCGGATCTAGTGCAGGAGGAGTTCAGGTGGAACACCAGAGATGGTTCTTCATCAAAGCATGATGATGAAGAGGATTGTGTTTTGGCTACCAAGGCAAGGAAATGGAAGGGGAAGAAATTACATTCAAAATTCGAGGCTAAAGGCAAGAAGCTGGATTTGTCCAAGGTGAAGTGTTTTCACTGACACGAACATGGGCATCTCACCACTAACTGCCCACAGAAAAAGAAGAACAAAAAGGGTACTGGAGCTGCAGTTGGTGAGGCCCTTGCCTCAAAATTTGAACTTGATTTCTCTTTGATCGCATGCTTGGTTTCAAGCACAGTGGGACCAGTGTGGTGTCTTGATAGTGGTGCTTCCTTCCACATGAAGGGAGAAAACGAGATTTTCAGTGACTTGGAGGAGAAATATCTCCAAATGCATACAGATATGGGCGATGATGGACGATACAGTGCAACCAAAATTGGTACCATTACCTTTGAAAGGGAGTCAGGTAAACCATTTTTGGAATATGGGTGAAATGTTATATGGTATGAATGAAGATGGATGATGAGACATGATATGTATGAAGTGGATGATGAAATGGAATGGATTCAGTTTATGAAATGGAGTGAAAGAACATAAGAACTGCCCTGCAATCCATGACATGTTTTATTTATTTACAGCAAGACATCAAACTTTAAATTTTGACATGAAAATGAGATGGATGGAGGATGGAATGAGATGAATGAAACATGGAATGAAGTGGAACATGAGTGAATGAATGAAATGGAGTATGGATGGATAGGTGAGTGAAGTGAAATGAAATAAGATGGATCATAAGCACTATGGATCTGAACTTATGAGTTTGTAACAGCTGCTTGTAAAAACAAAAATGGGAAAAGTTAGAGTGTCAGAGAGACTCTGATTTTCACCCTATATTTTCTGTATAAACATGCCAATCAATGATTGGTTTTCATGTTTATACCTTTATTTATTTATTTATTATTATTTTTTTTTTCAAAGAGAAATGCTTCAGAAATTTTAATCAAGTTGATGAAGAAGAGAGATTCTTCTTCATTAACTTCACATCACTGCTTTCTTGGAACTTCTTGACAAATTCTTCTCTTGAGAGTGGTTTGTGATATAGCTTCAATCTATGACCATTCACAAGAAAAGTGACCACTTCTTCATCTATAGTTCTGATTTTGACTGCCCCATTATCAAAAATTTCAACAATTTCATATGGCCCAAGCCAATGTGTCTGAAATTTACCTTGAAAATCCTTGAATTTTGAATCAAACAAGAGAGCCCAGTCACCCTCTTTGAATTTCTTATTTTTGATGTACTTGTCATGCCATCTAGCCCTTTGCTGTTGGACTAGACTTGTTTTCTGAACTGCATCTTGTCTGATCTCATCATTAATTTGCTCCAGTCTATGCTTTTGTGCCTCCGTTAAATCAAGTCCTAGCTGAATTGCCATTTTGAAAGTTTGAATCTGGAACTTTATGGGAAACAAAACTTGCTTTCCATAAACAAGCTCATAAGGAGTATGGCCTGTTGTGTTTCTCCATGTAGTTCTATAGGCCCACAAGGCTTCAGGAAGCCTATCTACCCAATCTCTTCTATGTAAATGAACAATCTTTGTTAGGATTCCTTCAATGACCTTATTAGTAGATTCCACTTGACCATTTGCTTGTGGATGATAAGGAGTAGATTTTCTATGTCTAATTTTGTACTTCTCCATCATTTTCTCCACTAGCCTTGATGTAAATTGAGCTCCTTGATCTGTAACAATTTCCCTTGGGACACCAAAACGAGTAAAAATATCCTAAAAAAGAAAAGTAACTACAGATGATTCATTAGCAACAAGTAATGGTTTAGCTTCTACCCATTTAGTAACATAATTAGTGCAAACTAATATATATTTCTTTTGTTTTGATGGAGGACTAATAGGTCCTACAAAATCCAAAGCCCATTTTTCAAAAGGTTCAATGTGTACCTGAGGTTGTAATGGCATCTCACCTGAAGGAGAAGGTTTCCCTACCATTTGGCAACTGTCACACCTTTTTACATACTCTTTAGCATCTTTAAACAAAGATGGCCAATAATATCGTAAATTAGGGATCTTATAGGCTGTCCTCTTATCTGAAAAGTGTCCGCCACAAGGTTCATCATGACATGCCTTGAGAATCTCAGGCATCTCATCTTCACAAACACACCTTCTAATGATCAAATCTGGACCTGTCTTGTACAACTCATTAGCAACCCATGAATATTTTGCACTATCACAAATGATTTTTATTTTATCGCTTGCATTCATAATTGAAGGAAATTTTCCTGAAACTAAATAATTAGCAATATCAGCAAACCATGGAGTTTGAGTAGAGATTGAAAAAAGATATTCATCAGGAAATTGATCTTCAACCGGAGTGTCATCTTTGATATTTTGGAGTCTAGATAGGAAATCAGCCACTGTGTTTTGTTTTCCAGGCCTATCTAAAATAGTAATGTTGAATTCTTGTAAGAGTAACAACCATCTTATCACTCTGCCATTAGTGATTGATTTGTTCATTAAATATCTAATTGCGGAATGATCAGTGTGAACAAAAGTTTCATAGCCTGTTATATAGATACAATTTGTTTATGGCATGAACAACAACTAAAAACTCTTTTTCGGTTAAATTATAGTTTAACTCTGCCAGTCAAATTTTCTGCCCGTCTGTAGATGGCACCAGGGAATCAGTCTTTTGTCCCATCTTTGCTCCTAGAGTATGTAGGAAGCATCTGTCGGACAGAAAAGGTAACTTCCAGTTAGGTCCCCTTAATATAGGTGCTTCAGAAATTTTGGTTTTCAGGGTTTCAAAAGCTAACTGGCAATCAGAAGTCCACCTGAATTCACAATCTTTGTTGAGTAATTTGAAGAGAGGAGATGCTATTTTGGTGAATTTTTCTATAAATCTCCGATAATACCCTGTAAATCCTAAAAAACTTCTAACATCTCTTTGACAACTTGGAATGGATAGTTTAGAAATGACTTCAACTTTTGCCTCATCAACTCTAATCCCATCCCCTGAAATGTGGTGTCCTAAAACAATACCTTCAGTAAACATCATAAAACATTTTTCATGACTAAGTGAAAGGTTTGCTTCTTGACATATTTTTAAGACTTTTCCGGGTTTCTAAAGCCTCTTCAAATGTATTCCCATAAGCGTGAAGTATCTGGGTACACCTCTACACAATCATGTATTAGATCAGAAAATTTCCTTCTCCCTTCCTTTGGAATGTTGCGGAGTGCATTGCACTCATCAAATGGCCAATACTCGGTAGCATAGGTACCCCAACGGTAAATGTGGTTTTAGTCTTGGTCTTGAAGTGCTACTTGGATTTGATTGTAACCACTAAACCCATCTAGGAATGAAAAGTACTTTTTTCCAGCTAATGTATCTAATACTTGATCTATGAAAGGTAAGGGAAAATGGTCTTTAAGAGTAGCTTTATTCAGTTCTCGGTAGTCAACACACACCCTCCATTTCCATTTTTCTTTGTCACAATTACCAAAGGGGAAACCCACTGACTATCTGAAATAGGATAGATGAAATTAACATTTAACAATTTTTGCAATTCCTCTTTAACAATTTCCCTAAGATTTGGATTCATCCGTCTTTGAGGTTGTCTGATTGGTTTTCAATTTTCCTCTATATAGATGTGATGAGTACAAGTCTTGGGGCTTATCCCTTTCATGTCAGTGTATTCCCATGCATATGCAGAAGAATGTCTCTGTAATACTTTGACTAACTCTTCTTGTTGAGATTTTCTAGGTTCTTGTTTATGTTCAAAGTTTTGCCTGGAAAAATTTCACTTGTAGAGCTGCCAAATTTGTCCATAGAATGAAGAGACATCTGCCTAGATGAAAAAAATTCAATATTGGATCCCTCCTGAAATGATTCATGTTTGTGTTCTGGAGACGATTCAAAGTTTTCTAGAGTATTCAGAATTTGATTATCTTCACTAATTTCTGAAATTGTGAAGAGTGGTTGTAAATATTCTTCATCCTCTATCCATTTAGTGTCATCTAGATCTGTAATTGTCCTAGCTGGAGGATATAAAGTGAATTTATTTGTTGAACTACCATCAGAAATATACATATCACCGGACCTACAACTAATAAAAGCATCAGCTGTAGCCAACCAAGGTCTTCCTAATATAACAGGATGGCCTCCTAGATTATTCTTAGGAGTTAGGATCATGAAATCCACAGGGTACTCCCAAGAATCTAGGGACACTGAAATGTCTTCTATTACCCCATCTGGTTTGATCACAGATCTATCTGCTAATTGTAATAGTGTGGGTGTAAAGAGAAGATTAGGAAGTTTCAATTTGTCCATGATTTGTCTACTCATGATATTTATTGCTGCTCCTAAGTCAATGAGTGTGTTTTGAATCTCAATTCCATTGATGTGAATTTTGACAACTGGATTTCCTGGGTCAAGATACTTTGGAATAGCAATCTTGCCCATCATAATGTCTGCTATTTGTCCTACCAGTTGAATTTTCTTTGTTTCCCTTATTCTTTTTCTTGGTGTTTTCATACTCAACTCCTTTATTGTTTTGGCTAAAATTGGGATTTCTTTGATGGCTTGCAATAATGGAATTTTAATGCAAACATTTCTCAATTCATCTAAGAAATCATAATTAGGCACCATGATTTGTTTTTCTACACCTCTATCAATTTGTAATCTTTCCGGAAAGGGAGGTATAGAAGTAGATGTGGATGGTTGCTCTAATACATGAGTTGGATTTATTGGATCTTTTTGTTTTAGTTTTTCAATGTGTGGGTCTTGAAAGGATGTGTCTTCCTCAAGACTTTTATTCACCCGTAGGGAGTCTTCCTCAGAATTTTCTTGTTCTTGTATGATCACAGAAGGTTTCCTCTTTTCAAGTATTTTTCCAGACCTAAGTTGAACATCACTAAGGTCTAGAGGAGTAATTAAATAAGTTGGAAACTGTTGGCCTTCTATCATGTATGTATTTTGAGGGTTCTTATTATTGGGGTTTGGTATGGGTTGAGCCGGAAATTGATTTGATTTTTGAGGGAATGGTAATGGAAGTGGTTGGTTCTGATGATGTTGTTGAGGATTTTGTTGAAAATTTTGTTGAAGATTTTGAGGAAAATTTTGTTGAGGATTTTGAGGATAAAAATGTGGATATGGTGGATAGGATGGTGGATACCGATAGTATGGAGAGTATCTTCCATAGGGACTTTGTGTACCTTGTGCCCAAGATTGAGATTGATTTTGAAATTGGGGCCAAGGTTGCTGCCAAGAATTCCAAGGTGGAGGTTGATTATACATTTGATCATGGAATCCTTGTGTTTGAGGTCCCTGCCAAGGCCTTCTAGATAAAAAATTGAGAGACTCTGTGGAATCTGTAGGAGTTTCCTCCTGAAAGACAGCTTTGAGACCAGGAAGAGAAGGACAATTCTTGGTCTCATGTTTTTCAGAACAAATGACACAGGTTTCTACAAATTTTACATCCAAAGGACACTCTCTTAAGGCATGTTTCTTTCTACATTTGGGACAAAAGATTGCCAAGGCATCAGATTCAGCCTTTTGCTTGTTTTGTATCTTAAGGGTGTCTATTTGTTCACTAAGACTCCCTAAGATGTCAGATTTAAAATCATCAAGCATGTGTCCTATTTCTGATCTACTTACTGTCCCAGAAGCAGACTTACTTGCCCTTGCAAGAGAAGGATCTCTTGGACCTTTGACAGTTTTAGATTTCCCTCTTGAAAGGTTGATACATAACTCAGATATTTCAAGTAATGTGAGTTGTGATATATCCCATTTTCCCATCATGTTAAGGATATCCAACCATTCATCCCTAATTGTTTTCAACAAAAGAGCTTTTAAAGTGTCTTGATCTAGGTTTTCCATTTTTGCCCTTTTGATGTTGTAATTAAATCTTTCCAACAAATCTTCCAAATTTTCATCTTCTTTTTGTAACATCTTGAACACTTGTTCCTTATGATTAACCGGCATACAATAATCCAAATATCTCTCTAGAAATGCTTGTTTCATGTCTTCCCATGTTCTAATAGAACTACTGATTAGACTCATAAACCACTTCAATGCTGCTCCCTTCAAAGTTGAAGGAAATAATTTCAGTTTTTTAGCATCTTGTAAGTAGTCATAAGTTCTACACAACACTTCAAATTCGAATAAGAAAGTTTCAGGATCTTCAGTTTTAAGTCCATAGAAGTTTGGAAGGACAGAGGGTGAAATGTTTTTCATGGTTGTATTGGTTTCTTCATCAATTATAGGGAACCCAAAAGAGCTTCCTATTCTACCTCTTCCTCCATTTTCACCTCTACCTCCTTCTCCTCTACCTCTACCTCTACCTCCAAACAGTGTGTTTTCTCCATTAAAAACTCCTCCTCTTCCTTCTTCTGCCATGGTTGACTCTCCTGTGGAGGTGGAAAGGTTTGTGTCCCTAACAGGAGTTTTTAGATCTTCTTCTATGGCAGGTTTAGTGGATGAAGTGGAAGGTTTCTCTAATGGAATAGTTGACCTTAGATCTTCTAGAAGTCCAGGATCAGTAAAGGATGGAATGTGGGTCTGAGTTGAAGGTGTACTAGCTCTGGATCTAGATGAAACAAGTGGTGTTCTAGAAATCAAACTTCTGATTCTGCTGCTTATAAATCTTCCCCTTGAATCTCTCTCCCTATGCATATAATTGTTTTTGGATGCTAAGAAACAAAGGTTACCTAGTTTTCACTTCCCCGACAACGGCACCAAAATGTTTGGTCTCAATCTAGTCTCCTAAACTGAGCTCATTTAATTGTCAACCAGGGTTGGTAAACTGCTGAAGTGAAGTGTACTGTATGTACCTAGGTGCTTGTTTCTTAATGCGTTGTGTGTAGTGTTTTGTGATGTTTTTGGTCTTTTGTGATGATTTATGATGTTTTTGGTCTTTTGATGATTTTATGTTCACAAGAAAGATGACTAGAAAACTGATGGAAGGAAGCTAATGATTAAAAACAGAGTGAGACCTAATTGATTGATGACAAATGACAAATGCAATTGCAAACACTGAAGTATAATCAAATCTAAACTATGACTAAGCAAAAACAGAGCTTGATAATGACTTCTAAGGAAATGATTAAAAACATAAACTCAACTTGAGAAATGATCAACTAAACATGCAAATCTTCCTAACTAAACAGTTAAACAACTAACTTATAATGCTGCAACATTTTGTCCTTGATTAGAGATTTGAAGCATATTTGGAGAAAAACATTGATACCATCATAAGATCTTCTATTTTAGGACTAGTTCCTAACTCTATTCTGCAATTTAATTGAATGTCACAAAACCTTACTCAAGAGTTATTGATTTCTTTTCAAAGTAGTCTTTTGAGGGAGGGCTCTGTTTATGAAATAATAAGGAAATTGCAGAGGTACTTCAGGCCTTAAAATGATGTTGTCTTCTGTTCATATGGTGATGAATCAATTATGGATTTTAGAACAAGAAGAGATTTGTGAATAATGAAGGCTGTTTTGTTAAATTTAACAACTGAAGTAATCTAGTATGCAGTGAATGACAACTGAATATGGAGTGCAAATGCAATGAGTTGAGCTACAACCAAACCTAAAATGTCACTAGCCTAAAACAATGTTGAACTACAAGTCATTATCAAACTTAAAGCAAAACAACTGAACATGAGTTAAGTGCAATTAAACTCCGGAGCATCCTAACTAAGCTATCATGCATTATTCTATGGAATTATACAGTCTATTTGTCCATCATGATTGGTATTTTGGAAGAGTTCCTTCTTGTGGAAGAGTTTTTAGAACAATCCTGACTGTGTAATTGAGTGCAGATGTAAACATAAAGACTGAAAGCAATGAAAAACTAAGATATCATAGCCATCTCCCACTCATCATTATGATATTTTGGACAAGTGTTTAAGAGCAAGAACAACTATGGTACTTAGTGAAAACACACAACTAAAACGTTCAAGATTACAATCATGCTTAAGACAGTATAAAGATTTCTTGGAAGAGTTTCTTCTTGTGGAAGAGTGCTGAGCATAAGTATAACTGTGATGGTCAATAAAAGAGACTACAATTAAACCCTACAATACTATAGCCATTTCCCATTCATCATTATAATCTTTTGGAAGAGCTTCTTCTTGTGGAAGAGTTAGAATGAGTATAACTACAGTAACTAATAAAAGCAACTACGAATTCAACTTCTAATCCTACAATACTATAGCCATTTCCCCATTCATCATTATAATCTTTTGGAAAAGCTTCTTCTTGTGGAAGAGTTAGAATGAGTATAACTATAGTAGCTAATAAAAACAACTACAAATTCAACTTCAGAAACGTAAAGGCAGCTAGAGTACTTATCTAAATTACGCAAATAAATCCGTGCAAGAGGCAGGGGCCCTCTACCACCTGACGGAATATAACTCCAAATCAAATCAACGCTTTCAAAACAACACTGTCTGCTTCATTAAAGATGAAATAACTTGAACAGAGCACTCTGCGTCTTCAGAAATGTAGCACATAATCTAAGCAAAATCTAGAACAAAATCTAGCATAAAATCTAGCCTAGCTCTCGGTTTCCCAAGTGTTTATATAACAAATGTAAATAACAAGACTTGCAACAATTTCAGGAACACTGTCTTTCCTTATTGGAATCACATTAGGACTCTTGAAGTGGCTGCGTGAAAAGGGAAAAGACATCTGGACTGAGATAGTCCTAATAGAAGTCTTCCTTCCTAAATGTGTTCCCACGTTCCAAAACCATACCCAGAATTCGTTTCTTCCTCCATGATGAGCAACGAACCATGTAGACATGACATGGATTATGCCCATATGTGGTTTTTCTTGAGAGGCCACCTGGAACATACCCAAACGTGAAGACAGCTGCAGAATCGCCGGTTAGCTACGAAATGTCTGCATTCTGCAGCTAGTTCCGGTCAAAATGCTTTACAATGGCAAAAATAAAAAAAATTAGCAAGTCAGTCATGTAAATCATTCTAAAAGTAATTTTAACTAAATTCATTGATCAATTGGGTCTAGGATAGCAATGGAAAAAGGAAAATGAGGTAAAATGCAATGAAAGAAAGCACAATTTTGAGGCTCAACAAACATCTTGCCAAAATGCAAGTTCTACTCCAACTTATGCAAGTACCTCTATTGTAGTTCGGGGTGGTGGTAGTTTCTCTTCTCCCAAAGTGTCAGTGCAAACATCTCCATTCTACTTCCCATATACTTCCTCATCAATGTCAGAAAATGTCTCAATGGAAAGTGACTCTCGTATTCTTCTATCAAACATCTTTACCAATATATGAGTGAACTCTCAATACATAGTCACTCTTGCATGTTTCAATCTTCCGAACCACCATTCATTTGCTTCACCTTCAAGGTGTAGCGTTGCAATTTGAATAGATTTATTTTCCACTATTGGGTGTAGTTGTAATAATACATTTAACTTCTCCATACAAGATTTTGTCTTTCTTTTGGATGGCCCATCGAATGTAGGTAGAAATAATCTATTATGCATGTTTCCTTTTCTTCCATTGCTGTTGCGGAGTCTCCTATTATCTTTAATTTGGAAAAAATGATACAAAGTCAGATTCTCTTTGAATTATCTAGATTGATATTTTTACTCTGTAAGAAAATCACTTAGAGTCTCATGCTCCAAATATCTTTCATCTCCATGTCATTCATTTCCTTCTACAAGGAAAGTGGGAATAGTAGGGTGTTGTGGAACTTTCTACATCGTCGATTGCTTATACTTCTTATAGGAAGTGCTCAGACCTTCTCCATTTTTAAACGCTCTCGAGGTTTCCTTTTTCATTTATTTTATCATTTCTTTGATCTCCATGGTGAGATCCTCCATAGATCTGAAGAGAAGTGTGGCAAAAATCAATCCTTCCGCCATTGAAAAATTCTTCTTTTTCTGCTTCTTCTTCTTATTCTTCTAATGTAATGAAATTCCTACAAGCCGAGCCAAAGATCATGCTCTGATACCACTATAATATCCCAAAATGGGAAATACATGAATATAGAACATTTATAACATTTCAATCAAGGTGATAACCAAAATGTAAGCACAAAAATGTAAAATGCTGGAAATTTCAGAATATAACATCAAGACATTAAAACATTAGCAAAAATAGGTGAGACATATCATTATGTATCAACAAAAATGTAGGTACACAGTGCTCCAAATGGAATGCACTCAAGCCGCAAAATGGATAACATACAATAGTAAAACCTAGCGTTGGAAAGTATAAATTGTTGGTGTTGGAAATTGTTGTTGTTGGGAAGAAGATATATATATGATAGGTTGCTGGAGTGCTCAGAAATATTTGGTATTTTAACCACTGATTCCAGTCAAAAAACCTAGAAAAACCCATAAATGGTTTGGCCAGATTTTGAGTTTGGAATTTCGACCCTTTTTTGGTTGCACACTACACCCATGTTGGCTGAGTTACGCACTCCCTAGAGACAACTGCTGATCTAGGGCTGAAAGAATATGACCGAGTAATTGGTGCAAAATGTGATATATCTCTTCCACCTATATGGTGGATCAATGGGTCCAATGAAGTCCATGCCCCATTTTTCAAATGGCTCTAAAGCCACCTGAGGTTGTAGAGGCATTTCATCCCTCAGTGTAGGTATCCCCATCCTCTGACACAGATCACATCTACTAGTGTATCTCTTGGCATCCTAGTGTTGAGTAGGCCAATAAGATCTAGCTTGCAAGGCTTTGAAGGTTTTCCTCTTAGCAGAAAAATGACCCCCATAGGGACCATCATGACATGCTGAGAGGATGTCAAAGAACTCATCTTTCCTAACACATATCTTGCGAATTTGATCTGGAACCAATTTGAAGAGAATGCCACCAATCCAAATAAAAGGGGCAATTTTTATTATAATTATACTTTTTTCTTTAGATGAAAGGTTTTAAGGAAACATATCAACAACCAAGTAGTTGGATATGTCAGCAAACCAAGGAGAGAGTCCTGAGATAGAAAATAGGTATTCATGCGGAAGCTGATAATCAACCATCCCTTCTTCATCTGTAGATAAAGTTATTCTCGATAAGAATTATGCATCAACATTTAATTTTCCTGAATTATCAACGATGGTGAAATCAAACTGCTGCAACAATAATAACCATATAATGATTCTAGCATTGACATTAGGTTTATTCATTAAGTACTTGATTTTTGCATGGTCAGTATGTAAAAAAGTTTGATAACCAAGAATATAGCACCAAAATTTATTGAGGGAATGGACAATAGGTAAGAGTTCATTTTCAGTGACAATATATTTTAGTTCAACCTTGGAAAGATTCTTGCTAATGAAATTAACTGGCACACAGCAAATTATCTTCCAATTGTCCCAAGGCTACCCCCACAACTTTATTTGATGCATTTATATGGATGTGGAAGGGAAGAGCCCAATGGGGACCTCGAAGTATAGAGGAAGTGGCTATTTTTTCCTTGGTGATATAAAAATCCTCTTAAAAAATATTAGACCAAAAAAAATCAGAATCCTTGGCCAACAATCTGAATAATGGGGGAGCCACTTTACTAAAGTCCTTAATGAACCTCCTATAGTATCCAGCCAAACCTAGGAAAATTCTGACACCTCTCTTTTTTTGAGGAATAGGAATCCTTTTTATGATGGTGATTTTTTTTTGGTCTACCTGTATTCATCCTTGTGATATGGAGTGGCCTAGGACAATCCCTACCCTTTTAAAAAATTCACACTTTTCAAGACTCGGGGAGGGATGGATTTCAATGCATTTCCTCAACACCTTACCCAAATTGGAGAGGCTCATAGAAATCATACCCATAAGGTGTGAAATTTTCCATGTAAATCTCTTTAGAATCATGGACAAGTTCGAAAAAAATTATCAGGACTGCTCTCTCAAAAGTGATAGGGGCATTTCATAGGCCAAAGCGAAGGTGCCCCAAGGACATGTGATTGTGGTCTTCTCCTAGTCCTCAGGGCTGATATGAATCTAGTTATACCCACTGAATCCATCTAGGGAAGAGAAAAAACTATTTCTTATAAGATCATTCGGGACTTGATCAATGAAGGGAAAATGAAAATTGTCTTTCTTATTGGATTTTTTTAGTTCTTGTTAGTCAACACAGATTCACCACTACCCATTTTACTTTGGGACTAGAGCAAGAGAAGACACCCACTCACTGTCTAAGATGGGGCAGATGAACCCCGCATCTAGCAACTTCTGTAGTTCATCCTTTACTATGTCCTTTAAGGCTGGGTTCATCCTCCTTTAGGTTTGGTGCACAATCTTGCATCCCTCTTTAATATATATATGGTGTGTGCAGACTGAGGGATGCACCACTTTCATTTCCTTGTAGCCCCAAGAAAAAATATCTAAGTTTTCCCTCAGGAGCTTGCGCAAATTCTCTTCTTCTTTGGATGAGAGGGATGATTTAATCTTCAAGGATCTAGATGGGCCAAATTCCACAACCTTTATGGCTTGAGATGTTGAGTCAACTGAGTGTAGCTCAATCCAAGGGTGGCTTTTGGATTCTCTCACTAGGTCATTGAGTGAAATTCTAGTGAGGGGCTAGCTATGAAGCATGTGGTCAATAATATCATCCTCATCAGGTTTCCCCCATCTAGGAATAATATCTATGGTATAAATGGGGTAGGGTGTGGTGTTGTACACTTCATATTCTTCTTCTTCGTCCTCTAACCACAAGGGTAGGTCATGGTCAATGGCAGGCTAGGAAGGAGGATATAATATCAGTTGTTTGGACAAGGGCCCATTATTGATAGTCATGTTTCCAGTCGTACAACTGATATAAGCATTGTCAGTGGCCAACCAAGGTCTTCTTAAAATTAGAGGATATCCATTAAACTGGATTTTTGGTTGAAGGAACAAGAATCATTTGGGATACTCCCAGGAGTCAATCAAGATCATAACATCCTCAAAAACTCCTTCTACAGCTATTGTGGATCTGTCTGTAAGTTGCAGAACTATGGTGGTATTTGTCAAGGCTCCTTGGAGTTTGAGTTTAAGCACAGTTTCCATGTTCATCACATTGATGGCAGCCACAAGATCAATCAAAGTGTGGGGTACAATGACACCATCGATGTGTACATCTACTACTGGACTCCCAAGGTCCAGGTACTTCAGGAACGTCACCCTTCCCAACATTAAGTCGAACAATTGTCCTGCAATGTTGATGGTGGGGGTGTCTTACTTATTTCTCCCATGATTTTCAAAGTATTTTTATTTGATGAGCCTATTGTAAATAGGAACATACGTAATGTCCTAGAGAAAAGGTATTTTTACACACATGTTATTCAGTTCTTCCAGAAGTTCAGTCTCTTTTGGGGTGTGCTGACTATGGTGGATCAATCACTCAGGAAAATGAGGTTGATTGGTCTGAGGGTTTCTTTCTTCCTTTTCCTCGTCAACCTTTGCAGGTGGATATGGAGGATGATTGTGTGGGAGCACTCTTCCTGGCCTGAGGTTAATTTCTTTTATCTCCACAAAATACGTTGGATAAGATGTTTCTCCACTATAAAAATGCTATGCCTACTTTTTTTTTGGGTTAATATTGGGATGGGTAGGCATCTGAGGAAACTTAGGTGGAGTATAATGAGTGAGCTAAGTTTTAGGTTAGGGTGGAGGTATTAAAGAAGGTGGTTGGTTGAGTTGGGGCCTTCACCCTTGTGATTGATTTTTGATTAGCAGTTGTCATTAATGTCAACCCAAGCAGCACCAGGGGCTAACCAAATATTGCATGGGATTTCACCTACCAAATTAATATATTCTGGATCAATAATTATTTTTATGGTTTCTACTTTTCGATATGTTTCCTTTGATATATGGCACACCATGTAATTCTTCACGGTTTGAGAGATATTCAAGTTTGAAGTTTGTACCCCTAGTTAGTGAGCTAAAACCCCATGGGGTTGGGGCATGGGTCATTGAAAAGTCATAATTAATACTTTTTAAGCTCCTAAAATCCCTCCCACGTTCACTTGTTGAAGCCCCTCTCAACTTAAGTATTTATATAAATTGTGATCTTCATTTGCTCCTTAGGCAAGGGATTTCGCCATCTGAAACAGGTCATCGTGGAATTTTCGCTCTAAAATTTTTTATACGAAGGTTCAGAAGCTGAAATTTTTATGAGGTGAAGCCAAAATCCTGTGGAAGTTTCTGTAAAAATGTCAGATCAAGATGCGCAACATTTTTGGAGATATGATCTGTCGAAGTCAAGGTTTTTGTAGGCTCCTGAAATTCATCTCAAATAAGTGACCTTGGTAAGTTCATCATAACTCTCTCGCTGAGTATCAGATTGGAATTTCGTAAAAAATGATGGATATTGTACGATATTTAATTTTCTCTCTATCAATTTCAGAGCCAAATAAAGAAACAGTGACACATGGCATGTCATACAAGTGCGCTCTATTGAAACAGTCCATAATTAGGGCATTGTGAGAGATTGGGTATAACTATCTCTTGCAGAATCCAAATTGAGTCAAACCTATCGCATTGGAAAGATGACTTATAGGAATACTACAAGACCAAAAATCAGATATTGAGGATCTAAAATAACAGAGATACACCAGATTCAATATCAAGCTCCTAGAAGGGAAGAAAAAGCTAGATCATGTGTTGTCAAGGGTTGCAAAGGACCAGACTTTCTACAGTAGCAAAGAAAAGCAAGGTGTAGAAGAGGGTAGCATGGCAAGAGTAGCAACCATGGTGTATAACAATAGCAAGAAGTTCATCATATGAAGTCTTCAAGTGGGCAGCACTACATACAATCATTGTAAAGGTATCATTGTACTTAGTCATTGTAAATACATTATTCTACAAATTGTACTAGTATCTATCTAACAAGGGTTGAAGAGGCAGTGTTGGGAGGTCTAGGATCATCATTAGGTGGTTGTGACAAATTTGGGGTTATGTTCTAGTATATCTTCTTCTTCTACATCATTCTATATCATTGTAAAGTGGACCATTTTCCCTGGTACGAGAGTCCATTCTTCTTTTATTCTTCTATAAGGTGGTAGGGTGGTGCTAGGGTGAGTTGTAGCTCATTGGGTGTTGGGGCATCCATTCAGTTGACTACTGAATAATATCGGGCATTGGAGTTTCCATCCAGTGGGAGTTGGAGAAGAATGTTTTTCTAGATTCTAGGAAGTTGGAGCTTTATTTTCAATTGGAGTTGAATATTAAAGAATTATTAGAAAAGAATTAGGTGGTTTTTTTCCCGGAGTGGTTTTCCACCTTAAAAAATGTGTGCATTTGTGTTCCTCTTGTTTGCTGCTATCATTGTACAAACACTAATAATAATTGAAGATTAACTAATGCTCTAATTGAAAGGAATACTGATTCACCCCCCCTCTCAGTATTTCCAACATTGATTTCTCCACAGAGGTGGTTGAGGACCATACTGCTACAAAGGTTGATTTACAGGCTAAGGGTGATATGGATGGGCATAAGGCTAAGTATTAAGTGTAGGCCATGATGGGAGAGTGGAGGGATACCACGGTTGCATAGGTGCATTCTGGTTTTCATGGTAGTAGGAGTAAGGTGCACCTTGCATGCCTTGCTAATATGGATGAGGCCCTTGATGCCTTCTCTGATTTATGAAACAGAGTTTCTCTGGTCCTCCTTCCCCACCTTGATATACAACTTGAGACCAGGTAAGGAGGGAAATGTATCTCTGGCATGATTCTCTTCACAGAATAAGAAAACCTCTATGACATTCAGTGTACATTCATTTTGAGGGTGTTTTCTTATACATCTAGGGAAAACAATAGATAAGGCCTTCTCTACTTCCTCTTGATATGCATGATGTCCATTTGCAAATAAAAGGTGTGCAACATCTCAATTTTTAAGTCCTCCAAAATGTTTCCAATCTCATGCTTGATGGAGGTGAAAGAGGAAAGGGTGTTGGTCATGCTTTGGCTATCTCTACCTTTCTTCCTAGCTACCCTAGAGTGGTTTCTAAATATAGTATTGTTGTATTAATAAGGTAGCGGGTATATATCTCCTCCAGACATCGTATTAAGGGTATTGATCACCTCTTCCCTGATCCCTTTGAGAAGTACCAATTTGATTGATTCGGGATGAAGGGTGCAGTTGACTCATTTATAGTTCAATTGGAATCTTTATTCATAATCCTCTAGGGATTCATTAGGTCCCAAGGTCATCTTAAATATCTCCTCCTTGGTCTCTTTAGACCTCCAATAGTCTCTATATTTTTTGTTGAAGGATTCTTGCATCTATGCCCAAGTAGTGATATTGTTCCCACACAAACCCATGAACCAGTGCAAGGCTACATTCTTGATGGTGGATGGGAACAATTTCAGATTTTTCTCATCTGAAGCATAGTCATAGGTCCTACAGACAACAAAAAAATTGAACATGAAGGTGTCAGGATCCTTAGAAGTAAGGCCATGGAAATGCGGAAGGGCTAAGGGACTAATGTTCTTCATTCTAGTTTCTCCATCATTTTCTATAATGGAAAAGACTCCTTTGTCCCTAGTTTCATCCATGGATTGAATTGGTGAAGAACGTTCCTTTGGTGAAGCAAGTTCCTCTTCTTCCCCAATAAGTTCTTCAAATTTTTCAAGTAGTTCACCTAAAGGGTGTTCTACCTCACAATCACTGAAGAAGAGTGAAGGTTGACTATGCGGGGATGTGGCCATTTTTGTTAAGAATTTTCCTTGGTTGTCCCTACTCCTACAAGGCATGAAATTCAATTTTTTTTTGTGTTTTTCAATATTTTGAAACTGAATGTAAAACATAAAGGAGAAAATAATGCACAAGTAGAAACAAACATCTATTTAGACACCTCCCCAACAATGGTGCCAAAAAGTGGTTAGTTGTACCCAGAGTGTTGAAACTTCTAGAGGCTACTTTTTATAGTGAAAATGACCTCCTCATCAACTCATAGGAGAAGGATACATGGAAGGAAGAAAATGACCTATTTAGAGACCTGTTTTTCCAAGGTAATGCACCCTAGAGACAACTAGGTCAAGTTATAATGCATCCCTACCTCTTTAAGGTAGCATTAGTGCCTAGGTTAACAACCTCTCTTGCCTAAGGGGTAGCATTACCCGTAATTCATAAGGAAAAAGGGACAAATTACGCAGTAACTGACTGAAATTTTCGGCTTTTTCTCAAGGAGTCAGTCCAAGAGGCAGGAAACCTGCGGTGCAGGCCTCTAATTGGAAATTACTAAACTGAATTGAGCATCCAAAGAAGGAAAAATATAGGAAAAGCATGGAACCATCATGGATTTTTCCCTATTCAAACTAATTGAGAAGAATGGAAAGATTGATCCTCCCAAACTCTTATAAATTGGAGGTTAGGTCTCATTGTCAAAGGTATAAAGGTTGATTGTGTGAAGAGTGTACTTTTTTCGTTGAATGCGAGGTTTCGTGTTTGGCTAGATTCATTGAGAACTCTTGGCCTAAGAATTGTCACACTTGGATATTGAGGAGAGAGGACGAGGAGTCTTAGGACTGAGGGAATATTGACCAAACTGATGGTTGTAATATTCCTTCTCTAAATAATAGAACTACCTCTATTTTGTCCACTTAGTGTCTTATTGATGGATCTATTGTTTATTTGTTTAAGATACATGTTATAAGTGGCTTAGATATACATAGTTTATTGTTCGATTATATGCTTGTTTGATTGCTTGTTCGATTTGATTGCAAGATTTGGATTGGATTAGGTGAGGAGGACTTCCACCAAATTGCATTGCACTCTCCAACAAACGAGTTAATCCATCAATACTTCTCTTTGTCAATCAAACATTATTATGAATATGTATGTAGTTTCTTTATTAATGTTGCAGCTAATCTGACTGTCTGCCTTAGGTCCCAGGAGGCCCAAGAGGGATCTTACTCCAGCGACCACCTATGCATTTTATCCCTAAGAAGAATTGGTGACTCCACTGGGGACTAATCCTTAGTTCTCGATTGTTTACTTCTCAGCCGTTGGTTATTTTCCTTCTATCACTTCCTATTCTACTCACATCCATTTCTAATCATTTTATATGCTCTGTGACCATTTAATAAGCTCACACTATTCAGAAAATACCTTTCTTGACCATTATCTGCAATGTATCCTCAATAACACACCCCCTGTGTGTGTTCCAGAGCATTATAACACAACTCCTACTTGAGAACAGTGTGTTATTATTGCTGCTAACACATTGTACTCCTTGCTAGACATTGTTACTTAGCCTAAAACTTGTTATTTCACCCCTGTTGTGATTTCCCTGACTGTTGAGTTGATGGCTGTCAGTTTGGCTTCTATGTTTTGGATCTATGTTCTTGGTTTCCTGCTAGCATGTTAGTTTTTATTGTTTCAAAAGTTATCTTAGCTGAATTTACTTTTTGAAAAAGAAATATATATTTTTTTAGTTTTTCTAAGATAGCTGATTTCATTCTGTAATTTTTTGGGTTAAATAGTTGTTAGTGAGGATATTATATGAATATTTTTAGGATGAAATTCATTATTTGCATGTTTTCTGCTACATGGATGTGTGAAATATTTCTCCTTATAGAAATAGCTCTTTCATTGAAATGAAACTTAAAAGAATTTTCTTCATGGTTTGAGTTAGTGTCTCATAAAATTTCATATGTCCAATCCCCCTCCAGAGACTTATAATAAAGTACACTAAAATTAAGTGCTAATAAAATCAATCAACAACTCTTTTCTAAGCTTACACCAACATTAGTTCAGACTAGGATATTGGGATAGGTAGAGTGATAAAATTTCCCAAGGTCGCAAAAATTGAGAATAGTGTCATTAAAGAGTGAAAATCTTGTTGCACTCATATTATTGGGACCGATCCACTTATACCGGAGTTAAGCACGAGACAACACTAGGGTGTGTGAGAAGGTATCCCACCTTCGATCGCATAACAATGGGAATTCTTTGTATTTGGGTCCCCTAGGGGATGTCAAAACTAGATCAAGGATCTAGGTGTTCTACCCATACAATTTATTATCTACGACTGTGACCCCCTGATAATGTCTGTGATTTGAGGTATCCATAGTTGTTGTTGAACCTCAAAGCTGTTCCTAATTTGACACCCTTTTCCATAATTTCTTCTTCCTTTTTCACAAACTCATGACTTCAATCAGTCATAATTGACATATTCCACATCATAGAAGGAATTTAGATGATATATACCTTATATTATAATGTTTCTTATTATTTAGATGAATTTATATAATTAGCTATATAATTCGTGCAATTCTGTAGCTAACCGTTGTTTCTGCAGCCACCGTTATTGTTTGATAGGTTTTGAGAAGCAAATGAAGAAGCGTGTCATATGGGTATCTCTGGAATGATCCACACATGGATTATATCCCACTTACTTGTTCGAATTCAAGGAGAAATCGTGCCTACACTCGTGTTCAAAGATCAATCAAGTAACAAGATCAACGGACGAAAGACTCTTGATTTTCTCTTACGTAGAAAATCGAGAGATAGCCATGAAGAATTTGCTTCTAAATAGACTTCTAATTTTAGTTTTATTTTTCTATCTATAGGCATAATTGCCTCAAATAGTTAATTCAAAAACCTGTATAAACACTGGTATGTTGAAACCGGGAAAACGTGTAATTTTTTTGATAAATCAATGTTACTCTTTTAAACTCTTTTTTTTCTAATAAAGAATACCAATTTTAGATATTTGTTGCACGCATAGTCTAAGTAGATTTCAGACTCATTCTGTTACAGAGGGCCCCTGCACGGAAATTAGGATTTTATAGTTGTTTTGTAGTTTATTTTTTTCTCAATTCCTTAGTTTAATTTCCTATTGATTCATAGTTATATTCTCGTCAATTCATAGTTAATTTATTGTTATTTCATAGTTATATTCTTTTTAATTTTTATTTTAAATTGCTCTCTGTTTTGTAGATTTATTTCCTGTCAATGAGTTTTTAAATGTTTCCTAAATTAGTTATTTACATTTACACACTGACTATTGAATTTAACGATCACTTAAATCATCTCATGAATGTGACTCTGTCATTTTCCAATTAGATAGATTTGTGCATTTGGTCACATAGCAACTATAGGTTTTAAAATTAAACATTCTTTGCGCAATAGATACTTTGTCATTTCTCACTTGCTTTTGATTTCAATTAGCACAGTCATTCAATTTATTAGCAATAGAATTTATACTTTCATTCCATGGAATATAATTAGATTAAATTTATGTTTCAATCATTCTTATATTTAAAACTAGGACATAATTATATTAGAATTGTGTTTTGAAATAGATCAATGATATATTTTCATAGAATTAAAGCTTTCAATGGATAAGATAGAAAATGGTTTCATCCTTGTCATTTGAAGATCAGTAGAATGAAATTAGATTTAGAATAGTGCTATGTTTTGCATTAATTAGATACTTACTATAGATGTTTTGTCGGCCTAGATAAGTCTAACATTTTAACCATTCAAAGTTTGATTTATTTTTATGCAATTTAGATTAGTTAAACAAAGTTTATTTTTCTTCCTTCTTTTAGATTTCATGTTTCATTCATTTCATTAAAAGTAATTTGTAATTCAATTCCTTTTATTAGAATTAAAAAAACATTTCCTTTTCTTCCTTCTTTAAGAATAAGTTTTCATCATTAAAATTAATTTAGATATTTTTGTTCACTATCATTTAAGGATTTCATTTACAACCGTAGATTTTATTTCTTAGATCAATTTGAGTTCTTAAACTTTAGGCATAAAATAAAAAAACCCCCAAAACCATATAAAACATACACAAGCAAGTAATAAAGAATGTTATCTAAGAATATATAGTGCACCACACTTCATAAAATTAATAACCTCGGTTGATAATTTATGATAGCAATTTAAGACATTAAATTGACTAAAAAAAATTTTGTCGTTGCCAAGGAAGTGTAATTAGGAAGCCTTATTTCTTACATCTAAAAATAAAAAAAGGATATGTGTAGAGAAAGAGACTCTAGGGGTAGATTCATAGCTAGTGGTAGAAGTTTGATTCCAAAAACACCACTCACCCCACCAAGACCACGTAGTGACACACCACCATCTCAAACTCATATTCCATTTTTCACCTCAAGACATAGAACCCGTGAAGTCTTAAGGTCTGAAATCCAACCGGGAGATTCTCCAACTTCATCTATTGAGGTAGTTTTAGAAGAGGAAGATCCTAGATCTCCAACAGAAGGAGTAACCTTTTTCACCTCTACAGGAGAACATATTCTAGCTCAAGAGTTAGAAATACCTAGTGAGGAAGAAGAAGAAACTTTCTTCAATATCCCATTTTTAGAAGAACCAGAGGAAGAACAAATAACTCTATAGTTAGAACATTGCATTATCTCTGCGGAATATACAATGATAGAGGAAGAAGGAGGAGGAGAAGTTTTGAATGGAGATAGCTTAAGAATAGGAGGAAGAAGAGGTGGAGGAAGAGGTGGAGGAAGATATGGAGGAAGAGGTAGAGGTAGAGGAGATCCTAACTATTTTGGATTTCCTATAGTTGATGAGGATACAAATGTTACAATGAAAAATGTTTCACCTTTTGTCCCTCCCAATTTCCATGGATTAAGGAGTGACGATCCTGAAACATTTTTATTTGAATTTGAGGTTTTTTGTAGATCCTATGACTACTTACAAGACTCTAAAAAATTGAAGCTATTTCGTGCAACACTCAAGGGTGCAACTTTAAAATGGTTCATGGGTTTGATAAAACAACCTATTAGGACATGGGATGAGATGAAAAGTGCATTTTTACAAAGATATATGGATTATTGCACACCTATTAATAGGAAGGATGAAGTATTTAAAATGATGCAAAGAGAGGATGAAAAATTGGAACATTTAATTAAGAGATTCAATTAAGGTATGTTAAGGATTGTGGAGTCGCCAAGTGGAAGTTCTTAGCTCTTTTGGAGATAAAATGTTTTATGGTCCACCACCATGTTTATTAGATACCAATTTGAAATATTTTAGGGATTTTCCGAGTTATTTTTTAGTTGTGTGGTTTCTAAGAATATCCTAACTCTGTTTCAAAACTTAGCTATGGTTATCAGACAAAGACAACCCACTCTCATGGCTAAGCTAGCTGATTTTTCAAGGTTAGATAAAGTCTTATGAGAATCCTAGGATTTTCCTAGTTTGTCACTGATTCAAACAAGCTCTATCATGATTACCATTTGTTTGGTAGTGCTCGAAAAGGATGCTTTCTCCTCACAAGGTTTTATGAAGCGTTTAACGGAACCTAAGGTGAAAATTCAACTGGTCCCCAGCGAAGTCACCAGAAATGTTAGGTCCCTGTAATTAGCAAGATTGGAAAAGTCCAATCATAGAAACAACATCGTTTCAACCACTTTGGGATTCTAGGATCTAGCCCTCCTGAATTAGGAGAGGGATCTCTCCAATAAGTGCAAAGATGGATTTTTCTTTGAAGTTTGGGTTAGTGATATTAGGCTAGTTATGAAGGCCAAGGGTTTGTTTTGTTTTTTGGATGGTTGAGCATGATTACTGTTTGAGGTGGAAAGTTCTAAATGCAAATAGTTTCAAAGGTGAGAAGTTGCAAGTGAATAGAACAAGCTTTGGCCAGGATGATAGATAATTGCAGGTTTTAGTCCATTGGTCTATGGAGTCATATTAGGATTTAATTGGGACAACAAGAGGCAAGAGTGGTCCATGGGGCAAGTCATATATGTCTAAGGATCTCTTTGAAGTTTGATTTATGGAATTAAATGGTACAACAAGAAGGGGAATTAAACAGATGCAGAAAAAAGAGCAACCCAAGATCTGGTAAGTACTTTTAAACTAGCCATCTTTTGACATACACTTAGGGAAAACATGAGAGAAAACTAGGATCTGGTAAGTACTTTTAAACTAGCCAGCCTTTGATACACTTTCAATAGAAAAAAATTTAAAAACAAAGGGAAACTCGAAGGCAACTGTTGGAGTAGAAACTAGCGGGCCGGGCTCACCACAAATCCTCTCCTAGCTCTGCTTTACGCGGTTACTTTCAAGACAAACACAAAGATAACAAAAAATGGGCTAAGATTTGGTAAGTACTTCTAAACTAGCCATCTTTTAACACATTCCAAGGGAAACATTCAGATAGACTTTGGGGATAAGACTAGGACCAGGGCACACCATATCTTCCATAGTTCATCTCTAATTAACTAATACTGAACATAACATTCAAGAATAATATTCAGCTAAGGCAATAAGACGAGGTAACGCCAAAATACCTATGCTTAAACTGAATTAAATCATTCCCAAATAACACGAATTGGGAGAAAACATTCAGATAAAGATTTTCAGTTAGAGAAGGGTACCGATATACAGTAGGTCCTAACTCTATGCATGCTTTTCTTTATAAGAGAAGATGAGACACAGTGAAAACAGAAACAAAATGACAAGTTACAATGAGAAAAACATCACCGTCAACATAGACCAGGATCCCATAAATCAGCTTGTATTGACGCTCCAAACCAGTTACAGCTTTAAGTCCAATGCTTTATTTTAATGATCATCTACTCATCTCAGCCTAAATTATCTATCACAAGCAGAGCTCCAAGAGCCAGTGAACACTATTTACAAGTAGAAATCTCAAGCTCAATTACATTTCAAAGTTCAGCAACCTAGTCAACCAACCCCTCTCTCATATTATGCAGTAGTATATATAGAAGAATGAGGAGGTGAGATCTGATAAAATATCCCTAAAGATAGTTAATACAGACTTAAATGGCTTCTCGGCCTTTGGGGGGCTCAATGAAGAAGTTTACATAGGTGTCTTCTTTATTAAATGATTTACATAAATATTAAGCTCGGTGAGAGCTCTTTTTGACCTTTGAGGCTCTGTGTGATGTTAAAGTAACTCTGATGATATTTTGTCTTTATGTTTGTTTGCAAAATTTACTCCCTAGTGGATGTGAGGCAAATATCTGATCTTCATCAATAACTTCGGCCTCTGTTTGAATGCTTTGAGGCACAGGTGGCACTTTAGTCACTAGGAGGAATCAATTCGCCTCAGATGTGGTGGTGGAGGCTTTCCTGTTGATAAAATACCTAAGATTTTATCCAAACTGTGTTTTAATTGGGGATTAGGCTCTCGATAAACTATCTTAGACGTAATCCCTAAAAACCTGTGTTCAACATTCTATTCTGATACATTTTGTCTTTGGCACTGATACTCTCTGACTGTGCTTAATTTTTTGTGTTTTGCTGGCATACAGGGCTGTGCAGGGATCATGTGGCATCAATGGTTGATGGATCATTGAAAAAACGTGGATTTGAAACCTGCAAATGATTTTCTTTGGTGGATCAGAGGTGGGAGGACCGTCACCCTCTGCTTCTGAATTTTCTTCAGACATGGTGGAAAAACCATTAAAACCCTGCAAAATACAAAAACCATTATGAAATCCTGCATGTATAGGTCTGCTGCTTCAGAAGGTACGTGGAAAGAGCAAGGCCACTCAATGGCATCATCCAACGGTCGATATTGATAGGGAGAAATCAAAGGGAAGGCAGAAGAATAATTTAAATCAGAGCCGTCGATAGCGCAGAGATCAACGGTCAGGAGCGGAGGCGAAAATAACGTGAAGGGGTCACATTAATTGGAAAAAATAAAAAGAGGAGACAAAGGTTTAAAACCTTTGTTTTGGAGAAAATAGTTAAAAATGGTGTGTGGGGTTCCGGATGATCATGGGCCGTTGGATGAGATCAGTCCACGCGATCAACGGTGGAAAAACAGGCACCAAGAACTTTAGAAAATGCACCTGGACACCAAACCTTAATAAAACTAAGCCAAATAAAATTTCTGGGTCTAGATTTGCTGACTGGACGAGTAACCAGCGAAGAGCTGCCCCAATATAATTCTGCCGCGTGGATGCTGATTTGGCACTGGGACCACCGGCACTGCTATGGATGAGGGGACTGGGGCGATGGAGTTTGGGCCATCGATCTACAAATCAGATCAACGATGGAAATTCTCTTAAAACTATGTCGTACCCTGAGTTATCGCACAAGCATCTTTAGAGAGTGATCACCGTCTGATGGGCGGCTTCAGATCGGACATTGGACGTCAATATCGTGCCGGGTCTAGGTCCAAAATTTAATGCGCGATGAGGCTGGTATTCTAAAATGGGTCAGAGCCACATGGCGGTCGCTGAATGGAATTGCTGCGAAATAAAAAAAAAACCACCCTGCCCCCAAAAGTGGTGCGATGAATCCCTCCCATTTTTGCAATAGTGAATGGCTGGAGGGGACCACAGGGGTGATGGATTGCACACCGTCGATCTGATCAGATCGACGGTAGAGATTGACTAGAGATTCACGCCGGCGAACAACTTTATATTAATCGATGAATTTATACAACTGAAGGTTTATACAACAAAGGTGACAAATTTATTTAAAATATAGCCTGGCGCCCGACTTCGGGGCCATGGTCTATATGGAAAGCCATGTGACCGGGGGTTTATGGAGGAAGGGCTAATCATGATCAGGCGATGCGATAAGCACTTGGAAGGCTAGCCCTTGGTTCTAGCACCAAGGCGTATGGAGCGGAAGGGGTTAAAGACAAAGCCCAAGGGGGATGAAGTCTATAATATATATATAAATGCATTTTTATGGATTTTCAATGATTTTCAAAGGAATTTGAGGGTTTCAATAAGGCAAGAAAGGGTCTTAAAACCTTGTCAAAGGGATTCTGATGAAGGGGAAAGGGGAGAAACATGAAAAATGAAGGATTCATGGGAAAAGAAAAGGCAAAGATGAGGTTAGTTTTGGAAGAAGGGGAAAAGGAAAATGGTGCTTGAAGCAGTATTCTTTCTTGGGGATCAACAGGATTTCAGAGTTTTTAAGACAGGAACCGCAGTGAAGATTTGGACAGAGGCATGTGGCTTTCAAGAGTCTTCAAGAGCCAACACTTTTTAGCAATAAAATTTTTTCATTGAAGGCTCTAAAAAGTTTTAGCCACCTTTTGCTATAACAAATTTTATAGGTGGCTAACAGTGGCTCCACTTGGGGATGGTGCCTTCTTGAAGGCATCAAGAACTTCAGAATTGCATTCTTCGGGAGGCTGACCTGTGCCTTATCCATTGGGCTGCCCTTCCATTGCTAGGATGATCTTGCTTTGAAAAAATATTAGCAGCCATAAAAAAAAATGGATCTTCATCAATACAAGCTTTCTACCTACCCAATCCTACTAATATAACATTTTTTCTTCATTAGAGTGCACTTGGATTGGCAAACTCTTTTAAAACATTTTATTCTTTTGAAAACATAAAACTAATCTAATTCTACTCCTTATTTCTCTCTGAACTCAGATTAAACAGTTGAGCCCATATGATTCTCTACCCAATCTACTGTCTATTGGGATTAAACTATCCAACAGACTTTATTCTCTAAATTATACAACAGAAATTTAAAAGCATTCAAGTTAGGCATAAAAACAAGTTGCACATAGAAATTTATTTTGCAGAAAATTCAAAAAAAAATTGGAAGGCCTGAGATATGAATTTTGAAAGCATTTCCTTCCTCTTTTGTACAGCTCTGTTTTGAATTTGTTATGAGCTGTCTTTCCTTTGTCAACTGGTTCAGATTTTGAGCTGATTAGAACCAGATTTTTACATCTTTCGACTCATAATTTGAAAAATATTTGAGTCATTCTCTCTTTGAAACCTTAGGTTCATATTTTGAGAATGTTTGAACCTTTAATTTCTATCCTAAACTATCTATTGATAAGCCAATATTAAACATTTTGGAAAATCGAATTCACTATCCTATCAGCAGAAAATTTAAAGCTAATTAGTCAAGATTAGGCAGTATGACTAACTAGAAGTGTGTTTTCAGGAGTGGCATTTAGGCTTGCACACTTTCAGAACTTGTTTCTCTTTTTTGGCATGGGGCTGTACCTTTCTTATATTCACACTCTGCCCTCTTTTCTTTCTCTTCTTTATTTTTTTGTATTTTTGACTTTTTATAAATTTGAATGCAATGGTGGATGAGATATTTACAATGAGAAAAATATGAAAAGGCTTTCAGAACATGGGATGGATTAAGAGAAGTATTGTTTAAGCATCCTGCCATTGACAGGACCCCCAAACAATTATGCTCCATTCAACTCTTGCAATAAAAATGCATTGTTACTAGTAGTTGAAGGAATAGAGTAAGGGCCAAGCCATAAGTTGTCAAATTTTCCATGCTTGCCCTTGTCTTCCCTCCTTGAGTCCCACTTTAAAATTTTGTCCCCAATTTTGAAATTTCTGGCCTTTGTTCTTCTGTCAAAAAGCTTTTTAATGTTGTCCTGTTTCTACAATGCTTTGTTGTAAACTTCCTCTCTGGTTTGCCGAAGATGAATGGTTTGATTTATTCTTCTGATCATGTCATTTTATTCAGTTTGAAACTCTTGAATGAACTTCATCACTAGTACCCCAAGACTATTTTGAAAAATTACATCAATGCCATAAACAAGCTAGAAATGTGACATGCCAATATATTTCTTCAAAGTTAATCTGTCAGCCCAAAGTGCATGAACTAGCTTTGTGTGCCAAGAATTTTTATTGTCCTTCAACAGTTTCTTGATTATGTTCACTAAAATTTTGTTTGAGGCTTCTGCAAGTCCATTACCTTGAGCGTAATAGGCCATGGAATGCCCCAATGTAATCTGATATCTATGACAGAACTCAACCATCCTCTTTGATCCAAATGCTGCTGCATTGTCAGTGATGATCTTGGTAGGACAACCAAATCTAGAGAGAATATTATTCTCTATGAATTTTATGATAACAGAATCATTGGCTTGCCTACAAGGAATGGATTATATCCACTTAGTGAAATAGTCTGTGGCAGTGAGAATCCATCTATGTTGGGCAAAAGATGGGGGATGGATATCTCCTATGAAGTCAAGTCCCCACTATTGAAAAGGAGCTTCAACAGTGATTGGATGTAGAGGTAGGGGTAGTAGTTTTCTTTTGCCTTCAAAAAGTTGACATTTATGACAGGCTATGATCATCTTATGCACATCATGGAAAAGAGTAGGCCAATAGAAACTAGCCCTCAAAATTTTGTTGCCTGTTGTCTTCCAATACAAATGACCTCCACACTCTCCTTCATGGAACTGGTGCTTAACCTTCTCTGCATCAAACTTAGGCAAAAATTTAAGCAATACACCACTTTCATTTTTCCAATAAATACATTTATCTATAATGAAATAGTTTATAGCTTCTAACTTTAAGAATCTTTCCTTTGTTTTTGTCAAACCAGGAGGTGTATTCAAATTAAGCAAAACATAAACAATATCAGCATACCAAGAGGAATTCATAAAATGGTTTTCAACAATTGGAGTTGATATTTCCTCTTGATCATCCAAAGCATCAATTATATTAATATCAAGCACTTCAAGATTTGATTCATCCATTAATCTAGCTAGACCTTAACCTTTGATGAGTTTAGTGGGTTTTATCTCTAAATCATATTCAAGGATAACAACAATCCACTTACCTCTCTTACCATTTGGGTCCTGTGTTAGAATGTCTTTAACAACTAAGTTTGGGACAAAGGAAATGATGTGTGAGTGAAGGATGTACACCCTGAAGTCTTCCAAAGCTTTAACCAAAGCAAAAGCTTACTTCTCCATAATGTTGTACTTCAGATGGACATCCCTCAATGCCTTACTAAAGAATGCAATAGGTTGCTCTTGTCCTTGTGGATTTTTCTGTAAAAGGACAATAGCTATGGTATGTTCTAATGCAAATGAAAAAATATAAAAATCTTTTGAAAAATCAGGACTTATTAGAACCAATGTTTTGGTTAACACTTGCTTCACCAGCTCAAAAGAATTCTTTGCTTCCAAGGTCCATTTTACCTCTTGCTCATTTTTAACATGTTTATGATATTTCTAAGGAGCTCAGCCAAGTTGGGGATGAACCTTCTTAAAAAGTTAATCTTTCCAATGAAAGATTGCAACTCTTTGATGTTTCGAGGATGAGAGATTTGCAATATGGCCTCAATCCTCTTGGGATCTATCTTTATACCTTCCTCAGAAATAATGTGCCCAAGGAGTTTACCTTCTTGGAGACCAAATAGTGTCTTCTTAGGGTTTAATGATATCCCAAATTTTCTGCATTTCTCGAAAACCTTTCTTAAATATTTTAACTACTCTTCATCTTTTTTTGAAAACACAGTGACATCATCAAGGTATATAATGATGAAGTAGCCTAGTTCTTCCGAGAATGCTATGTCCATGGCTCTTTGAAAAGTTGCTCCAGCATTCATTAGACCAAAGGGCCTTTTCACATACATGAAAGTGCCCCATGGTGTAGTAAAGGTTGTCTTTAATTGATCAGCAGGGTGGACTAGGATCTGATTGTACCCCGAGTAGCCATCAAGCAAAGAAATTCTTCTAGACCCTACCACCCTTTGTAAGATATGATCCATATTAGGTAAAGGGTAGTTGTCCTTTAATGAAGCTTTGTTTAAGTTTCTAAAATCTATAAAAAGCATAATCTCTCCAGTTTTCTTCCTAAATGACACCAGATTAGACACCCATTCAGAATATCTAATAGGGACAATAATACCAGCCTTGTACATTTTCATGATCTCCTTCTAAACCAAAGGAAATTGGACAGGGTTTATTTTGCGCAGATTTTGTTTGAATGGTTTTTGGTTTTCCCTAAGAGGGATTTTGTGCTGTATTATTTCAGTGTCATAGGATTTAAGATCTTCGTAACTCCACGCAAAAACATTAGAAAACTCTTTAAACAACTCTATGTATTTGAGTTTAATGTGAGATGGTCAAGTCTTACATAGTTTAATTCTAATGGATTTAATTTCACTGCCTATATTTCACTCTTCCACTTCAGTCTCTACAGGTTCTAGTTTTGGTTTATTTGCCACATCGTTAAAATCGAACAAATCTTCTAAAGGGGCCAGACCCTTAAGCAAACTTTCATCTTTAGAGTGTAGAGTTTCCAACTCTTCTGTTTCTAACTCTGCATTCATTTCTATTTTTTTTTTAGTTTGCTAGTCAGAGGATTAATATTGACAAGCTCAGAAGACGGCTCTTCCTCGCCAAGAAAATTTTCTTCATTGTAGTCTGTTTCATACTCTGAGTCCGAACTGTTTCGTTCGAATTCATTTCTGAATTGCATGAAGTCTTCTATCTGTTTGTCTCCATCAAACACCTGCCAATACTTTTTATTATCAGGCACGGCTGGTCTAAATTTCATCTGAGTTGTGCAATCTTTGGTGTTACATGACATTAAGCATGTTCTAGCTGCAAAGGCTAAATTGTGGGCTGCAATATATCTTTTTCTTGGGACAAAAATAAGTTTGGACTCCTGGAATGTTTCTAAAAGGTCCATGACATCATTTCGATAGGCCCTAAGTCTGGGATGATTTGCGTTATACTCCCCATTGACTTGCCTAATGACTAACTCTGAATCCCCATACACATTGATTCTTCTGGCTCCTAACTTTTTTAATATATGTAAGCCTAAGAGAAGGGATTCATATTCCACTATGTTATTGGAACAATGAAAGTTTAATTTGCAGGAAATGCAGTATCTGTGGTTATTTTCAGTGTTGGAAATCTAGACACCTGCACCAGCATTAGTTCTAGTGCAGAATCTATCAAAATACATACTCCACAGAGGACTATTCTTGGTTTCACCTTGGTTACTGTCCTCTTTAACTAATGTGATTCTTGATTGTAGTGGAAAATCAGCACTTAGTTGTAATCGTTTTGATTTCCCTAGACTTTCGTTTATTTGAGGGATGCTTTCTTGACTATCAAGGTTTAAGAGTAATGGAATCATGACTTGTAGCTCAAGACCTGTGTTTGGTTTGCTAACATTCATAGGTTCAACAAACTGTTGTGACACTTCTGCGTTGTATTCCTCTTCCTCCCTATCTGTCATTAGATCAGACAAGGTCACTTTTTCACTAAAAGTTTCATCATCGAACAAAATAAAAGAATCAAGGCCTGTATTTACAGAATAAAGTGGAGAGTTCTATGGCCTATCTTCTCTTGTAACTGTGTATTGCATATGAGACTCCTTGTAGAGTCTTCTATTCTAATTGAAAACAGGGATAGTGGCATAGGTCATGTCCATTTGCATAGTCCCTTGTAACTTAGCCCCCCACGATCTTGATAACAACATTCCATATTTGGGGGGAACATCATCCACAACAATATCCATTACTAAGCATTTGGCTGGAATTCGAGCTAAGTTAACACAGAGGTATTTGATTAATCCTAAACACTTTACTCTGCTTGAATCAAAGGATTACAGGTCCTTGTAAGGTCTGGTGATTTCTAAACCAGGTCTCTCCATTACATCTTTTGGCATTAAATTATGAGAAGCCCCAGAATCATGCATAGCGTTGTGTAAAAATTTATCGTGAACATTTAAAATCACATAAAAGGGAGGAATAGGTCGCTCTTGATACATACCTTCAATATTTGGGCCAAAAATAAGCTCTGGTTGGTCATCATTAAGATTGATTGTATCCTCATTCTCTTCAATGTTTAAAGCCTTCAAAATTTGGGTCTTATATACATGCTGGGCAGCTAACTCAGTCAAAGGAACAGGGATTTTGATTTTGGAAATTTCCTGCTCCAGGCTTAAAGGAATTTGACTTTTTAAAGTGCTAGTCTCAACCTTATTAGCTGTCACTCTGTCAGCAATATCAACTTGCTGATTTGTCCTATTTACATTTGACAAAATGGTTTTAACAGGAGTACTAGCTGAGATGTTAGTACTACTAATGTCTTCACTCTGTTTTTCTTTGTTTTGAGTGCCTTTCTCTTTATCATTATTAGAATTTACAGCCACTTTTTTGTCCTTTTGTTTGACCATTTTATGCTTGGTTGTAGTGCTATTTTGTAAAGGTTTATCAGAGGTTTTGTTTTTGGGAGTTTGTTGACTGGTTTTGCTTCTAAGGTCATATTATTTTTGAGATTATATGATGACATTTTCCATGTCTTGATAATAATTTTCATCATCATCTCTTCTGTCATCATAAGGTGTGTATAGACCTTGTTTTCTATCATAACGAACCTCAAAGTCATCATTATCTACCCCCAACATGTTTATATCATCCTCCTCTGTTATTTCATCTGTTTCCTCAACCTCACTTACATAGTTTTGATGAAAGGGAAGAGTGATCTTCTGATCATATTCCCTAGGTCTATTTGGAGGTTGGTTCCTTCTAAAATTCTGGTTTTGGTTCTGGTTTCTATTTTGAGGAGCAGTTTGGTTTTGACTAGCTTGTGCTCTCTCAAGGATGCTCATTTTCTTCATCATCTCCTCCATCATTCTTTCCATATTTGAGTTTGAAGTAGAAGGTGTGTTTTCCTCTCTAAAAGATACTCTCTTTTCATTTTTCATTCTTGCTCTCTTCTCCATTAAGTTGACTTCCACAGAAAGAGCACCCTTTTACATCTCTTTAAGAGTTGCAGGATCTCTTTCTCTCAGCTGATATGCCATCTCAGGGTGAAACCCTTCAGGAAACTTGTTTAAAGCTGAGCCTTGTGGAGGTTTTAGCTCTAGGGAAAGTGCATTATACACACTATTAAATATAGTGCAATAAGCTTGTACACTTTCCCCAATTTTTCTATGGAGATTTTTGTAATCAGAAAGGACTTGAAGAGGGTTTTTCTTCACTTCCCATTTGTTTAGGAATGTTTGATGGAAGGTTTGGAGATCATTAATACTATGGGGGGTTAAACCTTTGAACCACTTTCTTACTTCTCTCCCTAAGCTCTGAGCAAATAATCTAAGCTTGACAAAATCATCATCAATTTCATTTCTGTCAAAGTAGTCATTCATCTTATCCACATGTTATGATGTAGTTGTAGCATTGCTAGCATCGTATAATGGAATTTTGGAATGATAGTCCTGTGGAATATTGACTAATAGAAGAGGACGGACTAAGGGACAATACCATGCTGCCATGATATGTGGTGGGGGTGGATTCACAAGGGGTGGATTAACAAAAGGGAAAGTGGGTTGAAGGGGAGTGGTTTGAACAGTGGATGTAGGGTGAGCAGAAATGGATGGACCAGGAATAGATTGCTGAGCTGATATTGGATGAGAGACACCTAAGTTGTGAAGGAAATGTGAATCAAGAGGTGTTGTTTCTCTGCTACCAGGATGTTCGCTTGTTTCAGGAGATGGAGGTGAAGAATCAGAATCTAACTGATCTAAATCATCAAGAGACCTAGTTCTAAAGGGATTTACTAAGTCAACTTGTGATTGTTGTAGAGCTGAAACATTTTCAGGGACTGAATTAGCTCTCAAGGGTGATCTAAAAATAGTTGATAATTTAATCCTGGGAGACTTCCTAAGAATATTTTCTGGGTTAACAACTATCTCAGGTGGATCAGGGTCAGGATGGGCTCTAGTGTGAATTTTTCTAGGAGCCACTATGCTGTGTTTTTTAGACCCAACTTGAACAAAAATAGTTTAACCAGATATGACAATCTTTAAGAGGTTAACTAGTCTGTTTTACACAAATTTTTAATCCTATAGTCCTCTAACTGAGTTTTAAACAATGTTATAATGACAAAGGTTCTTCCTAGTGGAGTCTTAAGGTCTGTTAAGGATTGTGGAGTTGCCAAGTGGAAGTTCTTAGCTCTTTTGGAGGTAAAAATTTTTATGGTCCACCACCATGTTTATTAGATACCAATCTGAAATATTTTAGGGATTTTCTGAGTTATTTTTTATTTGTGTGGTTTCTAAGAATATCCTAACTCTGTTTCAAGACTTAGCTACGATTATGAGACAAAGATAGCCCACTCTCATGGCTAAGCCAGCTGATTTTTCAAGGTTAGATAAATTCTTATGAGAATCCTAGGATTTGCCTAGTTTTTCACTGATTCAAACAAGCTCTATCATGATTATCATTTGTTTGGCAGTGCTCGAAAAGGCTGCTTTCTCCTCACAAGGTTTTATGAAACATTTAAGGGAACCTAAGGTGAAAATTCAACTGGTCCCCAGTAGAGTCGCCAGAAATGTTAGGTCCCTGTAATTAGCAAGATTGGAAAAGTCCAATCATAGAAACAACATCGTTTCAACCACTTTGGGATTCTAGGATCTAGCCCTCCTAAATCCAGAGAGGGATCTCTCCAATAAGCGCAAAGATGGATTTGTCTTTGAAGTTTGGGGTAGTGATATTAGGCTAGTTATGAAGGCCAAGGGTTTGTTTTGTTTTTTGGATGGTTGAGCATGATTACTATTTGAGGTGGAAAGTTCTAAATGCAAAGAGTTTCAAAGGTGAGAAGTTGCAAGCGAATAGAACAAGATTTGACCAGGATGATAGATAATTGCAGGTTTTAGTCCATTGGGCTATGGAGTCATAATAGGATTTAATTGGGACAGAAAGAGGCAAGAGTGGTCCATGGGGCAAGTCATCTATGTCTAAGGATCTCTTTGAAGTTTTATTTATGGAATGAAATGGTACAACAAGAAGGGGAATTATACAGATGCAGAACAAAGAGCAGCGAAAGATCTGGTAAGTACTTTTAAACTAGCCAGATTTTGACATACTCTTAGGGAAAACATGAGAGCAAACTAGGATCTGGTAAGTACTTTTAAACTAGCTAGTCTTTGATACACTTTCAATAGAAAACATTTTGAAAACAAAGGGAAACTTGAAGGCAACTATTGGAGTAGAAACTAGTGGGCCGAGCTCACCACAAATCCTCTCCTAGTTCTTCTTTACTCAGTTAATTTCAAGAAAAACACAAAGATAACACAGAATGGCCTAAGATCTGGTAAGTACTTCTAAACTAGCCAGCTTTTAACACATTCCAAGGGAAACATTCAGACAACCTTTGGGGATAAGACTAGGACCAGGGCACACCATATCTTCCATAGTTCATCTCTAATTAACTAATACTAAACATAACATTCAAGAATTATATCCAGCTAAGGAAATAAGATGAGGGAACACCAAAATTCCTATGCTTAAACTGAATTAAATCATTCCCAAATAACACGGATTGGGAGAAAACATTCAGATAAAGATTTTCAGTCAGAGAAGGGTACTGATATACAGTAGGTCCTAACTCTATGCATGTTGTTCTTTATAAGAGAAGATGAGACACAGTGAAAATAGAATCAAAATTACAAGTTACAATGAGAAAAAAATCACCATCAACATAGACCAGGATCCCATAAATCAGCTTGTATTGATGCTTCAAACCAGTTACATCTTTAAGTCCAATGCTTTAGTTTAACGATCATCTGCTCATCTCAGCCTAACTTATCTATCACAAGAAGAGCTCCAAGAGCCAGTGAACACTATTTACAGGTAGAAATCTCAAGTTCAATTACATTTCAAAGTTCAGCAACCTAATCAACCAACCCCTCTCTCATATTATGCAGTAGTATATATAGAAGAATGAGGAGGTGAGATCTAATAAAAGATCCCTAAAGATAATTAATACAGACTTAAATGGATTCTCGGCCTTTGGGGGGCTCAATGAAGAAGTTTACATAGGTGTCTTCTGTATTAAATGATTTACATAAAGATTGAGCTCAGTAAGAGCTCTTTTTGACCTTTGAGGCTCTGTGTGATGTCAAAGTAACTCTGTTGATATTTTTTCTTTAAGTTTGTTTGCGGAATTTACTCCCTGGTGGCTACGAGGTAGATATCTGATCTTCATCAATAACTTCGGCCTTTGTTTGAATGCTTTGAGGCATAGGTGGCACTTTAGTCGCTGGGAGGAATCAATTCGCTCAGATGTGGCGGTGGAGGCTTTCCTGTTGATAACATACCTAAGATTTTCTTCAAAATGTGTTTTAATTGGGGATTAGGCTCTTGATAAACTATCTTAGACATAATCGCCGAAAACCTGTGTTCAACCTTCTGTTCTGATACATTTTTTCTTTGGCATTAATACTCTCTGACTGTGCTTAATTTGTCATGTTTTGCTGTCATACATGGCTGCGCAAGGGTCATGTGGCATCAATGGTTTATGGATCATTGACGAAATGTGGATTTGAAACCTGCAAATGATTTTCTTTAGTGGATCAGAGGCGGGAGGATCGTCACCCTCTACTTCTGAATTTTTTTCAGACATGGCGGAAAAACCATTAAAACCCTGCAAAATACAAAAAAATTATGAAATCCTGCATGTATAGGTCTACTGCTTCAAAAGGTGCGTGGAAAGAGCAGAGCCATTGGATGGCATCATCCAGTGGTCGATATTGATCAGGAGAAATCAAAGGGAAGGCGAAAAAATAATTTAAATCAGAGCCGTCGATCGCGCAGAGATCGACGGTCGGTAGCGGAGAGGAAAATAATGTGAAGGGGTCACATTAATCGGAAAAAATAAAAAGAGGAGACAAAGGTTTAAAACCTTTGTTTTGGAGAAAATAGTTTAAAATGGTGTGTGGGGTTTGGGATGATCGTGGGCCATTGGATGAGATCGGCCCACACGATCAATGGTGGAAAAACAAGCACCAAGAACTTTAGAAAATGTGCCCAGACACCAAAGCTTAATAAAACTAAGCCAAATAAAATTTTCCGGGTCCAGATTTGCTGACTGGACGAGGAACCAGCGAAGAGTCGCCCAAATAGAATTATGCTGCATGGATGCTAATGTGGCGTTGGGACCACCGGCACTGCTGTGGACAAGGAGACTGGGGCGATGGAGTGTGGGCTGTCGATCGGCAAATCAGATTGACAACATAAATTCTTTTAAAATTGCGTCGTACCCTGAGTTATCGCACGGGCATCTTCAGCGAGCGATCACCATCCGATGGGCAGCTCAGGTCATATGGTGGACGTCAATATCGCGCCGAGTCTAGGTCCGAACTTTAACGCGCAATGAGGGCGGTATTCTGAAATGGGTTAGAGCCACGTGGTGTTCACTGAATGGAATCGCTGCAAAATAAAAAAAATCGCCCCGCTCCCAAAAGCGGTGCGATGAATCCCGCCTGATTTTGCAATAGTGAATTGATGGCGAGGACCATAGGGGTGACGGATTGCACACTGTCGATATGTAGATTAGATCAACGGTGGAGATTGACTAGAGATTTGTGTCGGTGGACAAATTTATATTAATCGATGAATTCATACAACCGAAGGTTTATACATCAGAGGTGACAAATTTATTTAAAATACAGCCTGGCACCCGACTTCAGGGCCATGGTCTATATGGAAAGCCATGTGACCGAGGGTTTATGGAGGAAGGGCTAATCACGATCGGGCGATGCGATAAGTGCTTGGAAGGCTGGAGCTTGGTTCTAGCACCAAGGCGTATGGAGCAGAAGGGGTTAAAGACTTAGCCCAAGGGGGCTTAAGTCTATAATATATAAAAAAATGCATTTTTATGGATTTTCAATGATTTTCAAAGGAATTTGAGGGTTTCGATAAGGCAAGAAAGGATCTTAAAACCTTTTCAAAGGGATTCTGATGAAGGGGAAAGGGGAGAAACATGAAAAATGAAGGATTTCATGGGAAAAGAAAAGGCAAAGATGAGGTTAGTTTTGGAAGAAGGGGAAAAGGAAAATGATGCTTGCAACAATATTCTTTCTTGGGGATCAGCATGATTTCAGAGTTTTTAAGACAGGAACCAAAGTGAAGATTTTGACAGAGGCATGAGGCCTTCAAGAGTATTCAAGAGCCAACACTTTTTAGCAATAAAATTTGTTCCTTGAAGGCTCTAAAAAGTTTTAGCCACCTTTTGCTATAACAAATTTTATAGGTGGCTAACAGAATTAAAGTAGACTCATCCAAAGTTGAAGTCATATCCAAATTATCAAAATGATGTTAGATGTTTTCTAGATTTTAGATGGAACTATAGAAGATTTATAGAAACCTTCACTAGAATTGCATCTCCACTCTTCAAAATTCCTACCAAAGATTGTGAATTTAGTTGGAAGCTTGATTTCCAATTAGCATTTGAAACTTTAAAAGAGATAATATTCAAAGCACCCATATTAAGAGGACCAAATTGGAAAATATATTTTCATATTTCAACATATGCTTCAAATACAACTCTAGAAGTTGTATTAGGAAAAAAATATTTGATCCCCTATGCCATCTATTACACAAGTAAAAATTTGACTGCTACTGAGTTAATTACACTGTAACTGAAAAATAGTTTCTAGATGTTATCCATATTATTAACAAATTTAGACACTGCATCACCTTCTATGAAACCTTTATTCACACAGATCGTTATGCAATTAGGTATTTAATGAATAAATCTATCAATAATAGCATAATCACAAGATAGTTATTACTCCTACAAGAATTTAACATCACCATTCTAGACTGACTTGGAAAACAAAACACAGTTGTTGATTTCTTTTCTAGAATTCAAAACAACAATAATGATACTCCAGTAGAGGATAATTTTCCTGATGAATATCTCGTTGCAATATCTACTAAATCTCCATGGTTTCCAAATATTTCTAACTACTTAGATACAGGAAAATTACCAGCATCCTTGTTTCCTAGAGAAAAAAGAAAAATAATTCAAACATGTGCATTATACTCATGGGTTAATGATGAATTGTATAAACATGTCTACATCTCATCATCAGAAGATGTGTCTGAGAAGATTAAATGCTTGAAATTTTGAAACCATGACATGATGAACCTTGTGGTGGACACTTTGCTGATAAGAGTGCCTATAAAATCCTTCATTCAAAAGGTGTGACAACTGTTAGGGAATGGGGAAACCTATTACTACAGATGAAATTCCCTTACAACCTCAAGTACTCATCTAACCCTTTGAGAAGTGGGCCTTGGATTTTGTTGGACCAATCAATCCACCATCAAAGCAAAAGAGGTACATTTTGGTTTTCACTAATTTTGTCACTAAATGGGTAGAGGTTAAAGAAATTTCTTTTTCTAATGAAAAGGTTGTAGTTTCATTTCTCTTTGAGGATATTTTCACTTATTTTGGTGTCCCAAGCGAAATTTTGAGAGATCAGAGATCTCATTTTACATCTAGGGTGATGCAGAAGATTGTGGATGAATATAAGATCAAACATAGAAAGTATACTCCATATCATCCACAAGAAAATGGACAAGTCTATTCCACTAATAATGTGATCGAAGTAATCCTCACAAATACTGTACATATAAATAGGAAGGATTGGGTAGATATGCTTCCTAAAGCCTTATGGGCCAATCGTACAACATGGAGGAATATAACAGGACATACTCCCTATGAAATTTTTTATGGGAAGCAAGTCTTGTTTCCAATATAATTTTAGATAAAAACCTTTAAGATAGCAGTTAGATTGGGACTTGATTTATCAAAAGCCAAAAACCACAGAATGGAACAACTTAATGAGCTTGATGAGATTAGGCAAGATGCAGTTCAAAGAACCAGCTTAATCCAACAACAAAGGTCCATATGGCATGATAATTACATAAAATATAGAAAATTTCAAGAATGATATTGGGCACTTTTATTCGATTCAAAGTTGAAAGACTTCTAAGGAAAATTTCTAACTCATTGGATCGAGCCTTATGAGATCGAAAAAGTCTTTGAGAATGGGGCAGTTAGGATAAGGACAATTGATGAATAAAATGTACCTCTTCTTGTCAATGGAAATCGATTAAAATTCTATCATAAGCCAATTACAAAGGAGGAATTTATAAAAAATTCAAGAGAATGTTGATATGAAGTTGGTGAAGAAGAATATTTCTTCTTCCCCAACTTAGTCTTCTTTTTACTTTTCATATCTAAAAATAATAATAAATAATATGTATATATATATATATAATTAAAAATAAATAAATAAAATTGCATAAGTATGAAAACCAATTAATGATTGGCATCCTTATACATAAAATACAAGCTGAAAATTAGAGTTCTGACATCTCATATTTTCTCCCATTCTAAAAATCCCAAATTATTTGTTCCATTTCTTTTTCTGAAGCAATAAAATAAGTAGCTACAGAATTGCTACATTTCTGTAGCTCTTAGAAGAATCTGCAACTATCATCACATTCTGCAGCTCTATTACATTTTTACAGCCTATTGAAGTAGAACATACTGAACAGAAGCAATTGAAGACTCCATTGACGATCATGCTGAAAAGACACCTGAGGAATCAACAAAAAAAGAAGATCAACAAAGGTTAGTTCCAAGGTATGTTACAGAATTTTTTTAAATAATAAGGTCCAAAAACATTAGTGTATATAATTTAGATGATCATTTATTGCCACCTTAATATGTCATCAACAAAACTGATTGTATTCAGATTCAAATCACAATTCCATAATTTGACCACTGCATTTGTATCATATCCCATAATGATCAAGACTGATTTCATTCATTAATTTTTAACCATCATATCTCATTACCTAACCCACTTATCCACACTCCTAAATACTTTCCCGAATATCTATTTTACCTACACGTCTCTATGAACTCTCGGCGCCCTTAACTCAGAGCCAAACCCTCTATCTACCTAGTCAAATAAGAAATTTTTTGAAGGTGAGACTCCTTATGATAGATACATGGGTCTAATAGTGAGAATAAAAACTGTGGGAGTGAAATTCATGGAAGGTTATCCTTAGATGAAGGAAATACTACATAAGGTGCAATGGCTCTAGTTCATAGATAAGTTCGATGGGTTCCATAAGGAGGTCACCAAGTCCTTTACAAGATCTTTCGATGGTACAGAGGTTGAAATTGGGGACATAAATTTTTCAGTGATAGAAGCCTTCATAGATGAAGCCACAAAACTTCTGAAAACTAGCGACAGATGGTTCAAGAACAAGGAAATTCACGGCGAAGAATGGAAGTTTTCTGAAGAATCTAGGTATGGACACTATTTTTTTTAAGAAGGGAATTCCCAGTACGGAACTAAAAAACAAATGGAGGAATATGTTGTTAATTTTATAAAAAAAAATTACTTGGGAAGGTAGATTTAGTTGTATGTTTGTCTACTATGCCCGACTGTTAATCAATTTCTTGGAGGACCGAGAAATAAACCTCCAATAATTCCTACTGAACAGCCTAAAGATAATGTCAGAAAATGTGCAGAAAATATTCCAATTCCTATACAATACCATGCATCATCATGGACTAATAAATATACTCATTGAATTCCATCTAAAGAGTATAGGAGACGCCTGTGAAAGTTTCCTAATCAGAAATCACTTTTAAGACGAATCACCATAATAGCCTAAGGATGAAAAAACCAAATGAATTGGAGGAGAAACATTCATACCTGCATCGAATAGAAATCCTCACCTCAACCACAAAAAGAAGAAGAATAAATCACCCTTTTAGAGTTACTGAAGAATAAGAAACAGAGTGGAGTCAAAAAGCGAGGTAATGTAAAGGAAAAGGGAAAAGTTACAAGTTCATAAATTTTAAGCCCTTCACAACCAAGGAGAAGCTCTAGACTTTGTAAACCCTTGAAGAATACACCTCCACAAGAAGCATATTTTTTTAATTTAGATGAAGAACCCCAAGTACCATTTCCCATTACTTCCTCTCCTACACTCAGTCCTATACACTCTCCTATACATAGTCCTATACACAGTCCGAGCAAAAAGACCCCAGAAATTGACCCAGCACAACAGGAGATATATGACTATATTGAGTCCTTGGAGAAAAGACATGAAGAAGAAAATACAAGTGTGGAAGAGTAGCCTATCATTCCACAAGAACCTCTAGTGAACACCCTGAAGCAAGAAATCTATGAGCTAGAGATACTGAATAGACACATTAAACAAGAAAATGAAACCTTGAAGGAACAAAATCATATACAATACCATGCATCATCATGGACTAATAAATATACTCATTGAATTCCATCTAAAGAGTATAGGAGACGCCTGTGAAAGTTTCCTAATCAGAAATCACTTTTAAGACGAATCACCAGAATAGCCTAAGGATGAAAAAACCAAATGAATTGGAGGAGAAACATTCATACCTGCATCGAATATAAATCCTCACCTCAACCACAAAAAGAAGAAGAATAAATCACCATTTTAGAGTTACTGAAGAATAAGAAACAGAGTGGAGTCAAAAAGCGAGGTAATGTAAAGGAAAAGGGAAAAGTTACAAGTTCATAAATTTTAAGCCCTTCACAACCAAGGAGAAGCTCTAGACTTTGTAAACCCTTGAAGAATACACCTCCACAAGAAGCATATTTTTTTAATTTAGATGAAGAACCCCAAGTACCACTTCCCATTACTTCCTCTCCTACACTCAGTTCTATACACTCTCCTATACATAGTCCTATACACAGTCCGAGCAAAAGGACCCCAGAAATTGACCCAGCACAACAGGAGATATATGACTATATTGAGTCCTTGGAGAAAAGACATGAAGAAGAAAATACAAGTGTGGAAGAGTAGCCTATCATTCCACAAGAACCTCTAGTGAACACCCTGGAGCAAGAAATCTATGAGCTAGAAATACTGAATAGACACATTAAACAAGAAAATGAAACCTTGAAGGAACAAAATCACTTGGAAAATTTCATCGGTGACAACACTATCTTACATTTGGGGCTATTGTATAAAAAGAAAAATAAACTAAAGAAAAGGAATAGCTTTCTGAACAGGAAAGTCATCAGCCTAAAGTACGAACTCCTCATGAAGAAACCAACAATGGAAATCACTTGAAGGAAAAGAAAGAAGAGGAAGTTGGATGTATTGGTAGAGGTATCAGAACAAATGCAGTAGATTGTGAAGGCTCAAAATTTTGGGAATTGCACAAGGACATGCAAAGGTTTCTTAGTGGGGCTATGTTGAACCTCAAAACTGCTCCTAATTTGACACCCTTTTCCATCATTTCTTCTTCCTTTTTCAGAAACTCATGACTTCAATATGTGATAATTGACATATTCCACATCAGAGAAGGAATTTAGATGATCTCTACCTTATATTATAATGTTTCTTATTATTTATATGAATTTATGTAATTAGCTATAGAATTTTTTCAATTATGTATCTAACCTTTGTTTTTGCAGGCACCATTATTGTTTGACAGGTTTTAAGAAGCAAATAAAGATGCGGGTCATATGGGTATCTCTGGAATGATCCACACATGGATTGTATCCCACTTATCTGTTCGAATTTAAGGAGGAATCGTGCCTACGCTTGTGGTCAAATATCAGACAAGGAACGAGATTAGCAGATGAAAGACTCTAATTTTAGCTTTATTTTTCTATCTGTAGGTAGAATTGCCTCAAAAAATTAATTCAAAAACCTGTATAAATATCAGTCTATTGAAATCAGGAAGAAGTCTAATTTTTGTGATAAATCAGTGTTACGCTTTAAAACTCTTTTGCTAATAAAGAAGACCAGTTCCATATCTTTGATGCACACACAGTCTAAGTAGATTTCAGACTCATTCTGTTGCAGAGGGCCCCTATATGGAAAGGAGGTTTTAATATTTATTTTGTAGTTTATTTTTCTGTCAATTCCTTAGTTTAATTTCCTGTTGATTCATATTTACATTCTCGTCAATTCATAGTTTAAATTTATCACTATTTTGTAGATTAATTTCTTGTTAATGAGTTTTTAAATGTTTCCTAAATTAGTTATTTACATTTACAAGCTGAATATTGAATCTTATGCTCGCTTAAATCATCTCATGAATGTGACTCTGTCATTTTCCAATTGGATATATTTGTGCATTCGTTCATGCAACAACTATATTTTTTAGAATAAACACGCTTTGCGCAATAGATACTCTGTCATTTTCTCGCTTGCTTTTGATTTCAATTAGCACAGTCATTTAATTTCTTAGCAATAGAATTTATGAGTCATTCCATGGAATAGAATTAGATTAAATTTATCTTTCAATCATTCTTAGATTTCAAAATAGGACATAGGTAGCTTAGAATTTTGTTTTGAAATAGATTAAATGCTCTGTTTTCATAGAATTAAAGCTTTCAATGTATAAGATAGAAAATGGTTTCATCCTTGTCATTTGAAGATCGGTAGAATGCAATCAAATTTAGAATATTTCTCTATTTTGAATCAATTAGATACTTTCTATAGATGTTTTTCCAACCTAGATAAGTCTAACATTTTAACCATTCAAATTTTGATTTATTTTATGCAATTTAGATTTGTTAATTATCATTTCTTTTTCATCCTTCTTTTAGATTTCATATTTCATTCATTTCATTAAAACTAATTTGTAATTAAATTCCTTTTCTTAGAATAAAAACAACATTTCATTTTATTCCTTCTTTAAGAATAATTTTTCATCATTAAAATTCATTTAGGTTTTGTTGTTCACTAGAATTTAAGGATTTCATTTAGAAGCATATATTTTATTTCTTAGATCAATTTTAGTTCTTAAACTCTAGGCATAAAATACAAAACCCCAAAAACAATATAAAACATACACAATGAAGTAAGAAAGAAGGTTATATAAGCATATATAGTGAACCACACTTCATCAAATTACTAACCCTGGTCGATAATTTATGATAGAAATTTAAGACATTAAATTGACTAAACAATTGCTATACTTCTAGGGACGTACACAAGGTTACTGGGGCGCAATTCCCTATTACCTAACATAGACGGACCTATGTCTTCATGAGAGTGCTTGGCCCCATTATTTGAGGTTCGAGAAAAGCTCAAGAGTAACCATAACTATACATATGACTAGTTCTATTTGTATGCTATTGTGATACTAGGTTTCATCTCCCAAATTTCTAAAACGTGCAGTATCCTCACGCAGTCATTCCTCCTCAAGTTGCTTGATTGATTAACTTTATATATATATATATATATATATATATATATATATATATATATATATATATATATATATATATATATATATATATATATATATATATTAGGTGTGTGGTTCTACTATCACTGCGACTTAATAATACATCACTTTAAAATTTTGATAAAATTAACTTGTCATCGCAGTGTCCTTTGGCCCTCGTTGTCTTTCTAGGTGAAAGCAAGGTCTCCCTCCATTGACATTGGGGGTGGTTTCGAGCCTCAGTGACCTAGTGCCTTCTTCAAAAGAGCAGTCTCCAGTGTTGACCCCTGATTTTCACATTGCTCCTTACACTATAGAGTTTCCTGAGGATCCTTTCATTGAAGGAGTTGTGCCTCCTTATAATCCTCCTATCATTGATCCATTGGGGCCATTATTGATTCAGGTAGGACTAGTACCAACCATGTCTTCGGCTGCACCCACATCCACTACACAATAGCCTACCTATGGGTTGTTTTCATTGGTGTCCAACTCGGTTCCACCACCATATTCCATGGCATTTCTGAGTTCTACACAACTGATTAACAACCCTAGTAGCTAGAATATACCTGTTCCTAGAAAATTGGTCACACCAACTACAAGTGGAATTCTGAACCATTTGGTATCTGCTCTTATCGTATCTGCTCCTGGACCTCCGGCTTCCACTTCCACTAGCAAGGCTACCTCAGTTCCCTTCATCAACCCTTTCGGTTGGAATCCATTGTTGAGTTCGAACCCCTTAGCTACTATGCCAGGGGGCAGTGTTACCAGAACTTACATGCCAGGGGCCACTTCCGTACCTCTACATTCTATGGGACAAGCAGTTCCATCAATTTTTAATGTCATTCCTCTTAGTGGTCAACCTTATGGTGTAGGGTCTATTCTAATGGTAAATTATGTGACTAGTAGTATGACACAAGCTAACTCTATCGCGTCTATTTGGGTGACCCTTGCCAAAAACCAATTGGGTAAAGGGGGAAACTACTACCTTGAGGGAAACCAGCCGTTTTTCCCCTAGTAAAATATCCCTTGTGGAAAGAAACCTTACATCCCTACACCTCCACTAGCTGGAAATTATTATCAGCGGATTCCTACTTATCCCATTGGAAACACTTTGATGGGAGGAACGTATGGTCCAAATGGTCAGCCAACACCTCCTTGGTTAGAATCAGTGGCAACCATGAAATAACCATTCTTGGTAGCTTTAGACATCCCCGATCTATATAAATTGACCAACGATCCTATCATTCATAACCCTCTCTCGCCTCCTATACTACATAAGACTCCATCATAAATCCCTAAGTTCGAAGGGAAACAAGGGGAGGATTTGGCTACACATATTACCACCTTTCACTTATGGTATGTTTCTAATTTCATGGTGAACGATAGTATCTAGCTAAGGCTCTTTTCCCACACTCTCACAGGAAATTCTGCCAAATGGTACATCGAGTTACCATGAGCTGCAGTCAATACTTTTGGTGCCTTAGAAAAGAAATTTATTAAGAACTTTCAACTACCTATCCGATACGAAACTGGAATGGAAATCTTAACCTCACTACGCCAAGACACCACCACCCACATATCCAATCACATTCATAAATGGAGACGTAGGCAGAGGTTAGTCAAAGCACCAATCCTGCATCATCTATTATCGAATTGGTTTTTCAAGTCACTCTTGCCACCCATTGTTAAGGATGGTTGCCTGTCTGGTGCAATCATAGAGGACCAATCCATTCGTCATGCATAGCATCTAGATCTCATGTATTTTTAATATAGCATGATTTATGAGTTACTCCCCATGCCCTGGCAATCCAAATCCTCCCGCTACTCAGCTACCCAGAGCGCATGCTGACAACATTGTTGGTACAAATTCTGGTGTAGATTTAAAACAGCTTAGAAGGCACGCTTCCTAGCTAGCTTCGGATGCCACCACCCCTACCCAATTGGCTAATATTCCCACCATAAAGGTACACTTTGTGAAGTATACACAAAAACCTAGCAGTAAGAACAAGGAGAATAAGAGAAATACCACTCCTTCTGAAGAGAAGCCCAAAAATCAGAATAATCTGAATTAGAGAAACACTGCTAAAAGTGACAAATGAAAGGATAAACCTATCAGATTCCCTTGAAATATTTCTCCAAAGGACCACTTGCAATATAAATTTCCTTAGCTGCAAGAATTCACATATTTTATCACGCAAAAGGACTCTGGAAGGACACCTCTTGTCCTTCACAACCCCTTCCCTAATCCGCAGCAGTAGCAACACATGGTTTCAAACCCACCACAACCCTTGCCAAGGGGAAATGGTGGTGTTCATCCTTCCGGTGAAGGATCATCTACAATTTATGGCATGGATACTGTTGAACTCCAAACTCGAGCCAAAACCTATGGAAATCTAGTCATTTATGCTCACGAACCTGGTTCAAGTTTGAATCCACTGCTGCCTAACGATATTCATATCGAAAGGCCTACTTATGACCCTATCATTATGCCCCCCAAAGGGACACTTCGATGCATGAATCATAACACCTCTACAGGTTCTACCTAGAAATACAACATTGTAGAATACTTGGTGCAAGCAACATCAACTATGTCTTCACTCAGTGTTGCAAACTTGCCCAACGTAAAGGAAAGCTCTTCTTTCGGACATTGGTGAAATTGACCCCCAGGATTCTATGCTAGCCATATTCAACATGGAAAAATGTAAACCTCTCCTTTCACACTAGCTTGCTTTCCAGGTTCAAGTTGTGTTGAAAGGGAGGCCAATACATCACACTATCATAGACGAAGGTGCTTCGACCAATGTAATTTCAACTACATTTTGGCTCGCTTTGAGTTCTCCTGCTTTTTCTCTGTCGTTGAATTCCCTCAAATAATTTGACTGCCACACCTTCCTCCCAAAAGGCTACATTTCTATCTACCCCATTACACATAGTGGGAAAACGATAATTGTGGACATTGAAGTCGTAGATCGTCATCTCAACGATAATATTATTTTGGGTCACAGTTGGTCTTATGCAATGATTACCATTGTCTCTTTGGTTTTCCGACTCATCATTTTTCCACTGGATGGGAAGATATTTATAGTGGACAAGATATCCTTTTGCACCCCTAATTATTCCACGTTACCTTGCAGCATTGTGCCCTTAGTAGGAGGAGTTCTTGACTCTTACGTCAGTTTCAGTACCGGTCTTTTGAAGGCATCTTCCCTGATGGGTTGCTTTCCTCTCCCTCCGCATGAGGTTCCACACATTGTTTCAATGATATCCACCATCTCAGATGGCGCTATTGACCCCGGGATCCTACCAACGCCTTCAAAAATTGATTCCTATGGATAGCATATGCCACTATCACTGGCTGAGTTGGATTATCAAGCCATATGATTAGCATCTGAACCCTCCACTACTTTGGTTTCAACCAATGGTACCACCCTCTCGCCCAACACAGTTCCTTCAAAGGATATCCTCGATGAATTCCTCCCTACGGACAAAGCTATCTGAGAGATCATGTCTCTATAAGAACGAACTTGGGGAGAGTTTCACCATTGCACTTCGATGTTTTCTTCAGACGCGATCACTATATGAATCTCATCTTTCGACCGACTTGAGATCATTCCATCCATGTATACGATTGTTCAAACTATCGATTCAGAAGGCAACATGGGAAATATTTCTAAGACCATGCTCATATATATCTTGATCAAAACAGGTATCGTGGAAAACATACAGATTGGATCAGATTGCAGTCCCGAGGAAATTGCATGCTTCAAATCCCTTTTTAAGGAGTTCTGCATTGTTTTTCTTGGTAATATGCAAAAATTCCTAGCATAGATCCTTCTATTTATGAGAAAGAGATCAAGAAGTTTTGAGCATTTTGTTTATGGTACTTTTCTTACTCGTTAAACCAAAAAACCTCGAGTTCTCTTCTTCGGGCTCATTAAACTTACACGAAGAAGCAATGACCCTTATTTTTAGGGACTTTTTCTAGCTCGTAAAACTAATAAAACCCCGAGTTTCCATTGTTGTGCTCATTAAACTACCATGATGAAGAACTATGAGCCATTCTTTTCCATATTTTTCTAGCTCATTAAAAATCGAAAAAGCCGCCGAGTTTTTCCCCGTTAGACTCGTTAAAATTTCACGAAGAGGATTGAGTTTTTCTTCATCTGACTCATTAAAACTTCATGAATAATATTGAGTTTACTTCATCTCGTCGTACTCATAACAAAATGAGGTAGAAGTCCATTGAACATAGGTCTATCACTTTATCCAAGTTCAATGGACTAACTTACGGAAAAGGAATTGTGTTGGGAATACTATTCTCCCTTTGTCACACCCGATCATCAACCATGACAAAGGTACCCGCTTGGAGTTTTCTTTTATGATGTTTTTCAGACTCCCTAAATATGAAAATATCATGGGGTTTACCCTTTTGGACTCGTTAAACCTAATCAGATGGGGAAAATTTTGGAAAAAGTAGAGACTCATTCTTTTATACTTTGAAAGTTGATTTAGTAGCAGCACCTTAAACATGGAACTCCCCAGAAAATTCTCTCACAATTAGTTGAATCATACCATTCTATGTGTTTGTCCTTTGTATGCCAATTTCCCAGCTGCATTGGTGAAACCTGACACTCTTTGGTGTTCATAAGCCTAAGCTTCATGGTACCTTATTTTTTGTGCCTTCTGTTGTTCAAGAGATCTCGCTATCTACTGCTTCCTGTATCAGCCAACCCATCAAATGCTAGAAATCATTTTCCATCATTAGTTAGTAACATTTTCTCTTAACTATATTAAAAATAAAATCATATTTTTCTCATGTCGTGTCAACTGATGTAAGACACCTCAATGCCCTCCTTTGACAGATTTCTTCCTATCGACTTCAATATATTTTCTAGGAAGTTGATCTAGAAACATATAAGTACCCTAGAACTTGTAGACCTCAGTGGCAGGTTACATTATGTTTGATTGGGGGTTTTCATCATTGAATCCCAGTTGAATGATTCTACGAGTGTTCGACAGCAACACCATTTATTCAAACTCATTAGATTGTACTATGCATCTTGGAGACCATCATCCTTATTGGTGGAAATATGCAAGAAATATGCAGTTTAGTGAAGCAATGACCAAGACCTTGGGTTGAGGCTTAAATCATTCAACTTTGTTTCCTCTCCCAAGCTGCTATATTGTTTTCAGAGACAACTTATTAAATTGATCCTGTCATGACACAAGCATCCACATTGTGTTTATCGGGGGACAAACTGGTCATATATCTTCCTAGAGAAATCATTTTGATAAAAATACTGAGCATGGGAATTCCCGACTCAGGACAAATATATATATATATATATACATATGTTGTTTGTTTCAGGTTTTCCTTAGTCCTCCAACTCCTCTCCCTCTACTAAAAATTTTATAAATTATTTCAGCCCTCATCTTCACCTCTGACCTCACACTTTAGGGGGTATATGTTATAGTAAAAATTACATCCTCATCATCTCAGAGGAGAAGGATACATGAAAGGAAGAAAATGACCTAGACAGAGAACTATTTTTCCAAGGTAACGCACCCTGGAGACAGCTAGGTCAAGTGATAACACATCCCTGCCTCTTTAAGGGAGCATTAGTACCTAGGTTAATGCACTATCTTACCTAAGGGGCACCATTACCCATGTTTCATAAAGAAAAGGGGACAAATTCCATAGTAACTGACTGATATTTTCGGCTTTTTCTCAAGGAGTTAGTCCAAAAAGCCGGCAACCTATGGTGCAGGCCGCTGATTGGACATTACTAAGACCAAATGAGCATCCAAAGAAGGAAAAATATAGTAAAATCATGGAAACATCATGTATTTTTACCTATTTGAACTGATGGAGAAGAATGGCAAGATTGATCCTCCCAAACTCATATAAATTGGAGGCCAGGGCTCATTGTTAAGGGTCAAAAGGTTGATTGTGTGTAGAGCGTACTTTTGTTGTTGAGTGTGAGGTTTCATGATTGGCTAGATTCATTGAGAAATATTGGCCTAAGAATTTTCACACTTGGACATTGAGGAGAGATAACGAGGAGTTAGAGGACTGAGGGAAGCTTGACCAAACTGATGGTTGTGATATTCCTTCTCTAGATAATAGAACTGCCTCTATTTTTTCACTTGGTGTCTTATTGATTCATCTATTATTTATTTCTTTAATATGCATGTTATAAGTGGCTTAGATCTACATAGTTTATTTTTTTATTATATACTTGCTTGATTGGTTGTAGTTTTAATATTACTAAATTAGCCCAAGCTAATAGGAATATTCAATTTTTCCTTGTTTTACTTTTATTTTCATGTTTATGAATAAATGACTAATGGAGGACATGTAAAACTCAAAGAATAAACACATGCCCAATGTGAAAAAGGATAAATCTGGGCAATTGCAATAGAATCCACTTGTGTGTCAAACAGGATTGAGACAATTGACTGGGTCAACAGGATCAAATCTCAATTCTGTATAGATTCATTGAACCATATAGAGGCTCAGCGTATTTTTAGATGGAGGAGCTTCATGTGAAAGGAGCTAAAGTTTTGGAGGTGGTTTAGGGTTTTGCACATACTCATATTATAAATGGACGGAGAAGGCTCGAGATAATGTTGTTGAATATTATCATTTTCTGAAGGTATTGTCTGCTAAGACATCTCTTATTGGGTCTTCCTGTTTAGGAATCCCACCTCCTTCCTTGAGAAGCTCTAGGAGGGGACTTGTTCTTTATTTTCCACTATCTAGCATATGGCCAAGCTCCATCTCTCTTTGGCAGCATAAATCCAGTGATGGTTTCATTTTCTAAGTGAGCTGCAGCAAGTGGAATCTAGATCTACTCAGATCTATATCATACTATCATCTCTTCTCAGTGAGTGAGTCTTTTATCCTCTTGGAAGAGTGTGGTATCAGCTAGAGCTTCAGTTTCATATCTTGGCATCAGGCCAAAGTGTATACTATCATCAACTGCACATTTTCTCTCCCTGATCTACCAAATTTTGTGGAGCATTGTTTCAGAGGTTTTGGCATTGTTTTGGAGACAAGATCTCTAGTGTAAAGGAGCTCTCCTTGCACTGTGGTGATCCATGGATTGGCCAAAAAATCCATGTATGTTTTATATCTGAGTCATTCACTGAATTATATGCTTATGGTTTCCTAAATCATTCTGCAGATCTGCTGCAGTAAAACTTAGATCTACTCCTATACTTTCATGTATTGCTGAAATCCAAAAGGGGAGTGTAATAAATAGTCTCTTTGGCATCTAGATCTGTATTTTAATGCATATATCTATTATATATCTAATATATAATAAATCAGTGCTTCATTCTTTAGAAAATTACACTGTCTATCTTTCTTGGCAATTCCTAGTGTTGTAGCACCTCAATCTTGAGGGTTTATCCATGTAAAATCTCTGTTTTTATATTGAAAATGCATAAGTCTTGCCCCAGATATAATTTCATGATGTTTTGAACATATTTCATCTAATCCCCTCTGAAACTTACGCTGCTTTAGCTTCATAAACTTCTGCATACATTAAGTCATGGGAAAACAGGGTTTTTAAGCCTAGTCGGGATTGGAGGAACTGTTTAATATAGATAGGATCATTTGTTTGACCTGAAATTTGATATGGGAGTCCCAAATGACCTAATATAAAATAAACTACATCCATTTCCCTTATTTTTAGGCATATTGCTGAATACACTCATTTTAGGGCATAAATCACCGCTTTTCCTTATCCTTTGTCAATAGAATTAATCTCTCTTCTTGATTTTGTACATAAAGTTGTTGCTGAGGTGTTTATAAACACTTATTAGGGTTATTGTCTTTCTGATACTCCATTATTGTGTTTTATACTGTTGCATCCCTTCATTGGGCAATTTCCTGAAGACAACTAGGTGTGGAAGATCGGTTTAACCCACCTAGAGTGAATTCTTTTGAGCTTCCTCTTGGATTTCAGTCTTAGATACTTTGATATAATGGATCCAAGGGCTGGTATTGTCTGGTAGAGCACACATCCCTAAAAAATGTGTTTTTCATGCCTGTCTTGCTGAGTAGTCCAAATTTGGAATATTACAGTGGTATCAAAGCATGATCTTTGGCTCAGCCTGTGAGATCCAGCTATTAGAAGAATAAAGAGAAGAATCAAAGATAATAATTATGGAGAGGATGAGTTTCTTCTCATCTATTTTCAGATCTAAGAAGAGCCTCTCCAAAGAGGTTACATAGACTAAGGAGGAAGAAGACAATGGAACTCTAAGAGGATTTCAAGAAGAAGGAAGCTACAGTGAGACCTATAGAAGGTTTCAAGAAGGAGAGGAAGACCCATGCACTTCCTACCCTCACAAAGAAGAGGAATTGTACATAGAAAACAAAAGCATGACTCCACCACTTGGAAGAATGACGGAAGAGGAGATCAACCTACTTCTTTTCCAAACTATGAGAGGTATTGAAGAAGACCTCAAGGAGTTTGAATGGGAGGAGACTTGTACCAGTGCTGGCACAACCTTGGAGGAACAACCTTCATGTTCAATGGAGGAGGAAAACACAGTTGAGGAAGAAGCTCTTGCTTCTACATCTCACCAAGGCATGATTAAAAATCCATCTATTGTCATTTCAACACACTGTATGAAGGGATCTACATATTTGCATGATGTTGATTTAGAACAACAAATTTGCACTACGCTATGCAAAGGCAATAAGGAAGAAGAGAGGAACCATTCCTCATTGGAGCATTCACATGGAAGCTTCATTCATGAAGCAATAGAGGATGGAATGATGGATGGTAGACATCTTGAAGTGAGAAACAATTTCTCCTTTCTAGATGAACCTTTCTCAATGAGCACACCCCTGCTCAAAGAGAAACTTCTACTTGAAAAAAATCCAAGGCCCCTCTGGTTTTAGAAGGCCATGCATGAGGAGAAGACCTCATGGGAATAATTCATTGGAGGTGCACTTCAACACATCATGGAGTGCAAAGTTCTTCAACAGTTTGAGGAGGATCTTCCCTTCTCACACTTGGATCTTCATAGATTCAAGGAGGAGCAGATAGATGATGGAGGACATCTTCGGATGGATAAAATCTCTCATGTTTGTGTTGGACACTTATTGAGCCATACACATCATGATGGGAGGTTTTTGCCTACCACCTATTTGAGTCCTTATGGGATCAAATTGATCCTTGAGAATATTGCATTTCAAAATCCCATGAAGTGCAGGAATCTGATTTGGGATGATGGTAGCCCTCATCGGAGGAGTACCAAGATGGAGGATGGAAGGATACATCCACAATTGGTTGAATGGATGTGGATGGAGAGCAAGAAGCTGGAGTGCTACTTGCAGATCTATTACACCGGGCAGCAGGAGGCTTGGCTGTGCTGGTTGCTCTAGAAAGAGTTTGGTCATCACTCTCTTTCTAAGGGTATGTGGCAGGATACTTGCATCATGGAGCAGCAGAGAGTATGGGCACATTGTGTTGGCATAACATTCTTCATGTCAAGCACCATGTTGTCACTACATGATTTGGATGATGGAAGTATGAGGACGCAGCAAAATATTTTGTTGCTTGGGATGTTCTTGAAAGAGCAAGGGCAGATTTGCTCTCACAGTTTTCATGATGTTGCAGGAGCAGAAGATGCCACTATCATAGTGCAAAGGGGTTACTCCTTGGCCTTAGATGTTCAAGAAGGACTTTCTTCATGGGAAGGAATTCTCATATGCAACAGCATTATGGTAGATGCCTTTGACATTCTGCATGTCAAATATTGGAGCTATGTGTTGATGGGAGCCTATTTGAATAGGCCAACAGCGTTGTCACTTTGGAGATGGGATTTATTGATGGAGTATTCCTAGGATCACTTCTCATTCGATGCACTTGGTGAGAGAAGAGAAAGTTAAGAAGATGAAGTGGTAGATGGAGACATCTATTACTGTGTTGTGATTTTCCTTACTTGGGTTTCCAAGCATGAGGAGAAGGACTTTCATGCAGCACTTGGTTCATCCCCCTTCATGGGAGTGTCCAAAACTATTATTGAGGATTCATTCATGGATCCATGTATCTTCTTGCTTCCAACATATGGTGAGAGCTTTTGCATGCATCCTCTTACCATCTTTTGGCAGTGCATTGCTCCATAGGAGGGCAAGCTATTCATTGAGCTCCATGATCTAAATTGGGCCAAATTATATGATGGAGACATCCATCTCTTATTTGGCCTTGGGAAAATATGTTTTTCTTACATGTACGTTCATTTGATTCATACGATTAACCATGTAACAGGAAACAATTTTCCATGTATTCTTCTAAAGCAACAGTTTGTAAAACTATGCTGTGAAGACTTGGAGAACTGTTGGTACTCTCTTGCATCAAATAGAACCTTCAGTATTTCCTTCATGATGGTGATAATCATGTTTTCAATTTATGATATTGTTTTTACCTTGATGGGAGACATGATGTTGAGTGAGGCACATGGTTTGGATGTGTCCTTTTGTGAAGTAGGTTCCCACATTTTCTACAGTACATCTTCTAATGGGAACATGGGAGGAGTTGTGACCACCATAACCAAACACTTGTTTCTCTTGGATCTGAGCCATGTGTGTGATGGGATACCTTATGATGATACTCTTCTATCCATCACATATGAAACATTTTGGGCTAACTGGTTTTACAGCGTTGGAGGGAGAATCTTTGCAGATCTAATATTCATGATGCCACTTGAGGGAAATATCCTTGCAGCCCAATATTAGTTTTCAATCTACACTTATCTTAAGTGGAGAGGATAACAAAATGGGGTAGGATATTTTGTCTACCATGTGTAGATTTTCAGCCCACCTATTTTGCGGGAGGAACATTTTCAGGAGTTTCCATATTGGGAGTTGACTCATTTTGTGTGGATGATTGCTTGGGGATGGGGGATCCACACAGGAATGTTGTTTACCAACACATTTCATATCCCATGCCTCAAGGGAGCCTCTAGGAGGCACCTTATTGACTTCTTGAGTACTCTACTTATTCATGATGATAGCTATTTAGCTAACTTTCATGCTTGGGAGAGGTAATATGGAGATTCATTTTTGACATAGCATCACATTATTTGCAAGAGATCATCATATGCGGATGCTACAGTAGGGGGAGGGGACATCCTTCAGTTCTATCCTTGTATTTGCTTAAGGACAAGCAACATTTGGGAGGGGAGGATTGTAATATTCCTAAATTAGCCCAAGCTAATAGGAATATTCAATTTTTCCTTGTTTTACTTTTCTTTTCATGTTTATGAATAAATGACTAATGGAGGACATGTAAAACTCAAAGACTAAACACATGCCCAATGTGAAAAAGGATAAATCTGGGAAATTGTAATAGAATCCACTTGTATGTGAAACAGGATTGAGACAATTGACTGGTTCAACAGGATCAAATCTCAGTTCTGTCTAGATTCATTGAACCATTTAGAGGGTCAACACAGTTTTAGATGGAGGAGCTTCATGTGAAAGGAGCTAAATTTTTGGAGTTGATTTAGGGTTTTTAACATCTTCATCTTATAAAAGGAAGGATAAGGCTCAAGATAAGGTTGTTTAAGATTATCATTTTGTGAAGGTATTTTCTGCATATACATCCCTTGTTGGGTCTTCCTATTCAGGAATCCCACCTCCTTCCTTGAGAAACTCTAGGAGGAGACTTTTGATTTATTTTACACTATCTAGCATATGGCCAAGCTCCATCTCTCTTCTGCGGTTTAAATCAAGTGAGGTTTTCATTGTCTAAGTGAGCTGTAGCAAGTGGAATCTAGATCTGCTCAGATCTAGATCATAGTATCATCTCTTCTCAGTGAGTGAGTCTTTTATCCTCCTGGAAGAGTGTAGTATTAGCTTGAGCTTCAGTTTTAGATCTTAGCATCAGGCCAAAGTGTATACTATCATCAAATGTGCATTTTCTCTCCCTGATCTACGTAAATTTTTTGGAGAAGTGTTTCAGAGGTTTTGGCATTGTTTTGGAGACAAAATCTCTGGTATAAAGGAGCTCTCATTGCACTGTGGTGATCCATAGATTGGCCAACCAATCCATGTATGTTTCAGATATGATTCATCCACTAAAGTATATGCTTCAGGTTTCCTGAATCATTCTGTAGATCTGCTGCAATAAAACTCAACTCTACTCCTGTACTTTCATGTATTGCTGATATCCCCAAGGGGAGTGTAATAAACAGTCTCTTTGGCTTCCAAATCTATAATAGATCTATATTTTCATGCATAGATATGTTCTATATATAAGATAACATTATTAACTTTTTCAATCAAGCATTATTATGAAAATGTATGTAGTTTCTTTGTAAATTTTGCAGCTAATCTCACTATCTGCATTGGGTCCTGGGAAGGCCCGAGAGGGATCTTACTCTAGCTACCACCTATGCATTTTACCCCTAATCACTACTAAACTTTAATTTATCAATAGGGGTTTCGTAAAAAAGTGGAGGTGAGAGTGCTATATGTACAACAAATGAGATCTACTCATGTCATCCTCATCTTACTTCTACAATCAGGTGCTAGAAAATAGGGTTATTCTAAAAAAGGAAGTCTGTCGCACTTCTAAATCCAACCTGAGACTAGAAAAATATCATAACCATTACTCTATTGGAAAGAAAATAAACTACTCAAAATCACACTAATTCATCTAACTATTGTCTACTTTTGCAATAAACAAAGATTCATACTTATGCTAGTACAAGAAAGGAAATTACATTAAGTGGCATTCATTGTCTAAATTGTTGAATTGACTTGCAGAAAAGGAACTATTCTATCTTTTCACACATGTTGAATCAATTACTAACTAACTCCTATCTAATTCATGCTTAACTCTTGTGCTAATGATGCATTTTATGATTGAGTGATCATGCTTGAAATTTCTCTGTTTTGCAACAGAAGAAGAAGATGATTGGGTAGTCTATGAGTGTCCCTGGACTAAATATTCATGGCTGGAGGTATAATGGTGGATTTCCTAGGCTTAGGTGATGTCAAGGAATTATTTGGGGCTGAAGGAGAGGGAGTTTGGCACTCCTACAGAATTTTTTACAATATTTCCTGTAGTGCTACTGGATGTCCTGAAATGCTACATGAAACAAGCCGAGAGGGTTTGGAGGTCAGAAATGATGGAAATAAGGTTATGGATGGTGAGGGAAAGGTGGATAAAAGTACATGGAGGATTACCAACCCCTTGGACTCAGCTCAAAGCTCTTAAAAGGCCTATCTTGCACCCAAAAGGCTGCTCTTGGTGATGTGATGGTGACCTCAAAAACAAGGATGTAGGTGACTGGAATAGAAGGTATCTAATGGAAAATGGAAACTCAAGATGATGGTGTTGAAGGGGCCCTTCTATATTTCTCTATCCAAACCTACAAAAAATACATCTACTCATGCATTCACCATCAACAAAATTATCATAGAAATGATGAAAAAGATGTGTTGAATTTCAATAAATATACCTATGCAGTTGAAACAGAAATCTACTTTTGAACCTACAGCATGTTCATGATAAGAAAAATAAAAACTATCCTATATTTTAACAAAAATCATCAAATGAAAATATATTTGGTCTGTGGTGGAAGACCTTCCTCCTCAAGATCCAATGGAAGAGGTGAGAGAGGCAGGGTTAGCATCATATGTTACCAACAATGAAATGGAAGAAATCAACTACTGAAACATAAAATAAAGACAGACATGTACACAAGAGAGACTGAATCCAATGGATTGGGCCTGAACCCACAAGATTAGGTCCTTGAAATCAAATCATTAGAAAGGAAACCAAATTATCATCTTATATCATAACCAATCATTTACATGAACAATGAAAATAAAAAATATATGATACAAAGCCAACATATCTCTTTGTGCATATAAAAAATGAATCGTAATGGGCCCTTTCTCTTGTATATTTATGCTAGAGGGTAGATAACATAATCTCCCTAAAAAGTATGTCTTTTTTCCCTTGTAACTCGAGATAAGTGGAGCTTGGCTCCTTCTTATCATCCACTTGGTCGACTGCCTCTAACTTCGAGATATTGGAGGAGAATCTTGAAGATATATTGGTTGCTTTTAGGAGTTAAGAAGATGGTAAACCTACCTACGATTTCTCCTTATCTTCTACTCCATAGCCCTGATATGGAATCTTTCTAAAAATGGCATTATTCCCGTCATTTTCCTACATTTAAACCATATTACGCCTCAAATCATGACAACCCTTAATATAGCATTCTCACTAAGAAAAAAATGACAAAATGAAATTAAATGTGTGTGAGAGAGAGTAATTAACCTAAAATGGTCACTTTTTAACTCCTTAGAATATACCTGATGATGGTGCTCATCACTCATGCCCTCACACCTTTCCTATTCAATAGATGAGTGCATGTAGCATTTCTAGACAATAATGGTGCATCCCTTATCCTCCATAAATGCGCACTATGTTGTGTGTGGAGCCTGATTATCTTGTTTATTTTGTATCATAGCGTTGGACCCCTGTACCTTAATGGGGTGGCAATGCTGCCCCTAATTAAATGCTGCCTGGGGGATCCAGGGGGGTGGCTGCGACTTTATGGAGCCCCCCCCTTGTGGGGGGTTTCGGGGGCAGCGCCCCCGAAGCTAAGAATAGATGTAAAATTTCCTTGTAAAAGTATATTAATTTCTAGTCAATCTGGGCCATTCATTAGGCGGATGATCTAACGGTAGAAGTTATGTTTAGTTTAGGGTTTTTTCCCTAGAAGGCAACCCCTTGCTTTTATGAGGGTATTGTATTGCAGCTATGGATTGTGTGTGTATTCTTAGAGCAAGAAACAGATAGGGAGACTGTGAGAGAGAACAAAGGATATTATATCAAATCTGCTGTAGGTTGTGTCTCTTCATTTTTGCCGGATAATAGAAAGGAAGGACTGGCTGTTTGGGGTGGACGTAGCCCAAACTGGGTGAACCCCGTATATCTGTGTCTCTCTGGTTTTATGTGTTTTGTTTGCTTGTGTTTTCTGCATATTTTATATGTTGCATTTCTTTGTAATATTTAATTTTCTAACACACTACACCATTGTGAGGGCGTCCTCCTTCACAAGCCATTGTACAATCTCCTTTCTGCTTACCCTTGAAAATTGCACCCAAGACTCAGTCCTACCTGCCTTCCTAGTGCATGGCGTGGTTCTAGTGGACAGTGCATCCTCTCCTAGATCACTGTCAAAGAAAAATATGCTCTTCCTTCAGCCTGCATCTCAGTAATGCATGGTACATTTTTATTCAGCAAGCCCTCAACCCTTGTTCACTAAAATTCCCCAATACATAAAAAACTTTATCAATCCTCCCTTTCCTAATGCATGGCGTAGTTCCAGTCATTAGTGGAATGTCCATGCACCCTTGCAAATGAAAATTGTGCTATTCTTTCCCTCATTCTCTCATGTGGAGCTACAATCCGTAAGCCCCTAGTCACTACCTCCAAAAGTGGACACACATGCTTGGATCTTTCTCTTTCCCTAGCAAAATGCACATTTATAGTACATAGTCATTCCCTGCTTACCTCTTGCAACTTCACATAATGCCAAAGAAAGCCTCTCCCTCTCAGCCTCTTCCGTGAGTAGAGTAAAAGTATAATATATGTTTTCTAGACTGATCTTTCCTTTTCATGAGCTAGCTTCATCTACATATGTACCATCTCAACATGGCAAGGTGATGCTCAAGGAATATGTCAAGGAGAGGCTACAAGAAAACACTTACATAGAAGAATAAAAAAGAAAAACCATCATGAAGATATGAAGAAATATTGGACCATGAGAGAGTGATGTAATTTAGTGTTGCCCTGCAAGCTTCCAGCTCCGATCCATACCCTTTGGAATGTGAATATGAAGTATAGACCAAATATATTATTAATATTTAAGAAAAAGCAACAAAGAGAGGAGGCTTGGAATTTCCACATTATCGTGAATCTCCATATCACCATTGCCAAGTCACAACTTTTACAAGTGTCATCATAATATCGTATGTGTCAATGTGTCTTGCCACATAATTTTTCGAACGAAATTATGTATTTTCAAAGAAATAAAAAAATTTAAATAGTGGAAGTCCAAAAGTCACATGTGGACAAAAGAGTCACTAGGAAAAGTCCAAGAGTCTTGTAGAATTTCAAGAGTCGCTTGGAAGTACAAGAGTCATGAGGGAAGCTCAAGAGTCATGGGGATATGAAAGGTCAATCCTATTGTTATAAATACACCCTCATAACTCAAGCAAAGTTCTTTTGTGAGGCTTGGAATTTTGAGATATAGCCTTGGCTCTTCTAGTTTTCCATAGTAGATAAAATAATTCCTTGGAGGAGAAAGTAGTCACTTAATGTTCCACTATTAGAGCTAGTGTCTTACCATTGTAATTGTGTGATTGTAACTTTCACCTAATTATCATAAGCTCATTGAGTCAACACAATTTCATGCATGTATCGTGAATGTTATAAGACTATTATTCAGATGATTGTGATATATATAGTGTTCATATGTACTAAAGAAAATGAACTATTTCATTGGATTTTGTATTCATATTGTTCAATGTGTTTTGTATTTTCTTTCATGAATCGTTATTATATTTTGAACTAATTTTTAGGTTAATTAACGAATATTCACTTTATCTTGTGTATCACTCTTAGGATATAACTATTAAATTCCTTCTAGTGGCTCACTCTCTCTTTCCCTCTTGTGGAAGTCTCCTTTTATGCAATGAAATTGTGTGATTCACAGTGCCAACTTACTTGTTTGTTTCAAATTTTATGTGTATAATATCTTATGTTACCCATTGAAGCCAAGGGAAACTGTTACAAGGTCAATTTGAGCATCATCCCCCATGACCTGATCCAACTGGACATCATCCCTAGGTCCAATGAAATAGGGTCTATCATCCCCTCATATTTCAGTTGTTATATGCCCTAAGAGAAGAACATTTCATTCATGGCTTCTATTATGAGATTTCCAAGGTTTGAAGTATATGTTATATCCCTTATTTTCTCACCAATGAAATCTCTAAAGGGACTAACTACGTTATAGTGCCAAATAATCCATGCAAGGGTGCACTGCAGTGCACTTCCCGACACTCATGTGTGCATTGGTCACCTAGGAGCGGAATTCTCATTGTTCTGTGAATCTCCACATGGCCAGTGCCTTCTAGAAGATTCCACATGTTTCAAACTTCAAATCCAAGTGTCCATCTAACACCTATGAACTTGGGAACATGTCTTGCCTACTATTAGAAATTCATTCATTGAGAAGCTACCATTAGTTTCCCTATAAATTGAGCACTCATCCTACTGCTAGGGAAGGAATAAATTTGGTAAAGTTATGCTGTTGGATTCTCATGTGATAAGACAATGAAAGTACTTATATGCTACTGGTATGATGTTGGATGTAATGAGGATGGAATGAAGTTGGAGTAGGTTGATAAAAAATCGGTCCACTGATTGTAACCTTCCCCTTCTACTCTTTAATAAAGATTATTGTTCATTTTCCCATACATATGTATCTATTTCTTGTGCACTGTATTTTTGAATGATGTATGTATTTCATATATAATCGATTTGATTGAGTAAGATAAGTAGATATATGTATATTTCATGTTATTTATTGTTATCTATTTGTGTTTACAAGAATCAATATGGCATTTTGAGATGGATTGAGAGCAACAACAATAGAGACAAAAGGAGAAAGAGGAGAGATTGAATCACAAGTAGGCTTTTTTACCATTCTGTATATCTGCTTGTTTTAGAGAAAGTGATAGCAATTATTTCCTCTATTGTTCTAAGTGACTAGCACCACACTTGGGAAATTTGGTTAATCCGTAGATCACAATTCCACGTAACAAATTGGTGACTCCGCTGGGGAGTATCCTATCATTCCTGGTGTTTTTTCCTCTTTTAATCCTCATAAGTAGCATCTACTTTTATTTTTAAGTCATTTGAATGAAATAATTGCATTAGAAGTGTGTTTTGTTGCTTTGTTTTTCAATCCTTGCTGCACCCAACACACTGTTGGTCAAGACACAGTGCACTGCAGTGCACTGTTTCCTACTTAGGGGTGCTCTACAATGCATTGTCTCCCACCCAGGGGTGCTCTGAAACACAATGTATCTCCTCTTAGAGACCAATAAACTTTCTTGTTTCTTCCTCCTTTGAAAAGTAAATTTTCTCAATGTATCTTTAGCATTTTTATTTATCATTTGAGAATCAAATTCAAAGTATTTCATTTTTGTATTAGATTAATCTATTTTTGAAAAGGAAATTTTTGTTTCATTCTTCGTTTATCAAAGAATAAAACACTTGTTTTATTGATTGATGCATATAATTTCCTTTCTTTCATTCAAATTAAGATCTGAAAAGAAAAACATGCATGTGCATATAGTGAATTGTGTGTGTTGCATAGGAACAATTTAGGAAAGCTTCATTTTACTGTGTGCCCTTTGTTGTTTTCCCAAAAACTGATTTATCCCCCTTAGTAGCTAATATTTTCATTGAAAAAGCTAAATTGAAAAGTTTACTTATCATTTAGTTTGCATTTTTAGGAATTTCCATCACATCACATGGTGAACATCAAAGATAATATTTTAAAAAATATCAACTTAAAATTTATATCAGTTTACCAAAGAAAGCATTGTAACATTAACGATAACATTTAGAAGGTCTAGACTAGAGACGTGTTCCATCGTCATTAAACATAGTAGTTGTTGCTAACTTGTATGCGATACATTACGAGTGTGATACCTCACTCCACGTACGTAAGTAGATCAGAGCTCGTCCGCATACCTTCGGGTATATAGGGTGGTGTTCTACTATGAAAAGTATAAGGGGGTGCTCTCACTGCATGGTTTCACATTAGACAACGCTAATACGGACTTCGGCCTCCACGTACCTTCGGGTATATTTGGAAGGAAAAATGTATGTTTCTATCCATCCATAGGCAACTGAGTTAGCTACCTTGTAACTTGTGATAAACCAAACACATCATTCAAGGAGATTGCCTACCCATACTTCTTGGTTTGCCAAGAGGTATTTTGCAGTTCACAATTACTTGGTAAAACTTTTACCTAGAATTACCCTTTTATTTTGTTTTATTGGTTTTTCATGATAAAATAAATCAGTCATCATGGAAGAAGAAAATCCATTTCCCTATCATTCGCGTAGATTAGCATGTAAACCACCTTTACCACTGGAAGCCATTATTGGTAGGCAAAGGTGACATCATTCTACCGAAAATAGTACTATCAGTACCTCTATTCTAGCATCATCATCACATATACCAGATTCATCTCGAGTTGTTTCCACAAATCCTGGTTCATCTACTGTTGTCAAGACGGAGTCCTCACAGCTAACTGTGGTCACAATCCATCCAATTAGTGAGACCATACCTCCAAAACCTGATGTTATTCAACTAGAAGCTTATTCGGATCCCATTGTTCTTTTACCAAAACATCTAGGTCCCGAAGTTGAACAACTGAAAGTTTCTCCTATATCAGTCGCTCCACAATTGATTATATCCCTTTGAGTCTACCAGATCGTGCAGTCAACCACCTAAAATATACTTCGGGCCTCACAGCGAAATCCTTCCACCTAGTTTTTTTCCGATTGAAGAAATACTACAAGAAAAAATAACTTTGACTCCAACCCATTTTGGATCAGAGCTTTATCTCTACGAGAATTTTCCTCAATCACCTCACACTGCTTTCCTTGATCCTATTTCAATTTGAGTTTCCGTAGATCATGTAGGGTATACATGGGTCGTATAACCATGGCGGAGTCAAAATCTTCAGTTGTACCATCTATTATAGTTGCAACAACACCTGCTCTTGCTACCCCGTCAATGTTCACAACATCACCGGAGTCATATTTATATGGTGGCCCTTTTGTCCCACCTGGTTACCAATATTTATCTGGAACCTTCTCTGGTGCATCCTCAAACCCATGGATTACACCAATGTCATCATCTATTATTATATATGGTACTTCTCTAATGAGTAATGAATGGCTTTATCCTTTATATACATATTCATTGTAATATGAAGCTGGTCCATCTGGGTATATTCCATCCAGTACAATTTCAACTAGACTCCCGTCATTTGGAGAACAATATATTCCATCTTATTATACTCTTCATGTTAGGGGGAAACCTATGGTCACCCATTTTGATATTAATCCATTGTTATTTGGTCATCCTAATGTTGGAATGATTGTTTGTCAGTAGCAGCCCACTCTACCCATCCAACCACAAACGGTTGTGCAATCATATCGACTAGTTCAACCTGTTACACTCACATCTACTACACTTGATAATACATCCTTACCCCTGTTACAGGCTCAAAATTATGTACCTCAACTGTCGTAGGCGAGTCCTTCCACCCAATACCCTCAAGTATTGGGCCCTCAGACTCCAACTCCTTCGACTGGTTTACAACAACCTCCTGTATCCGGAATTATGTATCACAAGATGGAATATCCTATTATGGGATGTCGCAGCCACAACCGAGTTTTACCTATTCACAACCAAATCCAAGATATTCTAGTTTTGGTTATAATAGTGGTGGACAGACACCTTGGCAGCCACAAGCACAAATGTAACAACCCTCATTTCAACAAGTAGCTTACCTAGGTTTTGATTAACAGAATACTCAAGATTTTTCTTATCAAAACAAGCACTATCTGGGTTACCAACAAAAAATTCCTTATGTTGGTGCTTAAAGGCCTGTTTCCCAAGCAATTCCATCATACCCTGGCTATGCTCAACCTAACTTAAATCGACAGTTTCCCTTTGTTGCAACATTAGAATTACCTGATTTAAACTGGCTTACAAACGATCCAATCAGCTATGCTCCTTGGTGGTTGATGATACCACATAAATTACCCTTGGATATTCTTAAGTTCAATGGAAACCCTGGGGAAGACCCATCGCATGTTATGACTTATTATTTATGGTGTTCATCCAACTCCTTAAATGATGACTCCGTTCAACTACATCTTTTCCAGCGTATGCTCACTGCTCATGCCGCGATATGGTACATTGAATTACCAAGAGATTCGTTTGATCATTTCACTTCCCTGGATACTATATTTTTGACCCACTTCCAATTACCCATATGATATGAAACTAGAACAAAACTCCTAACTAATTTTAAATAGACTAATTCTACTCGCATTTCTGATCATATTCATGAGTGGCATCGTCGTCGTAGAATGGTCAAGTCATTTGTTCCTTATCAGGTCCTTGTTGAGTGGTTCATTAATTCCCTGTTACCATCTATAATTGAGGATGTGGCTAAGGGTGGTTTCGTCACTGAATAGCAGGTCATTTCTCATGCCCAGTACTTAGAATTGATTTATACTCAGTCGGGCATGCTCTACGAGAAAATTCCCAACGCGTCGCGATCTAATTTTATTGTTCCTCCTCCATCTAAGGACTCTCATGGCGATGATGATATGATAGGTAATACAATGACACATCACTCTAATACATCTAATCTTGTACCTTCTTCTGAAATTCATGCCGTGTCATCTGAGAAAGGAAAAAGTGACAAGCGACCCAGAAGTAAGAAAAAGGGGAAATCGAAGAAAAAGAAAACTTCTACCCCACAGGAATGATCATATTATCAAAAAAATGGAAATTAGAAACCTCATTACCCTTGCATAATCTATAATAAGGAGAAATTTGTTCAAGACAGTCCTCAACGCGCCGAAGTCTCAAAATTGATTAAGACCTCGCATGCATCCGTTGTGTCGACAAATCCATTTCTGAATCCAGAAACAAATTTGGTTGCTACGGATCCAGATTCTAGTTCTGAAGTCCGTATGCTATATATTACAAAGCCAAAAACTGATGTTTTGGTGTCAACACAAAATAAATATTACGGTAGTCAGGGTACTGATCAAACTACTGCCTCGACCACGAATCCGTCTCCGGAATCTTTTTCGCCAACTGTTATTCCTGAGTTAACAATAAAGCCACCGAATGGATTCATCCATAAATTGACATTATGTTGGGTATGTGTTATATTATTTCCATGGCTACTCACACAGGGGGGGGGGGATATACTCCCCCTGTACGTTGTGTTGGGTGTAGCACAGGGGTCACAGGGGGAGTGACAGCCCCCCTGTTTAGGGTCCGGGGCAGCACCCCGGGAAATTTTTTTTGGAACCTATTTTTCAGTGGACAGACCCACCCATAGTTTTTTGCATTGGTTTGCACATGGTTTTAGGACATGATGGTTTTCAGCCCCTGGTATTTTGTAGATCCGGTCAAGGAAACTATGGTTATGTTATAATCCAGGGTTAATGGATTGGGGTTTATGTATGCTTCGGCATGTATATATATGTGTTGTAACACTAAAAGGAATATAATGAAAAATCAAGCCGGTCGTCCCGATTTGGGATCCATGGGAAAATATCTGTGTATATTTGTTTTATGTTTTATGCTCTCACTATTTTTTATTTTCTGTTTTTAAGATTCATTTGCAAATATTTTTTTTACAGGGTTAAAACTTACATTTGGTATCAGAGTTGTTTCAGCTCCAAGGGGATGCCTTTGCTACTGAGGGGTTTTTTGCTTGGGCTTGTGGTAGACTTTTTCTAGTGGGAGATCTACGGAATCGATTCTTGCAGTGAAAGAATATGGCGAGCAGTGGAAAGATAAATATTGAGAAATTTAATGGTCAGAGTTTTGATTTGTGGAAGCTCAAGATGGAGGATCTGCTGGTGGATAAAAACTAGTGGATTGCGGTAGATCAGGTACTAAACCAATTTCATTGTCATATGAAGACTAGAAAAAGCTGGATCGGAAGGCAAAGAGCACAATACAGTTGTGTGTCTCAGATTCGGTATTGCTGAATGTATCGGGGGAAGCTACGACGAAGAATTTGTGGGACAAACTTAGGACTTAGTACCAATCTAAGTCTCTGGTGAATAAATTGTTTCTACATAAAGAGTTGTATAACCTTAGGTTGAAGGATGGGGACTCGATGATAGAGCATCTAAACGCCTTCAATACTGTGGTAAGTCAGTTGTCAACTGTTGATATTAAAATCTCAGATGAAGACAAGTGCATCAATTTGTTGTGTTCTCTACCAGACTTGTGGGATATTATGGTTATTGAAATAGGTAGCAATACAACTACCTTGAATTTTGATGACATTGTCTCAGCCTTGCTGTCGGAGGAAATGAGATGGAGAAATATGGAGGGTCAGAATGGAGATGCCTTATCTGTATGAGGAAGGTCCCAGAATAGAAACAAGAATAAGGTTTCCAGTGGGAGATCTAAATCTAGAGGGAGATCTAAATCTCCTGGAAAGTTTGTAAAGGTGTGCTGGAAATGCTGAAAGGAAAGGCACTATAAAAAGGATTGCAGATCTAAAGCTCCTGAGAAAGGAAAGGGATCTGATGATGCTCCTTATATAGATGCAAAAACCACCTTAGATGAAGGTGGGGATGTGTATTTGGCTTCTTCTTCAAATACACATGTAGACCATGAGTCATGGTTGATTGACTCGGGTGCATCCTTTCACTTCACTTCCCATAGGGAGTGGTTCTGTGAGTATGAGAAATATTATGGTGGTGATGTCTTCTTAGGTGATGATAGGAGGGAAAAAATCATTGGATGTGGAAAATTCAAGTTGAAGCTGCAAGGTGGAAGGATTAGAACACTTCCTGGTGTTCTACACATTCTTGCATTGGCCAAAAATCCGATTTCTGTAAGCAAGATGGTTGATGCAAGTGTAAAAACAGTGTTCAAGAAAGATACTCGTAAGATGGTCTGGGGAGCACTGGTAGTAATGTGGGGATTTTGGATTGGAACTATGTACAAGCTTCAAGGAAACACTATTATTGATGGGTGCAACAGTTCTGTGGTTCTCGAAAGTGGAGTGGAAAGCCTAGCGGTCTCTAGAAAAAATACCATGATATGGCATCAAAGGCTTGGACATATTGGAGATAAGGGCCTTCGGATACTGCATGGAAATGGCATGGTATAAGTTATGTCTAATGGTTCTATGGATTTCAATTTTTGTGAACAATTTGTATATGGGAAGCAGAATCGGGTGAGTTTTCCTTATGGTGCTAAGAAGGCGAACACGATATTAGAGCTTGTGAACAGTGATGTGTTTGGACCTGTCTCGATTCCATCACTGGGTAAGTCTGTGTACTATGTTTCATTCATAGATGACTTCTCAAGGAATACATGGATATGTTTCTTGAAAAAGAAATATGAAGTCTTTGACAAATTTAAAGAATATAAGGCTCTAGTGGAAAACCATACAAAGAAGAAGATAAAGGTGTTGAGGACAGATAATGGTGGGGAGTTCTACAAGAAGGAATTTGAAGAGTTCTGTAAGAAGTGTGGTATAGAATGGCAGAAGACTACTCCATACACACCTTAGAAAAATGGAGTTGTGGAAAGAATGAATATAACGTTGATGGAAAAGGCAAGAAGCATGCTCAGTGGTACCGGGTTAGGACAAGAAATCTGGGCAGAGGTAGTGGAGACTGCATGTTACTTGGTTAAAAAATCACCTTCATCAACGTTGGAGGATAAGACTCCACATGAGATATGGACTGGTAAGAAACTCTCTCTTTCACGTGTGAGGGTATTTGGATGTGATGTGTTAGGTCTCTGTAATTTATTAGCAAGATTGGGAGAGTCCAATCACAGAGTTAACATCATTTCAACCAACTTTGGGATTCTAGGATCTAGCCCTCCTGAATCCGGAGAGGGATCTCTCCAATATGCACAAAGATGGATATTGTCTTTGAAAAGCTTAAGGTAATGATATTAGGCTAGTTATGAAGGCCAAGGGTTTTGTTTTGTTTTTGATGGTTGAGCATGAAATGTTACTTGAAGGGAAAGTCCTAAGTGTAAAAAGTTTCAAAAGTGAGAAGTTGCAAGCAAATAGAACAATTTTGGCAGATAGATAGATATAACGCTGGTTTTTAGTCCATTGGGCTATGGAGTCATATCTGGGCTTTAATTGAGCAACAACATCAAGAGTGATCCAAGGGGCAAGTCATCTATACCACAATATTTTTGAGTTTAAAATGATGGAATGGAACAATAAAGTGTTAGAGGGATGGAAACTGATGATAATTTCTCAGAGGATTTATAGTCAGTCCAAACAAGAAAATCCTCTTAAGTAACTGTTTAAAACCAACCAAGGACAGGGCTAACCATAGACTTCTTGGGCAAGTTCTTATTAAAGTAGCTTAATTGACAAACAATCCAGTGATCCACATAATCACCTTCAAAAAGTATGAAAACATATAAGAGAAACGAAGTGTAACTTAAGATCAGATAAAGTACTTTTAAACCTAGTTTTCTTTCAGTCAACATCAAGGGAAACTTTCAGAATCTGCCTTTGGAGAAAAAGATCTAGGAATCAGGGCAAACCATATCTTCTCTAGTCTAAATTTCATAGAAAATAATGGAAATAACATTCAAGAACAATGTTTGAGAAAAAAGAAGGACGAGGGAACACCAACATTCCTAACTGTTTAAACTGTATTGAATCATTCTTAAATAAAAAAATTTGAAGAAAACATCAAGATAAAGATTTCTCAGCCAGAGAAGGTTACTGATATACAGAAAATCCTAACCCTGTTTAAACTGTTCTTTACAGAGGAATATGAACAATATGGCATACATATAAGGAAAACAATTTAACAAAGAAAGAAGAACTTCACCGGTGATATAGACCAGGATCTCAAGAAACAACTTTTATATTGATGTCAAACTAGTTACAATATTTAGGTCCAATGTTGCAGTTCAGCAATCATCTTCACTATTCAACCTAACTACTCTATCACAAACAGAGCTTCAAGGGCCAGTGAACACTATGTACAAATATAAGTCTCCAGCTCAAGTGTATTTCAAAGTTCTGCAACCAACAATTTCTCATCTTCTTCTGAGGTGTTTATAGAAGAATGAGGAGGTGATCTGAGAAAATATCTCTCAGGATAATTAATACAGGTTCAAGACTTCTCGGCCTTTTGAGGGGCTCGAGGGAGAAATTTACAGGTGGATCACTGTATTAACTTTTTTACAATAAATATCAAAGCTTAGTGGGAACTTTATTTGACTTTGAGGCTCTGTACGCTATGTGGAGTAACTCCTCGGCTGCGCTGGAGGCAAATATCAGATTTTCTTCGATAACTTCGGCCTCTGTTTGAATGCTTTGAGGCAACAGGTGGCTCGGTGGTAGCTGAGGAATCAATTCGCCTCAGATGTGGTAGTGGAGGCTTTCTGTCTGATAAAACACTTTAGGTTTTCTTTTAAACTGTGTTTTAGATTGGGGATTAGGCTTTTGATAACTGTCTTAGCCGTAATCCCTATAAAAACTGTCTTCGATCTTCATTTGATGTGCTTTGTCTTCAAAACTGATACCCTTTAACTATGTTTGAATTAAAATAGTGTCTTTTTAATGTGTAGAGCCGCACTGGGCTTTACGGCACCAATACTCATAGAGTACTGATGAAACATGGAATGGAGCCCCGTGGATGGCTTCTCTTTACTAAAACGAGGGCATGAGAATCGTCATTCCCAGCCCTCGGCATTTCTTCGTGATACAATGGAAAACCATTTAAAACACCTGCATCAAACACAAAACAATTAAGAAATCCTGCGAAAATAGGTTAAACTGCTTCAAATGGCGGGGAAAGAGCGTAGCCATTGGATAAAAATATCTAACGGTGGAGATCGGCGCAAAACAGGAAAATGAGAGCGGGGAGAAGAAATAAGGCGAGGTGGTTTTGGACCGTCCGATCCGGACACGTGGACGGTCCAGATCTAATCGGAGGATTGTAATCGGAGGGGAGAAACAAAAGGAGCGATTGGAAAATGCCGATGCGATTGCGCGATCGGGGGACTAGTGCGATCAAGCGATGACCGTTGGATCAGAAAGGGGATGGACGGCCGGGATCAAATCAAAAGATTTCAATCGGGGTGGCGCTACCGGGCTTTGCGATTGCGATCAGAAATGGGTTTGCGATTAAGCGATAACCGTTGATCTCGGGTTCAGATCAACGGCGGGGATGTAATCGGAGGGGCAGTGCGATCGGGGGATCGGGAGAGGACTTGTGATCGGAAGTTGCGGTTAGAAACTTGCGATTGAGCGCTGACCGTTAGATCTGAGGGTCAGATCAACGGCGGGGAGCGAATCGGAGGAATCGCAATCGGAGGTCGCAGACGTGGGCATGCGATTGCGCAATCGGGGAAAGTTGCGATGCGATTTTGCGTGGACCGTTGGATCGAAGGACTAGATCAATGGTCAGGATTGCTTCGACTTACGCACCGGCGGAAAAACCTTTAAACATATGAAAACCAAAGTTTTTGCAATAAAAACAAGTTATAATGGATCGGGCGGAAAATATATAAGTAAAGGAAAAAAGGCGCCCGATTGCGGGGCCGGTGGTTTTCACGGAATGTAATATGCCCGGGAGTATAAAGACAAGGGCCAATCGCAATCGGGCCATTGAGCCTGGTCTTTCCGATCAACCCATTGTGTTGTTTCCGATTGCAATTGCGCGATCGGCGCTTTTCAATCAACCCATTTATATTTATCACGTGATTTTAAATTTTTAATTTAAAACTTCGGGAAGTGGGTTTTTGGGTTTATAAAGGAAATCTGTACTTGGGAATGGAATATTACAAGCTTTAAGCGCCAAGGCAGGCTCTATGGTTATATGAGAAAATAATATGATCGGGGGTTTTATATGAAAGGCTAATCGCAATCGGAGTTTTGTAATGGTTAAAAGACATGCACCCTTGGATATTTGCGATCCGATTAGCACCGAAAAGCTTTGGCATTTGGTTTTGACACATGGGAATGTGGGGGGAAGTGGTTTAGGACTTAGCCCAAGGGGCTTAGGTCCATAGCAATAAAACTTTGTTTTTTATAAAAAATTTCAAGGTTTTAAATGGATTTGGGGGTTTCGGCACAGCTCAAGAAGAAGTTGTAAACCATGTCAGGAGGATTTTCACGAATGGAGGGAGAAACTTATGAAAAGTAGAGGAATAATATGGAGAAAAAAGGGGGAGAAAATGAAGGTTAGCTATGAGTGGGAGAAAGGGGAAAAATGATGGTTTCTTCAGCAGTTTCTTACAGGAAAATCAGCAGAATTAATAGGAACAGTAATGAGGATTTTGGACAGAGGCATGAGGCCTACAAGGAGTCTTCAAGAGCCAACAAATTTTTAGTGATAAAATTTGTTCCTTGGAGGCTCCAAAAGTCTTAGCCACCTTTTGGTATAACAAAATATTATAGGTGGCTAACAGTGGCTCCACTTGGGGATGGTGCCTTCTTGAAGGCATCAAGAACTTTAGACTTGCATCTTCTGGGAGGTTGATTAGTTGCCTCATCCATCGGGCTACCTTCCTGTGATTTGAATGATCTTCTCTAAAAACATATTTGGCAGCCATGAAAATGAGGGACCTTCATCAACAAGCTTTCTACCTACCCAATCCTACAGATCTAACATTTTTTCTTCTTAGAGTGCACTTGGATTGGCAAACTCTCTTACAACATTTTGTTCTTTTGAAAGCATAAAAACTAATCTAATTCTACTCCTTATTTCTCCCTGAGCTCAGATTAAATAGTTGAGCTTAGATATTTCTCTACCTAATCTACTGTCTGTTGGGATTTAGCTGTCCAACAGACTTTCATTCTCTAAATTCTATAACAGAAATTTAAAAATAGTCAAGTCAAGATTGAGCTGTTTGACTTGCTATGATCTATGGCATAAGAACAAGCTACACATAGATTATTATTTTGCAGAAATTTAACATCAAAAATTGAAGGCTTAAGATCTGAAAGCTTCTTATTATGGCCTTCTCTCTTCTTTTCATAGCTCTGATTTTTATTTTTTCTGTGAGCTATCTTTGCCTTTCTTCTGGTTCATGTTTTGAGCGGATTAGAACCAGGTCTTCATATCTCTAGACTCAATAAAAAACAATTTTGAGTCATCTCTCTTTGGAAACTTTGGTTCAGATTTTGAGTTTGTTTAAACCTTAATTTCTATCCTAATCTATCTACTGATAAGCCAAGATTACACAGTTTGGCAAATCAAATTCCCTACCCTACCGGCAGACAATTGGAAAGCTAGCCAGTCAAGATTAAACTGTTTGACTAACTAGAAGTGTGTTTTCAGGAGTGGCATTTGAGCTTGCACACTTTCAGATTTATTTCTCTTTTTTGGTATGGGGCTATACCTTTTTTTTTTTGACAAATCTGCCCTCTTTTTATTTTTTCTCTGTTTTTGTATTTTCTTGATTTTTCATAACTTTGAATGCAACGGTGAATGAAGTGTTACAATGGGAAAAGAAAAATAAAAGGCTTCAGAACACAAAATGATTTAAGAAAGGTAATGCTTAAGCATCCTGCCATTGACAGGACCCCCAAACAATTCTGCTCCATTCAGCTCTTGTAAGAAGAATGCATTGTTTCCAGCAATTGAATGAATAGAGTAAGGGCCAATCCATAGATTGTCAAATTTACCATGCTTTCCCTTGTCTTCCCTCTTTGAGTCCCACTTTAAAACTTTGTCCCCAACCTTGAAACTGCTGGCCTTTGTTCTTCTATCAGATATTCTCTTGATACTGTCTTGTTTCTGCAATGCTTTGTTATACACTTCCTCTCTGGTCTGTTGAAGATGAATGGTCTGATTTATTCTCCTGTTCATGTCATTTTCTTCAGTCTGCAGTTCTTGGATCAACTTCATAACTGGTACACCCAGGCTATTAGGAAAAATTGCATCTGTACCATACACAAGCTGGAAGGGTGACATACCAATGGATTTCTTCAATGTTAATCTGTCAGCCCAAAGTGCATGGATCATCTTTGTGTGCCAAGACTTCTTGTTGTCCTCCAACAGTTTCTTTATTATATTCACTAAGCTTTTTTTGGAAGATTCTGCAAGTCCATTACCTTGAGGGTAATAGGCTGTGGAATTCCCTAGTGTTATCTGGTATTTATGACAGAAGTCAACCATTTTCTTTGATCCAAATGCTGCTGCATTATCAGTGATAATTTTGGAAGGACAGCCAAATCTAGAGAGAATATTAGTCTCCACAAATTTTATGATAATTGAATCATTGGCCTGCCTACAAGGAATGGCTTCTATCCACTTAGTGAAATAGTCTGTGGCAGTAAGGATCCATCTATGTTGGGCAGAAGATGAGGGATGGATTTCTCCTATGAAGTCAAGTCCCCACTGTTGAAATGGAGCTTCAACAGTGATTGGATGCAATGGAAGGGGAAGCAATTTTCTTTTGCCTTCGAATAGTTGGCATTTATGGCAAGTAGTGTTCATCTTGTGCACATCAGGAAAAAGAGTAGGCCAATAGAAACCAGCCCTCAGAATTTTTTTGGCTGTTGACTTCCAATATAAATGACCTCCACACTCTCCTTCATGGAATTCCTGCTTAATCTTTTCTGCATCAAACTCAGGCAAACATTTAAGCAATACACCACTTGCATTTTTCCAATAAAGAAATTTATCAATAATGCAATAGTTTACAGCTTTTAACTTTAGGAATCTTGCCTTTGTTTTTGATAAACCAGGAGGTGTATTTAGATTAAGCAAAACATAAATGATATCAGCATACCAAGGAGAATTCATAACATGGTTTTCAACAATAGGAGTTGAGAATTCTTCTTGGTTATCCAAAGCATTAATCATGTTAATATCAAGAACTTTACAATTTGATTTAGCCATTAATTTAGCTAGACCTTGGCCTTTGATGAGCTTAGTGGGTTTTATCTCTAAATCATATTCAAGAATAACAGAAATCCACTTACCTCTCTTACCATCTGGGTCCTGTGTTAGAATGTCTTTAACAACTGAATTAGGGACAAAGGCAATGATGTGTGAGTGAAGGATGTATACTCTGAATTCTTTCAATGCTTTAACCAAAGCAAAAGATTTCTTTTCCATAATGTTATACTTCAAAGGGGCATCCCTCAATGCCTTGCTAAAGAATGCAATAGGCTGCTCTTGTCCTTGTGGATTTTTCTGTAAAAGGACAGCAGCAATAGTATGTTCTGATGCAAATGAGAAGATATAAAAATATTTTGAAAAATCAGTGCTTATGAGAACCGGTGTTTTGGTTAATGCTTGTTTCACCAGCTCAAAAGATGTCTTTGCTTCCAAGGTCCATTTTATCCCTTGCTCCTTCTTCAACATGTTTGTGATATTTCTAAGGAGCTTTGCCAAGTTAGGGATGAACCTTCTCAAAAAGTTAATCTTTCCAATGAAAGACTGCAACTCCTTGATATTTCGAGGATGAGAGATTTGCAATATAGCCTCAATCCTCCTTGGATCTATCTTTATACCCTCTTCTGAAATAATGTGTCCAAGAAGCTTACCTTCTTGGAGACCAAATAGTGTCTACTTAGGGTTTAAAGATATTCCAAACCTTCTGCACTTCTCGAAAACCTTTCTTAAATGTTCTAAATGTTCTTCATCTGTTTTTGAAAACACAGTGACATCATCTAGATAGATAATGATGAAGAAGCCCAATTCTTTCGAGAATGCTATGTCCATGGCTCTCTGAAAGGTTGCTCCAGCGTTCATTAGACCAAAAGGCATCTTCACATATATGAAAGTACCCCATGGAGTAGTGAAAGTTGTCTTTAATTGATCAGCAGGGTGAACTAAAATCTGATTATACCCTGAATAGCCATCAAGCAACGAAATCCTTTTAGACCCTACCACCCTTTATAAAATGTGATCCATTTTTGGTAAAGGGTAGTTGTCTTTTAACGAAGCTTTGTTTAAGTATCTAAAGTCTATACAAAGCCTGATTTCTCCAGTCTTCTTCCTAACGGACACCAGATTAGATACCCACTCAGAATATCTAATAGGGACAATAATGCCAGCATCATACATTTTCATGATCTCCTTCTGAACCAATGGCAACTAGACAGGGTTTATTCTGCGCAGTTTCTGTTTAAATGGTTTTTGGTTTTCTTTAAGAGGGATTTTGTGCTGTATTATTTTAGTGTCATAGGATTTAAGATCTTCGTAACTCCATGCAAAAACATCAGAAAATTCCTTGAACAGCTCTATGTATTTGAGTTTAATGTGAGCTGGCAAAGTTTTGGATAGTTTGATCATTTTCGGTTTCTCTTTACTGCCAATATTGCATTCTTCCACTTCAGTCTCTACAGGCTCCAGTTTTGGCTTATTTGCCACATCGTTAAAATCGAACAACTCCTCTAAAGGTGTTAGACCACTCGGCAAACTTTCACCTTCAGAATGCAGAGTTTGTAATTCTTCCGTTTCTAACTCTGCACTCAATTCTGTTTTGTTTCTAAGTTTGCTAGACAATAGATTAATATTAGCAGGTTGAGGAGACGATTCTTCTTCACCAAGAAAGTTTTCTTCACTGCAGTCTGTATCATAATCTGAATCTGAACTGTGCAGTTCGAACTCATTTATGAATTGCATAAAGTCTTCTATTTGTTTGTCATTGTCAAACACTTGCCAATATTTTTCGTTATCAGGCACTGCTGGTCTAAATTTTATCGGAGTTGTGTTGTCTCCAGTCTCATATGGCGTTAGACATGTCCTGGCCACAAAAGCTAAATTGTGGGCCGCAATGTTCTTTTTCCTTGGGATGAAACTCAGGTTTGACTCCTCAAATGTTGTCAAAAGTTCCATGACATCATTCCGATAGGCTCTAAGTCTAGGATGATTCACATTATACTCCCCATTGACTTGCCTAATGATTAACTCAGAATCCCCGTACACTTTAATTTTTCTGGCTCCTAATTTCTTCAAGAGATGCAAGCCTAAGAGAAGGGATTCATATTTTGCTATGTTGTTGGAACACTGAAAGTTTAATTTGCATGAGATGCATTCTGTGTGGTTGTTTTCAGTGTTAATGATCCAAACCCCTGCACCAGCATTATTTCTAGTGCATGACCCATCAAAATACATACTCCATAAAGGACTGTCTTTGGTTTCGTCTGTTTGGCGATTTTCCTTTTTAACTATGGTGCCTTCTGACTGTTCATGATTAGCAGCACCCAATTGAATTTGTTTTGACTCCTCAAATTCTTCAATAGATTGAGGGATGATGCCAGAAATGTTAGGGGTATTTTCTGGGTTGTTAAGTTCTAAAAACAATGGACTCATGATCGGTAAATCAAGACCTATGCTTTGTTTACTAATGTTTTCACATGTAGCAAACTATTTGGACACTTCTGCGTTATTATACTCTTCTTCCCTGTCGGCCTTTAATTCTGTTAAAGTGACTTGCTCACTAAGAGTTTCATTGTTAAACATGATAAAAGAATCAAGGCCTGTATTGACAGAATATATAGGAGAGTTTCGTGGTCTGTCTTGACTTGTAACCGTGTATTGCATATGAGACTCCCTGTAAAGTCTTCTGGTTTGATTGAAAACCGGGATGGTCGCATATGTCATGTCCATCCGCATAGTCCCCTGTAACTTAGCTCCCCAGGATCTTGATAATAGCATTCCATACTTTGGGGGGACATCAGCCACAACAATGTCCATGAGTAAACATTTGGCTGGAATCTGGGCTAGGTTAACACAGAGGTCTTTGATCAATCCTAGACATTTTACTCTACTTGAGTCAAAGGAGTATAGGTCTTTGTAGGGTCTGGTAATTTCTAAACCAAGGCTCTCCATCACAGCTTTAGGCATTAAATTATGAGAAGCCCCGGAATCATGCATAGCGTTGTGTATAATCTTGTCATGAATGTTCAAACTTACATAAAAGGGAGGAACTGGTCCTTCTTGAAACTTCCCTTCAATCTTAGGGCCAAAAATCAACTTTGGTTGGTCGTCACTAAGATTAATTGTATCTCCATTTTCCTCTATATTTAAAACCTTCAAAATTTGGTTCCTATATACATGTTGGGCAGCTAACTCAGTTAATGGAACAGAGATTTTGATCTTTAAGATTTCCTGTTCCAGGCTGAAAGGAGTTTGATTCTTTGAAGCACTTGTTTCAACCTTATTAGTTGTCACTCTATCAACAATTACAGCTTGCCGATTTGTTTTATTTGACACAACTGTTGTAGAAGGAGTACTAGCTGAAGTGTTAGTACTGCTGATGTCTGCACTCTGTTTTTCAGAATTTTGAGTGTTTTTATCTTTATCCTTACCAGAATTATTAGCCACTGTTTTTTCTTTTTGTTTGGCTATTTTGGGCTTGGCTGCAGTGCTGCTTTGAGATGATTTGTCAGAGGTTTTGGTGTTGGGGGCTTGTTGACTGGTCTTGCTTCTAAGGTCATATTCTCTTTGAGGTTCTATGACGACATTTTCCATGTCTTGATAATCATTTTCATTACCATCTCTTTTGTCATCATAAGGAGTGTAAAGACCTTGTTTTCTATCATAATGAACTTCCAAGTCATCATCCTCTTCCTCAAACATGTTGATATCCTCTTCCTCTGTTATGTCTTCTATTTCTTCAACCTCACTTACATAGTTTTGATGAAAGGGAGGGGTGATCTGTTGATCATCTTCCCTGGGTCTGTTGGAGGTTGGTTCCTTCTAACATTCTGATTCTGGTTCTGGTTTCTATTTTGAGGAGCAGTTTGATTTTTATTTGCTTGTGCTCTCTTAATTATGCTCATCTCTTTCATTATTTCTTCCATCATTCTCTCCATTTTTGAGTTCAAAGTAGAAGGTGTGGATTCCTCTCTAAAAGATACTCTCTTTTCAGATTTCATTCTTGCTCTCTTCTCCATTAGGTTGACTTCCACAGAAAGAGCACCCCTTTGCATATCTTCGAGAGTCGCAAAATCTCTCTCTTAAAGAATAGGTCATGTCAGCGTCAAAACCTTCAGGAAATTTGTCTAAAGCAGAGCCTTGTGGAGGTTTTAGTTCCGGGGAGAGTGCATTATATACACTGTTAAATCTGGTACAATAAGCTTGTACACTTTCCCCTGGATTCCTACGAAGGTTGTTGTAACCAGCAAGAACTTGGAGAGGATTCTTCTTCACTTCCCATTTGTTCAGGAAAGTTTGATGAAAGGCCTAAAGATAATTAATAGTACGGGGGGCCAAACCTTTAAACCATTTTCTCACTTCTCCCCCTAAGATCTGAGAAAATAATCTAAGTTTAACAGAATCATCATAAATTTCATTTCGGTCAAAATAGTCATTCATCTTATCCACATGCTGTGATGCAGTTGTAGCATTGTTAGCATCATACAATGGAATTTTGGACTGGTAGTCCTGTGGGAGATTGACTAATGGTGCGGGAAGAACTGGGGGAGCATACCATGCATCCATGGCAGGAGGTGGAGGTAGATTTACAGAAGGGAAAGTGGGCTGAGGTGTAGTGGTTTGAACAGTGGATGTAGGGTGAGTATAAGTGGATGGACCAGGAGTAGACTGTTGAGATGATCTTGGATGAGAGACACCTAAATTGTGAAGGAAATGTAAATCAGGAGGTGCTGTTTCTCTGCCACCAGGATGTTCACTTGTTTCAGGAGATGAAAGTGAAGATTCAGAGTCTAACTGGATTATATCATCAAACGACCTAGTCCTAAATGGATTCACTAAGTCAGCTTGTGATTGTTGTAGAGCTGAAAGATTTTCAGGGACTGAATTAGCTCTCAAGGGTGATCTGAAAACAGTTAATAATTTAACCTTAGGAGACTTCCAAAGGATACTTTCTGGATTATCAACTATCTTAGATGGGTTAGGGTCTGGATGGGCTCTAGTGTGAATCTTTTTAGAAGCCACTATGCTATGTTGTTTAGACCCAAATAAACAAGAAAAGTTCAACCAGATATGACAATCTTGGAGAGGTTAACTAATCTGTTTTCACAATTTTAATCCTACAATCCTCTAACTAAATTTGAATGATACTATAATGATAAGGGTTCTTCCCAGTGGAATCTTAAGGTCTGTTTAAGGATTGTGGATTCGCCAAGTGGAAATTTTTAGCTCCTTTCAGAGGTAAAAGGTCTTATGGTCCACCACCATGTTTATTTAATTCCAATCTGAAATATTTTTAGGTTTTTCTAAGTCATTTTTCAGTTTTGTGGTTGTTAAGAATATCCTAACATTGTTTAAAAACTTAGCTAAGGTTGCGAGACAAAGGCAGTCTACTCTTATGGCTAAGCCAGCTGATTTTTCAAGGTTAGACGAAGTCTTAAGAGAAACCTAGGGTTTACCTAGTTTGTCACTGATTCAAACAAGTTTCATCATAATTACCTATCTTAGGCAGTGCTTGAAAAGGCCGTTTTTTACTCTCAAAGTGTTCTTGAATAAAGGGTTTTCTGAGGTATTAAAAACACTCATTCCCCAGCGGAGTCGCCAGAAATGTTAGGTCCTGGTGGCTCAAGCTGGTTAATAAAGCAAGCGCTCTATGAACCCAACCGCAAGCTTCTTTATGAATGGAGTTGAATGTAAAAGACTATGAGTTTTGTTCCCCAGCGGAGTCGCCAGAAATGTTAGGTCTCTGTAATTTATTAGCAAGATTGGGAGAGTCCAATCACAGAGTTAACATCATTTCAACCAACTTTGGGATTCTAGGATCTAGCCCTCCTGAATCCGGAGAGGGATCTCTCCCATATGTACAAAGATGGATATTGTCTTTGAAAAGCTTAAGGTAATGATATTAGGCTAGTTATGAAGGCCAAGGGTTTTGTTTTGTTTTGGATGGTTGAGCATAAAATGTTACTTGAGGGGAAAGTCCTAAGTGAAAAAGTTTCAAAAGTGAGAAGTTGCAAGCAAATAGAACAGTTTTGGCAGATAGATAGATATAACGCTGGTTTTTAGTCCATTGGGCTATGGAGTCATATCTGGGCTTTAATTGAGCAACAACATCAAGAGTGATCCAAGGGGAAAGTCATCTATACCACAAGATTGTTGAGTTTTAAATGATGGAATGGAACAATAAAGTGTTAGAGGGATGGAAACTGATGATAATTTCTCAGAGGATTTATAGTCAGTCCAAACAAGAAAAGCCTCTTAAGTAACTGTTTAAAACCAACCAAGGACAGGGCTAACCATAGAATTCTTGGGCAAGTTCTTATTAAAGCAGCTTAATTGACAAACAATCCAGTGATCCACATAATCACCTTCAGAAAGTATGAAAACATATAAGAGAAACGAAATGTAACTTAAGATCAGATAAAGTACTTTTAAACCTAGTCTGCTTTCAGTCAACACCAAGGGAAACTTTCAGAATCTGCCTTTGGAGAAAAAGATCTAGGAATCAGGGCAAACCATATCTCCTCTAGTCTAAATTTAATAGCAAATAATGGAAATAACATTCGAGAACAATGTTTGAGCAAACAGAAGGATGAGGGAACGCCAACATTCCTAACTGTTTAAACTGTATTGAATCATTCTTAAATAAACAAATTTGAAGAAAACATCAAGATAAACATTTCTCAGCTAGAGAAGGTTACTGATATATAGTAGGTCCTAACCCTGTTTATACTGTTCTTTACAATAGAATATGAACAATATGGCATACGTAGAAGGAAAAACAATTAACAAAGAAAGAGGCACTTCACCAGTAATATAGACCAGGATCCCAAGAAACAACTTGTTATTGATGTCAAACCAGTTACAGTCTTCAAGTCCAATGTTTCAGTTCAACAATCATCTTCACTATTTAGCCTAACTACTCTATCACAAACAGAGCTTCAAGGGCCAGTGAACACTATGTACAAATATAAGTCTCCAGCTCAAGTGTATTTCAAAGTTCTGCAACCAACAATTTCTCATCTTCTTCTGAGGTATGTATAGAAGAATGAGGAGGTGATCTAAGAAAATATCTCTCAGGATAATTAATACAGGTTCAAGACTTCTCGGCCTTTTGAGGGGCTCGAGGGAGAAATTTACAGGTGGATCACTGTATTAACTTTTTTACAATAAATATCAAAGCTTAGTGGGAACTTTATTTGACTTTGAGGCTCTATACGCTGTGTGGAGTAACTCCTCAGCTGCGCTGGAGGCGAATATCATATTTTCTTCGATAAATTCGTCCTCTATTTGAATGCTTTGAGGCAACAGGTGGCTCGGTGGTAGCTGAGGAATCAATTTGCCTCAGATGTGGCGGTGGAGGCTTTCTGTCTGATAAAACACTTTAGGTTTTCTTTTAAACTGTGTTTTAGATTGGGGATTAGGCTTTTGATAACTGTCTTAGCCTTAATCCCTATAAAAACTATCTTCGATCTTCATCTGCTATGCTTTGTCTTCAAAACTGATACCCTTTAACTGTGTTTGAATTAAAACATTGTCTTGTTAAGGTGTAGAGCTGCGCTGGGCTTTACGGCACCAATACTCATAGAGTACCAACGAAACATGGAATGGAGCCCCGTGGATGGCTTCTCTTTACTGAAACGAGGGCATGAGAATCGTCATTCCCAGCCCTTGGCATTTCTTCGTGATACAATGGAAAACCATTTAAAACACCTGCATCAAACACAAAACAATTAAGAAATCCTGCGAAAATAGGTTAAACTGCTTCAAATGGCGGGGAAAGAGCGTAGCCGTTGGATAAAAATATCTAACGGTGGATATCGGCGCAAAACAGGAAAATGAGAGAGGGGAGAAGAAATAAGGCAGGGTGGTTTTGGACTGTCCGATCCGGACATGTGGACGGTCCAGATCTAATTGGAGGATTGTAATCAGAGGGGAGAAACAAAAGGAGCGATTGGAAAATGCCGATGCGATTGCGCGATCGGGGGACTAGTGCGATCAAGCGATGACCGTTGGATCAGAAAGGGGATGGACGACCGGGATCAAATCAAAATATTTCAATCGGGGTGGCGCTACCGGGCTTTGCGATTGCGATCGGAAATGAGTTTGCAATTAAGCGATAGCCGTTGATCTCGGGTTCAGATCAACGGCGGGGATGTAATCGGAGGGGCAGTGCGATTGGGGGATCGGGAGAGGACTTGCGATCAGAAGTTGCGGTTAGAAACTTGCGATTGAGCGTTGACAGTTAGATCTGAGGGTCAGATCAACGGCGGGGAGCGAATCGGAGGAATCGCAATCGGAGGTTGCAGACATGGGCATGCGATTGCGCAATTGGGGAAAGTTGCGATGCGATTTTGCGCAGACCGTTGGATCGAAGGACTATATCAATGGTCATGATTGCTTCAACTTACGCACCGGCGGAAAAACCTTTAAACATATGAAAACCAAAGTTTTTGCAATAAAAACAAGTTATAATGGATCGGACGGAAAATATATAAGTAAAGGGAAAAGGCGCCCGATTGCGGGGCCGTGGGATATATGAACTGTAATATGCCCGGGGCCTAATCCTTTAAAGGCCAATTTCAATCGGAACCATGGGCCTGGTCTTTCCGATCTACCCATTGTGAATTCTCCGATTGCGATTGCACAATCAGTCTTTTTGATCAACCCATTTTATATTTATCACGTGACTTTACGTTTTAACTTAAAACTTTCAGAAAGTGGGTTTTTGGGTTTACAAAGGAAAATATTGATCGGAGAGGGGCCCTTCAATGGTTCAGCGCCCGACTGCGGGCTCTATGGTTATATGAGAAATAATATGATCGGGGGTTTTATATGCAAAGGCTAATCGCAATCGGAGTTTTGCAATGGTTCAAAGACATGCACCCTTGGATATTTGCGATGCGATTAGCGCCAACAAGCTTTGGCATTTGGTTTTGACGCATGGGCATGTGGGGGGAAGTGGTTTAGGACTTAGCTCAAGGGGCTAAGGTCCATAGCAATAAAACTTTGTTTTTTAATGAAAAATTTCAAGGTTTTAAATGGATTTGGGGGTTTCAGCACAACTCAAAAAGAAGTTTTAAACCATGTCAGGAGGATTTTCACGAATGGAGGGAGAAACTTATGAAAATTAGGGAAATAATATGGAGAAAAAGGGGGAGTAAATGAAGGTTAGTTATGAGTGGGATAAAGGGGAAAAATGATGGTTTCTTCAACAGTTTCTTACAGGAAATCAGCAGAATTAATAGGAACAGTAATGAGGATTTTGGACAGAGGCATGAGGCCTACAAGGAGTCTTCAAGAGCTAACAAATTTTTAGTGATAAAATTTTTTCCTTGGAGGCTCCAAAAGTCTTAGCCACCTTTTGGTATAAAAAAATATTATAGGTGGCTAACATGATGCATATGTACATGTTCCAAAGGAGAAAAGGACCAAGTTGGATAATAAATCTGAAATGTGCATCTTTATTGCGTATAAGGATGGTTTAAAGGGTTACAAGCTTTGGAACCCAGAAACAAGGAAGGTTGTGTATAGCTGAGATGTGGTGTTTAGAGAGGTGAAATATGTTGTTAAACATGAAGTCCTACCAAAGGAACCTGAGAAGATAGAGTTTAAGCTAAAGGAGGATGAATCATACTCTACAATAGAAGAAGACTCAGAAGAGGAAGAGCCACAAACTCCAGTTGTCAGAAGATCAGTTCGAGAAAGAAGACAACCGAAAAGCTATAGTCCATCTGTTTTTTGTTCAAATTTTTCTTTAACTATGACTAATGATGAGCCCAAATCCATCAGGGAGGCAGTAGATTTAGAGGATGGAAAACTCTGGAAGGATGCCATGGTTGGTGAAATGGCGTCCTTGCATAAAAATGAGGCATGGGATCTGGTGGAGTTGTCGGCTGGAAGGAAGCCCATCGGAAGAAAATGGGTGTTTAAGAAGAAGATGAATGTAGAAGGCAAGGTGGAGAAATATAAAGCTCGGTTGGTAGCAAAAGGTTATTCCCAGCTGCTGAGAATTTATTTTGGTGATGTTTTTTCTCCTATTTCCAAAGTTAATTCTATTAGATTACTTTTATCTGTTGTTGCTGCATTTGATTTTGAGGTGGAAAATATGAATGTGAAGACAACATTTCTTCATGGGGATCTGGAAGAGGAGATCTACATGAAACAACCTAAAGGCTTTTTGGTGAAGGGGAAGAAAGAACTAGTATTGAGGTTAAATAAGTCTCTGTATGGGTTAAAGCAATCACCAAGGATGTGGTATTAGAAATTTTATACCTATATACGGGGACTTGGCTTCACCGAAAGCAAGGAGGATCACTCTGTTTATTTTAAATTAATTTGTGACTGTGTTATTTATTTGGTCTTATATGTGGATGATATGTTGTTGATTAGAAATTACAAAGAAATTATCCAATATCTGAAGACCCAACTATTCCCAAAATTCGACATGAAGGGTCTTGGTGCTGCAAACTATATTTTGGGCGTGGAAATTAAGAGAGATCAGGCAAAGAGGAAGATCTGGTTAAAACAGAGAAAGTATGTTGAGACTATATTGCAGAGGTTCAATATGCAAGATAGTAAACCAGTGAATGTTATGATTTCTATAGGTGTAAATATGTCTGTTGAACAGTGTCCCAAGACATAAGAAGGAGAGGAGGATATGTCTTGTGTTCCATATGCAAGTGCAGTGGGTAGCCTGATGTATGCAATGGTATGTACTAGACTAGACATTGCACATGCAGTGGAAGTATTGACCAGGTTTATGTCAAACCTAGGGAAGGAGCATTGTACAAAAATGAAGTGGGTTTTCAGATATTTGTGTGACACTAGTGATTATGGCTTGTGCTGCCAGGGAAGACCAGGATTGGAAAGAGTGATGGACATTCATGGTTTTGTTGATGCAGACTAGGCTAGAGATCTGGACCAAAGAATATATACAAGTGGGTATTTTTTTATCCTATTTGAAGGTGCAGTCAGTTGGATGAGTAAAAGACAACTCGTAGTGGCTCTTTCAACTATAGAGGCAGAATACATGGCAACCACTCATGCAAGAAAGGAAGCAGTTTGGTTGCAGAGATTGTGTTCAAGTATGGGGTTGGTAGAACAAGCTATAAGGATAGTCTGTGATAGCCAAAGTGAAATTTTCTTGGTTAATAACCCTTCTTATCATTCAAAGAAAAATCAAATTGATGTTCAATATCACTTTGTGAGAGATATGGTTGAGGCTAAAAAGGTGTTGCTGGTAAAGGTGAACACTTTGAAGAATGTTGAAGATGCATTGACGAAGTCTGTGAGAACTCAGAAGTTCTCTTGGTGTAGATAAACAATGGGTGTTGCAAAGCTGGGCTAATGACTAAGCTCTCATGTGGCCCCATATAGAAAGAAAACAACAAGTGGGAGAATGTTGGGTACATGTGTTATATTCTTTCCACAACTAGTCACGCGCGGGAGGGTCATAGGGGGGGGGAAATACCCTTCTGTACATTGCGCCGGGTGCAGTGGGGATATCATGGGGGGGCAGCAACCCCCCCTATTTAGGGTCTGTGGAAGTGCCCCAGGAAAAAAAAATTAGACCCTATTTTCCGGTGGGCGGACCCGCCCATCGTTTTGTGCATGGGTTTGCACATGGTTTTGGGGCATGATGGTTTTCAGCCCCTGGTATTTTTTACATCCGGTAAAGGGAACTACAGTTATGTTCTAATCCAGTGTTAATGGATTGGGTTTTATGTATGCTTCGGCATGTATATATATATGCTATAACACTAAAAGTAATATAATGAAAAATCAAGCTAGTCGTCCCGATTTCGGGTCCAGGGGAAAATATCTGTGTATATCTATTTTATGTTTTATGCTCTTGCTATTGTTATTTTATGTTTTTAAGATTCATTTGTAGATAATTTTTGTACAGGGTTAAAACCTACACATTCAATCCTCGAGCTAGAGCTTCTCAAAATTATAATATAGTTGAATATTTGGCTCAATCCCCTTCAGCTACGTCAACGCTTGAGGTAATTCAAAATTGTCCCTCCCAGAAGTAGGCTTTGTTTTCAAAAATTGGTGGAATCGATCCAACAGATTCCAATCTTGTAGTATTTAATCATACGATTTATATGCCTCAATTACCAGTAGAATTGGCATTCTCCATCCAAGTAAATGTTCTCAATCACCTCATTCATCATATTATTATTGATGAGGGAGCATCTACCTATATTTTGTTTCTAAACTGCTAGAAGTCACTTGGGTCACCACGTCTATCTCAATTTCCTACGACGTTGAAAGCTCTTGACGGTCATACATATAAGCCTTGAGGTATTATTAATAACCTGCATGTTGAACTAGGGGGGAAAAAAATAAATGTTGAAGTTGAGGTTGTTGACAGATCCCTTGACTACAAAATTTTACTCGAAAGGCCACGGGTATATGCTATGACTGCGATCGTCTCTACATATTTTAGAATGATTTCCTTTACACACTAAGGTTTTATCACAGTATTAAATCAAATCTCCTTCTTTGCCTCCAGTTCCTAGGTATCTGGAAGCATCCTATTAGTTCACAAATCCCAACTAGCACTTCAAAAATTTGGTGTAGGACACTTCACGGATTATTCCCTGATGGGAAACTTTGCATTACCATTGCCTGCGATGTCGGCATAAATTTAAAACATAGGGACCTGCTACATGATATCTTACACTCCATCTAGCTTAAGGAAGATTATGGGTGATTCTAAAGTTGCTACGTTGGATGAATTTTTTCCTGCCAGTTGAATTGAGCTGGCATAGCAATCAATCTACATGGCTTGGGTAGCGAATCTGAAATCATCATCGTCGGTCATTGGGTTGATCGTTCATTAGATTTTGGTACTCCATATGATCCTTTTTCATCCGCTTTCTTTACTGATGAGAGCATTGTGGAATCTATTAGTGTCATGTAATTTGCAGTATCAGAAGGTGACTGATTACTGCTTATATTTTTTACTGAAAAAGATATTCCATGGCTATCATTTATTTTTAGAGAAAGAAAGGGAACTCCTAACTGTAAAGAGATTCAAAGGAATCAATCTTCCTTTCCTTCTAGTAGAAGGAAGGAAGTGTTGCTGATAAGGTGTGATGGGGATCAAACTTCACTTATGTCCTCATTACATTTCATTTCATTCACCCTCTTTTCCCCCCCTCATTTCCTTCATGTCCTGAAATGATCTGAATCCCATTCAAACCCCAAAACCCACATGAATAACCTTTGGGATTTATTTCTTTATAAACCCTTTTATATTAAAGTCCCCAATACCATTGTCATAGATCCACCCGCCCACTAGCAGCCGTGTTTTAACACATAAACCTTACCTTTTCTGCTTTTTTGCTTTATATTTCTACCTTACCTTTTTCCATTGCATATCATTGGTTTCATTTACCATCTGCTTCCTTATTCCCCGATTTAAATTAAAGTGGGGCCATCCCTCCACATCACCCTTTCTTCCCCACCCTCCATCGCAGATCGCATATTTGTTTCAACTTACCTTTTAAATGCCCAAAATATAGTTGATTTAACTTGTGACACTTTGGTATACTTCTCCACTATAAAAGCTCCCCCCCCCCCCCCCACTTCACATTCATTTCCAATACATATCACATATCATATACAACATCATAAAACTTTTCCTTACCACATAAAACATTCGCCGATTGATAAACCACACTGATTGTAGTGGGCTCCACTTCTCCCTGACACATCATCCTCAAATCAGCACAAATCGCACTTCGTGGTTTTAAGCATTTACCTTATTTCTCAAATGCTAAATTCTGCGATGAGCGATGCAAGTGGGACCCTCTCCCCACACTTCGCAAGTTTTATATTTTAAACCCCTGCACTTATAACTTAAAATTAAAGTTTGCGATTTGTGATGCAGTCTGGTCCCAGGTTCCCTCCATGTCATCTCTCACTTTGCATCACATATCCAATTACATTGTTCAAAACTTAAACTCTAAATATTGCAAAGTGCACGGATGCGATGCGGCTTCATAATTAAATTCTATAAGATTTCAAGTCGAGGTAAATGGTTATTTACGCAATTTCATTTGAAAAAGGGTTAAATGCAAAAAGAAAGGACTCAGGTAGCAAAAGGGTCGAGTCCGGTCCCACCTTACCTGCCACGTCTTTTCCTTCTCCTCATCGCCCTTCACCTCTCCACCATCTCCACTCAACCCCTTCTCATCTGACGGCCTGTTGTGAAACCAGCTTCAAAAAGAGAAGAAAAGAGATATCAACGCCTTAGAAATAAGCCACTTCAAGGGGGCAACCTCCAATTCACTACATGATTGAAAAATTCTTGGATGATACAAATGACAAAACCTCCTTTCTATATATAGGAGTCCATGGGGCCACAATTTATCCTAGTTGGGCCACAATGTAATCCTAGCCGACCTAAAAATAATAATTTAAGAGCACAATAATAACAATATGGGGGTTACAATGGTACAACAATAACAATAAGGGGGTTACAATAACAATAATAAGGGACTATACTAGTAATATAAGGACCTAACATGCTCCTCTCCTTCAAAAAAGTCTTGTCCTCAACACTTGAGTAGCTCCGGGTGGTTTGTATAAAATTCTCATCCTCCCATGTAGAATCTTCCATGGGTTAGTTCTTCCATTTGATGCGATACTATGAAATTGATCGATTTCATAGTTGTCGAGTTCTTGTTTCTGTGACTGCTTCAGGTTCCAATATGGTTTTTCCTTCCTCATCAAGTTCTAGAAATATTGTTTGAATTGGAAGTTTTTCCCCTACAACCTTTTTTAAACATGAAACATGGAAAACTGGATGCACTCGTGAAGAAGCAGGAAGATCCAATTTGTATGCCATAGTACAAATATTTCACAAAACCTTGTAAGAACCATCGTATTTTGGTGATAATCTATTATCCTTCTTAGCTTGCTTGAGGGACATTTTTTTGTATGGTTGTAGCCGTAAAAATACCCAGTCTCCCACATCAAAACTTCTCTCACTGCGATGTTGATCTGCCTATTGTTTCATTTGATTTTGTGCCAAATTTAGGTTATCCTTTAAGAGTTGGAGAACTTCTTGATGATGCTCGATGTGATCCTCCACTGTTTGAACCTTAGCATTTTCCCTTAAAGAATATGTGATGGATGGTGGATGATATCCATAAAGTGCAATAAATGGGGTCATTTTTTCTACAGTGTGGAAGGAAGTGTTATACCACCATTCAGCCAGAGGTAACCACTTGACCCATTGTGCTTGCTTATCAAATACAAAAAAATGAAGATATCCTTCCAAAAATTTATTAAGTATCTCTGTTTGACCATCGGATTGAGGATGCTAAGATGAGCTATGAGCTAGTTGAGTACCCAAAGAAGAAAATAATTCCGTCCAAAAATTTCCTGTAAAAATGGGATCTCTGTCACTTACAATAATCTTCGGGTTTCCATGTAACTTTTGATTTGTTTCCATAAATGCAGTAGCAACTGTACTTTATTTAAATGGATGAGATAATGCACAAAAGTGTACATAATTGGGTAGTCTATCAAATGCCACCATGATGGCACTCCTTCCTTTGGACTTAGATAAACCTGTGATAAAATCCATTGAAATCTCCTCCAAACATTGCTTGGAATGGATAAAGGTTGTAGAAGACCCGGGGTCTTAATTATCTCCACTTTATTTTGCTAGAAAACCAAACATTCCGCCACAAACTTTTCAATATTAGATTTAAGGCCATCCCAAAAAAATTCTTTCTTCACCCTGTGGTAAGTTTTTAAAAATCCCGAGTGTCCTCCTAAAGGAAAAGTGTGCAATTCCAAAAGAATATTTTGTTTTAGTTGGGAATTATTGCAAATATATAAGTGATTTTTGTACCATAAGGAATCATTTTTCCAACTAAATGTATTAAATGTACTAGGATCTTGTTGCAACTTTTGAATGAGAGCCCACACTTCTTCATCCTTCTTCCGTTCATCCCTTGCTTTGGTTATCCAATCTGGTTGGATAATTGAAATGGCACAAAGAAATGCTTCCACCTCTTCATCCTTTCTTGATAGTGCATCTGCAACAACATTTAGCTTCCCTTTTTTGTAGAAGATTTCAAAGTCATAACTCAACATCTTTGTGACCCATTTTTGCTGCTCTTCTGAAGATAGTCTTTGTTCCAAAAAAAATTTAAGGCTATCATGATCAGTTTTTTACCTTTAAGTGTCTTCCCATTAGGTAAGGTCTCCATTTCTTTAGTGCATGTAGTATTGCCAACATTTCCTTCTCATAAATAGCCTTTTGTAAATACTTTCCTTTGATTGAACAACTTTGAAAAGAAATGGGTCTTCCTTCTTTCATTAAAACAACACCAATTCCATTTCCTGAGGCATCACATTGCACAATAAACTTTTTTATGAATTATGGTGTAGTTAAGACTGGTGCTAGGAACATTGCCTCTTTAAGATGTTCAAAGGTCTTAGTTGCTTTAGGATTTCATGAAATTACATCTTTCTTCAATAATTTTGTTTTAGGTTCTACTATTTTCCCATAATTATTAACAAACTTGTGATAATAACCTGTTAACCCGAGAAATCCACGCAACTGCTTTATCGTTGTTGGGACTTTCAATTACTAAATGGCTTTAATTTTGTTAGGGTCTACCTTAACACCCTTGTGAGATACAATATGACCCAGATATTCCACCTCTTGTACTCCAAAGAAAAATTTGGATGTTTTTGCATATAATTGTTTCTTCTCCAATAGTTTGAGCACCTTGCCAACATGTAGAACATGATCCTTCCAAGACCTCCTGTAGATTAGTATATCATCAAAAAATACTAGCACAAATTTTCTAAGGAATGGTTTGAAAATGGAATTCATCAACCCTTGAAATGTATAAGGTGCATTAGCAAGGAAAAAAGGCATGACCAAAAATTCATAATGACCCTCATGAGTTTGAAATTCTGTTTTCGGAATATCTTTAATCTTCATTATAATTTGATGATATCCTAAACGAAGATCCAACTTGGTAAAATAAATTGCTCCATGTAATTCATCCAATAATTCATCAATCATAGGAATTGGAAATTTATCTTTAATAGTGAGCTTATTGAGCTCCCTATAATCTGAACACATGTGCCATGATACATCTTTCTTGTGCACCAATACTACTGGAGCAGAGAAAGAACTTTGACTAGGTTGAATTATACCCGACTCTAACATTTCTGTAATCATGTGTTTAATTTCGCTCTTTTGGACATAAGCATATCTGTAAGGCTTGATGTTTGGAGGAACACTTCATGGAACCAAATGAATAGCATGATCATGATCAGGAATAGGTGGGAGTCCTTTTGGAGTATCAAATACCTTGGAATGACTGTCCAATAATTTTTGGAGATTTGGAGAAATAGATGATTTTGGTGTTGGAACTTCTAATGAGAATAATTGTGCAATTACGCCTCGTTTTTCTTTATTCAGAAGCTTTGTCGTGACATTAGAGCTTATTATCTTTCCTGGCTTCCCTGTGATACCTTGTAATTCGATTTCCTTTCCTTTCGAAAAAAATTTCAAGAAAAGTTCTTGAAAATTGAAAGCTATCGTCCCCAAAGATTGTAACCATTGTACTCCTATTACAACATCAGCATCTCCCATTGGGATGAAAAGCATTGGACAATTCAATACACATTCCCCCATGGCTACCTTGATATTATGGCATTTCCCAGAGCAATTTATAGTTCCTCCATTTGCAACCATCACTTAACATTCTGGTGCTGGGTATAGGAAACAATTTAATTCCTTGGCTACCTTACAATGAATAAAATTATGGGTGCTACCTGAATCAATCAACACTATTACCTTTTTCTTCTTGATTTGTCCTTGTATCTTGAGAGTTTGAGGAGTGGTAATTCCCGCCAGTGCATTACACGATATGGTCGGATTCATTTCTTCCTCTTCTAGGGTTGGTTCCTGGTGTATATCCTCTTCTTGTTCATTTTCTTCTTCCTCTTCACAATCTATGTAAAATAATTTCTTCTCAGCACACTTATGACCTTTAGTGTATTTTCTATCACAACTGTAGCAAAGCCCTTTTTCTCTTTTTTCTTCCAATTGTTGCGGTGTCAACCTTGTAGGTTGTGGAAGTCTAGGAGTAGCAACACTTCCATCTTTATAGATGTGAGTGGTAGGCTTCCTTGTCGCCATAATTTTACATTCAATTTTTCTTGCCAACCTAAATGCCTTCTCTAATGAATCAAGTTCCCAAATTCGAACTTCATGTTGGATTTTATCCTTTAAAGTCCCTATGAAGACATCAATCCTATGTTCCTATGGAACATTAGTTACCCTTATATTCAATATTTGGAAGTCCTCAATGTGCTCGACCATTGAACCCTTTTGTTTGAGATTTATCAATTATCTAAAGAAGGTGTTTCTCTTTGTATCCTCATAATGTGCTATCATTTCCTCCGTAAAAATTGACCAAGTGAAAATTTTTTTATGGGAGCAAAGCCATCGATACCATAAAAATGTATTTTGTTCTAAATTTAAAGTTGCAATGTGTACCTTTTGTGTTTTTTGCACATTATTGAGATCAAAATATTGCTCCATCTATAGTATCCATGTTACGGGATCCTTGCCATCAAACTTTCTCATATCCATCTTTGGAATATATTGGTTCTTCAATCCAACATTAGAGCTTATGAAATCACAATTAACATGTATTTTATTCTCATCATGAGTTTCCTCTACTATCTTTTCACCATTAGGAAACATTTCTTGTATCAACCTTGCCAAATCATTATTCATGTTTTCTATGTTGTATTTCATTTTTTTATCGATCTTAGCTTCCATGTAATCCATCTTATCTTCCATGCCATCCATCTTAGCTTCCATGCCTACCTCCATGCCATCAATCTTAGCTTCCAAACCATTCATCTTAGCTTCCACACCTTTCTTCAAACCATCCATCTTAGTTTCCACGTCTTTCTTCAAAACTTCCATTTCATTTTTTGTTTCTCTTTGCAATAGCGAAATTTGGTGCACTTGCTCTTGTAATTTTGATATCTCATGTTGTGTTTCTTTGTCTTCATGAGTCATAGTAGAGAATTCTGAAGGCTTAATTGGTGTTGAATTCTTTTTAGGGGGAATTTTAGAACCCAATACGGACATATATTCTTCAATGTGCCCTTGGAATAAATTCAAACTAATTTATTTCAAATGAGACTTATGTAATTAAAAAAAAATACACACATTTTTCTTTCTTTTGAGGAGCTCGATATTGAAACTGAATTATATCTGTGATTTCAGATCTTCAGCATCTGAAATTTTTTGTTGTGGTAGCTCTTTGAATTCGCTTTCGAATTCCATAAGTCTGAACTGATTTGAATTCTTCAAGTCAAAGTTATGTCCAATCTCCCACAATGACCTAATTATGGACTGGTTCAGTAGAGTGAACTCGTACAACTTGCCACATGTTACTTTTTTATCCTTTGGCTCTGAAATTTATAGACAGGAAACTACAGTTCGTGTACTTCCAGCCACTTTTACAGAATTCCAATCCGATGCTCAGAGAGAGAGTTATGAATATTTTCCCATGATCACCTCTTTGAGATGAATTTGGAAGCCTGAAAAATACCTAACTTATACAAATCATATCTCGAAAATACTATGAAACAAGCTCTAAAATTTTACGATGATGTTCCTCAGGCTTTCAGCTTCGCACTCTAATAATTTCAACTTCTGAACCTTCGTAGAAAAAAAATTATAGCGAAAATTCCATGATGACTTATTTGGTGCAGAAAAACCCTAGAATCCAAAGCTCTGATACCAAATGTTGTGAAACTAGCTCCAAAAAGAGAAGAAAAGAGATATCAATGCCTTAGAAATAAACCATTTCGAGGGGGATCCTCCAATACATTACATGAATGAAAAATTCTGGGATGATACAAATGACAAAACTTCCTTTCTATATATAGGATTCCATGGGGCCACAATGTAATCCTAGCCAACCTAACGATAATAACTTAAGGGCACAATAATAAAAATATAGGGGTTACAGGGGTACAAAAATAAAAATAAGGGGGTTAAAATAACAACAATAAGGGACTATACTAGTAATATAAGGACCTAACATGGTCCGAGTTGCATTTCACACCCACCTCCCCGCTATGTGTCACCCTTTTTCTATTTCACACCCCCTTCTATATTACCGCTTACCACCTAAGACCCCCTCTGAAAATTTCTTTTCACTCGCCTCCAAACCGTAGCCGCATTAATTTGACCACTATCACTACTGTTGTGCCATGTCCACCGTCATCCCTTAAGGTCCGAGCTCCTACAATTTGCACATTGTTTTATGAAGAAAAAGGGCTAAAAACATGACGTAAATGACTTGTAATAGAGTAAGCCCTGAAAAGGGAGAAAAAGGAAAAGCAAGGCTGAATGCCACAAAGAAACAGACAGAATAGGTAGAGTCGGGCTTTGGTGCAGAGATATAACAAAAGAAACCAAAGGGTAGCAGAGAACACATTAGCATAGGCACTAATCAATGAAAGTAGCCAGCATTGCACTAGACTTAATTTCCCAACGTCGTTTTTCTAAGGAGCAGGGCCAAATGTCAGGAATACTTTATTTTATGCCTCTTTGGTGTTACTCGAGCCAGTTTCTAACCACTTTGTAATTAATAAAAGACTACCAAAAGTCACTGTTGGAAGCCAAGCTTGTCTCGTTTGCTTGTTTCCACTTGTCCAGTTTTGCTTGAATGTAATTACTGTAGTAGACAGATTAGCCGACTCAATTTTTCTATAAATATTGCATGCATTAGCAATATGAAAGGGCCCAGAAGGGAAAAACCACTATAATAGACTCATTATGTTCTGAGCACTCTCTTTTGGATGAATGAAGGATTTTTCAGTTTTGTAGATTCTTTTGTTATGCTCTGTGGTGAAGTATTTTCCCATGTAATTTGTTATTCTCTTGTTTGCTCATACTTTTTTCTTTTCTTAACTACGGATAGAAAATTTTGTGTAGGATTTATCGTAGGGTACCCTTCATAGTCTTGAAATAGTTCATTATGTTTTCTTTTGAGACCGGAATGTAGAATTTATAAATGTTTTGATCTCCATTCTTGTTGAACCTTAATATCCTCCTCTATTCCATTTCACAAACTATTAAGATCCATTGACATGGATAGCTTTCATGGTTGCACCTGACCTCATTTATTCATCCATCTGAATTTGTTCACACTTGTGTGAATCCATAGCCCAACGACCCTCTTCTACTGCCTCAATCAAACATCTTCAAACCAACCTATGCACTAATAGCTAGCCTAAAATTCCCCTGTAAACTAAGCTATATCTAACAGAGATATCCCTCTCCGATTCCAGGAATAATAGGTCCTGGATTCCAATTTTGATTTGATGTTTCCCTCCGTAGTTCTGTCTTCATCCTTCAGAATTATAGAGTGACAACATAATGGCCACTCCACTTAGGAGAACAAAATTTATCTTCCTTATAAAGTATAGTTCAAATCTGATTACTGATGGTGGATAGTAACCAGACCCAAGAAGGCTGCATCATTCACCTGGCGAGTCCATGATTCAAATTACCCAGATTTTGAGCATTCATGGTGACTCCACAACATGTTGACAAGAGTTCCTGTTGAACAAGATGACAAGTTTTCTGGCAGGCCTTCTATATAGCGAAGTTCTAAATGCATTTAGGAATCAGTTATTAGAATTTCAGCTTGATGAAGATTTTCTAGGGGTTGTCTTTCTTATTTTGAAATCAAGAAAATTTAGGCCTAAAGCTAAAACATTTTTTATGGAGATAGTTGTTGAAAGATATGAAACTGGTATTGAACTTTTAAATTCTAAAATTCAGTCATATAATTTCCAAGATCCTAATGATTTCTTGGAAAATATTCCTTCCCCTAAGAAAGAAGAAATTGCACTACCTCTTGACTTACATATTGAGGATGATAGTGCTTTCAAGTCCCAGACTGAAGATGTGGTTTAAAGGTTTAATATTGGGGATACAACTGATCAACTAGTCATTGAAGGCCTAGAAGCAAGAATTATGCATCATGCTCTAATTGATCCTATAATAGAGTATCATGCTTTAATTGATCCTATAGCAGAGTATATGAAGGTTCTTTTTAGTTCAAGTTTTCAATAATGTATTCTCGATAAAGATCAAACACATCAGTGGTTTCCATTACATAATGTAACTTTGGTTATGAGGACACATAATCAAGTGATATTGTTGATTGTCCTAACAAATAGTCAAGTTTTCCATCTATTTCTGTTGTTACTTGACTGGCAGCATTGGCATTATTGTATCATTTAGAACAACAACAATTTCATTAGAGTAGGGTAGGTAGGTGTGAAAATAAGCTCAGTACTCTGAGCATATTTCGAGTTCTAGTTTCAGATTGCTTCCAAGTTTTCAGTGCAAGTATTTTCTAGACTTCATTTTGCAAAGTGTTTATTTTGAACTGAGCCTCCTCAGCCACACAAGTTTTAGTAGCACATTAAGTTGCAGATTTTGGATCAACCCAGTGGATTAGGATACTAGTCTACAATGTTCTTGAGACCTCTTGAAGGAGTTTCCATCCCCAGCTGGAGCCACTGTTAGAGTCCTGTAATTTACAATATCACAAGGTGACTCATTATTTCTTATATTTTTTATTGAAAATAATATTCCATGGCTATCATTTATTTTCAGAGAAAGAAAGGGAACTCTTGATTGTAAAGAGCTTCAAAGGAATAAATATCCATTTCCATCCAATAGAAGGAGGGAAGTGTTACTGATAAGGTGTGACAGGGATCAAACTTCATTTCTGCCCTCATTCCATTTCATTTCATTCACCCTCTTTTCCCCCCCTCATTTCCTCCATATCCTAAAATGCTATGAATCCCATTCAAACCCCAAAACCGACATGCATAACCTTTGGGACTTATTGCTTTATAAACCATTTTTATATTAAAGTCCGCAATACTATTTTCATAGCTCTGCCCACCCACTAGCAGTCATGTTTTAACACATAAACCTTACCATTTCCTCTTTTTTCGCTTTATATTGCTACCTTACTGTTTTCCATCGCATATCATTGGTTCCGTTTACCATCCTCTTCCTTATTCCCCGATTGCAATTAAATTAGGACCATCCCTCCACATCACCCTTTCTTCCCCACCCTCCATCGTTGATCACATATTATATACCTTTCACATCCCAACTAAAACTTAAAAACCGCGATCGGCCACGTAAATATCTGAAAACCGCGATCTCTAACAAAGTGATATTGAACATCAATGTTATTTTTCTTTGAATGATAAGCAAGGTTCTTAGCCAAGAAAATTTCACTTTGGCTATCACAGTCTATCCTTATAGCTTGTTGTACCAACCCCATACTTGAACACAATCTCTGCAACCAAACTGCTTCCTTGCTTTCATGAGTGGCTGCTATGTATTCTACCTCTATAGTTGAAAGAGCCACTACAGACTGTCTTTTACTCATCCAACTGACTGCGACTCCAAATAGGCTAAACACATACCCACTTGTAGATCTTCTTTGGTCCAGATCTCCAGCCCAGTCTGCATCAACAAAACCACGAATGTCCAACATTCTTTCCAATCCTGGTCTTCCCCGGTAGCACAAGCCATAATCACTAGTGCCACGTAAATATCTGAAAACCCGCTTCACTACTGTCCAATGCTCCTTCCCTGGGTTTGACATAAACCTGCTCAATACTCCCACTGCATGTGCAATGTCTGGTCTAGTAAAGACCATTGCATACATCAGGCTACCCACTGCACTTGCATATGGAACACGGGACATATCCTCCTCTTCTTCTTGTGTCTTGGGACACTGTTCAACAGACATCTTTACACCTACAGGAATAGGAACATTCACCGGTTTACTATCCTGCATATTGAACCTCTGCAATATAGTCTCGACATACTTCCTCTGGTTTAACCAGAGCTTCCTCTTTGCCCGATATCTCTTAATTTCCATGCCCAAAATATAGTTTGCAGCACCCAGATCCTTCATGTCTAATTTGGAGAACAGTTGGGTCTTCAAATCTTGGATAATTTCTTTGTCATTTCCAATCAACAACATATCATCCACATACAAGACCAGATATATAACATGATCACCAATTAATTTAAAATAAACAAAATGATCTTCCTTGCTTCTGGTGAAGCCAAGTCCCCGTATATAGCTATCAAATTTCTGATACCACATCCTTGGTGACTGTTTTAACCCATACAGAGACTTCTTCAACCTGCATACCAGTTCTTTCTTACCCTTCACCATAAATCCTTCAGGTTGCTTCATTTAGATCTCCTCTTCTAGATCCCTGTGAAGAAAATTTGTCTTCACATCCATCTGTTCTATCTCAAAATAAAATGCAGCAGCAACAGATAAAATTAATCTAATAGAAGTAACCTTGGAAACAGGAGAAAAAATATCACCAAAATCAATTCCTGGCACCTGGGAATAACCTTTCGCTACCAACCGAGCTTTGTATTTCTCCACCTTGCCTTCTACATTCATCTTCTTCTTAAACACACATTTTCTCCTAATGGGCTTCCTTCCAGCCGGCAACTCCACCAAATCCCATGCATCATTTTTGTGCAAGGATGCCATTTCATCAACCATGGCCTCCTTCCAGAGTTTTCCATCCTCTGAATCTACTGCCTCCCTGACAGTTCTGGGTTCATCATCAGTTATAGTTAAGGCAAAACCTGAACAGAAAGCAGATGGACTATACCTTTCCGGTTGCCTTCTTTCCCGAACTGATCTTCTTAAAGCTAGAGTTTGTGGCTCATCATCTTCTGAGTCTTCTTCTGTTGTAGAGTCTGATTCATCCTCCTTTAGCTCAAACTCTATCTTCTCAGGTTCCTTTGGTAGGACTTCATGTTTAACAACATCTTTCACTTCTCTAAACACCACATCTCGGATGTACACAACCTTCCTTGTTTCTGGGTTCCAAAGCTTGTAACCCTTTAAACCATCCTTATACCCAATAAAGATGCACCTTTCAGATTTATTATCCAACTTGGTCCTTTTCTCCTTTGAAACATGTACATATGCATCACATCCAAATACCCTTAGATGTGAAAGAGAGGGTTTCTTACCAGTCCATACCTCATGTGGAGTCTTATCCTCCAACACCGATGAAGGTGATCTGTTAAATAAGTAACATGCAGTCTCCACTGCCTCTGCCCAGAATTCTTGTCCTAACCCAGTACCACTGAGCATGCTTCTTGCCTTTTCCATCAGTGTTCTGTTCATTCTTTCTGCAACTCCATTTTGCTGAGGTGTGTATGGAGTAGTCTTCTACCGTGCTATACCACACTTCTTACAGAACTCTTCAAATTCCTTCTTGCAGAACTCCCCACCATTATCTATCCTCAACGCCTTTATCTTCTTCTCTGTCTGGTTTTCCACCAGAGCCTTAAATTCTTTAAATTTGTCAAAGAATTCAGATTTCTTCCTCAAGAAATATATCCATGTATTTTTTGAGAAGTCATATATGAATGAAAAATAGTACACAGACTTTCCCAGTGATGGAACTGACACAGGCCCAAACACATCACTGTGCAAAAGTTCTAATATCTTGTTCGCCCTCTTAGCACCAGAAGGAAAACTCACCCGATTCTGCTTCCCATATACACAATGTTCACATAAATCAAAATCCAGAGAGAAATTAGACATACCTTCTACCATACCGTTTCTATGTAGTATCCGAAGGCCCTTCTCTCCAATATGTCCAAGCCTTTGATGCCATAGCATGGTCTTTTCTCCAGAGACAGCTAAGCTTTCCGCTCCATTTTCAGGAACCACATAACTGTTACACCCATCAATAATAGTGCTACCTTGTAGCTTGTACAGAGTTCCAGTCTGAACTCCCCGCATTAATACCAGTGCTCCCCGAACCATCTTGTAGGCATCTTTCTCGAACACTGTTTTTACACCTGCATCATCCATCTTGCTTACAGAAATCAGATTTCTGGCCAATGCAGGAATATGCAGAACACCAGGAAGTGTTCTAATCCTTCCACCTTGTAGCTTCAGCTTGACCTTTCCACGTCCGATGATTCTCGCCTTCCTATCATCCCCTAGGAAGACATCACCACCATCATATTTCTCATACTCACAGAACCACTCCCTATGGGGAGTGAAGTGAAAGGATGCACCTGAGTCAATAAACCATGACTCATGATCTACATGTGTATTTGAAGAAGAAGCCAAATACACATCCCCACCTTCATCCGAGGTGGTTTTTGCCTCTGCAGAAGGACCTTCATCAGATCCCTTTCCTTTCTCAGGAGCTTTAGATCTGCATTTCTTTTTGTAGTGCCCTTCCTTTCCGCATTTCCAGCACACCTTTACAAACTTTCCAGGAGATTTAGATCTCCCTCTAGATTTGGATCTCCCACTCAAAACCTTATTCTTGTTTCTGTTCTGGGACCTTCCTCGTACAGATAAGGCATCTCCATTATGACCCTCCATATTTCTCCGTCTCATTTCCTCCGACAGCAAGGCTGAGACAATGTCATCAAAATTCAAGGTAGTTGTATTTCTACCTATTGCAATAACCAGACTGTCCCACGAGTCTGGTAGAGAACACAACAAACTGATGCACTTATCTTCATCTGAGATTTTAATATCAACAAATGACAACTGACTTACCACAGTATTGAAGGCATTCAGATGCTTTGTCACCGAATCTCCATCCTTCATCCTCAGGTTATACAGCTTTTTCCGTAGGAATAACTTATTCACCAGAGACTTAGATTGGTATAAAGCCCCTAGCTTTTCCCACAAGGTCTTCGTCGTAGCTTCCCCAGATACATTCAACAATACTGAATCTGAGACACACAACCATATTGTGCTTTTAGCCTTCCGATCCAGTTTCTTCCAGTCTTCATCTGACATTCCTGTTGGCTTAGTACCTGGATCTACCGCGATCCACTAATATTTATCCACCAGCAGATCCTCCATCTTGACCTTCCACAACTCAAAACTCTGACCATTAAATTTCTCGATCTCTATCTTTCCGCCGCTCGCCATCTTCTTTCACCGCAAGAATCGATCCCACAGATCTCCCACTGAACAGGGTCTACCACAGGCTCGAGCAAAAAACCATGAACAACAAAGGCGTCCCCTTGAATCCGAAACATCTCTAATACCAAATGTAGGTTTTAAACCTGAACAGAAATTATCTACACACGAATATTATAACAAAAAATAAACAATAGCGAGAGCATAAAACATAAAACAGATAAACACAGAGATTTTCCCTTGGATCCCAAATCGGGACGACCAGCTTGATTTTTCATTATATTCCTTTTAGTGTTACAACACATATATATACATGCCGAAGCATACATACACCCCAATCCATAAACCCTGGATTAGAACATAACCGTAGTTCCCTTGACCAGATCTACAAAAATACCAAGGGCCGAAAACCATCGTACCCCAATACTGTGTGCAAAACCATGCAAAAAACCATGGACGCGGACTAACCGCAGGAAATTAAGGACCAAAAAATTTTCGCCGGGGCGCTGCCCCGGACCCCGATAGGGGGGGCTACCGCCCCCCCTCTTACCCCCCCGCGCGTGCTTAGTTGTGGAAAGAATATAACACATACCCAACACTTCTCTTGTGGCCTCCTCATCAATGTTCCCACCACTGCTCAAATATGTTGCAATGAATCTGTCCTCCAATGCTCTCTCCCAAGTATGCAAGCTATCAAAAATGCTCCTCATGGAAATATAGAAGGTGTAGTGGAATCCTTCCTGCTGTGCTAAGGCCTCCTTAAGGTAGGAGTGACGATATGCATGGGAAAATTCTGCTCCCAATGATGATCCTCTCATCCATGCAATCATTCAAATGAAAATATCACCCCTGATTTCTGCAATGATTTGGGGTTGAATGGAGGGTTTTTTTAGTTTCCCATGATGGCCCTCTCTCCATATGTTGCTCATATGGGGCTGTTTTTGTCTTTGGGCTAGAAAATTATGGCCTCCAAGAGTGGCCCATGCTACCCCATCAAGAAAAATCAGCCATGAAATGCCTCTGCAAATTCTCCAAGTGGTTCTTCCCACAAGAAGAGACAAGTAGAAATTTGGCAATCATGGTTTGCCCATGGTATCTCCTGCAAGATGAAACATATACAATGGGGAGAATCATGCTCCCAATGGGATTTACATAAAACAATATCCAAATAATGCTCCTCATGAGTGTACAAACATCTGAAATACAATGGAGAAAATTGAAATAAAAGCAAGTTGCCAAATGACAACCAGAGAGTGTTTCAAAGTTCCACTCATGGAACCTGCACAGTGCCTCCTTGGCTTGACTCAAAATAAAAAGTAACAAGTGATGAACTAGCCACTTTTTTTCTGCCACAACATCTCATCATAAGATAAAACATGAGAATACAAAGTGGTGCCAATGGTGCACAATGAGAAACGTGTGGCTTCCCCCACAACCATCACAAAATAGCCAAAATCAAGGCTACAAGTAGCTGAAAGTACATCCTCATGAAAAATGCAAGAAGGAACAAGCCTCCTTGATACATCATGCTCCTTAATCAATGAAAATAAGTACAATACAAAATATGAGATTATACCTCCTCCATCATGCACTAGAGCTCTTGGGCTAAAATGGCTCAACTGAATACTCTCCCTCTCCTCCTATGAGTAAGGGAATGGTTGTGCCAACCTCTCCAAAATCAACCAGGCTATGCATCTATCCATATTCTGATGAAGATGATGATGAATTCCCTCCAAAGTGAACTCCTCTAACAAGCAAAGTATGCATCCAAGTGCATAGCTAGGAATTCCTCATGTGCTGCATGCAAATAATTTCTCCTTGAGACTAGAAACCCTAGTCAAGAAGAGTCTACCATGATGATAGATGGTCATATCATCCACTAAGTATATACCATCTCCATCTAGGCCGTCCAAGAATACTGCATTCACCAAGATCCTGGGGAATACTCAACCCAAGCTGAGTCCTCCATCCTAGACCAATCCTCCACATAGACAACGCTGGTATTCTGCAATATGGTACTCCATCACGCTACTGCCTGCTACCTTGACATCCCTTCATGCAAAATTCATCCTCTAATTTTCTACCATGCCATCATGCAACTACTCATGCTCAAATAGAAATGATGATATCTGAAAATGAGCCTCCCATGAGAGACTATCACCTCCAAAGAATCTCCTGATCCTGGGCAATGTAAGCATGAGAGGCCTCCATATACTCCAAGGCATGAAAGAGTCCTTCCTCAAAGGAAGTATCCTCCCTCCCATCAAATCTGTGGAATAGTCATCTGGCATCATGAAGATGCTATCCTCCATCCATACAACAACTCTATCTGCGTAGTGAAACTGGTGAGAATGGGTGGTATTGAAAATGAGAGAGTGTATCCCTCCTCCTTATGCTAATCCCCAAAATATCTGCACTGTAATGGAATCCTCCAATGTATCCACCCCTCTGGAATCTAAGAGTGGTGAACCAAATAGCATGATTCCTCTCATCATCTCTAGATCAAGTGGCCTCCCAAGTGGAAAACCTCCAAAGTGAGACATCAAGATAGGAAGTGGACTGAATATATGAGAGGAATGGAAACTCCCTCTCTCTCTTCTTCACAGTGCAGTCCTTATCCCATGTGAAGAGAATCTATAAAATAGATAAGGGTGAATGTCCATCTCCCCTTCATGTTGATCCTCCTGACCTTCTTCTTCTTTCAATGGTGCAGCGCTGTAGATTCTTCTATGCACCTCCTCTCTACCAGCATGTGAGTGTATCTCCCCTCAATGAGAGGTCTTTTACCTTGGCCTTCCTTTGAAATAAATATCTCCATACCCTCACAAATGGAAGAGTGCCCTTTATACATTGGTTGTTTTGCCTCTAGAAAGCCATTCTCCTGATTTTCTCCCCCTCTAGAAAGATGGAATGATCTTTGTTTCATGGTTCCCCTCCATGCATGCAAAGTGTTTGAAGTTTTTTCATACCATGTTACACATTGGTTTTCATCAATCCCTTTTGCAAAAATCTTTGGGACTACAACATATGATCTCTCATTTGCATGAGAACATGAAATAGAACTCTGAAATCAATTATCATGAATCATACCTCTGAGTTTGCAGCGCTGCTCCTCCAAAGGCCTCAACTCTTTCCATCAATCCTTCTTGCAGTAGCTATGGGAAATGTACTACGCTGTAGATATGAATTTGTGGCTGAATTCTCACACCCTTCATGAAAATATCTAGGGCTTGATCATTCACAAACCCTCTCAAAAAATTTCTCCAAATTTCTCTTTTTACCAAGATCTTCAATAATCTCCTCAATGGTTTGGAAAAGAAGAAGGGAAACCTCCTCTTCCTTAATTCCTCTTTCCTTGTTTCCTCTGTAAATCTCCTCCCCTTGGAGAGAAGCTCCTCTTTCTGATGGAAATAGATCTTGGGCACAGGCTGAGCCAAGATCATGCTCTGATACCACTGGAATGTTCCAAATTTGGAACTTGCTGCTCCATCGGGAATATCTTGAGATATTCCAATTCCTTCTTCAGTGAGCTATCACAAGTCCATTTCAGAGATTGAATGTTGGAGAATTTATAGGATATGACTCCTTATAAATAAGGGAGATATCTTGAGGCTAGTTGGCCCTTCACAGACTCTGTCTATGGATATGCAATATTCCACCTCAGGAATTCCTGCTACAGGGTCCTTGAGGACGTTGTATAAGGAAGCTGCTGCAAAAATAAGACAAACCACTATTGGTATGCCTTATAACACACATCATAAAACTCCTATGCATAATATGAGCTCAAATAAATACATCTAGATGGGTTATTCAGATCTCCCCAATCTAGGTCTCTAAAACAATGCTCAGTGAGAGAGCTACATCAATACATGAACATAACTAGTAACTCTGCAAATATGAAGTACACCATAAGAGGGAAAATGTTACAGCCATCATTAAATTATGATATCAGCAGTAAAATACAAGAAATATCATGAGGGACAATCCACTCAAGCTTTAAGATCCAACCTCCAATGAACAAGCAGTGAAATACAAAAGTTGCTGCAACTCCACAAAATGCTGGAGAGCAATGACTGCGTAGTGTATATGAAGGTATAAGCTACTGAACATGAATTAAATACATATGTGGCTAAATGAATTCAAGAAATAGCCCAATAATAGAGAAATGGGCTGAAATACAAGATTTCTAGCCAATCTATGAAGATTGCTAGAAATGCCGGAGAAAACAAAAATGTGACAACAGAGTTGTCACTGCAACTAATACAAAATATAAATGAGGCCATGGCAGATCTGAAATGTATATTCACTCCTCTAATAATGTCTCCAACACAAAGGGCTGATCCCTTTGTCTCAAAAACACCTCCTGATGAGCTCCATGAAACCCTCTCTCACTGCCTCCTTTAAAATAACACAGTTTCCTCCATGGACTGCGCAGTGGGAGATGATGGAATGTTAGCCAATGCCAACTGATCTGAAATGGTGCATGGGAATTCACCTTTTAGCTCCTCCAATGAATATATCACTCCTCCACTGAAGGAAACAAGACAAGAGAGACTCCATGAGTTCCTCTCTTATTGCACCCAGCAACACAATGTCCTCTCTGCTGCAGAAATAACGCTATAGAAGATGAATGTAGTTGTGACCAATTCTGGATTGAGGAAATGTAGCTTAATCCTCATCCTTCCTTAAGGAAGAGGTAGGGATTCCCGACCGAGAACACCCTAGTGCCCGAGGGCACCATCACCCTGCTAAACAACCCAGGGATGCAAGCTTTGCACACCCAAGTTTGAAACTCTAAACCATAACATGTCTCCAAATGGGCTGCCATCTCCTCCTTATAAATAAAGGGAACTCTTCTCCACCAAGGTCCCACCAATTAGGGTTTCCACCCTTGCATGAGTGTCTTCCCTCCAAAAATACGCATCTTCTCTAGGAAGCCTCTTCCTCCTTGGGCAACGCTTTTGACTTTAGTCAAAGGTGACTAATCAAGGGAGCTGGGTTCCATTCACACCCTTGGTGTTTATTTTAGCTGCTTTATTTGTCCTCCTTTCACACAAGGAGTGTTATTTCTTCATATAAAAGGGGCTAAGGTGTCTCCTTTCCCATTTTATTAAACAAAAATAAAATGTGCAACTATAATGTTCCATTTTAGCTTGAGGCTAAAATTTGGAACATTACATCATGGAGATCTTGGAGGAGGTCAATTGAGATGATAGTGCATTCAAATTAAGATCATAAAGCACTTATGATGAGATAGTGGTGGATGTGGTTCATCTAATGCACACATGATGTAGAGAGTGGGAATTAAATGCAGACATGATGGAGATCATGGAGAGACAGCGTAGTCTTCATGGAGGCTAGTGGCCACAATAGCAACGTAGTTATGGGGTGGGCCTAGGCTATGTAAGGCTCATAATCTATATAATGAAGATGAAGGCACAATAGAAGGCAGACTTTGTATTATTATTTCTGATTTGTTTAGATCTAGATTTGTCATTTGAAATTTATATGCACGCTTATGTTGTTTAGCTAAGTCTACAGTGTTGTTTAGCAGATGGTGTTTCTGAGTGAAAATACCACCCTTACCCATGGGGGACTTCTAGTGCCTACTTTGGAAAATTTTCTATTGAGCTACATTCATAATAATGAATTGGTTGCATCTTTAGGAGGTTTTTTCTATCAGTTTAGCTAGGAAACCGGTGGAGGATTCATCCTTTCACGTTGTGCTTCATGTTCAGCCTTTCAGGAACATCAGATTTATATCCAGCATTCAGGCCATTGTATTTTACCTCCATGTAGCAGCAGTCCCCTCAAGGGTTGTACATTTTAGTCTTGTAGATCCGAAGGAGGAAGGAAGTTTCTGGTATTTCAGTTGGAAATCCTGTGAGGGACGATCTCCTCACTTTTCTTTCATTATTTCCACCTTTGTTGAGACGATTTGACATATTTAGTAGTAGGCTAGAGAGCCTCCATCCTTGACAACATAGTTTTTGGCAGCATTTGTGCAGGAGCAACTACAATCAGTGGAGAAGTATAGAGGAGTTATATCTTGAGCTTCTAGCTTGAGGATCTAGTGAAGGGGTCATCCCTTCAAGCATAGATTTGATTGTGTGACATATTGCAACCATCTATTTGTCAAATATTTCTTCAGATCTACATACCCAGTAGTTGTATAGCGAAGCCCTAATAGGGTGGTTTTCCTATATTTCTAGATCTGGAAATCCCTTCCTAAGTTATCTTGGGTATCCATCATAGATCTTGGATCTAAATTTTCAGCATCATCGGAGCTCCCAAACTGTCTATATCTAACTTTAAATTTTTCCGACAGTTGTAGTCCCAATAGTTGCAGCAGGGACACTATAGTATTCCTTCCAGCAGTCCAAGAGTTACGCAATCCCTCTTGTGGGATCATTTCAGGCTCATTCTAGGCCATCTCTTTGGCTTGAGTGTCCCATATTTTGAGCATTGTTGTACTGGTTTATCCACCTCCTATTAAAAAAAGTGCTCAACTATTCTGCACATTTTGATGGTGTATTTAGATTTATTTTTTACTTTTCTGCAGTTCTTATATTGTGTTTTAGTATTACTGCATTCTCCCGTTTTAGGATATTATAGTGGTATCAGAGCATGATCTTTGGCTCATCTTGTGGACACTACATCTTTTGCATCAAAGGAAGAAGCATATAGTAGAGATGTATCATGAAGGAGGATTGCAATTTTTCCGCTCTTCTCTTTAGATCCCTGTAAGATCTCTCCAAGGAGGTCAATAAAATGAAGAGAGAAAGGAAAAGGAAGGATCCAATAATATTTGATGAGGAAGGTCCAAGAACTTCCTATCAGCATGAGATGCAACCAGAGAAGCAAAGAGCTTCACATCATTCTACTAGATCCACTTTCTTTGATAAGAGAGAGGACTGGTTTGAATATGAAGGAGAATTGGGGCATGTGACCCTAATTAAATATATTTCGGAGTAAAAATCATAGCCTATAGCGCTCAAGGAGAATATACCTCTCCAACAGTTCTTGCAACTCAAAGAGGAGAGAAGATCCCGAAGCAACAATAGAATAAAAAGGCATAGAATCTTCTTGTCTACATTTGATGGATCTTCCACAAGCACATTGAGGGCTTGGATGGAAGAATTAGCTACATTCTTTCTAAAATATCCTATAGCAGAAAGAGAGGTTGTGGAGTTTCCAGCGCTACAACTAGAAGGTGAAGTAAGAGATTGGTGGTTCAATCACTTGTCCCACATGATAGTGTCTACTTATGCAGATTTTATTCTAAGACTGAAGAAGAGGTATGGTAGAAATAAACTGGAGACATCTCACATAGTGACATCTCCCATCATTGAGGAGGTAGTACATGATGATCCCAAGGAATATTTCCCCATTATCACTCAGGAGGAGGAGCCTATACCACCACCACCAGCTGCAGATGTACTTACATCAAGAGGAGGATCACTTACATATTTGCAAGATAGCCTTGAGTTCTTGAAATTTTGAGCCCCATGCATGAATCATAAGATGCATGAGGAGGAGGTAGATACTAGTACTCGTATAGTTTTAGAAGAGCAGCCATCATCATTACCAACAGTTGGAGTGTAATATTCCAAATCTAGAATAGCACATCAAGCCTATTGAAATAACGCACTTCTGAGAATAATGTGCATAGAAATGAGCTTTCAGCTCTTAGATCCCTTATATCAACTCATCTCAGATCTAAATCCAAAAGGAGAGAAAAAACAAATCAAACTAGGTGGGTTAAACAGATCTCCCACAAACTAGTCTAGTTGAAAATCACCCAAAGAGAGGGGCTGCAGCTATATGCAAAGGACTGCTTCAGAAATAATGAAAATCCACTAAATAAAAGAAATATACTAATATGGAGGCTCAAATATCATTTAAATAACAGAAAAATAGATTTACATTGTAGCTCATACATTCTACAAGAGAAAGAATGAGATTATACAGGAAAAATCCTCATAAATGAGGTGCTACAACTATAAGAAAAGATTTCATAACCATGATAGCGTTATTTTTAAGGGCTGAAGTAGTATTTTATTAATCCTCAGATCTAGAGCAGGTCTGTACATAAAAATTTAGATCTAATACAGATCTGTGTACAAGAAATGCTCATATATACATTCCCCTTAGGGTTTTGTGCAAAACATGAAGCACAGAGTGTAGATCTGATATCTAAAGTTGCAGATCTGTAGAATGATTCAGAAATTTCTGAATAATACAATGTGACAGCAGATCCGATCTGAAACAAACATGGATTGTATGGCCAATCCATGGATCACCACAGTGAGAGGAAGAATCCTAACATCGAAGATCTCGTCTCCAAAGTGCAAACAAAACACCCTGCAACTTCTCCTTTGTAGATAACATAGTCCAGGGAGAGAAACTATGTTTTAGGCTTTGAGAATGCTTTGGCTTGATTTCAAGGTCTAGATCTGAAGCTCATTTAGCTAATGCACTCTTCCAAGAGGTTAAAAGACACACTCACTGAGAAGAGGCACCAACATAATCTAGATCTGAGCAGATCTAGGTTCTCCACTTGCTGCAACTCACAAGGACAGCTCAAACCTCAACATGAGTATCACTGTAGGTGTAAGGTGAAGCTTGGACCAAGCTTGATAGTGGAAATGATAGAACAAGTCTCCTCTAAGAGCTGCTCAAGGAAGGAGGTGGGATTCCTGAACAGGAAGACCCAACAAGGGATGTCTAAGCAGACAATACCTTCAGAAATAATAATCTTCAACAACCCCTTCATGTTTCTCTCCTCCTCCTTTTATAAGATTGGAGTCTTGTCAAAACCCTAAACCACTTCATTAGTTTAGCCTCTTTCACATGTAAAACCTCCTTCTAGAAGTGTGATGTCCCTCAAAGAGGTTCAATGCATCTAGACTGCATTGTAGATATGGTCATGGTTGACTTGGTTAAGTGATCAACCTCTTCCACACTCAAAGTGTTTTCATTTTAACTGGTTAGCTTGAATTCCATTCACATTGAGTTGTATTTATTTAGGATCCATTCTTTGAGAATAAGTTTTGTTGACTTGGTCAAACTTGACCTTCTCCACATAGTTTAGACACCGTTCACACATGTGGATGCTTGATCTGGTTATTTCATGATCCCTTTTCACACCATGAGGGGTTTTTATCCATACTTGAGAAAATTATGATCCTCCTTGCCCAATTGTTCATCCTTCTAGATTCCAAAAGAAAAATTAATATTCCTATCAGCTGTAATCTAATTTAGGAATATTACAGTCTCCCCCTCCCAAACTTTTCTTGTCCTCAAGCAACTGCAAAGGTGCTACAAAAATCTCCCCTTCTTATCTTGTGGCATCCTCATCCAATAGTCTCCACCATTGCTCTGAATTTTCTGCAATAGTCCTGTCTTCCAATGGCCCCTCCTCAATGTGCAAGTTGGCCTTTGGTGAATAAACCCAATGGATCTCATCATGAATAAATGAAAGGTCTATGTGGAAACCCACTTTCTGATCCATGGCCTCCTCAAGATAGAAGTGATGAAAATCATGGGGAACTTTATTATTCATAAAAGACTCCCCTCTCCATGCTATCATCTGAAGTGGATCACCTCCTAACTTAGCAATTCATAGAAACACTCCTCCCCAATACGTATGAGAGGCAAGTTCCAAACTAACATATGGCTCACTCTGCAAAGAGGCAAGTGATCTATCATAATGGCCATAAAATATCTCATGCTCCCATTGAAGCATGCAGTGAAAAAAAAGTGGGGAAATTCTTTCCCCAAGGACACATTCCACCAATGTTCCTCTCCTCCAACATTGTTCCTACATGCAAGAACATTCCCAACACATGGAATCATGATTAGAAGCATGCTAGCTGCCATGTATGATAAAGGAGAAGGAATATGTTCCCCCATGTGCAACCAGCGCAATTTTATCCTTAACTGCCATAGAATAGGATATGAAAAGTGCCTCTACCAACACTTTTTTGCTGCCCCATCCCTCCTGGATGCTTGGAGAAGGTGCATCATAGTTGGTGTAAAAGAGTCACACCATGAAGAATATAATAACTTCCCAAGATCCTCCAAGGAATTACCTACATCAACATAGTTCATGGCCTTGAGTGGTCCATGAAACCCATCATAAATAGTGCCCCATATTGGAGCAATGTTCTCCAAATGAGTGTTAGAAAAATATAAGCATACAGGAGATACATTATAATATTCAGAAAGATAAGTTCCTCTATATACTTGTTTTACATCAGTGGGGTAACTCATGGATGAGTTCCCTCTCACACTCAATGAGTAAGGAGGTGTGAATGATGGCTCTTCCCAAGAGCTATGTTCCTCCCCATCAACCAAGTAATCCATGCACATCTCCATATGAGAGTGCACCTCTTCCTTGAAACCTTCCCATATGAATCCACCCAAGAGAGTATGATAATCTTTAATGAAACTAGTGGGTTTGGAAAGCAGGATCTCATAGGTTGCATCTAGTAGTCTCTCCTTGAGTTTGGAGTCTCTAATAAAAATGATAAGATTATAGAAATAGATGACTCCATCAACTACCTTAAACCTCTCATCCACTACTTCCCAATCGAGAACCCCACATGTGAAAAGGTCCTTGGAGTATTCCATCACGAGTTGGGAATCCCAATAAGGATCTAGGCTTCCCAAGAATGACAGCACTATAGAGGTCTGAAATGTAGCCCCTGTCATTTCATAGTTCCCCTCTTTGACATCCTTGATATAAAAATCACATGTTGGAGCATCATAATCTCCCCTTTGCTGCCTCATTTGCAGTTGATCTTGCTCAAGACAAGATTGAAGCAGATGGAAATCAACTTCCCTTCAGAAAGTCCTTGTCTTCCAATACTTCCTCATTTTGGCCCATGCATGCAAGAGGGTTAGCATCCCCTTGCCATGTTCATAAATCTTCTTTATGAATGAAGATATCATGGGCTGCCCCAAATTTATGGATTTTCCATGTATTCCCATGCTCATGCCATCATAGACTTCTGATTTGTCCTCTCTCAACGCAGATAGCTGAGTGGGAGATAGAAATTCCCCTTTCAGGAAATTTCTCACCTCTCTCCTGAATTCATGAGAGTTTCTCTTTGTTGTGTTGGCTTCTCTCAAGGCTCCCTCCTTAGCCAAGTATGCAAATGTTGCCCATAGTTGAGAGAACACTTTATTTTCCCTCCAATCAAGAGGTCTTCCTTCTATTCTCAAGATCTCATTATTTGAAAATGTTGGTGCATGCTGCTCATGTGCTATAACAAGAGCTTTATGTGTGAGACCTTGTGGAACTCCTTGCAAGAGTGAAAGAGTTTCTTTCCTTGGAGAAAATTCTCCATCCTCCTCTTCATGAAGTGCTTGAGGTGCCATTTTCATGACTGTGTTATCATCTCCTACCTTCCCTTCCTCCTCTTCAATAACTGAAACTGCCTCATCATCAACAAGAGTCCTTACATCTTGGTCATCTATTGAAGGAGGAATCTCCATGCTTTCCTCTTGAGAAGAGAGCCCTTCATCCAAAGGAGATATTTCCCTTGGAAAGGCATCAAACAAACTTACACCTTCTTCCATAGTCTTCAGAAATGGATTTGGATTCATATACCCTCCCAACTCATGCAAAATATTTGTTTGATATGGTTTGATAGTGTCAACAGAAGATGTTACACATGGAGCTTCATCAAACCTTTCCACTAATATTTCAATAAAATTTGCATAAGTAGGTGTATTTTAATTTATTAAGGAAAAGGAATTAAACAACCACCAAGCATATTCTTTACCTTAAAAATGTACTGTTGCTACTTTGATGGCTTCAATTTCTGAAACTTGATGTTGAAGCAGAAATTTGCTTAGCTCCTCCACCCAAACACTAACTAGACATTTAGGTGATCCATCAAAAGTAGATAGATAGAATCTACACATATCATGATGCTTCTCCTTTGTGCTTCTGTCCTCCTTGATCTTACAGAACCTTTGGAAGTTCAAGTTATTTTTGAACTCCTTAGATTGACCTTCATACTCCTGCAAATAATCTCCAAGAGTCTCTTCCTTGGGCACACTCCTTTCTCCTTCTTCATGAAGAAGTAACTGACAGAATGTTGAATATTTGGTGATATGGCTAAGTGCACATATCCATGATATGAGGATTTATAATTTTCCTCATGTATAGATCTTGTAGATTTGATCGGGACATCTTCTTGCTCTTGAAACCCTCTAGGAGTTTCACTACTCCTTCTCTCCTCTTCTTCTTCTTTCTTCTTAGATCTAAAAAATGATGAGAGAAATATCATACTCTCTATAATTTTGACCTTTATTATTTATTTATATCACTTTGGCTTGAAGCCCACAGGCTGAGCCAAATATCTTGCTCCGATACCACTATAATATTCCAAATCTGGAATAGCACAACAAGCCTATTGAAATAACGCACTTATGAGAATACTGTGCATAGAAATGATCTTGCAGCTCTTTGATCCCTTAGATAAACTCATCTAAGATCTAAATCCAAAAGGAGAGAAAAAACAAATCAAACTAGGTGGGTTAAACAGATCTCCCACAAACTAGTCTAGATGAAAATCACCCAGAGAGAGGGGCTGCTGCTATTTGCAAAGGACTGCTTCAGAAATAACATAGATCCACTGAAGAAAAGAAATATAATGATATGGAGGCTCAAATATCAGTTAAATAACAAAAAATAATATTTACATTGCAGCTCATACATTGTACAATGGAAAGAATGAGATTATACAGGAAAAATCCTCAAAAATGAGGTGCTACAACCATAAGAAAAGACTGCATAACCATGATAGTGTTATTTTTCGGGGCTGAAGCGGAATTTTATTAATCCTAAGATATATAGAAGATCTGTACATAAAAATTTAGATCTAATACAGATCTTTGTACAAGAAATGCTCATCTATACATTCCCCTTGGGGTTTTGTGCAAAACATGAAGCACAAAGGGTAGATCTGAGATCTAAAGTTGCAGATTTGCAAAATGATTCAGAAAATTATGAATAATACAATGGGAAATCATACCATATCTGAAACAAACATGGATTGGATGGCAAATCCATGGATCACCACAGTGAGAGGAAGAATCCTAACACCGAAGATCTCTCCTCCAAAGTGTAGACAAAACACCCTACAAATTCTCCTTTGCAGATAACACAGTCTAGGGAGAGAAACTGTGCTTTAGGCTCTGATAATACTTTGGCCTAATACCAAGGTCTAGATCTGAAGCTAAATCAACTAATGCACTCTTCTAGGCGGTTAAAAGAGACACTCACTGAGAAGAGGCACCAACATAATCTAGATCTAAGCAGATCTAGGTTCTCCACTTACTGCAACTCACAAGGACAGCTGAACCCTCAACAAGAAAAGTGTTGTAGGTGTAAGGTGAAGCTTGGCCCAAGACTGATAGTGGACATGATAGAAAAATTCTCCTCCAAGACCTGCTCAAGGAAGGAGGTGGGATTCCTGAACAGGAAGACCCAAAAAGGGATGTCTAAGCAGACAATACCTTCAGAAATAATAATCTTCAACAACCCCTTCATGTTGCTCTCCTCCTCCTTTTATAAGATTGGAGTCTTGTAAAAAACCTAAACCACTTCATTTTTTTAGCCTCTTACACATGTAAAACCTACTTATAGAACTACGTTGTCCCTAAAAGAGGTTCAATGCATCTAGACTGCGTTGTAGATATGGTCATGGTTGACTTGGTCAAGTGATCAGTCTCTTCCACACTCAAAGTGTCTTCATTTTAATTGGTTAGCTTTATTTCCATTCACATTGAGCTATCTTTATTTAGGATCCACTCTTTGAGAATAGATGTTTTTGACTTGGTCAAACTTGACCTTGTCCGCATAGTTTAGACATTGTTCACACATGTGGATGCTTGATCTGGTTATTTTATGATCCCTTTTCACACCATGAGGGATTTTTATTCATACTTGAGCAAATTATGAGCCTCCTTGCCCAATTATCCATCCTTCTAGATTCCAAAAGAAAAATTAATATTCCTATTAGATGTAAGATAATTTAGGAATATTACATGGAGAGACTATTGTACCGGTTGGAGGAACTCTTGTATATGTGAAATATGTTCCAGAGATTCAGCTTATCCAAGGGTTTCACATACCTTCCTCTCATATTATTTCATTACATCATATTGAGATATGTGCGACCATGACATCAGGGCAAGTGCATAACCAAGGATTAGAGCACATTGCTAATTTGGAGCAGCAAATTATCACTTCACAGAGGACCCTTGACTTGATCAAGGAGATGATGTATTGCTATCCCAGTTTTTCATGGTTGAGCTACACCCAACACTTTGTCTTGAAGTGTGGGGTTGCAAAATATGGGAGGAGCACAATCCTAATCAATATAGTGCCAAACTATGAGTTTAGCATTGTATGTGGCCATGAGACAACACATATATCACCATGAAGACTACAGTGCTATCACTTAGCAGTAGTGATGATGAGAGGGCCCCACTATTCTTCAAGCATTCTGAAGGTAGCTTCACTCATGAAGCACTGGAGGGACAGATGATAGATGGTAGAAATCTTGTGATGGATAGAACTTTCCATTGTCAAGATGAAGTTTTCTTGATGAGATATTCACAACTCAAAGAGGAATCTCTACCTACATCATGTATGGAGCCTTATGGGTTCCAATGGCCCTTTGATGAGAGGATCTCATGGAGAGACCTTAAAGGAGGTGCACTTCAACATTTCATGGAGTGAAAAGCTATTCAGTTGGAGTATGTTGGTATCCTACATTGGGGGGATACCAAGATTGAGCTTGGCATGATTCATCATCCACATTGGGATGAATGGATCCAGACGAGGAGCAAGAGGTTGCCTACCTTCCTGTACATATATGATATCGGGCAACGGGAAGCATGGATATGCTAGTTTCTTTTTGGTGAGCATGGATACTACCGAACATGTCATATTTCTAGGATCCATGCCATGTATATCATTGATGAAATGCAGCAGCAGGAGGCATGGCTACACTAGTTATTGATGAAAGAATTCTGACACCTCATGATGTATCTTATATCCATATATTTTCTCTTGTTTGGGATATGTCTCATATCTTTACATGTATTTATGTTTGGGATATATCTCATGTTCATGTATGTATTTGGGTTTGGGACAAAGAAAAACTCTCACATGATGTGGCATAAGGGAGCTTATTTGTATTGTTCTGATGAGACATTCCATATGTCCATTAGTATGTTGTTTCTCCATGACTTGCATCATGATGATTTAATGAGGCAGCAAGAATACTTGTTGCTTTGGTTACTATTTGGAGAGTAACGGTTGATTTCTTCTCACACATTGCATGACATTGATGGAGGATGGAAATAGGAGGCCTTACAACTTTGGCTTCTGTTAGGGGATTTTGGTCATTCTACTTGGTATAATGATGATGTGATCGAGCAACAAGATGCATTGTTGTGGTGGCTTCTCTTGAGAGAATATAGCCACTACATTAGGTACAGTGAAGATGTGGTGTGGAAACAAGAGGAATTTCTATGGTGGCTTCTTTTGAGAGAGTATGGCTCTCACATTTATATTGATGTAGATTTGGCATGGAAGTAAGAAGCATTGATGCGATGGCTTCTATTGAGAGAGTATGGATTTCTTACTTTTTTTCATGATGATCTAGCATGGAAGCAGAAGGTTTTGCTGCAGTGGTTTTTATTGGGAGAATATGGTTTGACATTTTTCATGTTTATCCATATGTCTCTACTTATTTTTTTTCACTATGTTAATGTTATGTTTGATTCCTACATGGCCAACAGGGCTAATGATGAGAGCATTGATAGATGTAATCTACTCTATGTATCATGGGTTGGAGAGATAGTTCATGAGTTGAGACTTTCCACTTTGGGAAGAAACCACTTCATTTAATGTATCTCATGTATATAGGAGACCTCTAGACATCATATGGTTGCCACTTGGATATTCATTGACGAAGATGGGTGTCTAAATTTTCAGTTGGAGGCCATTCTAGAAATTCTAGAGAGGTAGCTTTGGAGCTGGACATGCACGACACATTGTGACAGATGGGAAGGTCATCCATATGAGGGTGCCATTTGGAGGGAGGATGTTTGCTATAGCATCCACTTTTTTAGTTGCTTGAGGAAAAGAAACATTTTGGTGGGGAGGACTGTAATATTCCCAATTTTCCACAAGATAATTAGAATATTAGAGTTCTTAATTTTCATAATTAATTAAGTAAATAAGATGGTGTAGGGACCCACAAACCCCATAGATGAATAAAATACACATTTTATTTCTGCATGTGGATATGTCAGATATAGATCTACATTATGGAGTAGTGGAGCAGCTTCTTAAATGAAGGAAGAGTGGAGATCATGGGTCATTAATGTAAAATCATGGAGATATTGGAGGAGGTCAACTGAGATCATATTACATTCAAAGTAAGATCATAAAGCACTTATGATGAGATAGTGGAGGAAGTGGTGCATCTAATGCACACATGATGTAGAGAATGGGAATTAAATGCAAACATGATGAGGATCATGGATAGACAATGCAATCTTCATGGAGGCTAGTGGCCAGTGGCCACATAGGCAGGAAAATTATGCGGTGGACCTAGGCTATGTAAGGTTCATAATCTATATAATGAAGATGAAGTCACAATAGAAGGCATACTTTGTATTATTATTTCTGATATGTTTAGATCTAGATTTTTCATTTGACATTTCTATGCAAACTTATGCTATTTATCTAAGTTTGCAGTGTTTTTTAGCACAGGTTGTTTCCGAGTAGAAATCCCACCCTTACCCATAAGGGACTTTGAGTGCCTACTTTGGGAAGGTTTATATTGAGCTAGATTCATCATCAGGCATTAGTGCCATCTTCAAGAGGTTGTTTCTAGCATTTCAGCTAGGAAACCAGTGGAGGATTCATCCTTTCACCTTGTGCTTCATGTTCAACCTGTAGAAATTTGCTGAATAATGAATAATTATCCATCGAGACTATCCTGGTCACATACTATTTCAACTTCATACACAACACATAATCTCTTCCACTCTCATATCAACTCAGATCATCACACATGCGGAAATAAAATCAAGCGATAACACATCAAATCATCATACACATTAACACAGTATGTATGGGGAAAGCTTATAGCTGAAAAACCTGCAGCTATTATGTATATTATAATGGAGAAATCAAGTAACAAACTCAGTACAATACTCCTCACAAGTACTCAGTACTTTCTCATGAAGTTACTCACAATCTAGCTGAGTTTTGAACAGGTTACTGGTTCAAAACTCACCGCCAATTTCCTTGCCTCTATTGCTTGTTTCAATGCTATGGGATGGCCTCTTTATATAGATAAACCACCAGCCTGAACTGTTCAATCCTCATGGGCTTACTCCTCCTATCTGTGTGTTGCAAATAGCAACATTATAGTCACAACTGATAGCTAACTCCACCCTTTCATCTATCTCTTTCACTGGTCTCCACTGAACTGATCATACACTGTAGTGAACTGATGTGTTCTTGAGTTGAATAATGAGTCACTAATTAATGAATTAAATAATATTTAATTCACTCCACTCATAACTAATTGATTAGCTAGTTAAACTAATCTCAACTAGTTCAACTAAAATAAACAGAACACAACTCCACTATCTGTCTCATTAACTCCACCAAACTTCTGCCACTGAAGTCCTAATTGAAGTCAACCATGCATGAGCTCAATACCCCATAAGAAAAGCGTATTTCCTTCTGGCAGTTGCATGTGCCACATCCATAGCTCAAACTGAAGTGCTCCAAGAGAGTAAACTGTTGTTTAGAGTCCAAATATTATTAAGGGTAAATAATATTTGACTTCCCTGTTTTAAGGAGAGGTAGTCTAAAAATAGACTTCGACCTCTTTGACCTCAAAAATAGAGTCTCATCTATTTTTACCAACATGACACATACTTCAAGAATCTCAAACTGGAATCCCCGAACCATGCTCCATATGTCTAAAAATAGACATAGTCTAAAAATAGATTTTGCACCAGAATTTTCCTGCGGGCCCACTTAGTGAAGGCGACTTCATTTCACTAAGCTCCATCATCTTGCTGCATTTTCAACACTCCCTCTCAGCAAGATATGGATTATCTGCAACCCCTATCCTGCCTCCGTGGAATTCGAACTTGCTCCTGGTGAGCGCCTTCGTCAGGATGTCAGCATCCTAATCCTCCGTGGGAACATATGAAAGCATCATGATTCTCCGCTGAACACAATCTCTGATATGATGGTACCTGATGTCGATGTGTTTGGATCTATCATGAAATACTGGATTAGCTAAGAGTTTAATGCAACTCTGGTTATCACAGTAAATCACTGTAGGCTCCAAATGCAACCCGAACAATCCAACGAGGATCTTCCTCATCCAAATAGCCTTGCATGCAGCCAAGCTAGCTGCCATGTACTCGGCCTCTGCTGAACTGAGTGCCACGGATCTCTGCTTCCTGCTGTACCAGGAAACTGCTGTCGACCCAATGTTGAAAACTCCTCCAGAAGTGCTCTTCCGGTCCGTTGGGCTCCCTGCCCAATCTGCATCAGTGAAGCCAGAAAGCTTCGCTCCATCCTCCTGTCTGTACCATAGACCATATCCTGATGTGCCTCTGATATAGCGCAATACATGCTTGCCTGCCTTCCAAAGCTTGGTAGGCTTAACCATAGCTTACGAAATCTGGTTAACAGCATAGCATATATCGGGTCGTGTATTGACCAGATACATAAGCGACCCCACCAACTGTCGATAGACAGTGGCATCCACTACCTCCGCTGAAGTAGCATCCTCCTTCCTCCAACCACCAGAAAGAGGAGTGTCAACAGGCTTGCAGCCTTGCATGTTGAACCTCTCCAGAATCTCCCGGGCATACTTGCCCTGAGAAACAAACAGTCCTCCACTGCGCTGCCAAATCTCCAATCCCAAGAAATAATGAAGGATGCCCAGGTCCTTCATCTCAAACTCCCGTGCAAGATCCTCCTTGCATGAAAGTATCAACTTCTCGTCGCCAGTCAAAATCAGATCATCTACATACAGTACGATGATCAACAGCTTCCCCTCCACCACAATCTGGTACAGGTTTGGATCCGCCTCACTCTTGGAGAATCCAAGCCCGGTGAAGTAGATGTCTATCCGAGTGTACCAAGCACGAGGTGCTTGCTTCAGCCCATACAGTGCTCTCTTGAGTCGGCACACATGCGACTCACTGCTGAAGATCTCAAAACCTTCAGGCTGCTCTATGTACACTTCTTCCTCAATAACTCCATTGAGGAACGCAGTCTTCACATCCATCCGATGAATGTGCCACCCCATCTGCGCTGAGAGAGCAAGGATCGTCCGTATGGAAGAGTACCTTGCGACAGGTGCAAAAGTCTCCTCATAGTCAATCCCCTCGATCTGTGAGAAGCCACGGGCGACAAATCTCGCCTTGTACTTCACCACACTCCCGTCAGCCGCCTGCTTCACCTTGTAGATCCATCGCGAACCTACAACTGATTTCCCAACCGGTCTTGGGACAATCTCCCATGCACTGTTCCTGATGATCGAATCATATTCTTCGATCATGGCATCAACCCATGCGGGTTCCTCCAAAGCTTCCTCAAAAGAGGATGGCTCTGTCACAACACATTGACTCATAAGAGCCATGTATCCAGTGTACCGATCTGGTGACTGTCTCTGTCTGCGCTGTGCTGTAGGTGGTCCTACAACCTTCTCTGCATCCCGAGCCAGTCGCTCAGCTTCTGTAGTGCGCATGCGCCCTCTGATGGTTGGCGCTGCCTGGGTGGTTTCTTCCACCTCTTGAACCTCCTCTTGTGGCTGATCCACATCCGGAAGCTCCTCCTTAGGAACTAGCAGCTCCTCATCTGCATGCAAGTGTAGCTCCCTCTCAAGCGAACACTGCATGGCTTTCTCCTCCTGAAATTTTATATCCCGTCGCACAACAGTCTTGCGACTGTCTGAAAAATACACCCAGTAGTTGTGAGGTGTATCAGTGTACCCCACAAATACTCCAACCTCAGCAGTTGGATCCATCTTCCTTCTCGCATCCTTCGTCACATGCATGTAGACAGGAGAACCAAAAATCCGCAAATGGGAAATATCAGGCCTCTTGCCAGAATAAGCCTCCTCCGGTGTACTCATGCCAAGAACCTTGTGAGGACAACAGTTCTGCACATACACTGCTGTATTGCATGCCTCAACCCACAAGTGAAGGGGTAGGCCCTGATCATGCAACATCGCTCATGCAGCACCCACGATCGTTCTGTTCTTCTGCTCAGCCACCCCGTTCTGCTGTGGGCTATGGGGTGCGATGAGCTCTCTCCGAATCCCTTCTACGCTGCAGAACTCCTTGGATTCAGCCGAGATGAATTCACCACCGTTATCACTCCTTAGAGCAATCACCTTCTTCCCCAAATCCTTCTCGACCAGTGCTTTAAACTCACAGAACTTTGCGAATGTATCACTATTCTTCTGCATGAAGAAGATCCAGCACTTTCGAGAGAAATCATCAACAAAGATCACATAATACATGTGCTTTGTTGTCGAAGCAACTGAGAAAGGACCACACACGTCTGTGTGAACTCTCTCAAGGATCGTCGTGGCGCGACTATCCTTCTCGTGAAAGGTGGATTTCACATACTTTCCTAAAGTACACCCCTTGCACTGATCTGACTGCGCAAGGGTGCCTTTAGGAAGTCCAGTAGAAATCTGCTGCAGAATCTTCAAAGCTCCATGGTGAAGATGGCCCAATCTCCTGTGCCATAGTTCGCCCTCATCATCCCGGCTCACCACATCTCCCGCCTTGCATGCCATAGCTGCGCAGTCATCTACCTGCAACTGATAAAGGTTCTGAGTTCGAACCCCTATCTTCCGGGTCTCTCCAGTAGTCTTACTGCGCAGGAAGGCTTTTCCTTCGCCGAAGACCACATCATACCCCTTATCCTCCAACATCGCCACAGAGATCAAGTTCTTCTTCAATCCAGGTACATGCATGACATCCTTCAATACAAAGGGTTTACCAGACTCCCTCCGAAAGGATATGGTACCGATACCAGTCGCACTGTATCTACCATCATCGCCCATCTCGATGTGCACACCCAAATATTTGTCCTCCAGATCTGAGAACAACTCCCAATCTCCCGTCATATGAAATGACGCACCGCTGTCCAAGAACCACACCGATCCCATCACACTTGAAACCAAGCATGCACTCAGTGAAAAGTCAAGCTCGAACTGTGAAGCCAAAGCTTCTCCATCTGCAGATCTTCCCGCTTGCTTGTTCTTCTTCTTCTTTGGACAATTGGTAGCATAATGTCCGTGATCATGGCAGTGAAAACACTTCACTTTCACCATATCCTGCTTCTTTCCCTTTGCACCAAAATGAGAGGTTTTCTTACCCTTCCCCTTCTTTGCTTTGGCCACCAAAGCGCAATTTTCTTCATCAGCTCCCTTTGATGAAGATCCATCTCGAGTAGTCCTCCTTATCTCCTCCTGCATGAGATCCGCCCAAAGGCGCTCCCATCCCGGCAGCTTCTCCCGACCATTGACACTATCTTGATGTGAGTACCAAGCCTTCGGAAGACCAAGGAGAGCCAGGTCGACCATGTCCTCGTCTTCGACAGTCACCCCCACACTTCCCAGCTCATCTCTGCACTGAGTGAACTTCGTGAGGTATTTGGCGATACTGTCGCCCTTCTCCATCTTGATGTTCCTAAGCTTATCTTTGAGCGCCAGCTTCCTTTGGTCACTCTTACTCTGGAATAGATCCGTCAAATCTTTCCACATTAGAAATGGAGAAGCCTTTCCATGCAGGCTGGATACAATATGATCCTTGACGCCCTCCAACAGGATCCTTCGACATTTCGCCATCTTATTTTGCCATACTTCGACTTCAGCAGGATCAGTGGGATTTTGGACATCCGTATCTACGAACTCCTTCAGACCATTATCTTCTAATACTGCCTCCATGCGATCCTTCCATGCAACATAATTCGAACTGCCTTCAAGAGCATATTCGAGTTGCAAACCATTGAAAGACATTTTCAACACTGGCACCAAGAAAACAAAACTGCTGCAAAACTTCGAATTCCACCTCAAAGCTCAACCGATCTAGATCGTGAGAACAAATTATTTCTAGCACAGAGATCGACTGCAAGGGGCGTTTACCAAACCTTTCACTTTCCGAAGAAATATGAATCCGGAGGCTACCTGGCTCGCATGCAGACTCTTTCTACCGAAATAAGTTTGTAATCACTGTGATGATCAATCTGAACTTCAATAGCTCCGATACCATGTAGAAATTTTCTGAATAATGAATAATTATCCACCGATACTATCCTGGTCACATACTATTTCAACTTCATACACAACACATAATCTCTTCCACTCTCAGATCAACTCAGATCATCACACATGCGGAAATAAAATCAAGCGATAACACATCAAATCATCATACAAATTAACACAGTATGTATGGGGAAAGATTATAGCTGAAAACCCCACAGCTATTTTGTATATTATAATGGAGAAATCAAGTAACAAACTCAGTACAATACTCCTCACAAGTACTCAATACTTTCTCATGAAGTTATTCACAATCTAGCTCAGTTTTGAACAGGTTACTGGTTCAAAACTCACTGCCAATTTCCTTGCCTCTATTGCTTGTTTCAATGCTATGGGATGGCCTCTTTATATAGATAAACCACCAGCCTGAACTGTGCAATCATCATGGGCTTACTCCTCCTATCTGTGTGTTGCAAATAGCAACAGTATAGTCACAACTGATAGCTAACTCCACCCTTTCATCTACCTCTTTCACTGGTCTCCACTGAACTGATCATGCACTGTAGTGAACTGATGTGTTCTTGAGTTCAATAATGATTTAATAATTAATGAATTAAATAATATTTAATTCACTCCACTCATAACTAATTGATTAGCTAGTTAAACTAATCTGAACTAGTTCAACTAAAATAAACAGAACACAACTCCACTATTTGTCTCATTAACTCCACCAAACTTCTGCCACTGAAGTCCTAACTGAAGTCAACCATGCATGAGCTCAATACCCCATAAGAAAAGCATATTTCCTTCTGGCAGTTGCATGTGCCACATCCGTAGCTCAAACTAAAGTGCTCCAAGAGAGTAAACTGCTGTTTAGAGTCCAAATATTATTAAGGGTAAATAATATTCGACTTCCCTGTTTTAAAGAGAGGCAATCTAAAAATAGACTTCGACCTCTTTGACCTCAAAAATAGAGTCTCATCTATTTTTACCAACATGACACATACTTCAAGAATCTCAAACTGGAATCCCCGAACCATGCTCCATATGTCTAAAAATAGACATAGTCTAAAAATAGATTTTGCGCTAGAATTTGCCTGTGGGCCCACTTGGTGAAGGCGACTTCATTTCACCAAGCTCCATCATCTTGCTGCATTCTCAACACAACCTTTTAGGAGCAGAAGATATATATCTTGCATTTAGGCCATTTTATTTTACCTCCATGCAATAGAAGTCCCCTCAGGGATTGCACAGTTCAGTTTTGATGATCTGAAGGAGGAAGGAATTTTCTCGTATTTCAATTGGAAATCCTATGAGGGACCATCTCCTCACTTTTTATTCACTATTTCCACCTTTGTTGAGCTGATTTGACATATTTAGCAACAGGCTAGAGAGCCTCCATCCTTGACAGCGTTTTTTTTGGAAGCAGTTGTGCAACATTAGCTGCAATCAGTGTAGAAGGATAGAGGAGATAGATCTTGACTTCTAGCTTGAGTATCTAGTGAAGGGATCCACCCATCAAGCATAGATCTAATTTTGTGACATATTGCAGCCATCTATTTGTCAGATCTTACTTCAGATTTTCATACCCAGGAGTTGTATAGTGAAGCCCTAAGAGGGTGGTTTTCCTAGATTGCTAGATCTGGAAATCCCTTTTTGGGTTATCTTGGGTATCTATCACAGAGCTCAGATCTAAATTTTTAGCATCATTGGAGCTCTCAAACTTCCTATATATAACATTACATTTTGCTAGCAGTTGCAGTCCCAGTAGTTGCAGCAGGGAAAACCCAATATTCCTTCTACCAGTCCCTCTTGTGGGATCATTTCAGGGTCATTCTAGGCCATCTCTTTGGCTTGAGTGTCTAATATTTTGAGCATTGTTGTACTGGTTTATCCACCTCCTATTAATTAAATGGATCAGTTATTCTACACATTTTGATGGTGTATTTAGATTTATTGTTTACTTTGTTGCAGTTCTTATATTTTTTTTTATTATTACTACATTCTCCCCTTTTGGAATTTTAAAACACCATTAACATGTACCCTGATGTCAAACCGGTACATCAATGCCTTCATCCTATTCATTCGAAGAAGGCCACTACCATTAAAGAAGAAGTTGAAAATGTTTTGCATGATGTTTTCATTTATCCTATTCCGTTAACTGATTGGGTTTCCATCATTGTTCCCATCATGAAGAAACAAGGTAAAATTAGTGTGTGCGTCGATTATCGGGATATCAGTATTTCTTGTCAAAAGGACAACTATCCTACTCCCTTTATCGACCAGATTATTGACAATTGTGCTTGATGTGAAATCTTTTCATTCAGGGATAGATTTTTTGGTTACAATCAAATCAATATCTTCCCAAAGGACCAATATGAGACATCATTCATCTATCCCTAGGGCACATTTTCTTATCTTAAACTCCCATTTGTTTTAAAGAATGTTGGGGCAACATTTCAGAGAGCAATGGATTATGCTATCAATGACATCAAGCACATTGTTCAACCTTATCTAGGCAATTTACTCGCGCATTCACGAAACCAAACTAATCACCCGATGCATTTGAGAGCTATCTTTCTATGTTGTTGACACTGCGAAATACGCCTCAATCAACATAAATGTGTTTTTTGTGTTGGCTCTGGTCATTTTCTAGGATTTGTCTCTCAAAAGAAGGAATTTGAATCGACCCACTGAAGGTCCAGGCTATTCTAGATTTTCCTGTGCCATAAAATTTTCTTCAATTAAAGAAACTTCAAGGAAAGGCGAACTTCCTAAGGAGGTTCATACCCAACTATGCCGAAATGGCTATAGGATTTACTCAGCTCTTAAAAAAGGGGATTCCCTTCCATTGGTATAAGGTTGTGCGAGATTATTTTGATGTTGTCAAGGATACACTTGTTCGGGCATCATTAATGTATCCTCCCAAGTATCAGAGTGATTATTTCTTATATATCATCGTGACTAATATGACCATTGCTACGGTATTTGTTATCACCAAAATCGTACCTAATTGGTTGTTGATCATACAACTTTAGTGTAACTATTTCAAACCAATCTTTGGACTGAAGCTTAGCCTCTTCAGTCTGAGAGGGCTCTCTCAGGGGTTAATGATATTGAATATAGATGTAGATAGATGGCTAACTCTATGATTTATGTATTGTTTTTATATGTTTTCAGGTTGAAAATATCAGAGCTTACTACCTTTGGGCTATGGAGTCAGTGACATGGATCTCAATAACAAGGCTTTCCTTGTGGAAGTTGAGGCTTGTAAATATTTCAATGAAAGAGCAAGACATACATGAGGATTTCAATAGCTTGAGGTTCAAAGGAAGTCAAAGAATGTAATACATGAATTCTGAGTAATGAGAAATCAAGATATTGAGGAAAAATATTAAAAGATATAAGTCATTGTTTAATACTTAAAGGAAGTCAGAGCATGAACAATCATGAGTTCTCAGTAATAAGCATTAAGACATTGAAGAAAACCTTTCAAAAAATAGGACCTAAAACTCATTTGACCATAACTTAATACTTAAAGTAATTCACAGCATGAACAATCATGAATTCTGAGTAATAAGCATTAAGAATTTGGAAGAAAATATTTCAAAAGATAGGACATAAACTCATGGAAATATAATAAGAATCTCAGGTGAAGAAAATTTGTATTGTTACTGTATATAGCAAAAAACTCCAAAGCTTTACAAAAATAGTCTACTGAGATAACTCTTTCCAACCCTTCATACGTCGAAGTACTCACTACTTATAGGCATCTAGCCTTTACATCCAATCTGCCAAGTGGCTATATCATTAAACTCTATTAATGACACCAAATCTAACCACTAACTAGATATTTAAAACTAGTACTAACACCTTTTGAATTAGGAGTTAGAGTCCTACTATGACTCAAACACCTACTTATTAAATTTAATCTAAATATGATCCAAATCCTCCTCGAAAGGAATCATGTATTTCAACCATACTGTCCACAAAAAAAATATTAATACTCTGACTGTCTTCATGAAACTGCTCTGCCTAATATTAAGGAACTGTCAGTTTGATGATATGGCAACATAGTGAGCTGGTATCTTTGAACTGTATCCATAACAAAATATCTCCACTTAGCAATATTCTGATCAGATACTCTTTATCATTGCCCTGATACTCTTTGTCATTCCTCATGGAGAAGAGATTTGAAATATCCATTTACCCTTCACCTTCTTCCAAAATTTCACCTTGCTGTCAAAACTGAGTTTTGAGCTACTTTCGTAGCGAATTTCGTAGCAAAAATAAAAAAAGGTCATATGTGATAATATTCTGCTATTCTTGCCCATTGGAGGGTGTTAAGTGATCAAAAACATTTAAACATAACCCTCAAATCTCTTTAACCATGTCATTTTAAGTTGTTTAAAATCAAAATAATTCTTCAGAAATTCCGCAGCAAAAACTGGGCTTCAAGCCTAGCATACGCTGCAGAATTGCCTAATTTCTTAGAAACTTGACAAAACTTAGGATCTGAGCTCTGAAAAGATCCATTAATATACCTACATGTAAAGTATGATAATATAAGACAAAAAAGGTCTATAATCCATTGTTACCTTCTTATTTACCAGCAGTTTCTTCATGAGCAACTTCAATAGTTTTTTCCATAGCTCCTCTTTCCAAATATTTCTTCTCTAATTCTGTCTTCATCATCTCCATAATTGCTTTCAACTCTTTGACTTTTCTCTGAAGAATTTTCCTCTCTTCCTGTAACCATAAATTTCTTTTCCTTGTGTGTCATCATGATGTGTAAAGGTTGTGATTTCTTCAACAAGTTTTTGGCCTTTCAAATAGACTTTTCAAAATGAGTAACCAGATCATTCACTTTCTTCTCCACCTCATATATCATTTTTCTATCTTCCTTATATCTTTCTAGATATCTATTTGTTTCAGACAACTCTTCCCTAATTGCTTTTAACTATTCTTCAAGAAGCTCTTTTCGGTTTTCTCTATGAATTTTTCTTTTCCCTTTCTCTATTTGACTATTTCTTTCTTATCTTTAAACTATCCCTCTGGAAAATCTGCCTCAGATTTCTTCTTAATCTTTATTTTAGTTTGACCTTTATTTTCTTTAGTAACCTCTGTCTCAATAGGAGATATATCAATGACTTCTTGTACTGCTGCCCTTTTTTCTTTATCTTCCTTCTGTTGTTTATTTCCAATGGTGATAGTCTTAGAAATCTGTGATCTAATGAAAGGCTTTCTAGGTTTCAAAAGAAAACTTGAATCCTCTGATGAAAAATATAATTTCTTGGCCATAAGCCCCTTCCCTTTGACCTTGGATCCTTTTACCTCATTTTCTTTCACTATGGGGGTTTCTGCAATTTCTATAGCCTGTAATATGTCTTCAAACCTACCTTTACCTCCAATAGTTTCCTTTGTACGTATTTTAGACCTTTTTGCTGTAGGTTTAGTCTTGCTAACTATGACATGATTTTTAGCCTTCTTACTAGTTGATGGTTGTGGTGCTACCTCTTGGATGAATTTAGCTGTAGATTTTAAACCTTCTTGTTGATTCCCTTCTAATTCTGCAGTAGTATTAAGCTCTTGCCTAGAAGAAGGAGATTTGCATTTAGAAGCTTTCCTTGGAGATAAAACATCCATTTCATACCCATTCATAAACAAGAAAGATGCCCAGTCTCTGTCTAGTTTATTTAATTCTTCCAGTACCAATAATTTCATCAATCCATGGTGAAAGATGAAAGTTTCACTTCTTTCAGGTCTACCTTGCACTTTGTCTACCATTTTCCTAAGGCTTCTAAAAAGTTAAAAGAAATATCTATCATCTTTTTCCCTGTAAAATGAAGCAACAACTTGAAGTGATACATGTAGATTGTAAGGAATCTGCCTTCACATCTAAAGTATTTCTATATGACTGTCAATAATTTAGAGTAGTTATCTCTAAGGCAAATTCTTGGAATCCCTACAGTCATATTTATCCCTGCATGTTCAGGCTTTAGATAATCATCAAAACTCTTTAAATCAAATTTTTTAGGTTTAAACCATTCTTCTCCGGTCCTAGGAATCCCAGTTGCTTGATAAATACTATCAGGGGAAATTGGCACATGAAGAAAACCAACCTTTGTAGATGTTCCTTTGAAATTGAGTAGAAAGTCTAGTGGTACCTATTTGTGATGACCTTGCAACCTTTGACATAACTGAATGTATCCTGATCTTGTAAAAATTTCCACGAAATATGGATCTTCCGTGATTAATCTTGGAATTGTAGGCTCGTACTTGAATCCAGGCCTCCTTTATTTACTTTCTTTGGTGTAGCCATTTCTTCTTTTCTTGCAACAGTGTCCTTCTTTGGATATTTATACCTGTTCGGTAAAAGCCTTTGATGACAACGAGCTCTTATGGTAAAATAGGGCTAACATGACAGAGGATTTCTACAAGATATGAAAATGACAAGAAGTTGCTTTGGTAGCAACTTACAAGGGAGGAAAATAAAGCATGAGGAATGAGGGATGGATTTGAAAAAATGAGATGAGACTTATTAAGAAAATGGTAGTTGATGCCAAAACGTTCCTAATACTTTCAATGATGACCCTACTCTGACAGCATGACCTTGAAACCATCAAAGTTTAACAACTCATCATTATGCAGAAAACCGTTAAAGGATGACATGCTTTCGTAGTGCATTTATATTTACAAGTGTCAATTTCGCTATGGAACTACTAGGTGTTTCCACAGAAAAATCTATTTATTTAGTACTAAAATTGTTACGGACTCATAAAAATTATAATAGGTGGCCAGATTTGAGACTTTAGGTCGATTTAAAGTATCTATTCAAGATTTTTTCCTTTGATATGACTTGAGATCATCCCTAAAAACTTAAAACAATCTTTGAAGCTTATGATAATCATAAAATTTATCATTTCATGATGCTATGCAATCTAACCAATCTAAATACAAACTTGACACATTTCAAGTTATGATTTTGAAAATTTTGGGTGTGATAATAGCATTGGTCTAAGAAGAAGATGGGACAGAACATCCGATATATTATTTTAGTTGTAACCTTAATGATACGAAAGTGAAGTATTCATACGTCTAAAACCTCTCCTTGGTAGCCGTTCAACCTGTCCAAAGATTTTTCCATTATATCCTGTTCCAGAAGACCATTTTCATTTCAGATTGCAACCCTATGACTTACATTCTATCACGTCAATTTCTGGGGGGGAATATTCAAAATGGATTATCATTTTGCAGGAGCTTGATTTGGAATTCATCAAATCCAAGTTAAAGAATTCTTTAGTTTTGGTTGAGCTCCTCTGCGACCTTCCGTTTGATAGTACTTCTACTACATCAGAACCATCAATTACTGATGAGTCTCTATTTATGATAGAATCATCTGATACTTGGTATGGGTATTTTATCATTTATCTCCAAACCCAAAATTTTCGGCCTAATACCTCTCGTTCTCAATAGCGACGTATTCGATACCAAGCCAAAGATTATCTGATCGTTGGCAATACACTTTATCGTCATGGTGTAGATATGATTTTAAGTAGGTGCCTCACTCATGAGGAGGCCAAGAAGGTTTTAAATGATTGTCATGTTGGGGATTGCGGTGGAAACTTCTCTGGATACTCTACCGCGTAGAATATTTTCCATGCCAGTCACTTTTGGCCAACCATATTTCGCGAATACATCCTCACGGTCAGAAGTTTTCATGTGTGCCAAATATTTGATCGTAAATTTCTGCAAACTGCTAGCACCGATGCATCCTTTCATTAGGGGAATTTTGAGGTCTAAAGTGGGCCTCCTAAGGAACTTATAAAATAATAGTGGAAGTAATAAAATAATATTTGATTACATCATCAAATTTTAGAGGGAAAAAAGAAAAAACTACTTTTTCAACTCATATTTCCAACTTATCTCCCAAAGTTTTTACTTAAATTTCAAGCAAGAGTACTCGTTGGATGCAAAAGTTAATTCCTCATCAAGGAGTACCCATGTTGCATACTTTTTGTGGATCCTTCTACATGAAAAATGAGAAATACATGAAAAAAGTGATTGGAATTAAGTTTTTTCATGTATTTCACATTTTTCATGTAGCAGGGTCCATCAAAAGTATGCAACGTGGGTATTCCTTGGATGAGGAATTAAATTTTGCATCTAACGAGTACTCCCAATTGAAATTGAAGTAAAAAAATTGGGAGATAAGTTGAAAATACGAGTTGAAAAAGTAGTTTTATTATTTATTATTTTTTAATATTTTTACCCTTTTACTTAAAAAAGGGTGAATCATCCCCCATGGTTGACATAATCATATTGAATCCTATTGGTTCTTATAAAGTTTATTTTGGTTGTAAATTTTTCTTAAGAGGCCCATTTTAGACCTCAAAATTCCCCTAATGTATCGTTGTGGGACCATTTGCAAAATGGGGCATTGACTTCGTGACCTGCAACCCTCATTCATCCTGGGGGAATGGTAATATTATTATCGCAATATACTACTTTACCAAGTGGGCTACAATGATGCCTACATTCAATAACATAGGCAAAACAACTGCATTATTATTTTTCAATCATGTCATCTCACAGTTTGGTGTTCTATAGGCTATAGTCACAAATCATGGGAAGCATTTCCGCAATCACATGATGAATGAATTAATTGCCAAATTAGGACTATCGCATGATATTTCTACTCCTTATTATCCACAATCCAATGGACAATTTGCAGCTATTAACAAGATTATTAAACAAATGACAGGATTTCATAAATGAAATTGGCATTTTATCTTGTACTCGGCCTTGTGGGCATATCCAACCTTAGTGAGAAACGCAACCAGAGTTACCCCCTTTCAATTGGTGTATGGTCTGGAAGCTATCTTTCATATCCAATGTGAATTACCATCATTAAAACTTTTCATTGACTTGTTACCTGACACCTCTACTGAAGAAGTGCGTCTTTTTAACCTCATCCATCTTGATGAAATGTGTCGTGAAGCTGCATTGGCCAACGAAGCACATAAGAGACATATAAAGGTGCAATATGACAAAAATGTCCAACCTCACATCTTCTCAGAGGGTAACCTGGTCTAAATTTATGATTAGGAAACTGATGTAATAGGTACAGGGAAATTTGAGCCGTTATGGCATGGCCCCTATGTTGTCAAAAGAGTTCTTGCTAAGGGTGCCTGCAAGCTGGTCGATTATGATGGAATTCCATTGGCGCAACCCCAAAATGGGTTGTATCTGAAACGTTGCTATTCTTAAACATGAGCGTAGTGAACTGTTGTATTATATTGTATATATTCTTTCGATTTTCATTTACTGACTTAGTTTGTTTTTCTAGATTTTTCCTGAAGTTAGTAATCCACTTTATATTTTATCGCATATGTCTGAATCTTTGGAACCATTTGTTGGGTATGTTGATGGTGCTAGTCGTAGTACACAAAATTTATCCTCTACAGTGTGGGCCATTTTCACTCCAAACAACGAGTTAGTGAGTTTTCAAGGGATTTTTATTGGTCGATCTACAAACAATATTGTTGAGTATAGCACATTGATCTAACTTCTCTTTGATGCCATTTCATTTGGTATTAACCCCATCATCGTTAGGTTAGACTCACAACTTGTGGTACTGCAACTTACTAGTGTTTATACTGTCATAAATCCAACACTACATTGTATGTTACTAAGAGTTTGACTTTTGGAAAGACATTTTGATTTCATTCAATATCAACACATTTCCAGAAACTTGAACACATTAACTGATTCCTTAGCTAATTATGTTATAAACAGAGATTTGCAACACATGTAAAGACATATTTTCAATTCACATCACATAATTGAATAGGATTTTTTAATAAACATAGGAAAAAACTGAAAATAAATAGATAAATAATTATAGGTTTTTACAAAATTTGTGCCTAAGACACATTGGTCATCTGGCCTCAAAATGTATGCAAAATGTCAAAAGTAAACTAGTCATGCTCATGATAAAAAGTTATTGATCTAGCTATCCTACGCAGTAACTGCATCCAATGGTTAGTAATGCCAATAGTATGGCGTTTTAGTCTCATGGGTAACTCTTCGATCCATCAATCCAAAATCCCGAGATTTAATCCCTCTATATGCTGTTGTAGCTCAGCAAGAGTCTCGATCATATCTAAATCTCGAAGGACTCCTCTCTCGAAAACCCTCTCTGCTAGCTCATCTTATCTCTGCTTTGGTCGATCCATTGGTAAAGCTCGACCTACATCTACATACATCAAAACTTTAGTTTAGTCTTGGGAAACATCAAAATACAAAAACATGTATAAACCTTAGAAAAATAAAAAAAATGGTCAGAAAATTCTTACCAATTGAACCCCATTGAACACTATCTGGTAGAACCAAGTATGGATCTCCTCGCTAATCTATGCATGCATATGCATAATAATTGATGGTGAATATTTGTCATCTGAACCAGGTGAAGAATGCAGTCGAGAATACGATGGTCGATTGACTAACATGTCTAGCCATTAGTTCTACCCATCTCTGCATCATTTGATTCTAGGGCTAGATATACCTAGCGTAACATGTTTGGGTTGCATCAATGGAATCTACTCTAAGGTGAAGGAAATCTAGCTCGACCCATAGTTGAAATTATTTTTCCTTCCTTCCTTTTCCTTGGTAAACTGTTCTTTCATCTGAAAGAGGATAGCTTTAGCCCAATTAAAAACCGTTGGTTTCAAACTCTCCAGTGCATACTGCATGTATGATTTTTTTGCCACATGTAATGTAGCAGTACTATCAAGCTTTGCAATATTAAATAGGATGGTCCTCAAAGGCAATTCATGTACATGGAAGATGTTTATTTTCCAATCCTTACTAGGTTCAGTCCCTCGATTGTAATACTGCAATATATAATCTCTCATTGTCTCTCCTCCAAGAGCAGATCCTGAAAGAGAAATGGGCGGACCTCTCCTCAATAATCCTTTCAGAAAATAAATATCCTCCACTAATATTGGGACCACTTTGTCCCCAATGTGAAAATCCTGTATCGTCGGATCCCATGAATGAACAAGGAACTCAAATAGTTGCCTTTTTTGACTCATACCCGACAATCTAAAGTACTTTAGTAACCCGTAGTCTCTAAGGGCTCTTACCATACCCAGATCATTTAAGTAAATCATGTTATTTTCTTCATGTTCTCTTTCCCTCCATGTAATCATAATTTTTTTCTGATGAATACCTAAAACAAAATCATAAGACTCATAAGGATCCATTTCATGCGAAAAACTAGGGGAAATTTGGGCACACAGCAAGAAAAAAAATAGAAATTGCACCCAACGCACCCCAGGTCAAGGGATAGTGCATTTCATATGCACCTAGCCTTCAATTCTAGTGCACTGCAATGCACCTTTCAACATTCAAGGGTGTGTTTCCCTCTGAGCGAAATATATTTACCCTAAGGGGCTCAAAACCCTAAATATTTGCAATGAAATGAAACATAAATGCTACTAAATGAAAGAGAATGTTAATAGCTCTAACCTGGATCAAATGGCAAGGAAAATCATCCGTAGAATATGTCGCAATCAGCTGCTAAATTTCGAGGGAAAAATTGGTTTAGAGCTCCAAATTTAAAATGGTAACTTTTAAATGGTAAAACTGAATGGCAAAAACTCTTTTAATTAGTCAATTTGATTATTTAGAATCATATTTAATGTCTTGACTATGGTTTTATTCATTTTTTTCTATGAAACAGGTATTTTTAATCTGTTTTATGGTGTTCTAAACAGGTTTTACAGATGATATAGAAGATTAGTCATGCACACTTATTCAAGAATGATTTGATGACAAAACATAATTTTATCCTTATTTTTCAATTTTTGATAAAAATGAAAAAGGAATTGAAGTGCACTTTTATCTCTTTTTCGAGCTTCGATAATGGTGAAAAAGGAACCGTTGGAGTATTCTTTTAGCTCTTTTCAAAATCCAATAGTCTGAAAATATTTCCAAGCGCTTGTCTTTTCGATCTTGTAAAAGTAAATGAAACACCATCTACTCAATATAAGTTTAACCCTTTTCTAGACTAAGATAGATTATTTACGAAAAAGGAAAACCTTAGTCGAACATGGCTAGGAGGTTCTCTCACGTATTATTTTACACATTTTCGGACCTGAGTGATAAATTTAAAAGGAATCATGCAGTTTTCTTTTGTCCTCTTTTTCAAACTCTCTAAATATGAAAAAGGACTGGGTTTTCACTGTCATTAGGCTCGTTAAAACATAAAATAGAGACTGGATTTTAGATCATGGAAATAATTGAGTTTCATTTATCGCTAAGCTCATGAAATTATTAAATAGAGATGCATTCACCCGAAGGGTTCAATTATAGATCAAGCATATGTTATCCTCCTCAAGCTTGTTAAAAAATAAAGAGGTACTGGTCAAAAAATGACCAGGGAAAATTTGGGAAAGTGAATAAAACATTTTATGGTAGCAAGTCGCTCTTGAACATGACACTTTCACTCCATCATCGTGACTTTTGGGTTAGGTAATATTCTTGACGGTTAATTCATACCTATGGTTCATCATATCTTGACTTTAGTTTCAGGTCAATGCTGCCAACTCATCTCAGTGTTGTCGATATGTTCAAGAGAAGTAATCCAATGAATACTCATCCTTCTGCAATACTCATAAAATTTCATTTTCATGATAGTCATCCCTGAAAATTGCTATATCAAGTCACATTTTGTCTCTGAAATCAGTAACTCCCATTTCACGATAAAGTGGCTTCCTGTCGACATCAGCTCATCATCCAGGAAGTTTAAGTAGAAACATCATCTTCCAATACCCTGAGGCTTATTACAACATCGAAAAGTTTCTCTCTTCTAGACCTTTGATCAAAATATTTTGTTTGGCGTTCGACATCAAATCATTTATTCACGCCTTACAAATTGTACTGCAATACCTTGACATCCATTAACATCAATGGTGGTTCTCTTGCGTGTATTAAAAACTCACATCATTAGCTGGTAATCAGATGATGTATTCCCATGTTCAACTACAAATCATATATTCGCATGGATAGACTTGTACCTGAATGATCAAGTGAATGAGATAAGAAGACCCCGGATCTAGTTTCATCCATTCGGGCTATGATTTCAGGATTGTTGTACACATCATATGTACGATGAATTTACATATATATCATCATATGAACATGGGCCAATAACTGTAGGCATGTCTGTATTGGGAAACATTTCAATGTAGACAACTTTATAAACTATGTACATGTTATTAGATAGTTTATGTGCTGAGAATGGGAATGCCTCCCTCAACAAATCGTGATCAAGATGAAAATATCGTGATGTAATGTATTGTAAGATTGATGTAGGTCACCTTCCACTTTAGTTCTGGCTCATCACATCGTAAAGCATCTCATCCAAATACTATTATTATTTTTACTTCATGGTTCAGGGGGAAGCTGTTATAGGTCAATTTGGGCATCATGCCCATGACCTGGTCAAACTGGACATCATCCCCAGGGCCAAGGAAATAGGATCTATCATCCCCTCATATTTTAGTTTCTATATGCTCTAAGAGGAGAACATTGCATTCATGGCTTCTATTGTGAGATTTCCAAGGTTTAAATTATATGTTATATCACTTATTGACTCACCAAGATAGTCTTTAAAGGGACTAACTGCATTGTAGTGCCAAATCCTCCATTCAAGGGTGTACTTCAGTGCACTTCCCGATACTCAAGGGTGCGTTGGTCATGTGGGAGTGGAATTCTTAGAATGAAATATAGAAAGATGTATGTGTAGAATCAATCGACTTAGAATGAAATATAGTGAATCTTTATAGGATTTCCTTAATATATTTCTTCACCTTTGCTATGAGGCTCCTAGAGAATATTTTGAATATAATTTTGTCACCAAAAATTTATAGAGATTTATTTTTCTCTCTATGAAATAATTTGAATCTTAACTCTTGGATGATTATACTTTTCCAACTTATGATGATCATGAAACACCCCAAATATATGAGGAGGAACCTACTATTGCTTTTTTCTCCTATCCTCCTTTCTTAGTACCAATTGGGGTCCCTCCTTATAATTATGTTGAAGTTGGAAAATCAGAAAATAAAACTGATGATTCCTCTTTTCCACCTTCATCTACTCTCCATAATCTAGATCCTATTGAGGAGAACTTGGAATGTTTCAATAAATACAAGGAGTCTAAGGTGAAGGTTGATCCTATGGTTTTTCAAAGTCACATCAATATGCATAAATCAAATATTGAATCTAATTTGATTGAAATTCTAATTTCCTCAAAGGATATCCTTCAACCTCTGCCATCCATCTCTATTGATTCCTTGTTTCTTAGTCTGCTTTATCCATCTATGTAATATTCCCAAATTTTCACATCATATTTAGAATATTAGAGTTTTTGTTTTTCTTAATAAATTGAGTAAATAAAAGGGTGGACAGACCCACAAACCTCAAAGACGAATAAAATACACTTTTAATGTGTGTATGCAGATATTCTAGTTCTAGATCTAAAATTATGGAGTAGTGGAGTAGCTCCATTAATGGAGATCATGTCTCATTTATGAGATAGATTATGGAGGATGAAACAGTCAAATAAGATCATGGATCTTAAATATAAAATCATAGGGATCTTTGATAAGGTCAACTAAGATCATAGTGCATTCAAAGAGGATCATGAAGCACTTATGATAAGATAGTGGAGGAAGTGGTGCATTTAATGCACATATGATGGAGAGGGTGATCACCCCATGTGAACATAATGGAGGACATGAAGCTACATCACAGTCAAACATGGAGACTATTTCCACATGTACAGTGAAGTTTTGGAGTGGGCCTAGGCTATGGAAGGCTCATGCATATAATGAAAGTGAAGGCACAATGGAAGGAATGATTTGGATTATTCATTTCTTGATTTGTTTAGATCTAGATTTGTCTTAGGAAATTTCTATGTAAACTTGGGTTTTTTAGTAGAGTTTGTAGTTTTGTTTAGCACAGGGTGTTCCCGAGCGGGAATCCCACCTCTTTCTTTGAGTAGCTCTAGAAAGAGGATTGTTCTTCATTCCTTATTAGGCATTGGTGCCATCTTCAGGAAGTTGTTTCTAGAATTTAGCTAGGAAACTAGTGGAGGATTCATCCTACTACTTTTTTCTTCACATCTAGCCTTTCAGGAGCAGAAGATCTACATCCAGCATTCAAGCCATTGAGATTTACCTTCATGCAGCAGCAGTCCCTTGAAGGATTGTGCAGTCTAGTCCTATATATATATTGGAGGAAGGAAGTTTCTAGTATTTCTGTTGGAAATCTTGTGAGGGATCATCTTCCCACATTGGATCTATTTTTTCCATCACTTGGGAGCTGATTTGACACATCCAGCAGTAGGCTATTGAGCCTCCCTCTCTAACAGTTTAGTTTTCTGAAGCTTTTATTCATCCAACAGCTATTTTTAGTGGAGGATATTGGAGGAGCTAGATTTTGAGCTTTTAGCCCAATGATCTAGTGAAAGGGGTTAACCCTTCTTTCATGGATCTGATTATGCATCATTGCAGCCATAATATCATCAGATCTAGCTTCAGATCTTCATTCCCAGTAGCATATATGTCAAGCCCTAAGAGGGTGGTTTTCTTACACTTACGGATTTGATAAACACTTTCTAGGTTATATTTGGAATCCATCATTAAGCCCAGATCTACAATTTCAGCATCATCGGAGCTCCCATTCTACCTAGATCTGACTTTATATCTTTCAGGCAGTTGCAGTCCCAACAATTGCAGCAAGGACAATGCAGTTTACCTTCCAGCAGTTCAGCAGTTACGTAATTCCTCTTGGGAAATCATTGTAGGGTAATTCTAGGCCACCCTTGTGGCTTGAGTGTCTCAGATTTTGAGCACTGTTGTACTTGATTTTTCACCTCCAACATAATAAAATGGCTCAGCCATTTGTGTGCATTCTAATGTGTATATAGATTTATTGTTTAGTTTGCTGCAATTCTTATATTGTGTTTCAGTATTACTGCATTCTCCCTTTTTGGATATTAAAGTGGTATCAAAGCATGATCTTTGGCTCAGCTTGTGGACACTTCATCTTTTGCATCAAAAGAAGAAGAAGATAGATGAGATCTATCATGAAGGAGGCTAATTCTACCACTCCTTTCCTTAGATCCATGCAATATCTCTCCACGGAGGTCAATCAAATGAAGAAGGAAAGACAAAAAGAAGATCCAAGAAGAATATTTGATGAGGAAGGTCCAAGCAGTTCCTATCAGCAGAAAGGAAGACCAGAGGATCATAGATCTCCTCATAGATCCACTATGCCCACTTTCTTTGGAGAAGGTGAAAGTTGTAGAGATGAAGAAAGAAGAGAACGTAAGACTCATGAGACTCTCAGTTTGTATTTTGAAGAGTACAAAGCACATTATAGAGCATTCAAAGAGAATCTAACTCTCCAAGAATTCTTCCAAATCAAAGAAGAAAGAGGATCCTGTTAGAGTCGGTATTTTCATCCCTCTGTCAGAGATCAAAATCTCTTTTGTTGCATTTCATTTTAGGTGTCTCATTCAGTTCAGTCAGCTGCATTCCATTAGGAGCACGGATCATCTGATGGAAGGGTATTTTCTCTCATATCCCTCATGTCATGTACCTGCTGGTCCATCTTTGTTCATCGAAATCATTCACAATCATTTACGGTTATGTTTGGTCTCTTGGTCAACAAAGAATCATTTTATGGTTTTAGTCTCATTAGGTCTAGGGTTTCATTAATTTGGCCTCCAAAATGACTAATAATGTTAGCAGGCACATGAGGGAGGTTCGAAATAAGTTTTCATTGCAAAAATTTCATCATCACAATGCTTGATAATGATTCTTCTTCAAAACTCTGTTTTGAAGAAAAATCGCCAGTTTCGTCTTTTGTAATAAATGTAATGTAATTTTCAAAAAAATTTCAGTTCTAAATTTCTTCAAGCGCAACCCTGTTCACCTTTTCCAAATCCCATGCTAGCTATCCCTGCAAAAGATAGACAAGAATTTCATCTTTCAGTTCAAAAAATCACAAGGAAACAAAAAGAGAGTTATGTGAAAAGTGCCAAAGTCTGCAACATTACAAAAGTGGGTTTTCTAAATAAAAAATCAAAATCCTTTGTATATATAATATATTTTCATATTCAACAATTCATTTTCATACCAAGAGTCATCAAAGAGCCAAAGACAAATTGTGGAGGGCGAAATCAGTGTTTGGAGGCCGAACTGTTGGTGAGTTTACAAGCGCGGTGCACTGGGCGTTGGGCGCGACGCACTGGTTGAGCGCGGCACATAAGGCCGCTCACCACTGTGTTAATTTGAACTTGCGCAATGCACACAGAGAGCGCGGCGCACTGGGTTGTGCGCATGGCGCATAGGGCCGAAGAATAAAAATTCATGCCATCTCTCTCAAATTTCAAAACGACTTTGCTTCCCTTGTTCCAAGTAAGTTCATGAGCCTTTGAAATTTCCATTTGATGTTGATTGAGGTTAAATAAGAGAGTTTGAATGCCAAAATTATAAACCTTATTCTCTTGTTAAAATTTGTTCCCTTAGGGTTTTATAATTGGTGTTTTAAAGTGATTGTGGTGCCAAATACTCCTTTTTCCCCACCTTGTTTATTCCTTCCCTCACTGTAATCCTATCATCACTGTTAATCCCCCTATTCCCTTATATTCCAAACCACTCATATCATATCATGCCCTATTTCCCCATCCCAAGTCATTTCATTTCACTTTCATTCTCCCTTTCCCATTTCATTTGTAAAAATTCCCAAAACCCCAAGTTCCCAAAATAGTCAAGTGGTTGTCCCTTATCCCTAATTTTCTCAAATCAAAAGTGTTCGAAAGAAAAAATACCACTTGACAAGACTTCAGTGTTCCCATTGTCCTATTTTTCCCACAGTCCCTCCCCTTTGACACATATTTAGCATTAAAACAAAAAACACCCAAATTCTCATTTTCATCTCAATCAAGCCAACACACACCTTGCATTAACCTTGAGTACCATGGAGACAGAAACTGATACATCATATGACAGAGATAGTGATTCTACCACTGAGCTACATGCACCGAGAAGGCCTCGTAAAGGTGGCAAACATGTGAGAGAAGAGCCCACCTCATTGACTCAATTGCAGGCTTGTCCACTTGCAATGGCATGTTTTCGAGAGTAGTCATGCTATCAGTATTGTGAGATGATTGCTAGGATTTGTCATCATCAGGAGTTAGCTCATTTGTTTGTGTTGCATTTGCATGATGGTCAGGTAACTCTTGCTGGTGTAAATTTCACTTTGACACCGGAAACCATCTCTCAAGAAAGTGGAATACCGAATGTGGGTGAACAGTGGAACAAAAGACAGCAGGTGGAAAGAGTGCATTATGAACCATACATTAGGCCTAGCTATGTGAAGCAGGTCAGCAGGGTATTCCCATTCCGATTCCTAAAGGAATCCTATGCGTCTTTGATGAGACTCATTATCAGATACTTCAGTTGTGAGGGCCGGTTCTCACGACTCTATGCCTACCACATCAGGTTATTGATGCATTTCACAAGAGTGAGGATGATGAACATACCTTATTTCATGTGCTAGAACATCAAGAGAATGACCACTCTTGTGCAGAAGAAAACTCCCAAGCAGCAGTACAACAGTATTTATCACTATGCACTCATCAAGATTGTTGTTGTACATCAGCTTGGATTGCAGGGTATTTCGTGGGAGGATTTCATTTCCCATGACTTCTTCACAGCCCCTCAGCTTCCTCCGGAGGTTTTTCATGAGCCAGGTGAACCTTCACATCAGCCTGAAGGTCACGAGATAGAGACTACTAGTGTTTTGACTTATGTCACTTATCAGAGAGGCACCAGAGTATTGTTTACAGCAGCCTGGCGAGTACTATCTCCACCTGTGGTGGAAGGGGTCTCGCTGCCGTCATCAGAAGCATAGGTACAAGACAGAGGTAAGAGGCCTATGCAGGATGAGGGCCTTTCGGGAGGCCAGGATACTGATTTCATATTGATTGATGAGGATTTGGGCTCTCCAACCTCAAAGTTGAGAGAGATAATTCAGGAGCAGAAGGCGGAGATCGACACATTGACCGACAAGTTGCAGAGAGCCCAATGGATCATAAAATACTTGGAGCAGCATAAAAAATAGTTGGAGGATCAGCAAACAATCTTGGAGTTGCAAAACATCCGTGAGAACTGGCAAGCTGCCCGAAGAAGCCAAACCGAGATGACACCTATTGAGCGGGAGATTGAGGCTGATAGAGAGACTTGGCTTGAGAGGGTCAAAATTCATCTTGAGAAGCTATTGGAGAAGGAAAACAAGGAAAATAACATGCTCAGGCACATGAAGAACCATTATTGGGCACGAAATCATGTTTGCAAAGCGAGGATCAAAATCCTGAAGGCAAGGCTAAGGAGGGCACTAAAGCGTCATAAAAGGCATGATAGACTCCAAATTTTGGCCAAAGCTTCTTTGGCCCAGCATAGTGCTTGATAGTGGGAATTCAGCCCAAATTTTAAGAAATTTGGGAAAAATTTTGTCAACTTTGAATTTTTGGGCCTAAACACAGATTTTCCTGCCCGACACGTAGCGCCACTTGGCGCGCGCTTATAATTGGCAGCTCTTCTAGATGAAAACTTTGTATTTCTGGATTTTTCATCAAAATTTATGCATGCCTATGGATTACCTAAGGATTTTGACAATTTTTGGGTTTCCTAAAGGGTCAAAAACACCCTAAAAATGGCCTTTCTGCCACTTTTTGCACACACAGGAAGCAGTGTTGGGAGATTTGATTTTTGGAGGGGAAAATGGAAACCAAATCCAGAAATTCCACTTGGGTTGGAAAGTAGATAGGCAAGGATTTCCAACGAGCTATCCTATGCTCAATTTTGACTTCAAGAAGGCCCTCAAAATCAGCGTCAAACTTGTGCTACACATAGAGATTTCAGGCGCGGCGCATAGGGAAATTTGGCCTATTTTTCACTCAGCAGCTCAGATTTTCACCTAGTTTTGGCTAGTTTGACTTTTTCATGTAACTCTTGATGTAACTTGATGTAATTTCATGAATTTTATGTAATTTTGGCACATTTTTACTCATCTTAGTAGATTCATTCACCAAAAATTGAAATGTAAGTGAATGAATCAGTTTCCTATCATATAGAGGCAAGTTGTTTCCTTTGCATATTTTCCAGTTCTTAGTTTAGATATGGTTGAAACAGCTCCTAGAATGATGAGATATACCCTAGAGGCATGGGAATTAGTTAGGCTTGTCTATATCATGTAATTCATTAGTCATTTTCAGGGTTGGACACTTGGGATTGCTTGGCACTTCATTGTACATTTCATCTCTACACTTTTGGCAAAGGAATAGACCAGGGTTTGCAGCACTCTTTGGGATCCATGTGGCTCTGTGTTTTGATGGTGTGTTTCTCTATGTAATTTTAAGTTCACTGATGTTTATGTGTACCATTTTCCTTCTCCTTTCTTCTTAAATTGAACAAACAAGTTATAAAGGTGGAATTCATTAGATTGCTTTGCTCTGCCTTCAGTTTTGTTTAATTTTCCATGTTTTCATCTGTTTGAAGAGGATTCTTGAAAGCCTATTTCCCTATTCAGCTCCTCAACATTCTGAACCATCCATTCATTCAATCTAAAGCATCAAAACGATTGCCTTCCTTGCCGCAATCAGAACTCTGCAAAAACTAGGCCTTATCCTCGGATCCAAAACTACCTTTCCCTTTGATTCCAACAAAACCCCCAAAAACACAATCAAAATCCTTCACTTATATACCTAGCCTAAAATTAGCTTTTATTTCAAGTCATATCAAGACCTATTGATTATTTTTGCTGATATTGACCCGGAGAGAGCCCTCCCCTGATCTGGTAGGTCTAGCTACCAGACTGAGCGTGGTTTGATGTTACCCTGAACTCTGCCTTCCTTCAGCCTGAGGTAGTTTTAGGAAATAACAGATCCTATAGCAGCAATAGAATAAAGAGGCATAGTAGATTATATTTTCCTACATTTGATGGATCTTCCTCAAGCACTGTTAAGGCTTGGAGGAAAGAGTTAAATGCATTTTTTAGGCTACATCCTGTAGCTGAAGGAGAGGTTGTTGAAATTTCAGCACTACATCTTTTAGGTGAAGCCAATGATTGGTGGGTTGGTCACATGGAGCATGCAAAGGTGACCAAGTATTTAGATTTATTTCACAAGTTGAGGAATAAGTTTGATATGAGAAAAATAGAGATGGATGACAAAGAGACATTTCCTAAGGAAACAAAGGAGGATGTCAATCTAGTCACTCTAGACAAGAAGTCATCACATTCACCACCAGCTGCAAAAGTACTTGCATCTGGAGAATATACACTTGCAACTTTGCAAGATAGTCTTGAGCTCTTGAAACATAGAGTCTCATGCATGATTCATGAGATGCATGAGGAAGGGGAGGAATATTCCAGTGCTGGTACACTTGGAGGAGAGCATCCATCACTCTTACCAGCAGTTTGAGACACTATTGTTCCAGTTGGAGGAAATCTTGTGTTCTGGAAAGAGGTTTCCACACATCAGTTGATCTGAGGTATGCATGAACTTTCATCACATAGTGTTTCAATAGATCTTATTGAAACTTATGAGGACATGCCATCTGCGCCAATGCATAACCAAGGGTTAGAACACAATGCTGATTTGAAGCAACAACATATCACAACATAGAGGACCCTTGATCTAATCAAGGTGGATATTAAGAACTGTCCCAGTTCATCATTGTTGAGCTACATTCAACCCTTTGAGTTTAAGTGTAGAGTTTCAAAAAATGGGATGAGCATGATCCTATGTATAATAACTTGTTATGAGATCAGTATTATGCCTTTCTGTCCGACAACACATGTATTACTATGCAGATCTATAGTGCTGTCACTTAGTAGCCATGAAAATGAAGAGGCCCCATTATTATTGAAGCATTATGAAGGTAGCTTCACTCATGAAGAAATGGAGGTAAAGATGATAAATTGTAGACATATTGAGATGAGAAATATTTTCTCCTTTCTACATGACACTTTCTCAATGAGCATCTCACTGCTCAAAGAGAAACTTATACCTGCAGCAGGTCCAAAAATTCATTGATTTTGGATGGCTTTTGGTGAAAATAGAATCTCCTTGAGAGATCTCATTGGAGGTGCACTTCAACATTTCATGAAGTGCAAAGTTCTTCAGTTTGGGGAGGATGGTATTCTACAAAGGGATGATACCATGATTATGAAGTACATCATTCATCATCCACATTGGGATGAGTGGGTGAGTGTTGGTATTATTTTATGGCTATCTTTTTCTCCTAAAATCCCATCATTTATCCACCATTTTCTTCCATAAATCCCTTATATTTTATTGAAATTGATTAATATAGCATTATAATTGTTATTTTTACATTAAATTTAATTTATGGAATTTTTGTGTTAAAAATTGAAAATTTTCAAGAAAATTAGAGGATGTGATAACTTCCTGTAAATGGTTTATGTTTTAACACATGACATAGCAGGCATATCAAAACGAAGGACAATGACATGATCTGGAACGTACACAGATGATGAAAAATCTATCCAACATCATATTTGAAGTTCCTAAATAGCCAGTCAACGTTGGTCAAACCCAACCAATCTAGCAAAAAAATATGAGTCATAATGAATGAGCTTGATATTTTTCCTATGATTAGGAATTCCAAACTAATTCGATCTATTTTGGAGATCAGTTAGGATTAGAAGGAACGAAAATAGCCTCTTTTGATTGTAATTTTTGATAAATAAGTGAATGGAAGCATGTAATAGGCTAATGATGCTAGTGATATTACTGAATGTAAGAGAAGACTTGAGACTGTGTACGTGATTCAAAACTCTTTTTTAATGTAACTCATTCCCAGATTTTAATCAGAGACAGAATTTCATCATTTATGGTGTTTTAAGTTAGCGTTCTCATCATTTGAAGTTTCCCAAGTGTGCCTTCAAAGCGTGGAAGGACCCCCATGTGAATTCGGTACACTTTTCTTTACATTTCTATTAGATTTAGTATTTAGATATTATTAGTATTTTATTTCATTTTCATGCTTTTGAGTTCATCTATTTTGATTAGGAGTGCTTGTGATTTTATTCATCATTTTTATTTCATGATTCATAGTTATAATTGAAGAATTCGATTACAAAATTAATGAACAGTCCTTATAAGAGGTTCAATTGAGTATTGAATTCCAAATCATTTCTATGATCTCTATTTTAATGAATTCGATGTTCAGTATGCTTTAGTTTGTTACTTTGAAAAAGTTTTTGTGAACTATAACCTTGTAAAAGGATTGAAAACTCATACAATTAGTAGCACTCTATTTTTAGAACAATAGATTAGATTTAATTACATAAGTGTTTAAAGTGTGTGAGGAACCACATACCAATCTCTTGTAAAAGAGTGCTAGAGCTTACCACAATAAACATTTACTTAGGCAAAAAGATCATTTTAGGTCTATAAACATTAGACACGTGCCTCTAAGATTACCTACCTTGGTTGAAAATAAATTGAGCCTAATCTAGAACACTAGATTGGTCTATACAGTGAGGATGATAAGCAAGGGGTTGCATGACCACTTGCAGATATATGACATGGGTTGACAAGCTTGGTTATGTTGGTTTCTCTTGGGAGATTTTTGTCACTACCCAGAGGCTCCTATTTCTTTGATCCATGCCCTGAAAAAAACTTATGAAATGAAGAAGGAGGCATGGCTACGCTGGCTGCTCTTGGGTGAGTATGGTACCACCAAATATCTCATATTTTTATGATTCATGCATTGTGTATCAATGATAGAATGCAGAAAAAGAAGGCATGTTCATTTTGGTTTCCCTTGAGAGATTTTGGCCACCACATGACATCTCTTTCTATGTGTTTTGTATTGGGTAAAACTTGGAATGATGCTCTAATGATGTGTATTGATGGTGTTTGTTTTTCTTGGGATGATGTGACATTCCACATGGCTATCAGTATGTTTTTACTCCATGATGCACATGAGGAAGAGAGAAAGTAGAAAGATCTCTTATTTCTTTGGTTTCTTTTGGGGGAATTTGGCTTGTCCATCTTACATGGAGGAGATGGAGGATGGCAGCAAAGGGCCTTACTCCGGTGGCTACTATTTGGAGAATATGGTTTGACATATTTTTCTACCCATATAACTCCTTTTCTTATTTTTCATAATGTTGGAAAGATGCTTGGATCCAACAAGGCCAACAGGGCTAAGGATGAGAGCATGGCAATGCACAATAAAATTCATAAAGCATGGGATGAAGAAATGTATTGTGATATGGAACTTTTCCTTTGTGGAAAGAGCCACTTTATTTTATGTATCTCATGTATTAATGATGATGTCAAACATCATATGATTGTCACTTGGTACTTCATGGTGGAAGGAGGACATTTAACCATACAGTTGGAGGTCATTCTATATAATTTTGAAAGACAAATTTGGAACCAAACATGCATAACACATTGCAGCAAATTGAGGAAGCCTTCCTTATGTGGATGCCATTTGGAGGGGAATATATGGCTTTTCATTTGCTTTTGGAGTTGCTTGAGGACAAGAAGCATTTTTCAGGGGGTGGGGTGGACTGTAATATTCCCAAATTTTCACATCATATTTGGAATATTAGAGTTCTTGATTTTCTTAATAAATTAAGTAAATAAAAGGGTGGAGGGACCCACAAACCTCAAAGATGAATAAAATCCACTTTTAATATGTGTATGTGGATATTCTAGATCTATATCTAAAACCATGGAGTTGTGGAGCAGCTCCATTAATAGAGATCATGTCTCATTTATGAGATAGATTATGGAGGATGAAACAGACAAATAAGATCATGGATCTTAAATATAAAATCATGAGGATCTTTGATAAGGTCAACTAAGATCATAGTGCATTCAAAGAAGATCATGAAGCATTTATGGTAAGATAGTGGAGGAAGTAATACATTTAATGCACATATGACGGAGAGGGTGGTCACCCCATGTGAACATGATGGAGGACATGAAGCTACAGCGCAATCAAACATGGAGACTATGTGCACATGTACAATGCAGTTTTGGAGTGGGCCTAGGCTATGGAAGGCTCATGCATATAATGAAGGCGAAGGCACAATGTAAGGTATGATTTGGATTATTCATTTCTTGATATGTTTAGATCTAGATTTGTCTTAGGACATTTCTATACAGACTTGGGCTGTTTAGCATAGTTTTCAATGTTGTTTAGAATAGGGTGTTCCCGAGCAGGAATCCCACCTCTTTCTTTCAGTAGCTATGGAAAGAGGATTGTTCTTCATTACTTATCAGGAATTGGTGCCATCTTCAGGAAGTTTTTTCTAGCGTTCAGCTAGGAAACCAATGGAGGATTCATCCTACCACTTTGTTCTTCACATCCAGCCTTCCGGGAGCAACAGATATACATCTGAAATTTAGGCCATTGGGATTTACCTCCATGTTGTAGCAATGCCTTCAAGGATTGCAAAATCCAGTCCTATAGATCTATTTGAGAAAGGAAGTTTCGATTATTTCAGCTGGAAATCCTGTGAGGGATCATCTCCTCACATTGGATATATTATTTCCATCACTCATGAGCTGATTTGACACATCCAACAGTAGGCTATTGAGCCTCCCTCTTTGAAAGTGTATTTTTCTGAAGCTGTTATTCATCCAATAGCTATTTTTAGTGGAGGAGATTGGAGGAGCTATAATTTGAGCTTGTAGCCCAAGGATCTAGTGAAATGGGTTAACCCTTATTTCATAGATCTAATTGTGCATCATTACAGCCATCATATCATCAGATCTAGCTTTAGATCTGCATTCCCAGCAACATATATGTGAAGCACTAAGAGGGTGGTTTTATTAGACTTACAGATCTGAGAAATCCTTTCTAGGTTATCTTGGGAATCCATCATTGAGCCAAGATCTACAATTTCAGCATCATCGGAGCTCCCATTCTGCCTAGATTTGACTTTCTATATTTCAAGCAGTTATAGTCCCAACAGTTGCAACAGGGACAACACAGTTTACCTTCCAGCAGCTCAGCAGTTACGCAGTCCCTCTTGGGAAATCACTGTAAGGTCATTCTAGGCCACTGTTGTGGCTTGAGTGTATCATATTTTGAGAAATATTGTACTTTCTTTTTCACCTCCAACATAATAAAATGTCTCAGCTATTTCTATGCATTCTCATGTGTATATAGATTTATTTTTTACTTTCCTACAGTTCTTATATTATGTTTAAGTATTACTGAATTCTCATGTATTTTCATGTAATTTTGTTTGGGATGTATCTCATGTTCATGTATGCACTTGGGGTTGGGAGAAATTATAACTCTCACATGGTGTGGCAGAATGGAGCTAGTTTGTATATGTTGATGAGACATCTCACATGTCCATTACTATATTGTTGTTCCATGACTTGCATCATGATAATGCAAGGAGGCAACAAGAATCCTTGTTTCTTTGGTTACTATTGGGAGAGTATGGGCTGAATTCTTCCCATACATTGCAGGACATTGTTGGAGGATGGAAATAAGATGCCTTACAGTGTTGGATTCTATTGGGTGATTATGGTCATTGTACATGGTATAATGATGATGTGATGGGGCAGCAGGATGCCTTGTTAAGGTGGCTTATTTTGAGAGAATATGGCCACTACATTTGGCACAATGATGATGTGGTATGGCAGCAAGAGGCATTGCTGCGATGGCTTCTTTTGAGAGAGTATGGCTCTCATATTCTCATTGATGTTGATTTGGCATGGCAACAATAATTATTGTTGCGGTGGCTTCTTTTGAGAGAGTACGACTCTCTTATTTTCTTCCATGATGATCTAGCATGGAAGAAGAAGGCTTTGTTGCGTTGGTTGTTATTGGGTTAATATGGTTTGACATTGTTTATGTTTTCCCATATGTCTCTACTTCTTTTTTTTCACTATGATGATGTGATGTTTGATTCCTACATGGCCAACAAGGCTAATGATGATGGCATTGATAGATGTAATCTACTCTATGTATCATGGGTTGGAGAGATAGTTCATGAGATGGGACTTTCCACTTTTGGAATGAACCACTTCATTTTATGTATCTCATGTGTAGAGGAGATCTTTGGTCATCATATGGTTTCCACTTGGAGATTCATTGGAGATTCAACCTATACCATCCATCTCTATTGATTCCTTTTTTCTCAGTCTGCTTGATCCATCTACTTCCACTCTTAATTACGTTTAACCTGTTTTTCCAAGAAGTGATCAATAAAAAGGTTGTTTCATTTCACATGTAGAGTAGCAAAGTGTTGAAGATATGATATATCTTTCTTCCATCTTTCAATATGATAATCATGATCATTTATCTTGTGATCTTGATAACTTGTTAAATGAGTCCAAACCCTTAATTCAAGTTGATTTTTTGGATAGCCATCACCCTGATATCCATTTTTCCACTAATACATGTGGTGATGAGGGCCCAAGTAGATCGGATGATAAAGGACTTATATTTGAAAGGTATATAACTGGAATTTGCTTCTCATAGTTTACCATCTCCATTTATGGGTTGGGATGCTCTTTCAATTCAAAATTATTTTGAAATACCTTTGATCCATATATCTTCATATGACAAACCTGAAGAGGTAAGTTTTCATGTTTTTGAATCTTTGGTATACCCTGTTGAAGAAAAGCAAGGTTAATCTAAATTCCACATTGGTATGCATTTATTTGATTATTATGCTGATGAAAATCATCTCATATACAGTAACATGCATATTGATCCATAGTTCTTACAAGATCAATCTAATTTAGTTACAACTCATTCTTCTCCTATGAGTCTTTTCATCTTTCCTCACCACTAACACACTACTCATTATACCCCAATATGTTTGATAATTTTTTTATACCAAAATTTTCTCTAAATCCTTTAGATATTTATCCGACTGGTCCTGATTGCAATCAGGTAGAGGATGGTGTGATCCTACAATCAAAGGATGAAAATATTGAATCCATTATTCAGTATCTATTCAACTATAAATATTTTATAAGTCAGGAGGTAGATGTTACAACTCTAAATGATCAAGGGAAATTTCTTATTGATGCATATAATTTCTCTATCCATCAAGAATTTGATATGCTTAATATTAAATATAATCAAACCATTGGAACTAATAATTTTTTCACTGATACATCTTACGATAGTGGTCCATATCTACCTGTTGGCTTTTCTAAGCAACCCAAATTTGGTGATCCATCATCAGAAAGTTCAAACCTATACGAAAGTTGAGGCACTTTATCCCCTATTGATGTAGGGGCATTGGACATTAGCCAACAATGTCAGAGAATTTTCCACATGTTGTGGCTAGAAGAGTTCAAAATTATTCAAGGAAATGTAACAACAAAGGTGGCCACACCTTAGCTATCAGTTACACTTAGAGTAGATAGGATTAGTATAATAAGCGAAGAAGTCGAATAGCTTATTCGTGTCAGTCTAATTGGCTTCTGTTGATAGAATTAGAACAATATTATGTAATTAGGCTTCTATTGTAAATAAGAGTAAAATGGTCCTAGAGAAGGAACCGAACAGTCAAGTAACAGTTTATAAATGTAACCCCTGATACAGAGTAAAGGGGGGAATTTTGCAGAGAAGACTAAGTCGAGAGGTTTTTGCTCTCTATTTTAACAAAAGTGTGGGATTTTTTATATCGGTGTGTTATTGGTAATTCCCCGAAGGATTCACTCCTTAGACTCTGGGATTCTGAGCATAAGTTTGAAAGGAATCATTTTTGTGTGAATTTCCCTTGTTTCTCTCTATCTGTCTTCGAATTCATATTCTCTGTGAATAGCTTGAATGTGGTTAGTCTGTATGGGAATAATTTCCTCGGTGTGTGAATAGGGAGTATGTATGTTGTGTAAAGGATTCAAGGAAAGTCTAATTTTTGAGTTCTGTTGGAAGAGTGAACCCATGATCATGCTCTATTATTCAAGGAATATTAACCTTTGTCTGTTGAAGCGAATACCTTGTTTTTTTGTTGGTTGAACGATATCAGTGAAGTCGTTCAAAGTATTAAGCGTAGAAGTTTTTCTTTGTTAAGGGCGAAACACGATGTTAACAAAGAGAAATATAGTTCAGGAGGGATTCTAAGTTAAACACTGTTCAAATACTAGCTTTGTGAGTGAGCAGGTTTGGAGGAGAAACTGGCAGTATCGCGCGGAGTTTGGGTCTTGAGGCGGTTTCACAAAATAAAATTTGATCCAATACTTTTTGGACACGTCACTAATCGAATACCACCCATTTCACATTTTTTTTTAGCGTTAATGCTCAGCCCTTTAAAAAACGCGATTTCCATCCGAGCCATCCGATCTACCAAGCACTAGATCCAAGGGTAAGTGCGCGATGAAGTGCACGAAGGTTAGCATAAGGTATGGCCCAGCAGTTTTTCATTTATAAATGTTTATTTAATAAGTGATTGTTGAGTATTGAAGGTGGGCCCGAGAAAAATTATTAACGCTGAATGAAATAACCATTCTAATGGTTGTAAATATTATAGCGGTTGCGTATTTGTTCAAAGGTTCGAAACATTTGTTATAGTATTGTAAGACTATGGTCTAGGTAGTCTAATATTTATTCATAAGTCAAGGTATTATGATGCCGAAGGGTTTGAGCTTGGGTTTTAAATGAATTAAAAAGAAGCCTTGAAATGATGGTGTAAGGGTGATTTCATAGTTGAAAAGGGTTCATGCAAGAGTTGAGTGCTTTTAAAGGGAAAATATAGTTTCGAGTGTTTTATTTAAAATTACCAAAGGTCATATTAATTGAAAGGTTATATACCATTGGACTATAGTGCTTCATTTATAAAATTCCACAAATTTGATTAATGAAATTAAAATATAAAAATTGAGAAGACTCCCTTGTTGAAAGAAACTACAGAGAGGAGATAAGCAACTCTCCTTTAGCACCTGCACACCAATTTTGCTATCATTTGTGGTATCAGAGTAGATTTCAAGAAATTTTGAGAGACTGATCAGACTTCCAAGAACCAGAAGAATAATTCCAGCATGGTTTTTCGAGTTGCCAGAGGTGTTGCTGGTAGGAGAAGAGGAAGGCCAGTTGCCAATGCAGAAGTATTGGAGAACTTGCAGTAGTTCCAAGCTAGATTGGAAGAAATGGAATTAGGACACCCAAGAGATCCTAAGGATGTCAGTGAACCAGAAATTAAATAAGAGGCAGGAGAGAATGTTGAGATTCCTCCTGAGCTGAGATTCCTTAAGTTTGTTCTGGGGTCTACAACCAAGCCTACACTAGAAGTGTCAAGCTTTGCGGGAGGATTGAATCTAGAATAATTGATAGACTGGATCAATGAGATGAAAAAATGTTTTGATTATGAAGAAATGGGTGAAGACAAAAGAGTGAAGTTTGCAGTGACAAAGTTGAAAGGACATGCAACACTTCGATGGGATGGAGTGCAAGCAGAGATAAGGAGAGCTGGTAAACAACAAATCAAGATTTGGACCAGAATGGTGGAAAAACTGAAAGGTAAGTTCTTTCCTAGTGACTATCAGCTTACATTGTTTAGACAAATGCAGAACCTTAGACAGAGATTGCTGACAGTGAAAGAATACACAGAAGAGTTTTATAAAGTAAGTATAAGAGCTGGACAAATCCAGGACACAGCAGAGAAGGTTTCCAGGTATGTGAATGGTCTCAAGTTGGAGATCCAGGATGAGATAGGTATTCTGTCTCCTAAGACAGTAGAAGAGGCTTATCAAATGGCCTTGAAAGCTGAAGAAAAACTCCTAAGAAAGAAGTCTGCCAAAGGAAGAGGTAATTTCCGAGGAAATGGAAGTCAAGGTGGTAGAGGAAGGTCTACAGCACCAAGGGATGGAGCTAGCAGTAGCTCACCTTAGAATTCATCCACAAAGGGTGATGCAAGGGGCAGAAGGAGTTCCTACAGAGGAAGAGGAGGCAAAGGCAGAGGAAGAGAAGTGAGGTGTTATAGATGTCACAAATTGGGGCATAAACATTATGAATGCCCAGAGAATATGGGTACTTGTCAAAGGAATGTAATTGTTGCTTAGTTGGATAAGAGGCAGCAAGGCTGTCTGAAACAGAAGAAAAAATTCTACCAGAGAAGGGAGAATCTTTGGTGGTCAATAAGGTTTTGTTGAAGCAAACAAAAGAAGTTGCTGAAGCAGCACAAAGGAAGAATTTGTTCAGGAGTGTGTGTAAAGTCGAGGGGAAATGTTGTCAATTGGTCATTGATAGTGGCAACATAGACAATTTGGTCTCTACAGAGGTGATAGAGAAACTAAAATTGAATACAAGGGAACATCCAACTCTGTACAAGGTGTCATGGCTTCATAAAGGACACCAACTGATTATGAAGGAGAAATGTGAGATAGAGTTGCAGATGGGCATCTACAAAGATAGGGTCATGTGTGATGTAATGCCTATGGATGTGTGTCACATACTACTGGGTAGACCTTGGCAGTATGACAGAGCAACAGTACATGATGGTAAGAAGAATACTTACAAGTTCTTTAAGGGTGGAGTGCATCACACATTGATACCTATGGAGGAAGGAGAACCATCAAGCCAAAAGTCTGATCCAAAGACTTTATTGCTGAGTGGGAAAGAGTACTTGCAATATATTGAAGATAAAGAGGTAAATTTTGCTTTAGTTTGCAAACCTAAAGTTGTGCTTACTTCTGCAAAAATTTCTGACTTGCCAATTGAAATTCAAGAAATGCTAGACAATTATTGTGATATTTTTGTGGATGATTTCCCTGATGAATTGCCACCTGTAATAAAAAACAGCCATCAGATAGATTTGATTCCAGGATCAAATCTTCCTAACAAAGAAGCCTACAGAATGACTCCCACAGAGAATGAAGAAATCAGAAAGCAAGTGCAGGAACTGGTTGACAAAGGTCTGATCAGAGAGAGCTTGAGTCCATGTGCAGTACCTGCAGTGCTGAGTCCAAAGAAAGATGGAGGTTGGAGAATGTGCACTGATTCAAGGGCCATCAACAAGATAACAATCAGGTATAGATTCCCTTTGCCTAGGATTGAAGATTTAATGGATTGTTTGAGTGGAGCAAAATATTTTTCAAAATTAGATTTGAAAAGTGGATACCATCAAATTAGGATAAAGGAGGGTGATGAATGGAGAATAGCCTTTAAAACAAATGAAGGGTTGTATGAGTGGTTGGTAATGCCTTTTGGGTTATCAAATGCACCTAGTACTTTTATGAGGCTCATGAATGAAGTGTTAAGAGAATTTATTGGTAAATTTGTAATAGTGTATCTGGATGACATATTATTTTTCAGCAAAACAAAGGAAGAACATTTAAGGCATCTTAATTATGTCTTGAAGAAGTTACATCAGGAGAAGCTGTTGATAAATTTAAAGAAGTGTTCATTCATGAAAGAAGAATTGGTATATTTGGGTTTTTTTGTTTCTACTGAAGGACTGAAGATGGATCCATAAAAGGTCAAGGAAATCTTGGAGTGGCCTTCACCAAAAAGTGTTTTTGAGGTAAGAATTTTCCATTGACTTGCCAGTTTTTACAGAAAATTCATAAGGAATTTTAGCAATATTAATGCACCCATCATAGAAACTATAAATAAGGACAAACAACTATTCAAATGGACTGCTGAAGCAGAAAGGAATTTTCAACTCTTGAAACAGAAGATAACTGAAAAGCATGTTCTAGTTTTTCCTGATTTTAACAAACCATTTCAAGTGACGTGTGATGCCAGTGGAGAAGCTATTAGAGCTGTGTTGAGTTAGGATGATAGGCCTGTAGCATACTTTAGTGAGAAGCAAAATGAGACAGGAAGAAAGTATTCCTCTTATGAAAAATAATTTTATGCAATTGTGCAGGCATTGAAGAAGTGGAGGCATTATTTAATGTCTAAGGAATTTGTTCTTTACTCAGATAATCTTGCTTTACAATATATTATGCAACAGCCTAAATTGAAGCATAAACATGCCAAATGGGTTGAATATCTCTAGAGTTTTAATTTTGTCTTGAAGCATATAAGTGGCCAAACAAATAAAGTAGCTGATGCTTTGAGTAGGAGAAACATGCTTGTTCAAGAAAAACAATTTGAAGTGGTAGGATTTGATTTTATTAAGGAACTTTATAAAACAGATTCAGATTTCAAGGAAGAATTTGAAGCATGTTGTAACCCTGTGTTGATGGCTAGAAGTTAGTGGTTGGCTTATTTCTTGCAAGAGGGATTATTGTTCAGAAGAAATCAATTGTGTGTACCAAATTCTTCCATGAGGGGGAATTTAATCAAAGAGAAGCATAGTGGTGGACTTGTTGGACACTTTGGTACTGATAAAACTTATGAGAAACTGAGTCATTTTTATTATTGGCCAAGGATGAGAACTGAAGTGGAAAAGTTTTTGAAGAATTTCAAAATTTGTCAATATGCAAAAGGGAGAAGCCAGAATGCAGGATTTTACATTCCATTTCCTATTCCAGACAGGCCTTGGGATATGGTGAGTATGGATTTTGTTTTAGGATTTCCCAAGACACAGAGAGGGAATGATGAAATTTTTGTTGTAGTTGACAGATTTTACAAGATGGCACATTTTATTCCATGTTATAAAACCAGTGATGCTACTCATGTTGCTAATTTGTTTTTCAAATAAGTTGTTAGATTGCATGGGTTGCCTAAAAATATTGTTTCTGATAGAGATACCAATTTTGTGGGCCATTTTTGGAGGAATTGTGGAATAAACTTGGTACTAAACTGAGTTTCAGCTCATCTTATCATCCTCATACTGATGGGCAAACTGAGGTAGTAAATATAAGTCTGGGAAATCTTTTGAGAAGCCTTGGAGGAGAGTATCCCAAACAGTGGGACCATATTTTTCCACAAGCAAAGTATGCATACAATGATTCACCAAACAGAAGTACAAGACAGAGTCCATTCCATATTGTTTATGGAATGTACCCTGGAGGAATATATGAATTGAGAAACTTGGGAAAGGAAGAGTTGAGGATTGTTGATGGAGAAGAATTTGCTTCAAAGATCCAAGCAATACATGAGCAGGTAAAATAGCAGCTACAAGGCAGCAGCATCAAGTACAAAGGCAAAGCAGATTTGAGCATAAGAGAAGTCAATTTTGAAGTTGGAGATTTGGTTTTGGCATACTTGAGGAAAGAAAGATTCCCAAAGAAGCAGTATAACAAGTTGAAGTTCAAAAAGATAGGGCCATGCAAGATACTGAGAAAATTTTCTGCTAATGCTTATGAAATTGAATTTCCTCCTGATGTTGGGATATCTCCCATATTTAATGTTGCAGATTTGTACAGGTATGAAGATGATGGAACGGATGAGGGACCAGTAGATAAAGAACAAATTGAATGGGTAAAACAGTTACCTCCAGCACAACCATTACAACCAGAGAAGATCTTGGACAAAAAAGGTGTTTAAAAGGACTAGAGGACAAGAATATTTCCAGTATTTGATCAAGTGGAAGGACCAGCCAAATGAAGATGCTACTTGGATGACAGAAGTTATGTTGTAGAAGCTAGGCAGTTCTATGAAAGAGCTCATGGACAAGAGTTTAATGTAGGGACATTGGACACTAGCCATCAATGTGAGAGAATTGTCCACATGTTGTGGCTTGAAGAGTTAAAAATTATTCAAGGAAATGTAACAGCAAAGGTGGCCACACCTTAGCTATCAGTTACACTTAGAGTAGATAGGATTAGTGTAATAAGTGAAGAAGTCGAATAGCTTATTTGTGTCAGTCTAATTGGCTTCTGTTGATAGAATTACAAAAATATTATGTAATTAGGCTTCTGTTGTAAATAAGAATAAAACAGTCCTAGAGAAGGAATCGAATAGTTGAAAGTAACAATTTATAAATGTAACCCCTGATACAGAGTAAATGGGGGAATTTTGCAGAGAAGACTGAGTTGAGAGGTTTTTGCTCTCTATTTCAATAAAAGTGTGGGATTTTTGATATCGGTGTGTTATTGGTAATTTCCCGAAGGATTCACTCCTTCGACTTTGGGATTCTAAGCATAAGTCTGAAAGGAATCAGTTCTGTGTGAATTTCCCTTGTTTCTCTCTGTCTGTCTTCGAATTCATATTCTCTGTGAATAAATTGAATGTGGTTAGTCTCTATGGGAATCATGTCCTCGATGTGTGAATAGGGAGTATGTATGTTGTGTAAAGGATTCAAGGAAAGTCTAATTGTTGAGTTTCGTTGGAAGAGCGAACCCATGATCATGCTTTGTTTATTCAAGGAATATTAACCTCTGTCTGTTGAAGAGAATACCTTGTTTTGTTGTTGGTTGAACGATATCAGCGAAGTCATTCAAAGTATTAAGTGGAGAATTTTTTCTTTGTTAAGGGTGAAACATGGTGTTAACGAAAAGAAAGACAGTTCAGGTGGGATTCTAAGTTAAACACTGTTCAAATACCAGCTTTGCGAGTGAGCGAGTTTGGAGGAGAAACTGGCAGTATCACGTGGTGTTTGGGGCTCGAGGCAGTTTCACAAAATAAAACGTGATCCAATACTTTTTTGACACATCACTGATCGAATACCACCCATTTCACATTTTTTTTTAGCGTTAATGGTCAGCCCTTAAAAAAATGTGATTTCCATCTGAGCCATCTGATCTACCAAGCACTAGATCCAAGGGTAATCCCGCGATGAAGTGCACAAAGGTTAGAACAAGGTATGGCCCAGTATTTTTTCATTGATAAATTTTTATTTAATAAGTGATCGTTGAGTATTGAAGGTGGGCCCGAGATAAAGTATTAACACTGAATGAAATAACCATTCTAATGGTTGTAAATATTATAGTGGTTGCGTATTTGTTCAAAGGTTCGAAACATTTGTTATAGTATTGTAATACTATGGTCCGGGTAGTCTAATATTTATTCATAAGTCAAGGTATTATGCTGCCGAAGGGTTTGAGCTTTGGTTTTAAATGAATTAAAAAGAAGCCTTGTAATGTTGGTGTAAGGGCGATTTCATAGTTAAAAAGGGTTCGTGCAATAGTTAAGCGCTTTTAAAGGGAAAATATAGTTTCGAGTGTTTTATTTAAAATTACCAAAGGTCATATTAATTGAAAGGTTATATACCATTGGACTATAGTGCTTCATTTATCAAATTCCACGAATTTGATTAATGAAATGAAAATATGAAAATTGAGAAGACTCGCTTGGTGAAAGAAACTACAGAGAGGAGATAAGAAGCTCTCCTTTAGCACATGCACAACAATTTTGCTATCACCTACAGATGGTTATGTCGGGTTCTTACAATCATTTTGAGATATTTGAAATAAGTTGGATTGATATTTCCACGCATAATTGTTTCTTTAACATTCATCCACTAGATGTAAACTTGTTCTTGAAGGAATTTCAACATTTTCAAGTAAATCATTTCAATTCGTAAGATAGAATTGTTGATCAGATAAAGGTTTCTAGTTCGGTTAGTCCCTCTTCATGTGAATCCCTTGTATCAAACCCAATATTCGAGAGCATATCTTATATGGATCCACAAATTTTTGAAGTTAATCATCATTCTGGAAAAATCTCTCTCCTTGAGTGATAGAAAATTATCAAGTTATTCAACTGATAAAAACCCTTGTGTTGATATGAATATGTGGTTTGATTTGACACACGCTTCCAATATTTTTCGAACTTGGTATCCAAATTGGTTTCCTAAATTTACAATTTCAGTGATTGTTTTAAATTCCCTAAGCTTTCATATTTCTAGTTTTTCATGTAATAAAATGCAAATGAAACCAATGGAAAATAGAGAATCTTATATGCTAATCAACTCATCTTATCATAAAACTGATTTTGAAAACTTTCTTTCAATGTATTATCTTCCCACAGATGTGTCTGCTAGTATTTGTTTTACATTGGAGATCTTGTTAAGTCCGTCGATTTCTATGATTCAGAATTTCATTGTTCAGATGCTTGTTATATAGTTGGGGCACTTCAGCATGAGCTAATGGTTATGTTAGATCCTCACCTTCTTGACAATATTTATGAAAAATATCAAATTGAGTGCCCCTCACAAGATTCTCTTTCTGATTTGAATGTGTTAATTTAAAATTCATTTTTTCATGAGTTTAATGGTTTTCAAATTGGTTGTTTTGAATATCGAGATCCTATTGCTGAATAGTTAGAGAAATATTACTTGGACAACTCCATTTAAAATTATAAGTTTCGATATTTCTTGATGTTTGAAAAACATGAAAACACATATGAATGTACATTTTCAAACAACCTTCAAGTTTTGTATGATCGCCATTTCGATCAACAAGTTAAAGTTTGAGACTGGCTCAAACCAATTGATATGAGTCATCTTTTTTTCGAATAATCAAGACCTTTAGTTCATTGTGCAAGATTTTCAAGTTGTTATATTTTCTTTTGCACATTACTTTACATTGAATTTAATTGTTTGTATCTTTTTGTTTGCAGATCCAGAGAAATTATGGTGGTTACATTATAAGTTTCAATACACTTAGCCCTAACCTTCTATCTAGTTAGGTTAGGAGTAGATCTCGCTGCATTTTAGTTTCCCTTTTACACCCATCTTACACTTTCTCTCTTTTAGTCTTTCCATTGTTTTCTTAATTTTTGTCTCGCATGTTGCTTTTTAGATCAGTTCTCCTATTGTTTTGTTCTTTTGATCTTGTTTTGTCTTGCATTTTCTTTAATGTTTTCTTTAATAATATCGTGCATGAAAATTTCTCTTGTTTGGCTCAAAAGATAATGTGGCAAAGATTGAAAATGGGGATTGTGATGACGAACAAATCTTGGCTAATCATTTATCCTCTTTTCTATCTGGGTTTATATATATTTAAATTCAATGACCTCTAAATGGAAAATATGATTTGTTCAAGATGAAAGGCCTTTGGCCAAACTGTGAATATTTTATCTTTATTAGGATCTTTATTCCTTACTCATCCTTGCATTGAATGATGTTTTTACCTTTCAAATCAACCAAGTAGAGAAGTGGAAAGAGAAAACTTAAATGAACATATTGACTTAAGTTATCTTTCAGATCCCTTAAGCAAGGAACAACCTCTCTTGCAAAATATATAATATGAGATCCCTCTTCCACCTTAAAAGTAAATAGGTGCCTTTTCACATTATATTAGTAACTAAATAAATAGGTGAATAAGAGAAATGCTTCCTATGGAGAGAGGTGAAGCAAGCAACTTCGTCGGGGTACATAATAGGCATGTTAGCAATAATTAAATTCTTGTGATCACTTGAGGTGACTCCATCGGGGTACTAAAAAGGCTCACTAGTAGTAAAGAAATACCAAGGAATGTTCTTAACTATGATTATCATGAGCTTTTTATACTTAATATCCTTCCCCCTTATTGAAATAATTGACATATGACTAGTCTTGTTGTGTTTGAGGCTGAGCAAGGAATAAAAGAGACTATATCTTTATCCAAGATAAGTGGAAAATTCAAGGTAATATGCATGGTGAATCAATACTTTTGGTAAGACAAAGGCCTTTAACTAAAGGTTAAAACCTAAACAAATAATTTGGAGTTATACCAATGTGTTTCTAAGTGTTGACGCCACGTCAAACACCGTCCAAAATTTTCCTACACTTGAATTTTGGAGCCTATTGAGGATCTTGTAATCTGTCGTTCCATGGTCACTTGATGGTTAGTTAATGTTTTGAAACATTTTTAAGTATTCTTCTCATATTTTAAGTGTCAAAACCATTTTTTCATACATTCTTAGTCCGTGATAAATTTATTAATTCAATTCTTTCTATGAAATCCTAGATATTTATTGTGCAACTCCTAAAAGTAAGGCTTGAACAATCTCTAGGGATATTTCTTGCACAATGTTTGAAACAATACACTGCTCAACCCATGTCAACTGTCAATGTGCACTCTCCCTCTCAGTTTGATTGAAATTGTAATAATATTTTAGTGAGTTTTCTCAATTGTTTCTTTTGTGCACCCTTGTTTTCGCAAGTGTCACTTTCACTTTCATGACTGCCATTTTTCCTTATTTTTTAATTTAACGAGCATAATTTTCACTTTATCTTCACTCTATCATGTTTCACTTTCATTTTCTTCATCTTTTCAATTGTCATTTTCATGTTTTATTGTTATCACAACTGTCACTTTTGACTGTTTTCACTCTTGCATGTGTTACACTCTATGGTATCGTTAGTGCACTCTTATGCATTATTAGGTTCTATATATCATAAGAACATGCACTAGAAAATCTATCACATCTTAATGCACTTTCTATATTCATTTGACACTTGTTTTGAAACTTGTATTCTAAGTGTCACAAAGCTATGTTTCAACTATCGCACCTAGAAATAAGTGTCACTTTGTTGTCATTCCAAGGTACACATAATGATTTCGAGTAGTTTTATTCCTCTTGGATTGTGTTTGATGGTATACATGTGTGTGGTCCCGTTTTGGAACTTGTTTTCATGTATTTTTCTCTCTTGTTCCACTAATCCCACACTTAGCCATTTTCAGACTCCCCCCTATCCTCACACCTTTCCTAGTTAGTGGATGAGCACATGTCACATTTCTAGTCAATAGTTGTGCATCCCTTATCCTCTAAAAATGTGCATTGTGCCATCCTGAGGGCCTCCTCCTTCACAAGCCATTGTGCAATCTTGAACTGTGGTCTCTTAGTCTCCTTCCTTCTTACGCTTGAAAAGTGTGCCCAAGACTCAATCCTGCCTACCTCGCTAACGCATGTAGCAATTCTAGTGGAAAATGTAGCCTCTCCTAAATCACTACTAAAGAAAACTACAGTCTTCCTTAAGCCCGCCTCTTAGTCACAATGCATGGTGCAGTTTTAGTTAACAAGTCATTAGCCCTTTTTCACTAAACTTCCCTACTACACAAAACACTTACTCATGGCCCTCTCTCCTAGCACATGACATAGTTCCACTCAAAAATGAAACCTCCCTGAACCCTTGCAAAAGAAAACTATGCTATGCTCTCCCTCCTTCTATCTTGGGAAAATGAAATCCTTAGGCCCCTAGTAATTTCCTCCAACACTTCACACACATTCTTAACTCTTTCCCTGGCCTTAGCACAATGTGCAGTTCTAGTGCATAGTCGCTCCCTTCTTACCTCCTGCAACTGCACATTGCACCCAAGCAAACCTCTCCCTCTCAACTCCTACACAAGCCCATCATAATCAACCTCTTCCATGAGAATATTAGTGGTAGAATATATTTTTTCTTGTTTGATATTTCCTTTTCATGAGTGAGGTTCATCTAAAATGTATCATATCAACATGGCAAGGTGATGCTTAAAGAATACATCAAGGAGAGGCTACAAGGAAGCACTTGTGGAGAAGAAGCACAAAGAAGAACCATCATGAAAATATAAATAATTTTTGAACCATGATAGACTGATGACATCTCATGTTGCCTTGGAATTTCTAGCTCTGATCCATACCCTTTGGAGAGTGAATATGAAGTATATATCAGATCTATTATGAATATTGAAGATAAAACAACAAAGAAAGGAACGTGGCATTTCTGCATCATCATGAAGCTCCATGTCACCATTTCCAGGTTATGAATTGTAGAAGTCTCATAAAAATTTCATATGTGTTAATGTGTCTTTCCACATCATTTTTGGAATGTAATTATATATTTTCAAATAAATAAATAAATGTGAATATGGGGAAGTCCAAAAGTCACATGTGGAAAAAATAATCACTAGGAAAATTCCAAGAGTCTTGTCGAAGTTCAAGAGTCACTTGGATGTCCAACATTCATGAGGGAAGCTTAAGATTCATGGGGATATGAAAGGTCATTCCTCTTATTATAAATACACCCTCATAACTAAAACAAAGGGCTTTTTGGAGGCTTGGACTTTTGAGAGCTAGCCTTGGCTCCTATAGTTTGGCATAGGAGAGAATAACATTCCTTGGAGGAGAAAGTAGTGACTTAATGTTCCATTATTGGAGCTAGTGTCTCGCCATTGTAATTTTTTACTTGGAACTTTCACCTAATTATCAAAATATCATTGATTCGATGCACTTTCATGCATGTATAGTGAATGTTGTAAGACTATTCTTTATACATTTGCAGTATATGTTGTGTTCATGCATACAAAATAAAATGAACTATTTCATTTTCTTTAGTATTCATATTATTGAATGTGTGTTGTACTTTATTTCATGAATCATTATTATCTTGTGAACTAATTTGAAATTCCATTAACGAATGTTTACTTGATCTTGTGTGTCTCTCTTAGGATAGTATTATTACTTTCCTTCGAGAGTCTCACTCTCTCTTTCCCTCTCATGGAAGTCTCTTTTTATGCAATGAAAAAGTGTGATTCACACTGTCAACCTACTTGTTTGTTTCAAAGTTTTTGTACATAATCTCTTAAGTTACCCATTGAAGCCAAGGAAAACCTTTGAGTTATGGTGGTTAGGCTAATACTCTGGATGGGGCTCCTACTCCAAAGGGTGTGAGGTTTAGTTGGGATTTCATATTGGGGAGACCCCCTTAGTTGACACATTTCCATCACTGTCAGCAATTTATCATAAAAAAAAAAGTATATATAACCATTATTTTGTTACCAAAAGGCCAGGACCTAAGATCTTGGCTATAATGTGGAGTAAATCATTACAGATTAGAATGAAATTTCAGATTAGGGGGACGTAGATCTCAAAATGAGATTTTTGTTTTGGTTGGGATTCCAATTCGAAGCCTGGATAGAATCAATTGAACCATATAAATTGAGAGAGAAACATACCAATCAACACAAAACAAAAATATATGAGCCTTTCCGAGGGAATAATTTCTTGATGTCAAAAGGAAATAGACCTGAAAGGTGATCCATAGAGAAAATGCGAAATAAAAGTTCAATCCTCCAATCATTAGAGAACAAGGGGAAAAATATCAATACATCAACCAATGAGGAGCATGGAAGGATAATCAAACACTGAAAGTTTATTTTTTTTTAGAATTTACCAATATTATGTCAATCTTAACTTACTATCATGATTAATCCATATTTCTTGCAATGTTTACAAGTTGTTGAATGGCGCTTTGCAATAGTGGGAAAAAATAAATTAGGTCTTGGGCATAAGGATTCGACTGCTCATATCTCAAAATATTGGATTTATGAGGAGGCACAAGAGGATATTGATGCCAATTCCCAAGCATCAAGGAAAAATATCTATTGTTGAGTGTTTTGATGCATGAATAAATGAAATCCAAGTTAATTTTAGTTGTTGAGGAATGCATAATATCACTAATCCAACATGGATATGAATTTTTTTAAACTTGTTTAATGCTCAATTTTTTTGGGGAAACTATTGTGGTAGTTGGGTAAAATCATGAACAAACGAGGCCAAGGGGTGCTCTATAAATTATTTAAATATAAATTGGTCTCTGTGTTATGGGTTCCAGATCCATGAATAAGGGGACTGTAGAAGAGAGCTTATTTTCAATTTTATATATTCTACAGTCTGTAATGGGGGAATTTCTATAGGGAGCCCTTGATTGATGACATTTTTGTAATTAATTAAGGGATTTATGTAGAGTATTTGAAGTTTTAAATCCTTTTGAGGGAGTGGTTTATACTACTGTTAGTCATTTTCTAAAAGAGAGAAGGCTTCAAGAGGATTTCATATATAAGCATTAGAGCTTAATAATGATGAGTTTTATTTTCCTTACACTATTATATTTGAATTGCAAACTTATTATATTTCTTTAGGTTTCTATTATTTTGGTATTAATTCTACTAGCATTAGTATTGTAATAAGTATTATTAGCACCGTTTTTAGTCATATTTGTCTAATACTACTGTTGTTTTGTTGAAATCTAACTTCTGCAAAAATATATAAGGTTAGAATCAAAACTTGTAATGGATTCATGGAGGTTTGTTTATCTGTCAGCATAAAATATTTTGGAAGGTGTGCCAAAAATTATTTACTTAAGCCACGAGTAACTGATGGCCCTAACAATAGGTATGGTCATCTAATTCTTCAGATATGCAACAGAAAGTTAGAAGAAACCTGGAAAATAATAGATATGTGAAACAAAAGATATTAAACAACAAAAATATTAACTAAAGTAAAACCCCATACCATGGACAAAGAAAATTTAAAATAATAAATGATATTATGATTACTGTGTTACACCTGGTGAAGGAGACTCATATGATGGCTATAGGTCCCCCTCAAATGGGATGGGTCATTTGGTTGTCCTCTATGTTTTAGTTTTCTAGATCTCTCTCTCTCTCCGATGTATGAAACCCAAAAGTATGTGTTGAACTCAGATGGGAGCTCAAATGAAAAAATAAGATAATAATGACTACGACAATGATCATGGTGAGAAATGAATGTAGAAACCTCTTATTTATAACAAAATATTGGGTTATTCTCGAAAAATGGGAAATAATAAAATATTATTAACCATAATCTCGATCTAATCACTTGGAATATTTTATTATATTTTTTAAGGGAAAATATATTTAAATTTGGTTAAATAGCTTTATTTAGAAATAATAAATTAATTAATTAATATTTCAAGGAAGTGGTTAAGGAATAATAAACAAATAATGTTTTGTTTAATCAGTCCTGAGTGATTTAGTCAATTTTGATAAGGAATAATAAGTAAATATTGATTTAATTAATTATTCCTAGAGAAAAATAAAATAAACAATGATTTATTTAACTATTTCTCATGATTGGGTCAAATATTACAAGGAATATTAACTAAATAATGATTTAATTAATTATTCCTAGAGGAAAATAAAATAAGTAATTATTTATTTAATTATTTCTTATGGGGTTTCTTGTTTTAGTTAGAATAATTGAATAAAATATGGTTTATCAAATTATTTCCTCTAGTGAAAGCAATTTTACTATGGTAAAATTGGACTTACATGGTGTATTTCGATCCACTTAGTTAGAAATGGCTAAGTGATCATTTTTTTGTGATAACATTATGGATGCTAATAACTATTTATTAGTCAATCATATTCTTGCTTAATGCTATATTTATTATATTAAAAGAACCAATTCTTTGGTTTAATATAAATCTTATAACGAATTCATTTTACAAGATTGAATTTGGGTATATGTTTGAAGTTATTTTTATAACTATTTATTGAATAATTTCATGGCATAGTCACTTTAACAACTTGTGAATCATTAAACTATTTTGAGGATTTACAAGTACATATTTACCCTAGATTCAATCACAGTCATATCCCCTTCTTGTTAGTTAATTTATCTTGATTAAAAGTCTCATCCTTCTTCTGGTTGAGAAAGGTTTGAATAGGTTTTCCTTTTGTTCATTCTCATCTTCGAATTAATTTGCATGTCTCCTTTTGTAGGGGAAAGTATTAGTGTGGTTGGATTTAGTCCTGATTTCAGTCACCTTGAAAGGAATGACTATTTCTAGACCATTAACATACACATAATTAATTTCCCTTGAGTTTCTAAGTAATAATAATCAGTATCATATACTAAAAAAATCAAGGCATTGTACATGGATAGTTGTACATATAGGATAAATTAGGCTATATTAACCTTAGGCTAGCCATAGCGTAAGGGTAATTGGAGACCCATTGGACCAGTCATAGTCATCATACCAAACGGATAAGGGTCTAATTGGGACCCTGACCGAGCAATCTCCCTAATGTTAGATATGTCCATTTATGGCCATCAACATGTCCTGAACTTCTGGAGCCATTTTGAGGCCTTAAAATATGTTATTTTTGAAAATGAGTACAATCTTGCAAATAGCACAGGTTTGTGGTCGAAATTTTTTATCCTCGGATAAATATTTCTAAAGAGGTATAGTATGTTCCACATGAATATCATATGCCAAATTTATGGCCTCGGTAAGTTGATGTACTAACTAACCCCAACATGGCACATAAAAATTTGGTGCTTCATCTCACAGGGTTAGGCTTTTAGATTTTTAAGGTTTTTTATTGTGTCTTGATGATAAAAAATGTTATAGCCCATTTTTTCACATATGATCAATAGGCCTCATAATGGGATCAATGAACTACTTATTCCCTCTTGTTATCATCATTGCACAAATTCCTAAGCATGCCTCCTTCATTTTTAGAAATTCTTCTGGAAACTGCATCATCTGAGCTAGATTTAGGACCAATGATCCCTAGACTCCTATTGGAAAATATTCATCTACAGGTTTCTCCATTGTAGCTTTCATTTATCACCTAAAGGTTGTTCCCCTTTGCACCTGCGTTGGTTCTAGAAATTTGGGAAAAAGAGAGAAATTTTGGAAGCTTCCTCTTCCAGAAGCTTCTAGAATTTTTTACAGCCACTTACCTTGGGTAAAACATTTGGACCATATGCTATCCCTCTTTAGAGTTCCATCCCTTATCCTTTGATCCCATCCTCCCATAAAAAGTGGTTCTAAAACCTTAGATTGGTAATTGTATAAGAACTCCCAACATACCCCAATCTTGTATATATTTACAGCATTAAATATGCAAGATGTAGGCCTTTAGAGAGTGATTATACCCTTATGTTGTTGTTGTGATAGGTTTCATTTCATGGATTTAGGGTGATTGGAGGTTCACATTACAACAAGGAAATGACAAGTCAACTTGGAGGAGGTCTTCTACAATATCAACACCTATTTATGGTTGCAATATCCTTCCATTTATATTATTTGAAAGAGTTATATGTTTTAATATATGTGATGTTGTTATTTCATGTATTTCAATACCATGTTGGTCTATTGAATAGAGTACTTAGACGATACTGCATAGATCCTGTATTTTCTTGGATTGTGTTGTCTGGCTGTGAAGGTTTTAGTTTTGGAAATCAGAGATGGAATTGGAGCATTAAAGCTAAAGAAGGAGGGAAGCATGCGAAAAAATCTAGGGAGGCTTCATTCCCTCATATATTTATTTTAAGGAAATAATTGAGTTTCTTATCTCTCTATTGTTCTAGGTTAGCCATCAGACCTAAGGGAAATAATTTTGTCCATAATCGTAGATCTCGCATAAAAAAATTGTGACTCCACTGGGTTCCTCCTAACGCGCACTTCCAAATAATAGTACAAGATTATAATATGTTTGTACCTCATAAAATTATAGATAAAGGAACGTGAATTAGTATTCTATCCTCAACTGCTTGGCAAGATTTAGGTTCTCCGCAACTTGTGCCCGTTACCCAGAATCTATTTGATTTTAACAGGGGAACCAATCTACCGTTAGGGATCCTTCCTCAGTTTCAATAAATTTGGGTGGAAATAAATGATATATATTGATGTGATGGTAGTCCAAGGCACTTTGGATTTTAATTTACTCCTTGGGCGTGGCTATGTTTATTTCATGGGAGCTCTTGTCTCTTAAATATTTCCTATGATGTGTTTTCCACATGAAGGAAGAATCGTGACCATTGACCAACTTTCATTCCTTGGTCCTAATTTGACTCCCAGTCAACCAACATCCCTAAATGGTCCTTATATGAAATTTTTATCTCCCTTGATACATGTTAATTATGTAGCAACCTATTCCATGCCCGCCTCTACTGATGATCTAGTCGGTGATATAGTGCATCATGTACTAGGGGAATTGTAATCCGATCTTTCCATTAGATCCATTGATATGTATCCCTTCCATAGTGTTATTCTACCATCTTATGAGAACCTTTTGGAAGCAATGACCTCTGATAGGTCATGATCAAGGTTCAAGAGAAAATTTAATTTTATTGTGTCACGATACTTAAAAAATGAAGCAAGGATTTTGGAGCAAAGTTCCTTTTCTTGTGTCAAGCTCCTTAAAACACAAAACAAGGTTTTCTGAGCATAGTTAATTTTATTGTGTCAAGCTCGTTAAAAAATGAAACAAGGTCCCATGAGCATAGTTCTTTTGATGTGTCAAGCCCATTAAAAAATGAAACATATCCCCTTCTAATTCGAATCTTTTATTAGATCTCGTAACTTCCCAGTCTAGTCTTTAACTTGATCTCACAAGTGAACCTTTATTCCATCCACCTAGTAACAAGTACTCTACTTAGGTGAATGAAATGAAGCTTGGGGGGCATGTACCTTGAATTGTGTAATATTCTAAAATAGGAAAAACATGAATATTGAACATAAATCTAGAAAATGTAGTAAATATCAACACATCAAACACATGAGAAGATCACTAAGCCATTTTATTATGAGCAATAGAAAAAAGGAAGTAAAAGGGCTTGAGGAAGAGACACTCAAGCTAGGGAAAACAAGCCTAAAATGACCCTAAACATCAATACATAAGAAATTGTTGCTGCATAAACTGCTGGGAGGCTATGACTGCGCAATCCTACTGGAAATAACTACTGCTAGAAACTAGGAATGCCAGTAGATATGTTGATTGGGTGCTCATAAAATGTTTGGATCATAGATTTGTGCTTTCTAGAAAAATTCCAGGATAACCCAAAAAGGGTTTCCAGAAATGAAAATGATGAAAAATTCAGCCCTAGGGTTGAATTACGCTCTATAGTTTGGTAACTGCTAGGAGGTGGCTATTCAAATGAGAAAATAGCTTCTACTCCTCCCCATTGACTTCCCGGATGAAGGGTTTCTCCCCTCACTGGATGATAAGCTCAAAAACTTCAGATATTAACCCTCCACTGAATCTGCCCTCTTAGATTGTGCAATTCCTGAAGGAGAATGCACTATTGAAGGTGGCTGAGGATTGGCCTGTTGCTGGATGATGGAATGTAGCTTAAAAAACCTCTCTTGAGTGGGCACTGGAAGTCCCCCAAGGATGATGGTGAGATTTCTGCTCGGAAACAGCCTTGTGCTAAACAGCACAGTACACTCCCCTAAACAGATGAAGCGTGTAGAAAGTCATAAAAAACAATACACAAACAATATTTAGAATGCTTTATATGGATGCCATACCCTTCCTTATATGCTTTATGAGCCTCCACCCCCTTGGACCCACTAAATAATGATGCTACTCTCATGGAGACTTCCTCCCATTGTGGCTGTGTTGTCCTCCACTATCTCCACTACCTCCATGACTGCGTTGTTGATTTGGTCAACTTGACCCCATCCACATGCACTGACCCCCATTCACACCAAGGAGTGGTTTATTCGACTTGATCCTATCTAGATGCATTGATCCACATTCACATTAGAAGAGGTTCTATTCCTACTAAAGGGATTTATGGGTCCCTCTACCCTCTTATTCATCTATCTTATTGACAAAAAAAAAAATTAATATTCTAAATAGCTAAAATATGATTAGGAATATTACTGTCCTCCCCTCTCAAATTTTTCTTGTCCTCAAGCAACTACAAGGATGGATTTTTCAAAACCTCCTCTCCTTCCCAAGTAGCATCCTCATCTGATAGATTCCTCCATCAAATCAGATATTCTTTGATCACCCTATTCCTTAGTTGCATCTCTTGAGTATCAAAGATAGCTTCTGGTTGTAAAACCAAATGGACCTCATCATCAATAAGTGGGAGATCCATAGTAGTAACTACATGCTGCCCAATGGCCTTCTTGAGGCATGAGACATGAAAAATGTTGTGTATCTTACACCCAATGGGGATATCCAACTCATATGCTACTTCCCCAACACAATATATTACCCTTTATGGCCATACAAATGTGGCTTAAGCTTCTTATCCTCCTTCTCCTTAAGCGCAGATTTCTTTTAAGGCTGAAGATGGAGATAGACCAAATCATCCACCTTATACTATCTCTCCACCCGACCACGATCTGTATAGAACTTCTGTTGATTTTGGGTTGTAGAAATGTTGTCCTTAAGAGCGCGGAGTATATCTTGACTCTATTGGATCCACTCTTTTGCTCTAGGAGCCTTGCTTGCTCAAACATCACATCAAAATATTATAAAGCGTCATATCCATATAGAGCCCGAAATGGAGACATATTGATCAACATATGAAATGTTGTATTGTATCAATATTCTCCCAAGTGGAGCCAGCATAGCCATGATCTCGACTGCCCCGAAACATAGTTCTGCAAGTAGCCTTCCATCCACTTGTTTACTATCTATGTTTTTCCATTTGTCTCGAAGTGATAGCTAGTACTTAGTGTCAACTCGGTACCCACCAAATGGAAAATATCCTGCCCAAAGCCACCCATGAAGCGACTATATTTATCACTGACTATGGTCTTAGGAAGACCATGAAGTCTGAAAACATCTGTAAGGAAGAGATTGGCCACTTGTGGAGCAGTGTACTATGAAGCAATGGCAAAGAAATGGGAATACTTTGTTAGTCGATCAATGACCACAACGATACAATCCTTAGCTAGTACTGATGGCAAACCAGTAATGAAACCCATAGAAATGTTCTCCCATCTCCCTTCTGGTATAGGAAGTGGTTGTAACAATCCTGCAGGATGGTTGTTCTCTCCTCTAATGTAATGGAAAAATACGCACTCCTTAATGTGTTGGAGCACATCCTCCTTGAGACCCTTCCATGAGAATCTCTCCCTAATGGCCCAATATGTCTTTGTGAAACCTTGGTGGTCTAAGAGGGGTGAATCATGTACAGCATGTAGAATTTTCTCATTGAGCTTAGAATCTCTATTCAAGAAGATATGGTCCTGATAGCAGATGACCCCATCCACCACTCTATACCTTTCATCGGTCACCTACCCATCTAGTATCTCACACGTGAAGCGGTCTTTGGAATACTCCACCAATATTTGGGCCTCCCAAGTTGAATCCATGCTCATCAATGACAACACTGTTGGTCTCTGTGATAAGGCATCTGCTACCACATTTCTTTTCCCCTTGACATATTCAATGTTAGAGCCATATGTCGGGATTCTGCTAACCCATTTTTGTTGCCTCTCTTGCAGCTGCTTCTACTCAAAAAAATACCGAACACTGTGGTGGTCAATCTTCACTTGGAAACTGTTTCCTACCCAATACTACCTAAATTTGGCCAATGCATGCATGTTTGCCAACAAATCCTTCTCATATATGGAATACACCTTATTATGTGGCAGCATCTTCTGATTCTCAAAGTTTATGGGATGAGCTCCCTGTATCAAGACTATGCCAACACCCTCCCCTGAAGCATCATATTACATCACAAATGGCTGGGTGAAATCTGGAAATACCAACACCGGAAAATTTCTCATTACCTCCTTTAGCCTATCAAAGGCCTTTTGTGTAGTGTTTTTCCATCCAAAGGCCCGCCTCTTGGTTAGATCTGTGAGTGGTGCTGCTAGTTGGGAGAACCCTTTAATAAATTTCCGGTCTGGTGGCATCCCTAGTGGAATGCCTCCAAATAATGTAGAATAATGTTCTAAAACAGACTGCATATATGATTATACTTATTTTTCCTTGCCTCCTACACCCAACTTACGCAGTTATATTGCCCATGCTATGCCTCCTCTACACAAATCAGCCTCCATCCTATGTGCGGAGACTTCCTTAGGTGGATAGGTTTTCATGCCCCTGATCATTTGGTTCTTACCACTCTTCTTATCTCTCCATTCCATATTTAAGCTCTCCCAATCCATCGTGACCTTCCCTAGTGTGTTCAACCACTATACACCTAATATCACATTGGTGTCTGGAATATCGACCACAAAGAAGTGATCTGTTAATGTGTATGTCTAAAAAGTTACAGTCAAGGAACATACTTCACACATTGCATGGTTCTAGCTCCTGGAACCAAAACTGAGAATCCTTTAAAATCATATGTGGGTATGTCTCTCTTCTGAACTAGCTGGGCATCAATAAAATTGTGGGTAGCTCCATTGTCTATCAATACTGACACCCGCTGCCCCTAAACTCTGCCTCTAACTCTCAAGGTCTTGCCTTTGGATGATCTAGATGGATATTGGTGGCCACCCGCCTATTCCAATTCAGGCCCCACCATTGTCTCTTTCAATTTTTCAGTTTCGGCACAACTTACTATTTTTAGCAGCTTTTTGGGTCCTGAACTTCTAGAGCTGTTTTGAGGCCCTAAATGATTTTTTTTGGGCATCTCTTTTCTGGAAAATTTGATTCCATTTTAGAATCTACATTGAAGGTCATCAATTTTAGTCTTTGAATAGTTCTTTCTAATGATGTATCATGTGCATCAAATGGAGATAGTATGCCAAAGTTACGACCTCAGGAAATTGATGTACCAATTTACCCCGACGGGGCCCATATTCTGGCGTTTCATCTCCTAGGGTTAGGTTTTTGGATGTTTAGAGTTTTCCATTATTTATAAATAATATATAGGCCTTTGAGCCTCATTGTAAAATCAAGTTCAGAGGCCTGTAGCCAACACATCTCTTCTTAGAGATAAGCTACCAACACCCCAGCTAGTTTATTTCCATTATGTTTGTAAGAAAATTTCAGTTCTTTGATATTAATGAAATGAAGTGTTATTTACGCTGCATATTTATATTTATGGTTATATATGTATTCTATTATGTTCTTTCATAAATCCAAATCAGTGGTATCAGAGAAATATACTTTTTCACGTGCTTCTTTGCATGTCTCCAACGAGGTCGAGGTATAAGGAGTTAGGGCTCGATCTGGTTGAACCTTTGCAAGATCAGCCTCGCAAACCCTACCCGCTGCCCATGGGGGAAAAAAATAAGGATGAGGGAGGAGGGTATCCTATCAAAATATTGCTCGAGGAGGCCCTCAAAAAATAAAGGCACGTGATGATGGATAACTTTGCCCAGATCTTTCAACGACTGCCCGTCGACGGTGCATATGCATCCAGCAGCCACTCTGGAGGCACGAATCCCTTTAAGGTACATGAAAACTTTGACATTCCCATATTTGATGGTCAAATAGATGCAGATTCCATAGATAGATGGTTATATCTATTATAAGGATATTCTCGGTTCATGACTTTTCCGACCGAGATATGTCAACGACCGGTGGGAAACCTACTGTGAGAAAAAGGACGAGACAAAAACCCTATTTATTCTTAGTCATACGCACTTTGAATTATTTCTAAGATGCCATCAAGGAACAATACTATCTCATGGGTAGCTATGAGGACAAGTACATACAATGGACCACGCTGCGGCAACAAAGGGATCAAGATGTGCATGAGATGACAAATTTGTTCCATACCCTGCACACAAAGTTGGTTATCAAAGATTCAGAGAAAAATTTGGTGCTAAAGTATCATAGTTTTATGCATAGGTACATTTAAGAGGAAATGGAGTTTGTTACACAATAATTTGTCACCGTCCCTACAATTCCCGTCCCGCACATTGGAGGGCTCATTTTGTGACCTGTGAGTAGTGACATGGCTAGAAACAACTTTCATGACATCCCTCTGAACAAGAGCTTTCATTGCCCTAAAGAAATCTCCTTGTGAAAAACGCTAAAAATGGCCCTTTTAGCATTGGTGCGAGCAGGCAGTTTAGTACCCGCACAAATGGGGAAAATACTTCAAAGAGGCCGCGCCAGTTGGCGCTCTGTCCCAGAGTTGCACTCGCGCCAACCAATTTAAGGAGTGTTTTTTACAAATAAATGGCGGAAGTTTCGTCCTAATTGATCGAGGAACTGATATCTTTCTTGATTTGGGAGGTTTGGCTACGGATTTCCATAGAAAGGAAGTGGTTTTCCACCTCTCATGGAAGCTTCCTTGATGATAGGGCCAATCCCATGATTATAGGGATCCCAACTCCCCTTCCTCCATCTATAAAAGCTTGCCCATCTCCATTGCAAGCTAGTCTTCAAGTTCCCAAAATTCCCAAGAGCCTTATGCTGCAAGAGCCTTGATTATTCCCCTAAGGCCAAATTCAAGCAAGGAGACTATTGTCAAGATCCGAAGAGAGAGGTTTGTCCCATCCTTGACAGGCTTTTCGAGACGTGTTCTGCTGGCGACCCCCTCCGAAGGAGAATTCAGCGTCAGAACTATGGTTGTAATTTTCCTTTGATTGATTATTAATGAACGACTATTGGTTATGGTTCCACTCTTGTTGTTATTTATGATGATGAGTTATGTCCTTTCTGACTGACATATAGTTGCATCTACTAGATTTTATGCTTGCGTTTGTTTTGTTTCTCACATGTGTAGGTGTCCTATCACGGAGATTGTGGGGATCGTGATCTGCCAGAGCTGAGGAACGGGAGTACCGCCTCTTCTACAACGACTGCATTGGATTCCAGGCAAGCCTTCATCACTAGTTGGTTTATTTGCAATTAGGGACCCGCGCTATAGCGTGATTGATTGTTGCTAGACCCGTTCTGGGCTAGTAGGGATTGCCTCTGTCCGCAGAGGGGATTTACCTCCACAAGAAATTGGCGACTCCACTGGGGAATCGTTAGCTTGTTGTCGTTCATTTTATAAGCTATAGACAGAGCCTGAAGTTGGACAGATAGCCTTCGAAACGCTTTTTCTCTGCAATTGCGAAGTAGATCAAAGCTGCTTCAGTCAATCTCCGGTTTATTTTGTAAACTAAACCCTTTGAGCATTGTCTTGTCTTTTTGGTCGATTCTTGATCCTCCTTGCTTGATCAACTCTTCTGGGTTGGTTATTTCTGTGAATTTGGGTCTTTGATAGCTTGAACATCACTGGTCTGATCTTAGATTGCTTATTTTTTATTTTGGCATAGCAAACTTGACTGGCGCGCTTTTTAGCATGACAGTCGCGCCAATTGGCGCAAGTTGTCCATGTATTACCTGCGCCAATCTTGATATGGCACTAGTTTCAGCCTGACAGTCGTGCCAATGCTGGGGACTACTGGGGTTTGCTCTGTTTTGAGCTTTCTGAGCTTGATCTGTGTGTTTAGCTTTGCCTCGCTTTGAGCCTATATTACATGGTTCATTTGAGTCTTGGAGATTCTGCTGGAAGTGGTGAGTCTAGTCTTGGTTGGGAGAAATTCTTTGTTTTTTCATTTTCAGGCGTTGGCGCTTGTTGTTAGTTAGCAACCCACGCCAATTGGCCATTAGCGCTAGTTGTTAGTGAGCAAGTCATGCCAGTTGGCGCTACTTGTCAATGTACAAGTCGAGCCAATTTCAGGGTGTGTGGAAATTGAGATTTTTTCCCTGAATCCTTCACCAGTGTGCCTTTCCCTTCCAGTATTTTCACTGTATGAGCATAGATTACATTGCTCATTGTTTGAAATGTATTCTTTCCATGATTGCTTGATGTAAAAGGGAATGAATGCCTTGTTTTGATCTTCTGCTTGTAGTCCTCTTTTGTGTTTGACCTCACATGTTCATGCCGCCTTTGAGGGATTTCATGACAAATTGTTTGAAACAACGATTGCATTATTAGTGTTTGATTGCATCTCTTTGCATTCATCCTTTGATTGGAAGATTTGCATGTATTTAGTTTCTATCTCAAAGTGAACTTTCGTTAAAATGCATTAGATCACATTGCATTGAAAAGTATTTTTTGAGATTTATCATTGAACTTAGATCACATTGTTTAATGATTGAAAGCTAGAAATCGCTTTGATTGCATTCTCTTTTCTTAAAAGCATGCATTAAGTAGATTCTCATTTTAGCGAAAAATGCATTGAGTGCATTCTTATAATTTGAAAATGAAAAGGAAATTGTGCATAGATTACAATTGCATAGTTTTTGAAAAAAAGGATTTTGCATAGATTACATTGCATTATTCGCATCGTTGAATGTTTGGAATTACTTTTGGATAGAGAAAGTCATCTAGTTTGGAAAAATTTCATTTACAGTGTTGTTGTTTGTTGCATCATTTTTTGAAGCTCTTCCCTTAACTAGATAGCATTCATCGAATTGAAAATTTTTCTTTTCTCATATAGTGTGCATTTAGGAGATTTCGAGACATAACACTCGCTGGGGCCTGAAAACTGAAACGTAATTGAAGATAAACTTTAAGATTTACTCAATTTACACTAAGGCAAAGAGTTGGAAACATTGAATTAAAACACATTTGTGAGGTCTAGGCTAGAGACTGTTCTCGCGTCTTAAAACCTAGTAGTTGTCGTTCGCCTTTGGCTTTAGACAGCGCTAGTATGGACTCTGTGCTCCCGGGTCGCCGCGTATATAAAGGGAGACCCCTCTAGGTTTTCTATCCTATCCTTTATCCGTAGGAGCCGAGTCTACCGCCCTATACCGTGGGATACACCGAACACAACATTCGGGATATTTCCTACACGTACGTTAAGTCCTTAGTTGATTTCTCTTTCATTTTGAAACCAAGGTGTATATTGCGCTCATGGGAGCTTGGTTTGGAAGACCTTTGCCTAGTATTCGAGTAGTCATTTGATCTTTTTGACTCTTTAAATTTGAAAAGATCACCAAGCGCTTGTCCTTTCACGCTTGCTTCAAAACTGAAAGAGATAGAGTCACCTTTCATCCGTTTCTTGACTCTTAAAACATGAAATGGTGAAGTTTTTAAGTTTCAATGTGGTAAAATAAATTACCTGCGGTCACACGCCCTATTAGAATTTGATTTTTGGCCGTTTGATTTTGTGCCTTGGTTTTTAGCCCGTGTGCGGTTTTGAGTTGTTGATGGCAACTTTTCCAGAGTTCACCAACCAAGGAATCCCCTCCGATGGGAATCCTGGTCCTTTTCCCCCTTTTGGAAATGTTGGTGCTCCTTATATGGCAACGTTGTCCCTTCCTGGGTTAACTGTTGGGTTGCCTGTTTGGTTGTTTTCAACCTCTATGGTCTCGAATGTCTCGGCTACTGTTCAATCATTTCCTCCGCCTGAACAACATCATGTTGATTCTAAGGTGGACCTCTCCCCTTCTTCACCTATTTTTGCGTCCTCCTCTTCTACTTCACCTAGTGAAAGTCTGGATTCGAGTAACCAGGTGGCTAAGAAGAAGAAGAAGAAGACAAACAAGAAGAAGTCAAATAAAGGAGAGGCTAGCTCTATGGCTATTGCGCCTAAGAAGTCCTCCATTGATAAACCTCCCAACCCTCCGCGGAAAGTCAAGTTCCCTTGCATGTTGTGCACGAGAGACCATATTCTTTGAGATTGCCCTGGCATTCCAAAGGTGCTCGAAGTATGGTCCAACAGTCGTCTGTCGTCGCCTTTGGCTTCCGGGAGTCAAGTTGGGGGCACATATTCAACTGGTGCTGGTAAGGCTCCTAAGAAGCAGGGTAAGATTACCAATCCCTGTAAGTTGTGTGAAGGGCACCATGCCATTCACCTTTGTCCGTATATGGATAAAGCCAGACGAGTTTTGGACAACTCGACTGTTTCTACACCATGCCTTCTGGCTAGTTATAAACAACTTTCTTTGAGTCCTCGACCAGCTAATCCTACAATTGGTCAAGAGTCATCCTTGGTCGATCCCGCTCCCTTGGAAATTTAAATTTAGGAATCCATCCCCGACCAGCCATTGGTTGTGGGATCGGTTGAACTGGCCCCATCTACGGTACACGAGGTCTTTTCCGTTGAGAGTGGACCTCACACCCCTCAGGTTCTTCGTATTTCTTTAGATTCTTCGGACTTGGATAAAGATTCTCCTGTCCTTATATCTCAAGAAGTTGCTCCTTCGCCTCCTGTGATGGAGGTCCCAAAGGGTACCCCTCCCACCTTCGAGATGGAGGTCATGGAGGATGCTCCTTCTTTATTCGTAACACCAGGGGAAGACCTTCTTAGTTCGATGGTAGCCCTTCCGAGTAGTTTAGTCGCTTCCTTTGATTGGAATCGATTTGCAGGATACCGCCTTCCATCTTATGTGCCTTTCGAGATCACAGTACAGGCTTTTGGTCTGGTCATACCCAGCACCATTATAGATGAAGGCACATCTGTTAGTATTCTATCCTCAACTACTTGGCAAGCTTTTGGCTCACCGCCGCTTGCGCCTGTTACGCAGAATCTGTTGGCTTTTAACAGAAGAACGAGTCAGCCATTAGGGATCCTTCCAAGGTTACCCGTTACTTTGGGAGGTAAAACCGTCCATATGGACCTGATGGTTGTTCTAGGCCCCTTGGATTTCAATATGATCTTGGGGCGCGATTACACCTATGCCATGGGAGCGCTTGTCTCCTCCCTTTTTCGTGTGGTCTGTTTTCCGCATGAAGGATGGATCGTGACCATTGATCAGCTTTCGTTCTTTGGTCCTGATATGGCAGCTGGCCTGCCATCATCCCTTCCTGGTTTTTATCCACCTGGTGTATCCACCCCACCGTAGGTCAACTATGTGGCTACCTACCCCGTGCCTGTACTCAGTGATAGTGCCGTTGTGCATCAGGTGCTAGGGGCATTGGGTCCTGACTTCCAGGAGGTTTTCCTTCCATCGGGAGTGGAACTCTTGGAAGTGATGACTTCTTGTTCATTCTAATGAGGTCAGCCAGAGCATGGTTCTTTTCCTGTGTCAAGCTCCCTAAAAAATGAAACAAGGTCTATTGGATCAGAGTTCCTTGTCTTGTGTCAAGCTCCTTAAAAAACGAAACAAGGTATTCAGAGCAGAGTTCCTTGTCTTGTGTCAAGCTCCTTAAACCATGAAACAAGGTGTTCTGAGGATAGTTCTTTTAATGTGTCAACCTCGTTAAAAATAATGAAACAAGTTCCCGTTCAATTCGAGTCTTTGATAAGTTCTCGTGAAATCCCAGTCGAGTCTTTCTTAGATCTTGTAACTTGAACCTTCACTCCCTCCATCTGTTTACTCAGGTGCATGGACTGAAGCTTGGGGGGCATGTACCTCGAATTGAGTCACCATGCTGGGGACATGCTTACTTTTTCAAGCATAGTTTGTTTCCACTTCAAGCTTGTGTAAAAATGAAACTGGTTTCAAGCATAGTTTATCTTTGTTTCAAGCTTGTGTAAAAATGAAACCAACTTCAAGAAGAGCTTCCTGATTTCAAGCTTGTGTAAAAATGAGACCTTTCCCATTTTATCTTTTGTGATTGCCATTTTATCAGCCTGTTTTTTCCAGATGAGCCTTGGTTTTCTCACTCCATCGTTACTATCTGCTTGGCCGATCATATGCCTTCACTTGGTTGTTTTACCCGTTCCTGAGGAACCGTTGTGATGAGTGGTATTGTTAGCTAGCCTCTTGACCTTTATCTTGTTCTGAGCAGTTCCATCATTACTGGAACCAGTTGCTACCCTTAATACCACTCGTTCCTTTAGGAGGAGTCATCTTTCAGCTCTTTTCTGACTCTCTAAACATGAAAAGACTGTCGAGTCTCTTGTCATTTTGATGTCGTTAAAGTGGCCACGAAACGACATCTACCCAGTATACGTTTACCCCTTTTTTGGGTTGGGATAGATTACTTACGAAAAAGGAATACCCTAGCCTATTGCGACTAGGAGGTTTCCTCAGACATAGTTTTCTACCTTTTCGGATCTGAGGAACTATTTACGAAAAGGGACCATTGGAGTTTACTTTTCCGCTGTCTTTTCAAACTCTCTAAACATGAAAAAATTCCGAGTTCTTCCTTTGTCAGACTCGTTAAACCCTGATGACATTGGATTCAGTCGTGATGATGGTGTTCGAGTTTCTCCTTCCTAGGGCTCGTTAAATGTACTAGGATGGATTTGTATGACAAGAATATGGTATCCTCTTCAAGCTTGTGTAAAAATAAAGAGGTACTCGCCAAGCATGGTGAGGAAAATGGAACCAGCATCATTGTCGTGTCGGCAGTATGTCACTCTTGAACATGGCACTTGTCTACATTCGTGTCGGGTTGGGGACATCTCATCTCATTTTTCACTTGCCTCCGTGGGTTTGGGTGATCTCTTTTGACCTCTCATCTACTCTTTGCCTCGTCACTATGACCTCTGATCTTTTGATGTCAAATACTGCCAAGTCCACTATCGTGTCATTCATATGTTCAATAGAAGTTGACCTCTGCAAATATCAACCTCCCTTTGATTCTCATTTGATCGTGATTCACAAAAACATTATGTTCCTCTGTCTCGTGTCGATGATGTGGGAAACACTATGGCCCACCTTCGATCAAGGTCGCTTCCTTTCGACTTCAGCTCATTATCCGGGAAGCTGATTTAGAGACTCCCTTTTGGTACCTTGGATCCTGCATGCCTCAATGGCAGGTTCTTTGCATTCAACGTGAGGTTTTCATTATTGGCCTCCGATCGAGTGATTTTGTGGGTGTTCGACGTCAGCTCATTGATTCACATGCCGTAGATTGTACCTGTAGTACCTTGAGGGCCATCATCATTATTGGTGGTACCTCTCGCATCTGTTAATAACTTTCATCATTCGCTAGTAATCAGACGATGTTCTTGCATGTTCGACTTCAGCCCATTTATTCGCATGCTTGAACTTGCACTTTGTTCGGGTCGAGATGGAGCGCAAGACCCTGGATTGTGTTTGTTGTAATCCAGGCTGCGATTTTGTGTATTATTATGATTATTTACATGACTCACTGATTGGATGGTTGCGACCATACTTGAGTCTATTCTTCGATCCTCACTGGATGGTTGCGTCCATGCCTTAGATCTGGATTACTGTATACTCTGTTATGGATGGCTGTGCCCATGCCACACATATATATCATGTATTTGAGATATCAGTTGTACTTCTCTATGCAGGTTTTCCGACGGTGGTGTTTTCAGTTGGACACGTTCTCATAAAGCATTTCACCCCTCTCTCTCTCTCGGGCCTCATGCTTTAGGGGGCATCTGTTACACAGTAATTTGTCACCGTCCCTACAATTCCCATCCCGCACATTGGAGGGCTCATTTTGTGACCTGTGAGCAGTGACATGGCTAGAAAAAACTTTCATGACATCCCTCTGAACAAGAGCTTTCATTGCCCTGAAGACATCTCCTTGTGAAAAACCCTAAAAATGGCCCTTTTAGCATTGGCGCGAGCAGGCAGTTTAGTACCCGCGCTAATGGGGAAAATACTTCAAAGAGGCTGCGCCAGTTGGTGCTCTGTCCCAGAGTCGCACTCGCGCCAGCCAATTTAAGGAGTGTTTTTTAAAAATAAATGGCGGAAGTTTCTTCCTAACTGATCCAGGAACTGATGTCTATCTTGAGTTGGAAGGTTTGGCTACGGATTTCTGTAGAGAGGAAGTGGTTTTCCACCTCTCATGGAAGATTCCTTGATGATAGGGCCAATCCCATGATTATAGGGATCCCAACTCCCCTTCCTCCATCTATAAAATCTTGCCCATCTCCATTGCAAGCTAGTCTTCAAGTTCCCAAATTCCCAAGAGCCTTATGTTGTAAAGAGCCTCCATAATTCCCTTAAGGCCAATTTCAAGCAAGGAGACTATCGTTAAGAATTTGAAAGAGAGGTTTGTCCCATCCTTGACAAGCTTTTCGAGACGTGTTCTGCTGGCGACCCTCCGAAGGAGAATTCAGCGTCAGAACTTGGTTGTAATTTTCCTTTAATTGGTTATTAATGAACAACTATTGGTTATGGTTCCACTCTTGTTGTTATTTATGATGATGAGTTATGTCCTTTCTGACTGACATATAGTTGCATCTACTGGATTTTACACTTGCGTTTGTTTTGTTTCTCACATGTGCAGGTGTCCTATCACGGAGATCATGGAGATCGTGATCTGCCAGAGCTAAGGAACGGGAGCGCCACCTCTTCTACAAGCAACAACGTTGGATTCCAAGTAAGCCTTCATCGTTAGTAGGTTTATTTGAAAATAAGGTTCTTGTTAAGGTGTTTGCTAGACCAGGTCTCCATGGTAGGGATTGCCTGCAGCGGATTTACCTCCACAGCAATTTGTGACTCCCTTTGAGGTTAGGATTTACCTCCCCGGTCGTGTGAAAATGTTCATGAAATCATCCCCTCTCTCGAACGAGCGATCCCCTACCTTCGAACGAGATCTAGCAACAATCCCGTGCGCTATAGTGCGGGTGCAATTGCAAATGGCGGCTTTGATGAAACTACCGAATCCAGCTTTGTGCCTTAATAAAAGAAGCCAAGAGGTGGTACTCTCGTTCCTTAGCTACAGCGAGATCCGATCCCCACGATCTCATGATAGGACACACCGCACATTTGAAAAAAAAGGCATATACCTCGATAGATTACTGGCTATATGTGTCCGAAGGAACATATCATCATCACAAATAACAGCAAGGTGGAACCATAACCAATAGTCATTCATTAATAATCAATGAAAGAGAGAGTACATGTAGTCCAATGGCAATTCAGGCTCATGGCAGGCAAATCTCGAAAAACTGTGAAAATCTCTCTTCGGCTCTTGTGATGAGTCTCCTTGCTGAAATTAGCCTTAAAGGCTCTTGCAGCATATGACTCTTGGGAATTTAAGAAGACAGACTAACTGCAATGGAACATGTAATCTTTTATAGATGGAGCAGGGATTGGGTCTAAATCATGGAACCTATCATCAGGCTTTCAGTAGGCTAACTTCCTCTCTATGGAAATTCGTAGCCAAACCTCCCAAATCAAGATAGATATCCGTTCCTGGATCAGTTAGGATGAAACTTCCGCCATTTATTTTTAAAAAACACTCCTTAAATTGGCTGGCGCGAGTGTGACTCTGGGACAGAGCACCAACTAGCGCGACCTCTTTGAAGTATTTTCCCCATTGGCACGGATACTAAACTGCCTGCTCACGCCAATGCTAAAAGGGCCATTTTTAGGGTTTTTCATAAGGAGATGTCTTCAGGGCAATGAAAGCTCTTGTTCAGAGGGATGTCATGAAAGTGGTTTCTAGCCATGTCACTGCTCATAGGTCACAAAATGAGCCCTCCAATGTGCGGGATGGGAATTGTAGGGATGGTGACAAATTACTGTGTAACAAAGTTCCTTGGCATCTCTTTTCTTGGTACGACATACTGGTATGCTGCCAAGATTGAGAAAAAATTAAAACAGAAGAAGCGAGAATTTGGATTTGTGAATCAAAAGCAAGGGAAATGTCCCCCCAAACTGTAGGACAAAGGAAAAATCCAAGGCATGGCAGCCCAAGAAAACCTGCCAAAGCCGAAAGCAAAGAACAACACCACAAAGACAAAGAAGTACATGGGAAAGTGGTGTGAGTTCCATAAGAGCTCCACTCACAACACAAGTGAGTGTCGACCCAAGCAATCGTTGGCGCTCGAGATGAGGGCTTATGAATCAGATGCATGCTCTGACTCTAAATCAGAACCTACCAAATGGAATGACAAAGGGAAACAAATTATTGATGCAAAGCCCAATGCCACTAGTTCTACTGCGAAGACCCAGAAGGAGGAACTGAAAGATATAGAGGAGGGGGAGCATCTCTTCCACTCCTAGATGTGGGTAAAGGGTTCCCTGCTATAGTTCATTGTCAAAAATGGGAGCCAAAATAACCTCATTTTAGAAGACACCGTGAAGAGGTTGGGTTTTCTGACCACAATGCACCCAAAACCATACACCATTGGGTGGCTTCACCAAGGACGGGATCTGCGCGTCAATGAGTAGTTTCGCCTTCCCTAAAACATCAAGCCCTTCATGGATGAGGTATTTTTGAAATTTATCCTCTTGATGTTTGTGATGTATTATTCAGCTAACCATACTTTTATAAGTGACATGTTGTGTATGAGTCCCATCCTCACATTATTATTGTTACTTTGGGAAATAAGTTGTACGGGATACCAGAGGTACCACCACCTGCCACTATCTCTGTGGTTACTCCAAAAAAATGTAGTAAGCTCATTTCCAAAACTAGGAAATTTATTTTCCTGATGATCTTGCCCCAGGGAAAGAAGAATATTGTGGCCACGACCTCAAGACAAAGCTCCTCTGCATGACAATAATAATTGGACAAGGTTGTGGAGGAGTACGGGGACATCTTCACCTCACCCACAGGGGTGCCTCTGCACTGTCAGGTCAAGCACCCCATTGATCTGACTCCAGATGTGCTGCTACCCAATGGAACAATCTATTGATGCTTTGTTCTGGAGAACAATGAAATCAAGAGGCAAATTCAGGAGCTGCTCCAGAAAGGTCACATTCGTTCGATTTCACCACCCTTTGGGAGCCCGACCATGTTGATATAGAAGAAGGATGGGTCTTGGAGACTCTGTATTGAATATCGGATGCTGAACAAGATCACTGTCCAGAATAGGTACCCAATCCCACGGATTGATGATATTCTGGACCAACTTAAAGGGATGAAATATTTCAGCAAAATCTACTTAAAGCATGGGTATCACCAGGTACCAATCGAACCCTCCGATGTGTGGAAGACTGCCTTCAAATCCAAGGAGGGCCTTTTTGAATGGTTGGTCATGCCTTTCGGGTTGAAGAATTCTCCCACAACCTTCATGAGGTTGATGAATGACATCTTGTGGCCACTCACCAACTCATTTGTAGTGTTTTACTTGGATGACATTTTGATCTTCATCCAAACTTGGGAAGAGCACCTACACCACATTTGACAAGTCCTCCAAACACTGCGGAAACACAAGTAGTGTTCCAATTTGGAGAAGTGCACTTTTGGCATGACCCAGGTTCAATATACAGGATACATGATTGATGAAATAGGGGTGCATGTGGATCCAACCAAGATCCAAGTCATTTGGGATTGGCCAGCCCCAACCACTCTAACAGAGCTTCACAGCATTCTAGGTCTTGCTAATTTCTACTGCAGGTTTGTGTTGGGATTCTCTCGTATCACTTGACCTTTGATTCATGTCACCAAGTGAGGAGCGAAAGAAAAATTATTTTGGTTGAAATCTCAATAGAAGACATTCATATAATTGAAACATTGCCTCTGTTATTCCCCAGTGCTCACATTACCAAACTTGCAAAAACAATTTGAGATCGAGATGGATGCCTCTGACTATGCTATTGGGGTAGTTCTTACTCAACAGGGACATCCAGTGGCATATCACAGTGAGACATTGTCTGACACGGTCCGCAAGTATCCCACTTATGACAAAGAAATGTATTCCATTGTGCAGGCTTGTTGAAAATTAAAGCATTACATTTTGGGGAAGTAAACAATCATCCAAACAGACAACCGACCCCTGAAGTTCATACAGAAAGAACATAATTTGTTGAACGATCGCCATCATAAGTGGTCCACATATATGCAATAGTTTCATTTGAAAATCCAGTACAAGAAGGGTAGCACCAATAATGTTGGATATTTCCTCAGCCAACCACCAATAGTGGCACTAACCACCATCCTCAACGCTTGTGGGCATGATACTTCTGATTAGCCGTTTCTCTACGAGAGTGATCCATAATTTGGTCACACATACAAGGCACTCTTGTGGGGTACACAAGCTCCAAATTTTCACCTCCAAGATACACTGTTATGTCACCTGGGACACCTTTGTGTTCCTTCAAGTGAGCATGCAAAGATGATATGGGAAGTACACTACTGTCGAGTCGCTGACCATTTCAGGGTCAAGAAAATAGTGGTAGTACTGCAGAAGTATTTCTATTGGTCGAACCTTCAATAGGATGCCGGGAAGTACATCATATCCTGCATTGCTTGCACCATTTCCAAATCGACCATCAAGAAGAAAGGCCTCTATACTCTGATACCTACCCCTGGTCAACCTTGGGAATCAATCTCCATGGATTACATGTCGGGCCTTCCTTCTGCTAAGCATGGAAATGATTGTGTTTTCATGGTCATCGATAGATTCTCAAAGATGGCCATTATGGTGGTCTGCAAGAAGAATATCATAGCAGAAGCCACTGCTAAAATCTTCTTTGAATGAGTGTGGGTGCACTTTGGGATCCGATATTCTATCATCTCAGATCGGGACAACAGGTTCCTTAGCACATTTTAGTCCAGCCTCTGGTCAATGCTGGACACCAAGTTCACCAAGTCCATAGCTTTCCATCCCTAAACTGATGGCCAGACAGACGTCATCAAGAGGATGATTGTACACATTCTGTGCATGTACAAATCAAAGCATCCACACACATGGGATGAGATCCTCCCCTATGTATATCACATTTATAACCTAGCTCTCCATAGCTCAACTGACCACAGCCCCTTTCAGGTGGGCTTGGGATTCTAGCCACTATGTCCCATTGACATAGCCATGCCATTTGCGGCTACTCAGGAAGATTTGGCTCATGTCCAGTCTGAAGCTGACAAAGTGAATAGCTTCATCAAGTGAATTCACCAAATCTACCAATAGGTTCATGAAATATTGGACAGAGCCAATTCTAAGTACAAGTAACGACATGATCAACATTAGGTGCCACACAACTTCCTGGTGGGTGACAAATTCTGGTAACATTTGCAGAATGAATGCCTCACTAGACCCCACCGCAAGCTTTTCCTGCTCCGATATGGGCCGTAAAACATCACCAAGGTTTTATGGAAAATTCCTTTGAGCTGAGTATTCCACCATTCCTTGGTCTACTCGAAATATTCATTGTGGACCGCCTTCGTCCCTACTTCCCACCTCTACTGGACACCTTCGGCATTGCAGAACAACTCACACCAACAGAATTAAACCTGGACTGCATGGAAAAAATAGATTGTATCATGGACATGAAAATCAAGAATACTCACCAACATAAGATCCAACAGTATCGTGTTGTCAAAGCTGGCGAACTCTTACACCAAGGCAGGTGGTTCACCAGGGACCAAGTTCAGCAGAAGTTTCATCATCTCATGGAGAAACTCAACACAATGGGGACCATTGCTTCCTAAGGGGGGAGGAATGATCCAAGTGGATATTGGTGGCCACCCACCTATTCCACTTGGGGCCCCACCATTGTCTCTTTCACTTTTTTAGTTTCGGCACAACTTACTATTTTTAGGAGTTTTTCAGGTCCTGAACTTTCGGAGTCGTTTTGAGGCCCTAAGCAATGTTTTTTGGGCATTACTTTTCCTGTGATTATTATTCCATTCTATAATCTATGTTCATGATCAATAGTTTTATTCCTCTGATAGATATTTCTAACAATGTATCATTTGCATCAAACGGAGATAGTATGCCAAAGTTATGACCCCGGGAAATTGATGTACCAATTTACCCCGACGAGGCCCATATTCTGGCGTCTCATCTACTAGGGTTAGGTTTTTTGATTTTTAGGGTTTTCCATTGTTTCTAAATAATATATAGGCCTTTGAGCCTCATTTTAACATATATTTTAGAGACTTCTATCCACCACATCTCTTCTCAGAGATAAGCTACCAGCACCCTAGCTAGTTTATTTCCATTCCATCTGTAAGCAAATTTCAGTTCTTTGTTATTAATGAAATGAAGTGTTATTTCTGCAGCATATTTTTATTTATGGTGATATGTGTATTATATTTCATTCTTGTATAGTTCACACATTGCATGGTTCTAGCTCCTGGAACCAAAACTAAGAATCCTTCAAAATCATTTGTGGGTATGTCTCTCTTCTGCATTAGCTTGGCATCAATAAAATTGTGGGTAGCTCCACTGTCTATCAATACTGACACCTGTTGCCCCTAAAATATTCCTCAAACTCTCAAGGTCTTGCCCTTGGCAAAGTATCTTGTAAGTCCCTAGCCCTCTCAATGGCATCTTGGAGCATAGTTGGTCTATTGGACTTCACCAACCCATGCAAAGGCTCTACTAGTCCATTAATGAACATGTATACTCTCCTAGTTGTAGATAAATATAGCACCATGACAGAAGTTTCAGGAATTCAAAGATATAGGTCTTCATATTTCTCGACTGCTTGATCTTCACTAGCTCAACAAAGTGTGCCTCTGGATCTCTTCGGTCAAATATTTCTACCAACCTCCGAGTGAATTCTGCATATGTAGTCACACCTGCATTCCTCAATGTAGATAGACTATGAAACCACCATTCATGTGCATCGCCTTCAAGGTCCAACACTGCTATCTTAATAGCTTCAATCTATGAAACTTGGTTCAGTTGGAAATAGGTGTCTAATTTCTCTACCCAAGCCTTGGTTGTGCACTTGGGTGGCCCATCAAAAGCAAACAGAAATAATCTACCCATAGTACGCTATAGATCATTTTTCTGCATGTACCCTCCACTTCTATTTTTCTTACGGGGTCTTCTATTATCCTTGATCTGATATAACTATTGGAATTTCATATTCTCTTTGAACCTTTGATATTGAGATCCATATTCCAGGAAGTAATCACCAAGAGCCTTCTACTCTTGGGGTCCTCCAGCCCCATTTCCCACTACTAGGAATGTAGGCATGGTGGAGCATTATGAAACTTGTTGGAATGTCGGCTGATCACACAAATGATGTGAAGTGCCAGAAATTTCTCCATGTTGAAACCCTCTTGGGTTTTCCTTCTGTATTTCCACCCTCATCTCCTTGATTTCTTTGGAAATATCCTGCGTAGTTTCAAGAAGAAGCTTTGGAAACTATTTCTCATCCATTTCTCCTGATATTGGAGTCTTTCCTGAGTCTTCTTCATTGTTTGTATAATCAAACCTTCGACCTATATTAATATACTACTTCTCTTGGTCTGTAAGAGGTTCTTCTTCTTCATATTACATAGATGTAGTGCCCCAGAAGTTGAGCCAATATTATGCTTTGATACCACTATAATATTCCAAAAGAGGAAAAACAAGAATATTAAACATAAAACTAGAAAATGTAGTAAATTTCAACACATCAAATACATGAGCATATCACTGAGACATTTTAGTATAATTAATAGTAGAAAATAAGTACAAGAGCTTGAGGAAGAGACACTCAAGCTAGGAAAAACAAGCATGAAATGACCCTAAACATCTATACATAAGAAACTACTGCTGCATAAACTGTTGGGAGGCTATGAATGCATAATCCTACTGGAAAGAAATGTTGCTAGAAACTAGGAATGCATATATATTCTGATTGGGTGCCAATAAAATGTTGGGATCAAATATTTGGGCTTTCTAGCATAATTCCAAGAAAACCGAGAAGGGGTTTCTGGAAATGTCAATGATGAAAAATGTAGCCTTAGGGCTGAATTAAACTCTACAGCTGGGTAACTACTTGGGGGTGGCTGATATGATGAGAAAATAGATGATAGTCCTCCCCACTGATTTCCCAGATGAAGGGCTACTCCCCTCACTGGATGATAAGCTCAAAAACTTAGGTTATTAACCCTCCACTGAATCTGCCCTCCTAGAATGCGCAATTCCTGAAGGAGATTGCATTTCTAAAGGTGGCTAAAGATTGGCCTGGTGCCGGATGATGGAATTTAGCTCAAAGAACCTCTCTTGAGTGGGAAATAGAAGTCCCTCGAGGATGAGGGTGGGATTTCTACTCGGAAACACCCTTGTTCTAAACAACATAGCAGACTCCACTAAACAACTGAAGTGTGCAGAAAGTCATAAAAGACAATACATAAAAAATATACTTTTTATGGCTGCCATACCCTTCCTTATATTCTTTGTGAGCCTCCAACCCCTTGGCCCACTCAATAATTATGCTACTCTCATGGAGACTTCCTCCCATTATGACTGTGTTTTCCTCGACTATCTCCACTACCTCCATGACTACGATGTTGATTAGGTCAACTTGACCCCATCGACATGCATTGGCCCCATTCACACCAATGAGTGGTTTATTCAACTTGATCCTATCTAGATGCACTGATCCACATTCACATTAGAAGTGGTTTTATTCCTACTAAAGAGATTTATGGGTCCCTCTACCCTCTTATTCATCTATCTCATTGACACAAACAAAATTTAATATTCTAACTAGCTAAAATCTAATTATGAATATTACAAATTGTCATAATGCTTGAGGCATGGAAACTTATTTCAAGAATATTTTTTCTCCATTTCAAGATTGCATAAAAATGAAACCAATTTCAAACATATTTTCCTATGTTTCAAGCTCATGTAAAAATGAAACCATTTTCATTCTATATCTCATGACTACCACTTTTTTCAACTATTTTTTGCAAGATGAGCCTTGGTTTTCTCATTTCATTGTCTCTTCTTGTTTGATCATAAGCTTTCACTTGTTTTTACCCTTTCCTGAAGAAATACTGCGATGAGTGGTATTATTATCTAGCCTCTTGAACTCTACAAGTTTTGAGAAGTTCCATCATGACCGAAACCAATTGCTATCCTTTATACCACTCATTCCTCGAGGGGGATTCCTTTTTTATCTCTTTACAGACTCACAAAATATGAAAATATTGATGAGCGCTTTTCTTTTTGAACTCGTTAAATTAAATTAAAAGATGTCTAGTTAGTATAAGTTTAACCCTTTTCTGGACCAAGATAGACTATTTACGAGAAATAAATACCTTAGTCGAACATGGATAATAGGTTCTCTTGAGTATTTTTTTCTACCTTTTCAAACTTGAGACACTATCTATGAAAAGTGGCATCTGGAATTTTATTTTTTGCCTATTTTTCAAACTCTCTAAACATGAAAATCTATTATGTTTTAACTTCGATGGAATCATTAAAGCATCAAACAATGATGGACTTCTTGAACATGACAAGGCCAAACCACTCCTTCTCAGATTTTGTTAAATACACTCAGAGGGATTCATCTGAAGGATGAACTTACATAACAGGCATATGTTATCCTCCTCAAACTTGTTAAAAAATAAAGAGGTACTGGCCAGTATGGTTGGGGAAATTGGGAAAACATGATACTCTAGTTTCTAATGGCACCGAGTCACTCTTGAACATGACACTCTTCCACTTACTCTCCATTGCTATTGGGTTGGGTAATATTCTTGTTTTCTGGTTGATACTACCTTTTTAGAGCCTCCATTTTAGTTTTGGGTCAATTCTTCCAACTCCATTCAGTGTTGTCGATGTGTTCAAGATAAGTCATTCAGTTGATATCCATTACAATACTCTTAAGCCTTCATTCCATGTCTTCCTTTCCTGATCTAGTTCTATATCAACATCATTCTATCTCAATCATGATACCCATTTCATTTCGTTCATGGGGAATACATCAAGTCCCTCTTGCGAGGGGTCACTTCCTGTCAACATCATCACATTATCTACGAAGTTGACTTAGAAACACCCCTTTCATACCTTGTTTCTTGCATACATCAATGGAAATTTTACTCACTCTTTGCGACAAGATGTGGTGTTTGACATAAACTCATTTATTCACACCATACAGATCATATTATAGTACCTTGAGAGCCATTAACATCAGCGGGGTTTATCTCGTGCCTGTTAACATCTTACATCATCAGTCAATAATAAGATGGTTTCTACCATGTCCAAACTCAACTCATTGATTCACGTGGTTAGACTCGTACAATGGTTGGTCATGTGAATGAGATAGAAGACCCAAAATCTAGTTTCATCCATCCAGGCTACGATTTCAGGAGTTATACAAAGATCATAATGTATGATGCCCATGATCATATAGACCATCATCCATTCATGGGTCTACTAGTTGTTATTTATGGGCGCATATTTTGATCATTTTACATGGGTACACCTCCCTCATCAAACATATGTCATGATATAAATTTATTGTAACAAATGAAGCACGTTGGTTGTTATTGATCCCGACTTGTAACAAGGTAAAGCACTTTAGTCATCAATCCTCCTTTCTGACTTTGTGCTTTAGGGGGGAATTTTTTATAGGAAAATCTGTCACATTTGTTCAATAGGCCTCCTAATGGGATCAATAAACATCATATTCCCTCTTGTTATCATCATTCTAGAAAGCCCTAAGCATGCCTCCTTTATTTCCTATAATTTCTACGTGAAATTACATTATTTGAGCCAGTTTTAGGATTGACGCTCACTGGCCTACTACTGGACATCGTTCACCTTTAGGTTTCTCCACTATGGCTTGTGTTGATCACCTACTATTTTCTCCCCTTTGCACCTGCGTTGGTTCTAGAAATTTGGGAAAAAGAGAGAAATTATGGAAGCTTCCTGTTCGAGAAGATTTTATAATTTTTTACAACCATTTACCTCATAAAACATTCAAATCCTATCCTATACCTCTTTTGAGTTTCCATCCCTTATCCTTTGATCCCATCCTCCCATCAAAGGTGGACCTAAAACCTTATATTGGTAAATGGATAAGGACTCCCAACTTACCCCACTCCTCTATATATTTATAACCTATGCAAGAGTTTGGATTTTGGAGAGTCATCCTACCCTTATGTTGCTATTGTGAGATATTTCATTTCATGCATTTAGGGTGATTGAAGGTTGTAATATTCCCAATTAGCTTTTGGCTAGTTGGAATATTATATGTTGCTTCTATTCATAGTCTAGATGAATAAGTGGGGTAAAGAGACCATTAAATTTCTTTAGTAGGAATAAAACACCTCTAGTATGGATGTGGATCAGTTTAGATAGCCAAAATAAAGCCACCTTTGGTGTGAAAGGGGGAAATGCATATAGACTGGGTCAAGATTGACCAAATAAACAATGTTTCCATAGGAGAGAGTGAAGCTAGTGGGGACAACACAGTTTTGGAGGAGGAGTCTTTGCATGGAAGTAGCATCATAAATGAGTGGGGCCAAGGGTGAGGAAGCTCACCAAGAATATAAGGAAAGAGATGGGAGCCATGAGATACATTCAGAATATTTTTTATGTTTGAGTCTTATGACTTGTTTCATGGTTCAGCTGTTTAGCAGAGTTTGTTGTACTGTTTAGTACAAGGGCATTTCCAAGCAGGAATCCCACACTCTACCTCAAGGGACTTCGAGTGCCCACTCGAGAGAGCTATTTTGAGCTTCATTTCCACCATCTAGCATTGGGCCAAGTAGCCACCTTCAACCACAGTGTAGTCTCCTTATGGAACTGCATTACTTTGCAGTGTGTTGCAGTGGAAGGTTGAGAAACCCTCTTTATGAGCTAGTTTCCTAGTGAAAGGAGTAGCCTTTCACCTGGAAAAGTAGGGAGGAGGAGATAAAAACATATATTTGTTATTTCAGACATATTTTAGTAGATCTCTAGTGATACAGCATGATTTAGTCACAGAGTTGCAGCCTGCACTTTTTTCATATTGTGTATTTCAAGAAACCCTTGACGGCTTATCTTGACGGCTTATCTTGGGATTATGCTTGAGAGACTAGTTCTCAATTTTCAAATCTTTTTTAGTATGATATTAGTAGATCCATTTGTTTCCATTTTCTAGTAGAAGTAACCCTCAGTGGGACTGTGTTCTCATGTATTCTGGCATTTCTGTATAGTAGCAGCATTTGGAATTCTAGTGTATTTGGGCTTTGGAGGCTTGTTTTCCTAGTTTGAGTGATACACAATATAATAGATCTGTGATTTAATCATGTGTTTGCATTAATATTTTCTGTACATTCCAGTTTTGTGTTCAATATTACTATATTTCCTAATTTGAAATATTACATTGGTATCAGAGCATAAACTTTGCTCAGCTTGTGGAGAAATACATCTACAGCAATGGAGGAAAGTGAAATCCCAAAACTTCTTGTTCAGAACATGCAGAACATTGCTAAAGATATCAAGGAGGTGATATTAGAAAGATAGAAGGAATCCCCTAGAGGGTTTCATCATGGAGAAATTTCTGGCACTTCACATTTATGGTGTGAGCAAATAGCAATACAACCTTCCTCACAATGCTCCACTATGCCCACATTCCTATAATTGGGAAGTGAGGTAGGAGGGCCATTAAGAGAATAAAACCTTGGTGATTATTTCTTAGAATATGAATCTAAATCTCATAGTTTCAAGGAGCAATTGGCCTTTGAGGATTTATGTCAGATCAAGGATGGAAGAATATCCCACAATCACCATAAAAGTGGAGGGTACATGCAGAACCAAGATCTACAGCATACTATGGGTAGGTTTTTTTTTCCCTCTTATGATGGATCACCCAAGTGCACAGCTAAGGCTTGGGTGGAGAAGTTGGATACCTATTTCCAACTAAAAAGATATTCAGAAATGGAGGTCATCAAGATAGAAGCGCCACACCTAGAAGGTGAAGCACATGAATGGTAGTTTCATGGCCTACCTACACTTGGGCATGCTAGTGTCACTTCTTATGCAGACTTCACCTAGAGGTTGGTGGAGAGATTTGATCCCAGTAATCCAGAAGAAAATTTTTTTGAGCTAACCAAGCTCAAGAAAATAGGAGATCCAGAGACTTATATCTCTGAATTTCTAAAGCTTTCAGTCATGGTGTCTGACCTTACTATGGCTAGGAGAGTGTGCATGTTCATTGATGGGTTGGTTGAACCATTGCATGGCTTGGTGAAATCCAATAGACCAACTACGCTCCAAGAAGCTATGGAGAGGGCTAGAGACCTACAACATGATTTACCCAAGGAAAAGGCCCCTTTTCAGCAAAATTTATCCTCTCAAACAAACGAGAATCATGAGAATAAATATCTTAATGATGATGTCCGAGGAGATCTAAGGAGAACGAAACTTTATTTCACTTGTCGAGAGCCATGGGTACTAGGCCACCAATGTGTTGTAGGGAAATTACATTCTGTTGATATATTCTCTGATGAGGAGAAGGAGACCAGTGTTGTAGCATCAGGAGAGGGTGCACCACCAGCAGGAGGTATGGTGGGAGCATTTTCTCCAATGGGAGGTGTTATCACTCCACCAGATTCCCAAGGCTGAGGAAGGAATCCCAACAGAGGCAACCACAAACTAATATTTTGACTTGATAGCTAGCCCTATCAAGCTAGAGAGAGCTCTCTCCAAGGGGTCATAGCCAGGAGGGCTAGAGAAATTATGGTTTTTAGGCTAGTTATGAAATGCAGGGGTTTTTTTTTACTTTGCGGTTGGGCTCACTGAATGAGGATTAGGTCAAGTGGACTAGACTAGGGCCAATGAGATGGAATTGTAGTCCATTCGATGGGGCAAGGTAGGTAGAATGCTCGACACTTGAAGGTGATTTGGTGAGATTTTTTAAGACTAAGGAGCTATGAAGAGCATAAGGGATGAGTTCTTCCTAAACTAAAGAAAATGGACAAATTATGAAAACTTTCCCAAAATAGAGCATGAAAAACGTGCATTATGCCTTTCAACTTGAAATTTAACATATAATAGACATGAAAAGGTTTATGAGCTTAAAAAACATTAATAGAAGTGATCACAGAGAAAAAACTATGCCAAACATTCATACCACATAAATCCCAAGGAAATAGCTGCAATTTTTCATTAATATCCAGGCCAAACTGGTTCTTGATCAATACACTAACATTCAAACTAATCCAAAAATTACATCTTGAAATCAAATTACAACTTTGGAAACCGTCTTGTAGGTCATATTTACATGGTAAAGAGACATTATCGGGATCATTCGCGTACTTTTCTGACCTTATAAAAATGAAATGGTGCATTTTTGGACCTTGAACAATGAAACCTAATGACCTAATGGGACCTTGAATGACTTGAATTCCATGGTTGACTTTAAATAAGACAAGACATGGTGAAATGAGCTTTTCATAGGTGTTATTATGCTCAAGAAGACATGAAGGTGAGTCAACAAATGTGATTTTCTGAGGTAGAGTGAATTTTTATTGAGTAGGGCTACCATCAGTGAAACAATTTTTGGCATGACCTAATGGAATGATATAAAAATTTCAAAGTGAGACACCTAAAATGATAATGAAATGAGTGATTTTTATTACTGGTGGTAGAATGCATATTTTTACACTAACAAGAGGGACTCTTGCAGCTTTGTGGAGAATTCCCAAGTATCTAACATTGAGAGTTAGAGGAACTTTTCAGGGACAGAGAGTATCGTTATTGATAGAGAGTGGGGCCACCCATTACTTTATTGATGCTAAGTCGGTGTAGAGGAGGGGAATTCAAATAGAAGACTTTGATGGCTTCTTAGTTTTGGTTCTAGGAGCTAGAACCATGAAGTGTGCCAAATATGTTCCAGACACCAATGTGATATTAGGTTTCCAGTGGTTAATCACCTTAGGGAAGGTTACCACAAATTGGGAAACCTTGGAGATGGAATGGACAAAGAAGGGGAGTGGAAAAAATCATAAAATCAAATTCATACACACCTATCCACCCGAGATTGTCTCAATACATAGGATGGAGGTTGATTTACACAGACAGGACATAGAGTGGGCAGTAGAACTGTGTATGTCAGAAGTAGGGGGCAAGGATGCACTAGTACACCCAAATGTATAGTCTATTTTAGACAGTTATTCTATAGTATTTGGAGATATTCCACCAGGAAGACCCCCTGACTGAGGGTTTGAGAACATTATTGAGTTGGAGTAGGGGATCCAATCAGTGATCATCACACCCTATAGGCATCACAAATCCTACATGGATGAAATTTAAAAATCCATTCACGAGCTTTTATATTTAGGGCACATCTGACCTAGCACCAGTCCTTTTTCTTCTTCAGTGGTTTTGGTGAAGAAAAGGGATGGCACATTAAGGATGTGCATTGACTATAGGGCCTTGAACAAAAAGACAATGAAGAACATGTACCAAATTCCCAGGATCGATGAATTGATGGATGAGCTAAGAGGATCCAATTATTTTTCTAAGATTGATTTGAGATCGGGATATCATCAAATCAGAGTGAGGGATCAAGACATCCCCAAGATATTATTTTGATGCCACTTTGGCCATTTTGAGTTCTTGGTGATGTCTTTTGGGCTAACCAATGCATCGGAAACATTCCAGTCTTGCATGAACCACATTTTTCATGGTCACTTGACGAAGTTTCTATTGGTCTTCTTTGATGACATTCTTATTTACAACTACACATGGGAGGAGCATCTACGACATGTTGAGACAGTATTATGCATTCTTAAGGAGCAGCAATTCTATGCTAAGCTCTCCAAGTGTGAGTTTGGACTCATAGAGAAGCTCTATTTGGGCCACATCATTGGAGTAGATGGAGTGAAATTTCATGAAGAGAATATCCGTGCTATTAAATATTGGCCCGAGCCAAATAATGTCACAGAACTTCAAGGTTTTGTAAGCATTTGCACCTACTACCGATTTTTTTTTTAAGGGTTCTCTCTACTAGCAGCACCACTCACATATCTGATGAAGAAGGGAGCTTTAAGTTGGCCAGCCATAATGCAAATATCTTTTGATAGGCTCAAGGAGGTGATGAGTGGTTTCCCGATATTGGTTCTACCGGATTTTACCCAACCCTTTGTGTTGGAATGTGATGCTTCAGGAGAGTGCATTGGAGCAGTGTTGATGCAAGGGGGACACCCCATAGCTTTTGAGAGTCGTAAGCTACTGCCACATGAGAGATTGTATCCGATATATGATAAGGATATGTTGGCTATCATGCATGCCTTAGCCAAGTTATGAAAATATTTGGTGGGTAACAGATTCCAAGTGAAGACTGATCACAATAGTCTTTGGTTCTTTCTTGAGCAGAAGCAGCTACAGGAGAGGCAGTAGAAATGGGTGATCAAGATCCAAACCTATTAATTTGACATTGAATATGTCAAGGGAAAGATAAATGTAGCGGTAGATGCTCTATATCAGAGGCCAGCAGTGCTGTCCTTAATGAGCATGGATACAAATAGGAAGGCTCAGTTGCTAGTGGACTATTCCAAAGACTGCTTTGCATGTGAGATCCTAGATGGAAAGGTGATTGATGAGAGATATGGAGTGATGGATGAGGTCATATATTACCGAGATTGGGCCTTATTTTCTAGAGATTCTAGACTCAAGAAGAATATTTTGCAGGCATCACATGATTCACCACTTTCTGGGAATCAAGGATTCACCAAGACATATTGGGCTATTCGAGAGAGATTCTCATGGAATGGTCTTAAGGAGGATGTGATCCAACACATCAAGGAGTGAATAGTTTTCCATTAGAACAAAAGAGAGCACAACCATCCCGCAGGATTGTTGCAACCACTCCCTATTCCGAATGGGAAGTGGGGGAGTATTTCAATGGAATTCATCACTGGTCTACCGAGGGTTCATGGTAAGGATTGTATCTTTGTAGTTGATGATCGACTAAAAAATTATTTACATTTATTTGCTATTTATAAATGATATAATACTCCGTAGGTAGCTAAGCTCTTCTTTAGAGATGTCTTTAGACTCCATGGTCTTCCAAATACCATAGTCAGTGATCAAGATAGTTGCTTCATGGCAGGAGTTTTTTCGGTTAGTGGGTACTGAGTTGACATCGAGTACCAGCTATCACCCATAAAAATATGGAAAAACAAATATATTAAAGAAGTGGTTGGAAGGCTACTTTCAAAACTATGTTTCGAGGCAGTAAATGGCATGGTTGCGCTGGCTCCATTTGGGGGAGTATTGCTACAACACAACCTTTCATATGTCGATTGGCATGACCCCATTTTGAGTTGTTTATGGGTATGATGCTCTATCATTTTTTGATGTGATGTTTTTGGGAAAGCAAGGCTCCTAGAGTAAAGGAGTGGATTCAGGAGAGTCAGGATATACTTCGGGCAGTCAAGGACAACATTGCTACAACAAAAAACCAACAGAAGTTATATGCAGATTGTGGTCGGGTAGAGAGGCAGATTGAGGTGGATGATTTGGTCTATCCTCATATTCAGCCATATAGACAGTCTACACTAAAGGAGAAGGGGGCTGAAAATATTAAGCCTCAGTTCTATGGGCCATACAGGGTGATTTGTCATGTTGGGGAAGTAGCATATGAGTTGGAGCTTCCCATTGCAAGTACGATCCATAACATTTTTCATGTCTCATGCCTCAAGAAGGCCATTGGACAACATGTGTTTGCCATCATGGATCTCCCACCTATTGATAATGAGGGCCATCTGGTTTTACAACTAGAGGCTATCTTGGATACTCAGGAGAGGCAGCTAAGAAACAAGGTGATTAGAGAGTATCTGATTCAATGGAGGAATCTACCTGATGAGGATGCCACTTTGGAAGGAGAGAAGATTTTGTAGCATCCTTCTTTACTGTTGCTTGAGGACAAGCAACATTTGGGAGGGGAGGACTGTAATATTCCCAATTAGCTTTTAGCTAGTTGGAATATTATATGTTGATTCTATTCATAGTCTAGATGAATATGTTGGGTAAAGAGACCCTTAAATCTTTTTAGTAGTAATAAAAACCCTCTAGTATGGATCTGGATCAATTTAGATAGCCAAAATAAAGCCTCCTTCGGTGTGAAATGGGGAAATGCATGTAGATTGGGTCAAGATTGACCAAATCAATAGCGCTGCCATAGGAGGGAGTGGAGCTAGTGGGGACAACACAGTTTTGGAGGAGGAGTCTTTACATGGAAGTAGCATAAAAAATGAGTTGGGCCAAGGGTGAGGAAGCTCACCAAGAATATAAATAAAGAGATGGGAGCCATGAGATACATTCAGAATATTTTTTATGTTTGAGTCTTATGACTTCTTTCATGCTTCAACTATTTAGCGGAGTTTGTTATATTGTTTAGTACAAGGGCATTTCCAAGAAGGAATCCCACACTCTACCTCGAGGGACTTCGAGTGCCCACTTGGGAGAGCTATTATGAGCTTAATCTCCACCATATGGAATTGGGCCAAGCAACCACCTTCAGCCACAACGTAGTCTCCTTGAAAAACTGCATTATTTTGCAGTGTGTTGCGGTGGAGGGTTGAGAAACCTTGTTTATGAGCTAGTTTCCTAGTGAAAGGAGCATACTTTCACCTGGAAAGCTAGGGAGGAGGAGATACATCCATATATTTTTTATTTCAGACATATTTCAATAGATCTCTAGTGATACAGCATGATTCAGCCACAGAGTTGCAGTCTGCACTTTTTGCATCTTGTGTATTTCAAGAAACCCTTGCCGAGTTATCTTGGGATTGTGTTTGAGAGACTAGTTCTCCATTTTAAACTCTTTTTTAGTATCATATCAGTAGATCCACTTGTTTCCATTTTCCAGTAGCAGTAACCCTCACTGGGACTGCACTGTCATGTATTCCGACATTTCTAAATAGCAACATCATTTAGGATTCTAGTGTATTTGGGCTTTGGAGGCTTGTTTGCCTAGTTTAAGCAATTTGTTCCTCAACACATTGTATATTTTGTTGTTGTGATATATAATATAATGGATCTATGATTTTCTAATGTGTTTGCATTAATATTTTTTGTACATTCCAGTTTTGTGTTCAATATTACTGTCTTTCCTAATTTGGAATATTACAGAGGTGCACATTGTGACAAGGAAATGACAAGTCATCCTGGAGGAGTTATTCTACTATGGTTTTAATCTCCTTCCATTTATATTAATGAAAATAGTTCTTTTTTCCTATATGTGATGTTTTTATTTCATGTATTTCAATACAATGTTGATCTATTGAATATAGTACTTAGATGATATTTCATAAATCCTATAGTTTCTTGGCTTGTGTTATCTGGTTGTGCAGGTTCTAATTTTGGTAATCAAAGCTCGAATTTGAGAATTCAAGATAAATAAGGAGTGAATTATGTGACAAATTCAAGGTAGGTTTCATTCTGTCATCTATTTACATTAAGGAAAGCATCTGGCTCCTCGTCTCTCTATTGTTCTAGGTTATCCACCGTACCTAGGGGAGATAATTTTGTCCGCAATCATAAATACCACAAAAAAAGGGACTTTGAGACTTATTGTAACACAATTTGAAAGGTATTCAGCTATCACATATATTCCTAAAGATATTCTACATCACCTATGCTAATTTTTGTCTCTTATGTATGTAAACATTTTTTAGCAAATGCTATTTATTAATTGAAGTATCGTTTCACTATATCTTTGTGTTTTGGCTTGAATTTGTATTTTATTTTGTTCCTTCATAAATATTGATTAGTGTTATGAATGAAAACTACTCTTTCTTTATTTTCCTATGCATGTACCTAATGAGGTCAGGGTATATGGAGTTGGGACTTGAACTGGTTGAACCATTGCAAGGCCAACCACACCGACCTTAACGGCCTCCCATGGCAGAAGAAAATAAATACAAGGGAGAAGGAGATCCTTTCAAAACATTTGTTGAAGAAGCCCTCAAGAGACAAAGGGATGAGATGATGGAAAAAATTTCCCAGATCCTTCAACGAGTATCAACAGGTGAAGCAGTTTCATACATAAGTCACTTTCGAGGAGCTGCCTCCCTTAAGGTACAAGTTAAATTTTTAAATTCCTATATTTGAAGGAATAATAGATGAAGATGGCCTGGTTAGATGGTTAAATATACTTGAAGGAAATTTTTTTATACATAAATTTTTCAAAAGGGAAAATATTAATTTTTCACTCCTTAAATTCGTCTCCCATGTAAAGGATTGGTGGGAAACTTACTATGAGAAAAGGGACAAGGAGGGATCCTCACTATTTTAAGCCACACCCTCTTGTAAATATTTATGAGATGTTGTCAAGGAGAAATATTACCTTGTTGGAAGTTATGAATATAAGTACATAAAGTGGACCACACTGTGGAAGGAAAGGGACCATGATGTGTTGGAGTTCACTTAAATTTTTCATACCCTATGCATGAAGTTGGGTATCAAGGATTATGAGTGGCATATGAAACTCAACTATCATGGTTGTATGCACAAATACATCCAGGAAGAAATGGATTTTGTGGACATCTCCTCACTTGGTGAGACCTATGGATATGCTATGAGGATCGTACATAAATTTAAACATAAGAGGTGAGACATTGGATCTACAAGTCCAAAGCAGGGAAAAGGAACCTTCAATCTGCAGAACAAAGGACAAAGCCAAGGTGGAGTGACCTAGGACAACCTATCAAAACCACAAGCAAAGAATAACATAAAGATGACAGAGAAGGATACTGGAAAGTGGTGTGATTTTGTTAGGTCCCTATAATACTAGTGTAGCCACTTATTTTTATTGTTATTGTAGCCCCCTTATTCTTATTGTTGCTCCCATGTAGTCCCAATATTATTATTATTATTCCCCATAGATGTAGCCCCATTATTGTTATTGTTGTGCCCATGTGGTCCCCATATTGTTATATTGTCATCCCTTAGTCTACTATATAGAGAAGGTAGGTTTTTTCATTTGACATATAATCAAATAATTATTAATTTATGTAATGTAAAGGAGGTTTCCCCCTCGAAAAGGCTGATTTATAAGTAATTTATCTATCTTTTCTTCTATTTTGTGAGTTGGTTGCATAAAATTTTGTATCAGAGATTTGGGATTCTATGGTTTCACTTCTTCAAATAGGTCATCTTGAAATTTTTGTTATAATTTTTTTTATACAAGGCATCAAAAGCTAAAAAATTTGGCACAGGGAGCCAAAATGTTGTTGAACTTCATGTAAAACTTTTAGAGCTTGTTTTGCTACATTTACAGAGATATGATCTATGGAAGTTAGGGTTTTTGCAGACTCCATAATCTCATCTCAAACATATGGTCGAGGGAAAATCGTCATAACTTTCGTTTCAGGCATCAAATTTGAATTCTGTAAAAAGTGGCCAAAATCATGGATTTTAGTTTCTTTTGTATTGATTTTAGAGCTTAAAGTTGAAACAATGACATGTGGAACACTGTAAAATCTCACTCCACTTAACCAGCCAATAATTAGGTCATTCTGGGAGATCAGACATAACTTTGCCTTGAGGAATCTAAATTAGATCCGACATATGGCATTGGAAAGAAGAATCAGAGGGACACTACAAGACCAAAGTTAAAATCTTGGGGATCCAAAATCATAAAGATACATCAGTTCAATATCAAGCTACTCAAAAGCAAGAAAAAGGTGTATTTGTTTTGTTTTTGAATTGCATAACTTTTTTTTTTTAAATCAGTTTGAAGTGATTCCAAGGGAATATTGAAGCATTGATATCAATAATGGGTTCTAAAATACCTCCCAAAAATAATTCCACACCCATTAAGCCCTCAGATATATCTACTATGGTGCATGAAGAGGAAGAATTGCAACATGATATATCAAAATTACGATACCAAGTCACAACAAATTCCGCTCTAGAAAAAAGTAACCAAAAATGAAATGGAAGCTAAGATGGATGGTTAAAAGAAAGGCATGGAAACTACTACGGATGGTTTGAAGAATGGTGTGGAAGATAATATGGATGGAATGGAAGCTAATATCGATGGTATAGAAGAAAAATTGAAAGGAAACATGGATGAAATGAAGAATGGTCTAAAAGCAGACATGGAAGGTTTGAAGGAAGGTTTGAAAAAGTTGCTACAAGAAATGATTCCTAATGGAAAAAAGGTAGTAGATGAAACTCATGATGAGAAAACATAAATTTAATCATGATTCCATAGCCTCTAGCATTGGATTGAATACCCACCATATTCCAAAGATTGATATGAGGAATTTTGATGGCAAGTATCTGATAACATTGATACTACAAATGGAGAAATACTTTGATCTCCATAATGTGAAACACACACAAAATATATGCATTGCAACATTATATTTAGAGAAAAATAAGTTTGTATGGTATCAATGGATTTTTTCTCATAAACCACTTGTCACTTGGTCAATTTTTACGGAGGAAATCATAGCACATTATGAGGATACAAAGAGAAACACCTTCTTTAGCCAATTGATAAATCTCCAACAAAAGGGTTCAATGATGGAGCACATTGATGACTTCCAAAAATTGAATATAAGGGTAAATGCTATTCTAGAGGAGCATAGGTTTGATGCATTCATAGGGACTTTAAAGGATAACATCCAACATGAGGTTCACCTTTGTGAACTTGATTCATTAGAGAAGGAATTCAGGTTGGCAAGAAACATTGAAATAAAAATTATGGCAGCAAGTAAGCCTTAACACTCATAACCATAAATATGGTAGTGTTGCTTCTCCTAGCCTTCCACAACCTACAAGGTTGACACCACAAAAATTGAAAGAAAAAAGTGTAAAAGTGATTTGTTGCAGTTGTGATAAAAAATACATTAAAGGTCGTAAGTGTGTTGAGAATAAATTAGTTTACATAGATTGTGAAGAGGAGGAAGAAAAGGAACAAGAAAATTCAAAAGAATAGGATACACACCAAAAACCAACCTTAGAGAAAGAAGAAATTAATCCGACCATATATTGTAATGCATTGGTAGGAATTACCACTCCTAAAACTCTCAAGATAGAAGGACATATCAAGAAGAAAAAGTTAATATTTTTTATTGATTCAGGTAGTACCCATAATTTGATTCATTGTAAGATAGCGAAGGAATTGAATTTCTTCCTATACCCAGTACCAGAGTTTCGAGTGATGGTTGCAAATGGAGGAACTATAAATTTCTATGGAAAGTGTCATAATATAAATATAACCATGGGGGAATATTTATTGAGTATCCCAATTCTTTTCATTCGAATGGGTGGTGTTGATGTTGTATTAGGAGTTCAAAGGTTGCAATATTTGGGTATGACAGCTTTTAATTTTCAAGAATGTTTCTTGAAATTTTTTTGGGAAGGAAAGGAAGTTGAATTAAGGGGTATCGCATGGAAACCAGGAAAGATAATCATTAATAATGGCATGAAAAATATTCTAAATAAAGAATAAAGAGGCGTAATTGCACAATTATACTCACCAGAGTTTCAAACATAGAAATCATATTTAAGAGAAAATTATAAGTTTCAAGTAGTGGATGATCACATTGAGCATCAAAAACAAGTTATCGAACTCTTAAAGGATAACCTAAATTTGGTGCAGAATCAAATAAAACAACAGGCAAATCAACATCACAACAAAAGATGTTTTGACTTAGGCGATTGGGTATTTTTACGGCTACAATCAGACAAACAAATCTCCCTCAAGCAAGCTAAGAAGGATAATAAATTATCGCCAATGTACTATGGTCCTTACAAGTTGTTGCAAAATATTGTTACCATGGAATACAAATTTGAGCTTCCTGCGTCTTCCCGAGTGCACCTAGTTTTCCATGTTTCATGCTTAAAGAAGGTTATAGGTGAAAAACTCCTAGTTCAAACAATATTTCCAAAACTTGACAAGGAAGGAAAATTCATATTGGAACTTGAAGAAATCACGGAAACAAGAACTCAAAAGCTATGAAATTGATAAATTTCAAAGTATCTCATCAAGTGGAAGGACTTAACCCCTGAATATTCCACATGGGAGGATGAGAATTTTATACAGAAGCATCTTGAACTACTCAAGCATTGAGGACAACACTTTTTCGAAATAGAGGGGCATGTTAGGTCCCTATAATACTAGTGTAACCCTTTATCGTTATTGTTATTTTAGTCCCATTATATTTATTATTGTGCCCATTTATTCCCCATATTGTTATTATTTTTGCCTAGAGGTGTAGCCCCATTATTGTTATTGTTGTTCCCATGTGGTCCCCATATTGTTATATTGTGACCCCTTAGAATCCTATATATAGAAGGTAGGTTTTGTCATTTGTAGAATCCAAGAATTGTTCATTTATGTAATGTAAAGGATGTTTCCCCCTTGAAAAGGCCGATTTCTATGTCGTTGATCTATATTTTCTTCTATTTTGTGAGCTAGTTGCATAACAGAGTTCTAGAAGAGCCCCACCCATAACAGAAATGAATGTCATGCTAAGTAGTAACTGGTGGCCAAGCTAAAATATTCAAAGTCAGATGCATTTTTCCACTCTGAGCCAAAAACCAATAAGGGTAATGACAAGGGGAAGAAAATTATTGTTGCATAACCTAGTGCGAATATTGCCACCAGGAAGGTCCAAAATATTGAGCCTGATGATCTAGAGGGGGAGCATCTCTTCCACTCATAGACGTGGGTGAAGGGTTCTCAATTGAAATTAATTTTCGACAATGGTATCCAAAATAACTTTATCTCATTTGAGGTTGTTAAGTAGTTTGGCCTACCAAATACACCACACCTACAACCATACACCATCGGGTGGATTCACCGAGGACGATATCTCCATGTCACCCAAGAATGCAACATTTCCTACAACCTCAAGCCCTTCAGAGATGAGGTATTGTGTGATGTTTCTCCTCTAGACGACTGTGATGTTTTATAAGGCCAACCATACTTGTGGAAGCATCATATTATGTGTGATTCCAAACCTCACATTATTATTATTACTTTGGGTATAAAACTATATAGGATACCGGATGCCTACCACCATTTCATTGACTCTAATAAGTAATGTAGTAATATCATCTCCCATAATGGGAAATTTGTTTTCTTTTTTATTCTCTCTCAAATTAAGGGGGATATTTTGGCCACATCCATGGCCCCTAGAATGGGTCCCCCCATGCAACAGAAACAAGCTGAAAAGGTCATGGAGTAGTATAGGGAAATATTCTCCTCACCCACAGGCATACCCTTTCACTGTCAGGTCAAGAATTCGATTGATATGAATCGTAAGGAACCTTTACCGAATGAGACAGTATACTGATTCTCCGATATGGATAATGAGGAAATCAAGTGATAGATCTAGGATTTGCTAAAAAATGTGCACATATAACCAAGTTCCTCACCCTATGGAAGCCCAAACGTACTTATACAAAAGAAGGATTTGACCTGGAGACTTTGCATTGATTATCAGGCACTAAATAAGATCACCCTTAGGAAAAAATAACCAATCCCATATATTAATGACATTATAGACCAAATAAAGGGGGAAAAGTACTTTATCAAGGTCGATCTAAAGTCTAACTATGACCAAGTTCCTATAGATCCCACAAATATATCGAAGGTTGCCCTCAAATCCAAGGAGTGCCTCTTTGAGTAGTTACCAATGCCCTTCGGGTTGAAAAATTCCCCTACAACTTTTATAAGGTTTATGGATGACATCTAACGACCTTTATTCAACTCATTTATTGTTGTATATCTAAATGACATCCTCATATTCAGTAGGATTTTGGAATAACACTTGCAACATATTGAACAGGTCCTTCAAACTCTACGACAACACAAACTATGTTCCAATTTGGAGAAATTATCCTTTGGCACGAATCATGTACAATAGATGGGCTAAATAATTCATTAGCAAGTTGTGCATGTGGATCTGGATAAGATTCAAGTCATTCGATATTAGCCAACCCCAAGAACTCTCATAGAGCTTCATAGATTTTTGGGCCTTTCCAATTTCTATCGAAGGTTCGTGTTGGGATTTTCTCATATCACTTGGCCTTTGAGTCAAGTTACCAAGGGTAGAGCAAAAGAAAATTTATTTTGGTCCGAGCCACAACAAAAGGAATTTTTTGAGCTGAAATGTTGTGTTTTCTCTGTGCTAGTACTCACATTACCAAAATTGCAACAACCATTTGAAATCAAGATAGATGCCTCTAACTATGCTATTGGTGCAATTCTCACCAAACAAGGACATTTGATGGCATATCGTAGTGAGACACTCTCTGATAATATTAAAAAATATTCCACCTATAATAAGGAGATGTAATCCATATTACAGGCTTGATGGTACATGAAACATTATATTTTGTGGAAGGAGATGATCATCCACAGAGGTCACCAACCGCTTTAGTTTATACAAACATAGAGGAAGTTGCAGAATGATCACCATCAGAAATGGTCCACATACTTGCAACAATTCCATTTCAACATTAAATACAATAAGGGTAGCACTAATAAAAAAAATTATTTCCTCATTCAACCCCTAGTTGTGGCACTAACCACGATTCTCAAGTATTGTGGGCAAAAGACTTCTGGATGGCCGAAATTGTACTTAAATGATCCAAAATTTCCCACCACCTACCAGATGTTGATAGAAGGAAATAAATTACCAAACTCACACCTCCAAGATGAATTTATATGCTACCTTGGGCACCTTTATCTTCCTTCAAGTGAGTGTGCCAAGCTGATTTGGGAGGCACACTATAGTCAGGTTGAAGGAAACTTTGGTTTAGAGAAAACTGTGGTAGTACTGCAAAAAAAAAAATATTGGAAAAAACTCTGACAATATGTTGGAAAATATATTAGATATGCACTACATGTGTCGTCACAATGAAAACCATTAAAAGGCAGGGCCTATATACTCCTCTACCTACTCCTAGCCAGCCTTGGGAATCTGTCTCCCTGGACTATATGTCTATCCTTCCTTCTACTAAGAATGGTAACAATTGTCTATTTTTGTCATATATAGTTTATCTAAGATGTCTGTATCTATGGATTACGAGAAGAGCATCACATCAGTAGACATTTCCAAACTCTTGTTCCAATTAGTGTGAGTACATTTTGGGATTCCACAAACCATTATATTAGATCAGGATAGCAAGATCCTAAGTACATTTAGGTCCAACCTTTGGTCATTGTTGGACATTAAGCTAACCAATTCAACTTCATTCCATCCTCAAACTGATGGTTAGGCATAGGTTGTCAATAGGATGATAATGCACATACTATGCATGTACAATTGCAAGAATCCATGAAAATGGTATGAGAATCTTCCCTATATGAAAAACAAACTATAACAAAGTTCTCCATAGATCGATTGGCCACAAACCCTTTCAACTAGGCATGGGATTTCAACCATTTTTCATACTGATGTTGTAATGCCTCTTGCAACTACATAGGCATAATATGCACATGTTCAGTACGAAGATGATAAAACCACCAAATTTATTGAACACATCCAAAAAATCTTCAAGAATATTCATGCTATGTTGGATAAAGCCAATGGAAAGTATAAACAATGTCATGATCAACATTGGGTGCCACATAAGTTTTAATTGGGCGAGGATTTTTGGTTTCATTTGCGAAAGGAATACCTTACCATATCACATCATAAGCTTTGATCACTCTGATATGGGCCTACAACATTACCATGGTTGTGGGTGACAATTATTTCGATCTCAACATTCCCCCATTCCTTGGCCTGCACCAAATGTTCAATGTATATTTCCTTCAGCCATACTTTACACCATTTCTAGACACATCAGACATTACTGAGTAGCTAATGCCAACATAGCTCAACCCATATTTCATTAAACATGACACAACTGATCGGATCATGGACTCACAAATTAATAAAAATTTCCAAAAGTGGATCCAAATGTATTAGGTTGTTAAAGTCATCCATCTCTTTCATCAAGGCAAGTGGCTCATGAGGGACCAAGTTCAGTAGAAGTTTCCCCAGTTGATGGAGGCACTCAATGCAATGGATATCATTTCTTCATAAGGATGGATGACTGATATAAGTCGATATTGGTGGTCACTCACCTATTCCACTTAGACCCCCAACGCTATTTCCTTTCAATTTCCTAATTTCTATCACAATTTACTATTTTTGGTATTTTTTGACAACCTGAACTTCCAAAGCCATTTTGAGGCCCTAAAAGAAATTATTTTGGAGAAATTAGAAAAATTATGGCTTGTTGAAAATTTTCTTCCTCGGATAGATCTTTCTAATGAGGTATTGTATTCGCCAAATGAATATCGTATGCCAAAGTTACAACCCTAGTAAAAATTGATGTACCAAATAACCCCAACAAGGCCCACAAACATTTGCCGCTTCATCTCCTAGAGTTAGGGTTTTGGATGCTTAGGGTTTTGGTGCAGCTTAATTGTTGGATTAAACCTCTCAATATTAATTATCAATCCGGGAGTCGTAAACGCGAGTTGTACTGTGTATTGGCTCAACTTACTAATCAGAGTATAAATATTTTCCTTATTAATGATAAATTAGGTGTCGAAATTAAAGACACATTTGCTCGCAAATAAACAATATTGAAAATGAAACCTCCTTAACCAATTTCGTTCAGTGCAAACTCCATAATGCAATTAAACCACAAAGAAATTCTCAATCCTGTGACATTCTCGCACTCGCATTCTACTTTTTAAATTTCCTATGATAACTTAAAAACCTTAATCTATTAACTCCTCTCACTAACTTGACATTAACACTTGGAAGTAAGACTTGAGATAACTAAAAGAACACACACATTACCCTAATAATAACTTCAAACCTTAAACTAACTAAACAAATTCAAGATTTAAATTAACAAATTAAAATTCTATCTATTGCTAAAAGAAACCATGTCACTCTATAAAATAACACTTGAGAATCCCATTAAAAACTATTTAAATATTTTAATCTAAATGACAATGAACCATTAAAAAGCAAGCCTACTTAAATTTCATCGCATTGCATTTAAACTTGATATCTCTACCTAATCAAATCCACACTCAAACTTGCTCACATAAAGAAATGATTACACTATAAAAACAATAAAGAATCTAATTAAACAGAGATCTAAAACAAAACAAATTCTAATTAAAAGAGATCTAAGAGTGAAATCATGAATCAAACTCAACAGTTGGGAAAGAAAATAATCATCTAAGTGCAAAATTAAGAAATATTAAGTACTATTAAAAATAATTTAAAATATAATTTTGCAAATTTCACAATTCCTAAATCTATGAAGAGTAAGGACTCGACTCCAGGTTGGGGTGGATCCTTGCCACTCCCTGGAGAAAGTCCTGAACTAGCTCAACCTTTAAAAATAAAATTACAGTGCTTATATAAAAACAAATGCAGACCAAACTTTATTAAATTAAATCAAAACATGAGTCAAATCTTAATTAATAAATACATCATTCGTTGCTGCTCCATTATAATCCTGGAAAATTCAATGTCTGATCTACGTTTCCTTCTGTGCCCTCTACATCTGAGAAACTAATTGACAGACCCATACTCTTCATCTTAGAAAATTCATCTGCACCCTTGGCTAATTGATGACGGAACTTATCGATTCTGCGCCCTCTCATTTGGTGCGCAGCTACTTCTCTGCTCTCATGGGCCAACTCCTCAATCTGCGCAGCTACCATTCTAATGGATTGACTGCTTCATTCTAATGCATCGACTACTTTTTTCTACAGCTACTACCTTCCTTTTCTAATCGACCTCCCTTGATCCACTACGGTAGCTGATATTTATACATTTTAATTGCAAAACTAGAGCTTCAACCAGAAGATTATTTGTTTTACAAATTGGCGGAATAAGAATTGGTTTTAAAATAGAATGTCAATTTAGAAAAATGTTCCTTTTTTGTGGGATTTAGCTGTTGTTGGAAGCTGCGTTCATGGCTTCTGGAGGAAATTAGAACTTCATGTAGCTGGTGGAGGCATCGCACAACTGGATGAGGAACTATGTTTGGTATGAATGATTTGAAGACTTTGGAGATTCATACTGAAGCTGATCCTGAAACGGATTCTTCCAGCGGTATTCTATTACTGACACGTCTGCATGATGCCCAGAAATTAATCAATGAAATGTCGCTAAACCCTGATGCCGAATTATGGGCTTGCATGTAGAATTGGCACGAATATAGAGCTAGCGGAAATTGTAGCAGAATGCCCGTTTGATTTGGACCCTGAAAATTCCGCACCTTATGTGTTGTTGTCAAACATTTATGCTGTTGCCGAAAAATAGGAAGACATTAAAAGCTGCAAAAAACATTGAAAGAGAGGACACTGGAAAATATACCAAGGTGCAGTTGGATTGAGCTCAATAAACATGTTTACACTTTTCTATAGGAAATAAACTACACCCACAGATAGAAGTGATTAATTCAGAGTTGGTTAGGTTGTTTGATCAAATGAAAGGGATAGGATATGTGCCTAACATGAGTTCTATGCTGAATGATTTTGAAGAGGAGAAAGGGAATATATTTGGATTCAACGCAGTAAGAAAGTTGGAATTGTACTTGGGATTTATCAACTCATCACCCAGAACACCAATTTAGACAGTAATTTTTTTTTTGGAGTGCGGTGATTTCCATTCTGCCACAAGTTCATTTTCAAGATTGTTGGGTGAGAAATTGTTGTTAGGGAAGCCAAATGTTTCCATAGCTTAAAGATGGACTATACTCTTTGAGAGACTATTGGGAATCCTTAGTGAGACCAGTTATAGAATTATACTTGCCTAACACCAAGATTACATCCCTTGTTAACCGTAAATTGGTAGCCAAAGAATTGATGATAACATCAATTAAGTCAAAGCAATGGCATTGTTGTAGCATCCATCAATCCCCATAAAAGATCGATTGAAATGTACACATGAATAGATGGTGATCTATGCTATTTATATGACAATGACTTTGTGATTGTCAAGCAATGGATTTGTACTCCTGAAGGGTTGTCCTTGACTATTCTTCTACGATATTTCTATTGCACCACACATAGATAGCCGAAGTATAGTCTATGCTGCTTTGTAGATTTTCAAAATTCATTGAGACATTTCCATCAACCTAACTCTGCGATGGATTAGAAGAAGGTTGGGTTATCCTTCCCCGAGCAAAACTCAAGGCCGGGACCAACTTTTCATAGAGTTCAGGTAATACCTATCAGGGCCAACCGTTCGTTATGCTTTACATCATGTCTCTTCCTCCCACAAGTTTTACAGTTCATGTTGATAAAATATAGCAATGCATGGAATGAAAGGTGTATTGGTATAGAACTGTTAAGACCTATTAATTTGAAACACTGAAGACCTCCTTTCTTAGGTGATACTGACTATAGTAATGTGATCCATCAGAATTCATAAATTGTAATAGTAAAAATATGATAATCAAATCAAGAAAAACAAAATTATCTGTCAATATATATAGAAGGGGGCAGTTCTAATGCCCCCATTACACAACTGGGTGACACTACTAACCCCCAAAATACGATAACTACTTCACAAAGTCGAATTTCGCCAAACGGTTTCTGGATTGTATGAAACATGGTGCTCTAAACACAACCCACGTCTCAGAATTTAGAGATTATGCTCCATTTGGTCGCAAATTGGATATTTTCACCTACAACAATTCGACTGCCCAGTTTTTGCTTTTATTCATTTGGTGAGTTTGCACTTGAATGCATTCCTGCACCGAACCTTCCTGCAACCAAGAAGAAATTTATTAAAAACACTCATCAAATTAACTAATAACAAGAATAATAACTATTTTTTCTAAATTCCTCTAATTAACAACATAATGGATTAATAACGATTAAAAACACCAGGTACACGTATGTATTTATTTGATAAAAATCATAAAAATTTGGACAAAGATGCAGCTCAACATCCCCCCACGCTGAACTTCTTGCACGTCCTCGTGCAAGCAAAAACTACAAGATGATGAAATAAGGTAGGGAAAATGTCAGCAAAGAGTTTTAGCTTAATATTGTAATGCATTTATTAACCCGAAACATTATTATTACAACACCAACTAAAATCATGTGAGATGATAAAACAAGATCAGGTATCAAAAGTAACATTTATGGAGAAAATATTGTTGCACAAACTTGTTACTTTGTCTCAAATGAATTTCCTATTTTTTTTTCTGCCCAAAGTCTTATGATGAAAATCAAATTTTTTTGAAAATGTGCAGTTTCAAAAGGAATAACACAAGATTCCTGCACCTACTATAACAATCATGTACCTAGGTCATGCAACACATATTTAGAGGCAACTACAATCAATACACATGGATGGCAACTGTTAGTATGAATCTTTCGTCGTAAAATATCACTTTAGATACGCATAAAAAATAGACCTAACATCGATTATGGCTGCAAAATATCTTTAATATTGTTGCACAAATTCATATCTAAGCACAAAAGATATTAAGCAGATAAAAAATAACATAGCTCCATAGATCCAATGAACAAGACAAGAAGAATGTATATGAAAGAATTTTGTATTATATTAAAGAATGGGGCACCTAAGAGGAAAAAAAGAAAGGTGTTTTCCAGTTCTCCTCAATGGGATGGGTTCTTGGAAGTCCTCAGTGTTTCAAATCTAGCATTTCTCTCTCTTATGGATGTGGAAAAGCAAACATGGAACTCAATGGGAGTTCACAAAGTAAAATGGAAAATGGTGACCAAGAGAATATCCAGAGTGATCTAATGCAATGAAGGTGACTAATGAATGGGGAAAACCCCCTATTTATAACAAAATATTGGGGTGGTCTAGAACTCGGTGCATGAATAAAATATTATTAATCGAATTCTAGAAGCACCTTTTAGGAATATTTTATTATATTTGTTGGAGGGAAAAGGATTCTTGACTTGGGTCGATTCATTTATTTATAAATAATAAATAAATAAATGATTTATTTATCATTTTAGGGGAATGATGGGAATATAACTAAATAATAATGGTTTATTTAATTATTTATGGAACATTTAGTCAAATTTAACTAAGAATATTATTTAAATAATGATTTAAATAACTTGTTCTTAGGAAATAATTAAATAAATAAGGATTTATTTAATTAATTTCTTTGATTTGGGTTAATTATGACCAAATAAGTTATTTTATATGGTGAAAGCAATTTTACTTAGGGTAAAATTGGTCTTACATGGTGTACTTGGGTTCATCTAATAATAATAGGTTAGATGACCAAAAAAATGGTGTAATAGATTGCCCCCCAACGTACGAGTGTTAGCAGCAAATCGTATGACCGAAGTACGTTGTAAGAACTCAATCGCTAAATAAAAAAAGGAAAGTGAGAGAGAGAAGTGTAATGTGGTCTGATGTGTTAAAGGACTAGACCCTGAGGAGATGAGAATTACAGGTGCAACAAGTCTCAATGAAGTGGTAACTGTGCTAAAGGTGGCAGGGGAGGCACACCTATCCCCGCCGAGACAAAGTACAAATAACAAGGCATCCGGAAAACCACGGAACGCAAGAAGTACAAAGAATAAGGCGCCCGAAAAACCACAGAACGTGATGATGAAGCATGTGTTGGCCTAAACATGAGCAAAGTAAATAACATGATGAATCCCACATGCAGGCGATGCATGGAATAATCGTCAGGACTTATACAATGATATGGTAGTACATGAGATAGAGATACGCCTAAATTCCCCCTACACACGGGGAAAGGCTCGCACAATCTGACTGATACGTGCAAATCGAAGAGGCGCTGCAAGTGGCTGAAGCCGATATCATCAAATGAGAGGAGCTGCATCAAGGGCTGAAATGAAGTCATCCAGGCATGTGGGGGGCTACCTGCAGGGCCAACCCCTCATGAGGGTTGAGACATCTCACACATGCCCAGGAAACACCAATAGATGTTGCTGCATCATCGGACTATCAAGTGTATAGATCATGATCATGATGAAACGAGCTCGAACCAAGGTACACTGCCCCCTAGACCTGGTTTCTGGAGTAAATGAGCTGATGTTGACAGAAGTAGGTCCACCATAGGTGAGGTAACAAGGGAATCTCAACTAAGGCATGAGAGAAAATAGTAGAGTGACTAACAGACGGACACTGATGATGATAATGAAGTGAGGGATATTGAGTAGCGGATGGACGACTTCCCTTGTTAGAGCATAAAGGGCATGAATGGCTTGGCAGCGACTAAAACACTATCATGAGGGATAGGGGACAATGGTACTAAAGGCCATAATGTGCAACACGAGAGAGGGACCAAGCAATGAAGGATGGAGGACTATAATGGGATACAAAGGGACGCAAGATAGACTCCGTGATTGATGATGACTCAACTCGGATGCTCTAAACAAGGGCGACTCGAGGGTGCTGCCATATAGTAAAGGTCCAATGGGGGACCATGAAAACATGAGTACGAGATGGTAACTCATGACTAAAATCAACACGAACAAATACAAGTATGGAGGCAAAGTGGTGCCTCAAGTACAAGTGTTGTAAGTGAAGAAATCTGATTTTGAGGGGAGGTGCAGAGACCCTTCGTGGGCACAATGTGTCCTGGTGAAGTATCAAGGTACGAAAAACTAACAGGTACCTAGAGCTCATGAACAGGCTAGGTCGCACTTTTTGGGGTCTGTTATGCAGCCTGGGTAGCAGGTACTGGGCAGAAAACTGTGACTTGTCCTAGGAAATGACCTGAAAAGTGCGACTTGTCAGAGAAAGGGGATTTCAGTGCTGTTTTTGGTTGAGATCGGGGATTTTATGGTGGAGGGGCATAGGTGCCCCCAATCATGTGGTGTTCATGCCAAAATGTATTTAGAAAAATGGGAATCTAAACACATTTGAATGATATGGTGCACCATTTGTGTTTGTTATGGTTATGCAGTTTGAGAAAGGAAATGGAGGATTACCAATCTCTTTGAGTACTACATATATGAATCAAATGGACTTTAAGTTTCTGGGCTGGCATACCTGGTGCCATTATCCCAAACAGAGGAGTTGGGGATAATGAACTGATGCTCTCTTAGAAAAGCTATAGGTTGGTCAACAACAAGGTCGAAAAGACTGGGTTGCTGATGTAAGATGAAGGAATGATAAGGGGTATCATCCCCAGGGTGATCTGAAGTAATATGGGACTTTAGAGGTTCTTCTAAATGTGGAAGAATAATTGTACTAAAGTAGGGACGACCAGATATACTAGGAGAGTGGTAGAGAATTGCGTCTCTTGGTCTCTGAAATATGGGTGCCCCCTTACTCAAACATTGGGTTTCAATGTAATGACCACAAGGTGGATGTGGTGTGCACGCATGGGTTCGATGTAAGGGGGAATAGATAAAGTCAGGGGTGGTGATTTCTTCCATAATTTCATCATCGTGATAGGAGATGGGGTGAGTAGTGGGAGAAAGACCACCTAACGCGGCGAAGCTACCTGACTCATGATCACGAAAAGAGAGGGTCTTATGCGTATTGTCACAGGGGGTAAAAATGGCCCAAGCTGACGAGGCTAGATGCCGGGAATAGCGATTGGCCCCATCGGCATGGCCAATATAATGCGTGGACGCAAGGTTCTGCCCAATAGTGTCACAAGACAGGACATGGGAAGAATAAGAACAAATATGGCAGCGTGAGGGAAGGGTAGACAGCAAATGAAAATGACGGGGGCTAGTAGTCTGGATAGGGTTGTTATGATTAGCAGACCGACTAGAGGGTGATGGATTGGGGCTGGAGCTCAGATGGCAGAGAATATCATAGATATGAATGGTATTATCATGGTTATGGATGGGAGGGAAAAGGTTAGGGAAACCACATGAGGCCGCAAAGCTACCTAAATCATCAGCATGGGAAGAAAGGCACACATACAGATCATCACGGGGGATGACATAGGAACAAGTAAAATGATGGTCAAAGCACGTAGAGCCCAAGGATGTTGCTGAAGGGGAATCAAGCAAAACAAACAGAGTGGATTCAGAGGGAATGTACTCCGAGGATGATGATAGGTATAGGAGGGGGGCAGTAGGTTCTGACATATCAACATTAGGAGGAGGGATGTCGATGGTAGCAAGGGGGTCCTCAAGTTGGCCTGATGCATACTGCATGAGGATAGGAGAGATGGATTGTTTTTGTTCAATCTCATACTCGCGAATGACCTCTAAAGAGGCTCGGTAATGCGTGAGGTGAGGACAATGATAATAATCTTGATTGTGAGGGGAAGGGCTCACAGGTACGATGTCATGTGAGGTGACAGAGTGAGCAGTTGAAGCGTCGGGGGAAGGTACTAAGGGGTCGGTAGCCAAGAACCACGGTGAGGAGTAAAGGTAGGAAATGGTGGCTGAAGTTTCAGTCATTTCAGTATCAGGAGGAGGAATGGTAATCGGGGTAGACAAGTGGTCTGGCATTAGGGAAGAAGGATTATGAGCGAGTGCGGCTTCGAATTGTCGATATGTGGCTAAAAAAGCATGATACTCGTCAAGGCGAGGGCAAAGATGGGTATAGTGTCCATATAAATTGCACAAAGAACAAGGGTGATTAGTGCACAAATTCTTAATTTTCGGGGTAGAATCTAGTATAGTGACATGGATTTTTGGGATGTCGGAGTCTGGAAATGTTTCATTAACCATGGTATTGAGAGGCGATAATTCAGGACAGGTATGAGTGGCGTGAACAACAACATCACATAGGGCACACTGGATGGGATGCTTGGGAGGCTGAGGAGGGGCAGGGTTGGTCGGGGTAGGCTTGTCCTTTGATGCCCCCTGTGAGTTTTTCCATTTTTACTCGAAGTGGTTGCAACAGGAGGTGGTGCTTGGTGAGGTGACTGCGGTACCATAGTAGCAAGAGAAGTCGTGGGGATTGGTTGAATCGAGGTCAAAGTAATGTATGTTTTAGGTTGACCGGGCGGAGTAGTGACTGGAGGGTCAAGATACCGGACGGGTATACCTAAGGTCAAATTGGGGAGGGATAGGGTGGCCAATGTAGGGACCAAATGAGCTTCGGGAGGGGGAGAAAGGAAAGGGATCTGTCCAGCATGGAAAAGGCCAGGAGGAATGGTGCCAAGGGGGTTGATTTCGGGTGAAATTGACTCTGGAAGAGTATCTGTTGAAGAAGATTTAGAAGGAAGAAGGGTGGCTAAAGGGGGTGAAGGGCTAGAAGCTGGTCAAGGTGGAGGTTGCTGACTAGCCAAAGTGGGCTTCGTAAGGTTAGCCCAAGATGATTGCATCATGCAAACATTCGCTAAGCTTGGGTCAGAGATAGGAGGAGGGGGAGGACCTTGAAAAGTTCCAAGAAAAGAGGAGTCTTTGTAGATGCTAAGGGAAACACTGGTCAAAGAATCGATAGTTTGCTTGTTTGTGACAGTAGAGATGGTGGACTCAGGGGAGGTCTGATATTTTGGTTCATGGTAAGTCAACTGGTCAATGGTGACAATATTGCCATTATGAGGGAAGAACATCTTGCGGTGGACTGCGGATGGGATGGCAGACATAGCATAGGTGTAACTACGCCCCAAAAGGATGTTGTAGTCAAGATGGGCGTCGATAACTTCAATGTCAACACAAACAGTCTTGCCGGCAAGGGTGATAGGACAGTTATGGAATAGGCCAATGGGTTGGGAGGTATGGTCGTCCCATGCACAAAGGGTGATGGTGGAAGGGGCCAGTTCAGGGGATCTGATTTGTTTCCAAACTAAAGTGGAAATTACGTAGGTAGATGTCCCCTCATCAATAATACACTGAGCAACATTGGCATTTCGGATTTTGACTGGGATTTGGAAAGCAACCGAAGGAGGAAGAGGGGGATGTTCTGACTGACGGGCATCGAAAACAATCAATTTCTCATCAGTAGGATCTACAACGCCCATGGTAGATAGTAGAGCCCTCTTTTGAGAAGGACATGACTGGAGGAGTTCCAGTGTTGAAATGGCAGCAAGAGATTGGGCCAGATCATCTACTATGCTGTATGAATGGGAAGCCTGACCAGAGGCAGCGTTTCGGTGTAATGGTCCCTTAGGAGTCTGGGGATGAAGCTCGGCTTTGGGTGGAGGGAGTTGCAAGGGACCATTGGGTGTCGATAGAGGCTTTGTAGGACTTGACGATGGAGGCTCGGAGACAGATGGGACAGAAGGTGTGGAATACTGACGGGACCGAGTTTGAAGGTTGAGGTCGACAGTGAGAGGTGGGTCAGAGGCCATCATAAGAATCTGGTAATCATAGGAACCAGAAGGGGAAGGTTGAGTGGTTACCGGGGCATGAGGAGGTTGAGTGGCCATGAATCCTTATTGAGGGAAAGGATCAGTAAACACAGCGGGTTGGGAAGTAGTTTGAGTGGGAGGGATAGGAGGGGAGGAGTGTTTCCCCCTCACAGTGGCCTGAGATTCCCAAATGCACTGCATTTGTGGTAATAAAGGACAATCGTGAGTGTAGTGACCATAAACACCGCAAAAAGAATAGGGCTTATTGGTGCGAAGCGGCCTGCCCGGTTTAGGCTAAGGGCCCTGTGACTGATTGGAAGTGGTAGAGTCAATACTGGAAGGAGTGGATCCATGATTACCTGAAGCGGATGGATTGCCTCTTCTCCTTCTTTAAGAAGGAGGAAAATTAGGTGCCCCCTGTTGTGCAGATACTTGCCCTGGAGGGGGTAGTAAGTGTGGTTGTGGGGGTAAAGAAGGCAAGGGAGTAGGTGGTCCAAATGATGGAGGAGCTGGGACACCAGGTTTCAGATATGGATAAGGAGTAGGGTGGGCAGCAGGAAGGTAAGCAGGAGGGTGGGAAAAAGGAGGAGGCATGCCATAGCCTGAATACATGTTACCGGGAGGGGAAAAAACGCCGGAGGGGCTGGCCCCTAGAGGAAAACCATGGCCCGGAAGGGGATGGGCAGAGGTATGTGATAGGACTCCAATGATACTATCGGCAGAGTGAGATGCCCTCGAGGCATGAGGGCCATCAGGTTTGGGAACGTCAGGGAGGACGGTATAAACATAACCGGATTGGGCGTAGATAAGATCATACTTCAAGGCTATTTGGAGGGCAGCTTCTTCGGTTTGGGGAAAATGGGATGCGACATCTTTACCAATGGGAGGTAAGAGAGAGAGAAGGAACCATTCCATGTAAACCCAATCTTCAAAGGGGGGAGCGCGGCACAAGCTCCGTCTTCGCCGCCATTCTTGGACATGAGCAGAAAGGCGGGTCGAAGAGGATTGATGGAAAGAGGTTAAAAGCTCGGTACTAGTTTCGTATCGGAGGGGGAGCTGGAAATAAGATAAAAAGGCTTGGGAAATGGTCACAAAAGTGGTATGGGAGGAGGTGGCATGTTCAACATACCATTTAGAAGCATCGCCTATAAGCGTGTGTTGGAACAATCTAAGACGAATGGAGTCGTCGGTAATGGAATTGGAGGAACACCACATATGGAAGGATCAGATATGGTTGGAGGGATCCTCATGAGCAAGGCCTTCAAACTTGGGAATGTCAGAGGGGAGCTTGGTTGGCATAGAAAGTCAACTAACATCGTGGCAGATAGGATCATTAATCAGCTGATTGAAGTCGGGAAGACTAAGGTCGTCCATATAAGGGAGCAATGGGGCAGTCGAGGTAGGTCCCGAGGTGGTTCCATTGGAAACAGACCCAGCAGAAGTACTGGGGTTTCTAGTGGTAGTAGGCCCTGAAGAAGACATGGTAAAAGTGACAGGGGGAGAACCAGGAGTAGGGGGAGAACCCGAAAAATCAGAGGAAGAGTCGGAGTGCGGACTCGGGGGAGGACTTACTCGATGACGATGGGAAGGAGGAAGTCGACCAAGAGGAAACTGAGGGTGAAGGCCAAGAAGTCTCCGAGAGAGGCACCATGGGGGTGCAATGATGAAAGGAAGAAGAGAAACCGACAAGGGCAGGTGGGGACAAAATCAAGTGAGGTCAAGGGCAGAGAGGTGCAGTGACAATTGATTTTAAAGTCTTTTCCAGGCGGTGCTAACTAGGCACTTCTTCGCTTAGGGTCTATGTGTGGCATGCGTTAATTTTAATTTCTGAAACCCAGACGTTTTGAGAGTAAAAGAAAAAGTGTGCTGCGTAAAAATAAATTTGTAGTAAATAAAACTGAAAGAACAGAAAATTAACAACTAAAAATGCAGCAATCTAACCCAAGAAGGTGGGTTTCTCAAAACTATTCGATAAGAGGGAAAAAATAGGCAAAGAACGCTGAAAAGAGGCCGATATATCTAAGGTCTGGAGGGACTGGGATCTAAAGGGTAAATCTGCTGAAAAGTGGTGCAGAGAACAGCAAATAGGCAGAGGCAAGGTTGCTACTAAAAAGGAGGAGATCAACTAAAAATAGAAGAGGCAAGGTAGTGGCCTTAGAAATAAGCCCAAAAAAAATGATATGAGGCGTTTTGAGAGGGGGAAGAGCTGATCTAAAGGGATCTGAAAAGGAGGTATCAGATCTGAGAAAAAGAGGGTTGAAACTTTGGAAATTCAGACTTCTGAAACAGTAAAGACTCGTCCACAAAAATTGGAGGGTACTAGAGCCCTAAGGGGCAAGATTCCCTCTTAGTTGAGTGAAGAAAATCAGAAACAGGTCCAAATGGGCAGAGACATAGGCTGGAAAACCCTGACAGAAGCTTCAGACAAACCCAGAAAAAAGTGTTGAAAAAGTTGTAGAAAAAGTGCAGGTCGCAGCTTCTGACCTGTTTTTAGTCTAGGTCACAGGTTTGGGGTAGAAAAGTGCGTCCTGAGGCTCAGGTCACACTTTTTGGGCCGATAAGTGCGACCTGCAGATCCGGCTCTCTCGGTGGCAAATTTCAGAAAAATTTTGTCGTCTCAGCTGTGACTGATGTCTGTCACTTGCGCAATAAGGCCAGAAACACACGAAAGTTAAAAATTTGACTGCTTGAGGGTGTTAGGGGTGAAAAACACCATAAAAATAGGAAAAAACAGAAAATGGAAGAGAAACCCTAGGGTTTGAAACGGCTGGATATGCAGGAATATATAAAACGACAGCGGTCGCAAAAGAAAACTCGTGTGGAGTCGCCAATTGTTAGTATGAATCTTTCATCGTAAAAGATCACTTTAGCTACGCATAAATAATAGCCCTAACATCGATTATGGCTGCAAAATATCTTTAAGATTGCTGCACAAATTCAGATCTAAGCACAAAAGATATTAAGCAGATAAAAAATAACATAGCTCCATAGATCCAATGAACAAGACAAGAAGAATGTATATGAAAGAATTTTGTATTATATTAAAGATTGGGGCACCTGAGAGGAAAACAAGAAAGGTGTTTTCTGGTTCTCCTTAGTGGGATGGGTTCTTGGAAGTCCTTAGTGTTTCAGATCTAGCATTTCTCTCTCTTATGGATGTGGAAAAGAAAACATGGAACTCAATGGGAGTTCACAAAGTAAAATGAAAAATGGTGACCAAGAGAAGATCCAGAGTGATCTAATGCAATGAAGGTGACGAATGAAAGGGAAAACCCCCTATTTATAACAAAATATTGGGGTGGTCTAGAACTCGGTGCATGAATAAAATATTATTAATCGAATTCTAGAAGCACCTTTTAGGAATATTTTATTATATTTGTTGTAGGGAAAAGGATTCTTGACTTGGGTCAATTCCTTTATTTATAAATAATAAATAAATAAATGATTTATTTATCATTTTAGGGGAATGGTGGGAATATAACTAAATAAATAATGGTTTATTTAATTATTTATGGAACATTTAGTCAAATTTAACTAAGAATATTATTTAAATAATGATTTAAATAACTTGTTCTTAGGAAATAATTAAATAAATAAGGATTTATTTAATTAATTTCCTTTTTTTGGGTTAAATATGACCAAATAAGTTATTTTATATGGTGAAAGAAATTTTACTTAGGGTAAAATTGGTCTTACATGGTGTACTTGGGTTCATCTAATAATAATAGGTTAGATGACCAAAAAAATGGTGTAACAGAAACCAACACCTTGTGAGTAGTCATTATTGAGTAATTCATTACTCTGAATACCATGAAAATTAAAGTGAGTCAGCAACCTCTTTATCAAGCATTCTAAATTTTGTTGTTATCTGGATTCAAAAATAGATTTCCTCTTAATCTAATACAAATTATTACCTTTACTAAGGGTACCACATCATTCAAAGATTCTTGATTTTTGAAATATAGAATTCACAGCATCATCTTCAAATCGTCTTAAAACCCTTGCCCAAGAGAAATGATGAGTCTTAGGGAAAGAGAAGGATGACCAAGAAAATCATAGTATGGAGTTAACTTTAATACCACAGACATGGCTCCACTGCCCGCAGGTGTCCATAACCTCGACAGGGATGTCTTTTAACCTAGTGAAATGCCAGTATCCAACTTACTAGATATAGATTCAGAGTTTGTTTATTTCTTTTTAGATGAAGCCACTATCCTGGCTTGGTAACTAGATGATGGCAGTGCCACTCACAAGAAGTAACATGAATGAATAGGCCGGCTCGTGATGAGACCTCCTGTCTTCCAAATTTTTGGCTGAAAGTCATTACTCTAGCTTGGTGACCAGGAGCAGTAATGTCATGCATGCTAGGTCTCATGATCGTGGTAGGTCAGCTCATTACGAGACCTCCTACCCTTCCCTAAATATTTTCTAAACTATGATTATGATTAACCTTAATGGTTACTTAATAATTGGGGAGACATATCTACTCCTTAGGAGTACAGGATGGCGTGAAAATCTTTTAATGACTAATCATTGGTAGCTAATTCCTCTACCCTAAAGACTTGTTAAAGATATCCCAGACAATGACTAAAATATTCTTTGAGTTGAGAATGCTAGTGTTCTCCCGAATAGCTCATTATGATATTTACAAGAGTGGTCCACCATAGGGGTTTTTCAATAGTACCTTCTAATGGAAACTGAAAATATATGTCAGAGACGACAACTTATTAGAGCGATTAATCATGGTTACTTTTTTCAAAATCATGAGGCATTAGAGCAAATTGTACTCAACAAGAATTGTCACAAATGTGTGTGTTAACAAATAATGTGGATCAATAGTAGTTTTACAAGCATTATTTAAAATGAAAAACCCTAATAGCATTGTAACCACTTTATTCATTTATTCTCCTATCCTATCTACCCTAAGAGGTGAAAATACTCCCGTTTAAGAATAGGATTAATTCCAATGAAGCCATGTGCGTATCAAAATGTTGATTATACTCACGCTTAGTTTTAAAGAATAGACTTCAAGACATACAAAAGCATGAGAAACCAGTTTCTTTAATTGATATGGTACCAAGAGTTTATGAATGTTGAGGAAATAAGATGGCTTGATGACTGCTCGAAACCAGGATTCAATGGAATCAATATATTTATGATTCTCCCACTGATGTAAATATTTCATAGTTTGATAGTTACTCTCTTGGAGGCAAAAAGGATCAAGTAAAAGACAAAATATAAATCCCTCAAGTTCAAGCTCAAATATTTGATTTTCAATTGACAAGAATGGTTGAGAGAAATTCTAGTGTTTTGAGTTTCAACAACATTTTCAGAACAAGTTCCAATGAAAGATTTCTCCTCTTGTGTTCTTTGAATTATATTTTCCTGAGGTGAATGCTCTATAGTAACGGGGGAAGTTTTTGAATTCATTCCTTTTACAAACATGGAAGATGTAGCATTATGTTCAATATGAGAATCAACAGAAAGAATAGGTGGTTCAAACTGTTGTGCAACCAGATGGTTTAGATTAGGGCTTAGGATGTGGTTTGAGGTAGAGTTTTGGTTAATGATTGGACTAAGATTTGGATTTTGATTGGGATTAGGCTTTGGAATAGGGTTAGGTCTAGATTTTAAATTATAATTAGGGTTAGGTCTAGGGTGTGGATTAGGGTTAGGTCTAGGGTATGGACTAGGGTGTGGACTAGGGTATGAACTAGGGTTAGGGTATGGATTAGGGTTTGGGCTAGGGTAAGGATAAGGTTTCACATGCGACTGGGACCATGGACGAGGATAATTTAATGGTGCATTGGAAATAAATGGTGGTTGTTGTTAGTGCTCATATGATTGAATTTGCATGGGAGATTTACCTAGAGAGAAGGATTCAAACAATTCTTGAGGCCATGGATATATCTGGCTCGAGGATGGGGGCCAAGGCAAGGGCCACTACGGCCATGAAGTAGGATATTTAATTGGAGGAGGATTAGAATTTTTCCACGAAATTCCAAGATTATAAACATGCTGAGGAACCTTCTCAGGAAAATAATCATTATTCCAATTATAAAATGGTGTTTGGTTTTTAGTTATACTTGGTGGTTTATTCAATTCCTTACTTGATTCCATGAGTACCTTTCGTAATCGTGGCAGTGATGGGCAGTGTTCGGTTGCATGACCATCCTCGAAAATTTTGTAAACTTTTAGATCGCTAAGTGGACACTTTCCAAGGCATTGTTTCTTTCGACAGTTGGCACATAGGATAAGCAGTGGTTCTTCATCCTTCTCTTGTTCCTGCAAATCATCCAATTTGGAAATCAAAGATTTAACTATATTAAATTTATGTTCAAGCAAGATATTAAATTCAACACTTGTGAATTCTTCATCGGATGAGTTGTTCGTCTCTGTAGCAGCATAAAAACTCCTCATTGAATGGTTCCTCAAAATACCATCTTCTTGTCTTCAATGAGCAAACTAGTACATTCTGTCATCACATGGATTAGTATGCAAGGGTTATTACAGTACCCCAAAAATGATATAACGTTGAAGATTGGATTATGAAGATAAATGAATTTTAAAATCTTTTGACCAAAATATAACTCACCACACTTTCCATAAAAGGAAAATGTCGAATCAAAGTGCTATTTAATCTACTAAAAACAAGGCAATTTGGAAATTAAATGTCTAAACCCTACTTCTACTTCTACACATAAGCAAGATAAGGAAATAAAAGTTCAAGAGATAAGAAATATTTCCAAACTTTGGAGCAACCCCACAATAGTGGATGCGTGGCTATTCACTCACGTCTTACCGTACTCTCTCTACCCTCTGACTGCCCTGCAACATCCTTGAAACTCTATAAGAAAAATTTTACCTGAGCCAAAATAAAACTTCCCGGCAACGGCACCAAAATGTTTTGCGGCTTAATTGTCGGATTAAACCTCTCAATATTAATTATCAATCCAGGAGTCGTAAACATGAGTTATAATTCGTATTGGCTCAGCTTACTGATCAGAGTATAAATATGTTCCTTAGTAATGATAAATTAGGTTCCGAAATGAAACACACATTTTCTCGCAAATAAAAAATCTTGAAAATGAAACCTCCTTAACCAATTTCCTTCAGTGAAAACTCCATAATGCAATTAAACCACAAAGAAATCCTCAATCCTGTGACATTCTCGCACTCGCATTCTAATTTTTAAATCTCCTATGATAACTTAAAAACCTTAATCTATTAACTCCTCTCACTAACTTGACATTAACACTTGGAACTAAGACTTGAGATAAATAAAAGAACAAACACATTACCCTAATAATAACTTCAAAATTTAAACTAACTAAACAAATTCAAGATTTAAATTAACACATTACAATTCTATCTACTGCTAAAAGAAACCATGTCACTCTATAAATTAACACTTGAGAATCCCATTAAAAACTATTTAAATATTTTAATCTAAATGAAAATAAACTATTAAAAAGCAAGCCTACTTCAAATTCATCGCACTGCATTTAAACTTGATATCTCTACCTAATCAAATCCACACTCAAATTTGATCACATAAAGAAATGATTACACTATAAAAACAATAAAGAATCTAATTAAACAGAGATCTAAAACAAAAGAAATTCTAATTAAAAGAGATCTAAGAGTGAAATCATGAATCAAACTCAACACTTGGAAAACAAAATAATCATCTAAGTGCAAAATTAAGAAATATTAAATACTATTAAAAAAAATTTAAAATATAGTTCTGCAAATTTCACAATTCCTAAATCTATGAAGAGTGAGGACTCGACTCCAGGTTGCGGTGGATCCTAGCCACTCCATGGAGAAAGTCCTGAACTAGCTCAACATTTAAAAATAAAATTACAGTGATTATATAGAAACAAATGTAGACCAAAATTTATTAAATGAAATCAAAACATGAGTCAAATCTTAATTAATAAATACATCATTCGTTGCTACTCCATTACAATCCTAGAAAATTCAATGTCGGATCTACATTTCCTTCTGCACCCTCTACATCTGAGAAACTAATTGACAGACCCATACTCTTCATCTTAGAAAATTCATCTGCGCTCTTGGCTAATTGATGATGGAACTTATCGATTTTGTGCCCTCTCATTTGGTGCATAGCTACTTCTCTACTCTCATGGGCCAACTCCTCAATCTTCCCAGCTACCATTCTAATGGATTGACTACTTCATTCTAATGCATCGCCTCCTTCGTTATACAACTACTACCTTCCTTTTCTAATTGACCTCCCTTGATCCACTACGACAGATGATATTTATACATTTTAATTGAAAAACTGGAGCTTCTACCAGAAGATTATTGGTTTTACAAATTGCCAGAATAAGAATTGGTTTTAAAACAGAATGTCAATTCAGGAAAACATTCCTCTTTTTGTGGGATGTGGCTATTGCTGGAAGGTGCGTTTGTGGCTTCTGGGGTTAGTTTCCTTAGTGCATTCTAATTGGTTATGACCCCAGGAAGTTGATGTACCAACTAACCCCAATGGGGCCCAAAAAAAAATTCAATTAATTTCCTAAGGTTAGGTTTTTGAATTTTTAGGGTTTTCCATTGATTCTTGATGATAAAAAGGCATGCGAGCCTCATTGCAACAAAATTTAGAAGGCATGTAGCCATCACATTTCTTTTCATAGGTAAGTTATCATCACATGAAATAGTTTGTTTCTCTTATGTATGTAAACATTTTTCAACAGTTGTTATTAATTAATTGAAGTTATATTTCTTTGTATCTCTTTATTTTGTTTTGAATCTATATTTCATTTTATTCCTTCATAAATTTAGATCAGTGTACCATTTAGCTTGGCTTGGAAGTTTTCCTTTCAACCCAATCTACCAAAGGTCATGCTACCCTTATCTCATAGTTACTGAACTATTATGAAAAATTGTATCGTGTATCAACTTTTCCTAAGCATCTAGTGCCAAACCCTCCACAAAGTTAAGACTTTCTCCTCTTCCTGGTCTAGCATAGAAGTCTCATAGATTTTTATATTCTCTACATTCACAATGGAGTAAATGCACATGTATGGTCGTAGATTGAGTTGATAGGAATTATGACCCACCTTTTCTAGTATCTCAAAGGGGCCATACCATAGAGCCTCAATTTTCTTATTAGGACTCCATAGCATCTCCTTGCTCAATTTTATCCATACTCTCTCTCCCACCTAGAATGATTTATCCATTCTATGTTGATCATGACTAGCCTTATATTTTTCTTGTGACTTATGCAATGTCCCTTGTAATTGTATATGAATCTTCCTTATCTTCTCTACAAATTTTTTATACCTCAAGGCTTCCCCTATAAGATCCTCTCTCACTCCTCCTTGCTACCCATATGCAATATCCAAAGGTGAAGGTGACAAATATTTGAAACAAGTTTCAAATGGGGAATTTCCATTAGAAGTGTGACTGTTATGTTATAAGAGTGTTGTATATATACCATATTTTCATCCTAGGTCTTCAGATTATTTTAATTACTACCCCTCAAAAGTTGCACCAAATTCCTGTTGACTATGTCATTCTCCCCATCTCTCTATGGATGGATTTTTGTACAGTTATTCAATTTGGTGTCCATCTTCTCTAACAATGTAGTTCAAAATTCATTGAGAAACATAATGTCCTTGTATAAAATAATACTTCTTGGTTTTCTACTATGAGATGCTACTATTGTAGTAATTTAACATCACCGTGTTAGACAAGGCTAGGAGAGAAAGTCAGGGTGCATTTTTTCTTTCTTATATCAACAATCCAGGTGAGACCATTCTTGTAGCATATAGTTTTACGGATGAAAATTTATTTGTAATTTATATTAAAACACCTCAGTTTCCCAATATTTATAATTAATTTTATATAATAAAATTTCCACCACATTTCTCATCAAAGGAAAAACATAAAGTGATCAGACAAAGTGTAATATTCCCAAACGGGGAAAACAACAATATAGCTCACAATAATGGGAAATAGCAGTACATAACAATACATCAATCATGAGCCAAAGATATATCCATGGTATTATGTATAACAGCAAGAAAATAAGTACAATATCTTGGGGATCAAGTCCCTCATGCTGGGCAAGAGAAGCCTCCAATGCCTAAAAGCACCAATACATGTAATACAACTGCTACACAATACACTAAAGCAAAGACAACATAGTTTTAGTGGCTAATACTACAGCTAAACATTATAAATAAATGGATCTGAGAATAACATGCTCATACAAGGGAAAAAATGGAGATCTATTCTCCCATACACATTTCCTAGATAACCTAGGAAGGGTTTCTGAAAATACAAAAAATATCAGAATGCCAGAATGCAGCCCTAAGGTTGAATAAAATCTGCAACTGGGCACCTGAAAGGAGGTGGATGAATCTTATGTAGATCTCAAAGTAACTCCTCCAAATGACTCTTCAAGTGTATGGATGATCCCTCCACTGAAAAGCAAACACTCCAACTGGAGCACTAAACTTACCCCTGCAACTGCTCAATCAAATAATGCAGTCATGGATTGGAACTGCATTGTAGGGTATGATGGTGACTTGGACTAATGCAAAAATATTTTATGAAGCCCTGGGACCTTCCTTACTGATATTCCAATGGATGGAAACCTTCCTCCACTAAAAAATAAGCTCAGAAATGGCCCAATGAAATCCTCCATTGTTGCACCCTACAACTCAGCACATATCTAAACAGAATCTGCGATGTAAAAGAAAGTTGTAGCTTGGAAAAATGCCAGAATATGGAAATAATGCCCAATGTACTTATCTTTAGTAGGTACTCAAATTCCCTCGAGTATGAAGGTGGGATTCTCGCTTGGGAACACCCTCGTTCTAAATAGCACTGCAATCTTAGCTAAACAACTTAAGAGAGCCAAAATCCTTAACGGAACACAATCCAATAATAATCTAAAAAATCCCCTTCCTTATATTCTTGGTGAGCTTCCTCACCTTGGGCCCCACTCATTAAAGCCACTACTTCCATGCATGGAGTCTCCTTCCAAAACTGCGTTGTCCCTCAATGAATTCCACTACTTCCATACCAGCGCTATTTGATTTGGTCAGAGTTGACCTAGTCTTCATGCTCCAACCCCTTTTCACACATAACAGTCTTCAATCTAGCTTTTAAATGTCTTCCTTTCACATTAGGAGTGTTTTTATTCCAACTATGGAGATTTATGTGTCTCCATACCCTCTTATTCTTCTAACTAAGAAGCAAAATAAAACATTAATATTCCAATTAGCTATATGCTAATTTAGGATTATTACAGTCCTCCCCTCCCAAATGTTGCTTGTCCTCAAGAAACTGCAAGAATAGATCTGAAGAGCCTCCTCTCCTCCTCTTGTAGCATCCTCATGAGAAATTCCATCTAATGAACAAGATTCTCTCTCATCAATACGTCCCCAAGTTGCTCCTCCCAAATGTATAAGCTAGCCTTTGGTGACAAATCCAAATGGATCTCATCATGAAGAAGTGGGATATCCATGGAGGAAACTATATGTGGTTTAGAGGCCTTCTTGAGGCATGGAATCATAAGATAATTGGGAACCTTCATTCCCATGTGAAGCTCCAAACCCCAAGCTATCATCCACACAAAGTGAGTAACCCTCCAAAATGGCAACTCATGAAAAAACTCCTCCACCTTTGGCTCCTACAATGTAGGTGGGCTTCACATCTGAACATGATAGACCAAATGGCCTACCCCCTTGCTATCTCTCTCTCTCTCCACTTATGGAAAGTGTAGAGATGTTGTTGAATTTGGGCTGCAATAATGTTTCCCTTAAGAGACAAAAGGACATATAGATCGTCAAAGACCCTTCCTCTAGTATCATGAACCTTGTTATCCCAAGCCATCCCATACAAAGTGAATAGCACATAATCACCATATGGAATACAAATAAGAAATATAATGAGTGTTATGTGTAATCTAGATGGCACCAATGGTTTCTCCAGTGGATACAAGGCATTTTTTCTAACTGTTGTCTCAGAACATCATGTGGCAAGTTGTCTCCCAACAAATTGCTAGTTGTGCATGTTTTCTCATCTACTAGGAAGTAGTAAATGGCATTATATATTATTTTATCATGACAAGAATAACACAATACTTGCCCAATACCATCCAAGAAATGGATTCCTCCATCATTGATATTGGTCTTAGAAAGACCATGAAGCCAAAATGGAAATTTTCCCTCTTGTGGAGTAATGCACTGGACATATATGGCAGGAGAATGAAAATATTTTGTTAAGTGAACAATAAACACAAAAATTCCATTCTTACCATGCCTTGTGAGTAGGCTGAAATTGAGGTCCATGGATGAGTCCTCCAATGGAATCTCCTCATAGTGGTCTAAAATGTGAAGTGATACATACTCCCACTGGAACACTCCATCAATAGATACATACTCCCAAGTGATAATGTTGTTGGCCGTGGTGATAAGGCTCCTGCCATCTCATAATTTCCCTCTTTGACATCCCCAATGCCAAAGTCACATACCATGATGCTGCTACATATGGGAGATTCCTTCCTATGTGAAAGTACCTCCCAATCCTCCAATGTTAAAGGGTAGCACCTCTGCACCCTGATTGTGCCATCCTATTCTTCTAACATATCATGCAAAGTATGGGAGAAAATCATCGCATACTCTCCCAAGAGTAACCAAAGCAACGATAGATCTTGTTTCCTCCTTACACCTCCATCATAAAAACCATGGAGTGAAAACATGATGATTGACATGAGAAATTCCACATCAACACAATGCACCCAAACTTCTTGTTGTTGTATGATGAAAGTGTCATGTCATGTACCAACTGTTGACACACCCGTTAAGATAGGATATGTTAAATGATGGCCAAGCTCTTTCAAGAGTAGCCAACCTTGCCTTGCCTCCTACCGCCCAGTGTCATAGATTTGCAAGTGGGTAACTGGCCTCTTGCTCATCAACATCACCCATCCAACCAATGGTGAGTGTTTACTATCATGCTTTACATGCGTATTCCTCCAATGGAGAATACCATCCTCCCAAATCATATCAATATCTCTACACTTCATGGGATGTTGAAGTGCAACCTCTTGGAGATCTCCATATGAAGACCACTCATCAATGACCACGTTGAATCCATAAGGATCCAAGTATGATGAAGGCAAAGTCTTATCATTGAGCTGTGAGGTGTTCATCAAGAAGGATCCATCATAGTAATGGAAGATAAGATGTATCTCATCAATCATATTCCTATCCCGTACTACACATGTAGAATGATCATTGGAATGCTCCAATAATGGTTGGGCCACCAACTCATCACTGCTGCTCAATGATGGCACTAATGATATCCATGATGGTGAATTTTCTGCCTCATGATCATGTTCAATGTTGAACATATATTTTTGCATTGGATTTTTTAGGACAATACTCATCCTATCCTCCAAAAATATACACTTCAACCCCAAGAGTTGTGTGCAGCTCAATAATGACATACTAGGATGGATGTATATCTCCTCCTTGAACATGTCAAGGGTCCTCTGCGAAGTGATAGTCTGTTGCTCCAAATCAGCAGTGTATCTTGACCCTAGGTCATGCAATGGCATATCCCCACAACCTTCCATAAGATGTGTTGAAATAATAGAAAGTGGAAACATTTCCATACCTTATTTTTGCTTGGGAACATCTTGTTCTGCTACAAGGGTTCCTCCCACCAATGTGATGACCTCCCCAACTACTCGTCATGATGGCTGCTCTTCTATGGCTGCACCAACGCTGGTATAAGTATCCTCCTCCTCATGCATCTCTTGAATAAAGCATGGGACTCTAAATTTCAAGAGATCAAGACCACTTTGAAAAGGTGCAATTGTTCCTTATATTGATGCAAGTGCTCCTGCAGAAAGTGGTGGTGGGAGTTTCTTCTCCTCTGATTTCTTCTTGTCAACCTTCTTGATCAACCTTTGAGTAAAATATGCATATGCAGTCACCCTTGCATGACTCAAATGGTTGAACCACCAAATGTTTGCTTCACCCTCAAGGTGTTGCGCTGCAATTTCAACAACTTCTCTTTCTACTACTAGATGTAGCAGGAAGACTGCATCCAAATCCATTCCCCAAGCCCTTGTTGTGCAAGTGGATTACCCATCAAAGGTAGAAAAAAGAAATCTATTGTGCTTTCTCCTTCTATGGCTTCAAGGTCTCATTTCTTCCTTGATCTGAATAAACGGTAGGAGAGTCAGATTCTCCTTGAAAGCTCTTAATTGAGATTTTTATTCTGCAAGATACTCACTTAGAATATCATGATCTAAGTTTCCTCTTTAGATGATTCTAATTGTTACCCCTCAAAATTTGCACCAAATTCCTATTGACTATGCCAATATCCCCATCTGTCTATGGATGGAGTTTTATATAATTCTTCAATTTGGTGTCCATATTCTCTGATAATGTAGTCCAAAATGCATTGAGAAACATCATTTTCTTTTATAAAATGATTCTTCTTGGTTTGCTACTATGAGATGCTACTATTGTAGTAATTTAACATCACCGTGTTAGACAAGCCAAGGAGAGAAAATTAGGGAGCATTTTTTATTTCTCATATCAACAATCCAGGTGAGACCATTCTTGAAACATATAGTTTTCCAGATGAAATATTATTTGAAATTTCTATTACAACACCTCAGTTTCCTGATATTTCTAATTACTTGTATATAAGAAATTTTCCACCACATTTCTCATCAAAATAAAAACATAAAGTGATCAGACAAAGTGTAATATTCCCAAATGGGGAAAGCAGCAATATAGCTCACAATAATGGGAAATAGAAGTACATAAAAATACATCAATCATGAGCCAAAGATAGATCCATGGTACTATGTATAACAACAAGAAAATAAGTACAATATCTTGGGGATCAAGTCGCTCAAGCTAGGCAAGAGAAGCCTCCAATGCCTAAAAGAACCAATACATGTAATACCACTGCTACACAATACAATAAAGCCAAGAAAACACAGTTTTAGTGGCTAATACTGCATCTTAACATTATAAATAAATGGATCTGAAAATATCATGCTCATACAAGGGAAAAAATGGAGATCTATGCTCCCATACACATTTCCTAGATAACCCAGGAAGGGTTTCCATAAATACACAAAATATCAAAATGTCAGAATGCAACCCTAAGACTGAATAAAATCTGCAACTGAGCACCTGAAAGCAGGTGGATGAATTTTATGTAGGTCTGAAAGGAACTCCTCAAAATGACTCTTCAAGTGTAGGGTTGATCCCTCCACTGGAAAGCAAACATTCCAACGGGAGCACTAAACTTACCCTGCAACTGCTTAATAAAATAACGCAGTCATGGACTGGAACTGCATTGTAGGGGATGATGGTTACTTGGCCTAATGCCAAAATATGTTATGAAGCCCTAGGACCTTCCTTATTGATATTCCAATGGATGGAAACCTTACTCCACTGAAACACAAGCTCTGAAATGGCCCAATGAAATCCTCCACTGCTGCACCCTACAACTCAGCACATATCTAAACATAATCTGCGTTGTAGAAGAATTTTGTAGCTTGGCCAAACGCTAGAATGTGGAAATAATGCTCAATGTAATTATCCTGAGTAGGTACTTGAAGTCCCCCGAGGATGAAGGTGGGATTCCCGCTTGGGAACACCCTTGTGCTAAACAGTACTGCAATCTTAGCTAAACAGCTGAAGAGAGCCAAAAGTCTTAACAAACAACAATCCAATAATAATATAAAACATTCCCTTCCTTATATTCTTGGTGAGATTCCTCACCTTGGGCCCCACTCATTAAAGCTACTATTTCCATCCATGGATTCTCCCTCCAAAACTACGTTTTCCCTCAATGAATGGCAGTCCTTCCATACCAACGTTGTTCGATTTGGTCAAAGTTGACCCAGTCTTCATGCTCCAACCACTTTTCACACATAAGGGTCTTCAATCCAACTTTTAAATGACCTCCTTTCACATTATGAGTGTTTTTTTTCCTACTAAGGAGATTTATGGGTCTCCATACCTCTTATTATTCTAAATTCGAAGAAAAATAAAAAAATTAATATTCCAATTATCTATATGCTAATTTAGGAATATTAAACAAAGTGTTAAATACTCCTGGATTCAAGGATATATTTTCTATACTAGAGTAGTTGTGGTTATCCACCAATGTATTAGAGGGGATGAAATGTTAGATATCCTAAAATCATGTCATGATGAGACATGTAGTGGACAATTTTTAGATACGAGGACAACCTATGAAGTATGTTAGATCAGTTATGGATACTTTCAGTGGCTTAATAGAAGTCACTATTTCAATATATATATATCAATTATAGAGATATTTTCTTCAACTTTCAATGGAATTGAAACTATGAACAGGAGTTATTTGGGTGGAGAAAATTTCACAAGGAGAATGCACATATTTATTCCTTCCCGTCACATATTAGAGTGAAAATAAAAATCAACTCCTAGGTAATGTTGAAAGCAAGCGATGGAAAGAAAAAAATGCAGCATAGATATGTGTTAGGAAGATATTTTTAAATAAAACTTCCCAAATGAGAAAAAAATTTGTGACATATATATGTGTCACAAAGATATTTTAAGCTAAACTATCCCAAATGAGTAGTGTGTTCCCAACAAATATTATGAAATACAATATCTATTACATATTTAATAACTATAGAAACTAGTTTATATTTCAACAACGCAATTGCAATTTCAATGTGTTTCTTCCTATTACCAAGGGAGATGATTTGTATGACATTGATTAGAAGAGATTAGGAATTTTAACCTATGATCCATAATTGAACAGTATAAAATGTATGGACGAGCATGGGAGTTGTTTTTCAAATATTGGGTTAACTAAATGGGGACAAACCATCATATTAGACAAAAACTCAAAAACTACAACACTATAAAAAGAGGTTAAGAATTTTAAGGTTGAAGCAAATGAACCTATCAAGATCCTAAGTATCTGAAATGTTATTATTTACAGTCAATGTGGTAGAACTATTATGAATGTTGAAAAAATGAGTAAGCTGAGTCACTGCAGAATTGGTACTAGAGAGAAACATGCCTTGTAACACTACTAAAATTTTCAAGTTAATATTTCATTCAAGACGTGTGAGGAGGCTAGACCAGAGGGTAAAAAGGGCACTCATGGTGGCATCAAATAAACAATACTGCCTTTAAGGTTTTTTTTTCCTTTTTTGTTGTAATGTATTTTTTTTCTATTTTTTGTTAAGGGAAGGGTAGGTGTATTTATGAAATCACCCTTTAATAAGCTTCCTCAAATTATTTATTATTTTCCCACATTTTCAAGGCTTGATACATCATATGAGGCACCCCATCCTATTGGAATGAGATTGATAAAGGCATGATAAATGAAGAAACTAATTAAATATTAAATTAAATATTTGTTATATCATGGTAACATTTATAACTACAAGTTCAAAACTCTTTTATATTCCTTCTAGGAAAGGGAAATACCCCAAGCGAACACATCACAACATGGGCCCAACAAGCAATACCAAGCTATACCTTATAAATCCCTTCAATGAGTGGATTTTTTTCTAATGCTTTTCTACCGTCATTTGCTAACCTGTCCTTGATTTGATAAATTTTCGTGAATGCTTTCAAATAAAAATACCCATTATACAAGACCTTTTATTGACGCATATTTTCATGTGAAATCATGAGCAACATGAATGCTTAAAAAACACTCCAGCAAACCATCAACATGAAACAAGGAACAAATAAGAAGAAATAAACACATGATATGATAATGAAGTTCTTCCAATGTGGAATACGTCTTTGGGCCTGACGTCAAGAGTGGGGAGACTGTTTCATTAGTCGATGCAAGAAGATGATGAGTACATGATGCAATCTCTATCAATACAAGGATGAACCCACTTATCTAGAGTCGCATGTCTCTCCACGAGATGTTCTCCTTACAAGAACTCACACTCACAAGATGTTCTCCTTCATTATGACAAGGAACAATTTCTCACATAAAGTGACATACAATGATCCTCTCACAAAGTAGCATACATGGAACTTTAATTCAAATCATCATCTCAAAAAAATCAAATGAACACATGGATAAAATTCACCTTATACCTACAAGTCTGTGGATGACTTGAAAATAAGCTACTCGGATGAGGAAACAACATGCACCATCACATTCATTATAAAAAACCATGAAATTTTAGTATAAACACAACCCTTTTTTGTCACTGTCAAATCTGGGCTTCTTGGAAATATTTTAGAATCCCCATAAGATTCTCTTCTAGACATGGGTGAACATCCGCTACTTAAATGGAGAAATGGATTTCACCATTAGCTTCTTGGAGAAAAACTGATTGAGATGAGTATAAACTAAACATATATCTGACACTGTCAAGATTCAATCTCCAAGGGAATCTTCAATATGCCTCATAAGATTTTGCATGGGAATATACAATGGAAAATTCCCCTGGAATATTCTTGTCATAAAAAAGTGTTCCGTCTGGGTTGGGTTATGCACGGTCCTCATTCTCCAACTCCTCCTTGGCCTCTGTTTTCACTCGTGGTTCCTCTGTCAGTGGTCGGATGAATGAAATATGTGTATATAAAATTTGGAGGACATGATTACAAAGGAAATCCCGTTGGGTTGTTGGAAAAGAAACTAATTTTGGAGGGTGGAGACCATGGGTCAAACCCCACCTATGGACACATTACACAAAAAAATTTGTTTTAAAATCGCGTGTTTTTTTGTTTTATGGTGGCATATGGTATAAGTGGGGGTCACCCACTAGGGGTGATGACGTATGTGATTGCGTGGGTTCAATCCCCACCAACCCTAATTTTAAATGGGCTGACGTTGCTGTGTGGAGACACTCGTGGGGCGGGCCAACCAATGGAAAAGAGGGTTCGATCCTCGCTAACCTCAGTTCAAATGATGATTGGATGTCATAACGACCATGGGACGTGGGAATATATATATATATATATATATATATATATATATATATATATCTGTGTGTGTGTGTGTGTGGGGGGGGGGGGGGTCACCTGCTAGATTTTTAGGGATCATTGGGAAAATTAAAGAGGCAAAAATTTGGTCGATTTTTTCCACCATGTAGTGTTAAATTGTCTCTTCGTTAATGGCTGCCATATTTGGTGGTCCTGCCATATTTAATAGGTCCACCAGTTTTAGCTAGGCTCCAAATTTAGTTGGTGCTATGCTAAATTTAGCTAGTGGGGCCAGATTGACCAAACCTTTCACTGCGAATATCTTGAGCATATGAAATTGGATTTGAGTTATTTCCACACCATTGGAATCAGGATGAAAAGCATTTTTATTTGATCCTACTTTTGACTAAATTCAAAGATTTTGATTTTTGAGCCTTTCCATAGCCACTTGGATTATTCCTCCCCATTGAGGAACTTTTGGTTCTCGAAAAGCATGAAAACGATATGAAATATGTTTTACTCCCTCATATGCACAACAAGTGCCATAACATGCCACACTTCCTTCTCCTTCACCCTTTTACTTCAAATCCATAAGTGATGAACCAATATCTATATTTAATGCAAACTTGTAGTAGAATATTGGAAAATAAAATGATTTTTTTACAACACCAAACATGACCCAAGAAAACCCCATACTTGCAAATATTTTATAACACACTCATTGATCAATTTTACATCAAAATAATAACAAAACCATATCCAAACTATCAACTTAAAAGGCCAAAAACATCATGTTGCATTCATAAGTGATGGAAAACACTTCATTACTTTTACAAACATTTCACAACATGTGATTTACAAAATATGGCTACAGTCAACTACTTATAAATCCCCATTTCTTACTGGCCAACTAGGTTAATAGGTCTTATTCCCGTAGCTTCTTATCTTGTTTATCAACTTCATTGATTGTTTCCTTCAAAGGTTCTTTCTGGTCCTCCTTCGGTCGCTACTCTCGATGGAGCTCCCAACATGTGGCTCTTTGATGTGCACTCTGGTTGCAATGGATACAAAAATTCTTCTTCCTATAAAATTTCCTAATATTCTTCCTTCCTTGAGGTTGAGAAGAGTCTACATGTCTTGTCATTTTTCTTGCTTCCATTCTCTTCCAACACTTGGCAACAACATGGTTATACAAGACGTAAAAAGTACATGGTTTTCTAAGCCACAATTTTTGCTCATCATTATCAATATTCTTGTAATCAAAATGAACATTAGAATACTGATACTTTTTATACCTTTCCTAGTTGTATTTAGTTAAAGCATGGTGATCAGAGTTTTCCTTAACTCTTCCTTTGCAATTCTCACTATCAAGGGAAGGATGCGACAGGCTCTCAACATCCTCTTTCTTCGATGGTTTAGCAATGGCTTGGAAGCTTCTACTACCTTTGAACAATATCCTTCAGTGTACCCCATCTTGGTGAGGAGTTTCATGCTAGTTCTCGAAAGAGGTATCTCCATTCTCCCAATGAAAATAGTATCATGTGAAAATTAAATTGAAGAATTAACAACACTATTTACCTCAATTATTGATTCTGAAGCAGGTGATGATGGCTTCGTTAAGCCTTCATTGGACTTCAACTTTTCCAAGGCCTCTTTCGTGGCTCGTAATTGAATCTACAATCTTTGCTTCTCTTATGAATCTAATTCTTGTATAAGTCTCCTCAATTCAACATTCTCTTCTTGAAGGCTCTGGTTTATCTCTTCATTTAGATTATGAGAATAAGATGGAGAAGAAGAATATTCACCTGAAGATGGAGCATCATCCTCTTCTCTCTCTTTCTCCTGTTCCTCTTTTGCCATTTTCTCCTCATAATATGAAAACAATATATCTACCATGTTTCCCATTCTTTATAATTCCTCATGAAGATCTTGGTTCTTCCCAATTTTCCTTCTTGTTGCACGACTAATTTAAAATCCTTGGAAAAAAGGCCAAACCGCTCTGATACCACTTGATCCGGGGAATTTTTGTGAATTATTTAAAATAAAAATCTCCATTATACATGTCATTTTACTGACACATATTTTCATGTGAAATGGTGATCAATGTGAATACTTAAACAAAACTTCACCAATCCATCAACATTAAACAAGGAACAAATAAGAAGCAATAAAATAATGATATGATAAAAAATTTAGTCCAGTGTGGACTACATCTCTGGACCCAGTGTCAAGAGTGGGGAAGCCGCCTGATTAGTCGTTGTAAGAATATGATGAGTACATGATGTAATCTCTGTCAACACAAGGATGAACCCCCTTATCTAGAGTGGCATGTCTCTCCACGAGATGGATGTTTGCCTTACAAGAACTCTTACTCAAAATCTGTTCTCCTCCATCATGACAAGGAAAAATCTCTCACATAAAGTGGCATATAATACTCTCACAAAGTGGCATACATGGATCTCAAATTCAAATCATCATCTGAACAAAATCAAATGAACACATGGAACAAATGCACCTCACCATCACATTCCTAGTGAAAAATCGTGAAATTCGAGTATAAACACAATCCCTTTATGCCATGGTCAAATTTTGGCTCCCCTGAAACATTTTAGATTCCTCACAAGATTCTCTTCTAGACACGGATGAAAAATACATTGGTGAGATGAAGAAATGGAATGTACCATTAAACTCCTAGAAAAAAACTAGTTCAGATGAGTATAAACTTGGCATATTTATGACACCGTCAAGATTCAACCTCCAAGGGAATCTCCAAGATTCCTCACAATATTCTACATTGGAATATGCTATGGAATATTCTAGGGAATATTATTGCCTTGAAAAACCCACCCCACCTTAGCCTCCTCAGCCTCTGTTCACACTTGTGGTTCCTTCATCAGTGGTTGGATGAATGAAGTCAGTTTACATAAAATTCGAAGGCGATGATTCCAAAGAAAAGTTCGTTCTGATGTTGGAAAAGTGGCTAATTTTGGAGGAAGAAGAGTCGTGGTCAAACCTCGCTTGTGACCACATTACATAAAAAAATTATTTAAAAATCGTGTGCCATTTTGTTTTATGGTGACATATGGTAAATGTGGGGGCCACCCATTAGGAAAGCTAGCCTATGCAGCCGGGTGGGTTCGATCACTGCCAACCTCGAATTTAAATGCCCTGTCTTTTTTGTATGGGGCCGCACATAGGGCGGGCCAACCAATTTCTGCGCGGGTTCGATCCTTGTCAGCCCCAGTTTAAACGATGGTTTGTCGTTGTAAGTACCATGGGCCATGCGCCCTATATATATTTTTTATTTTTTAAATAAACCAATTTGTACAATCACCTCTCAGATTTTTAAGGGTCAAAAGGAAAATTGAAGAGGTGAAAATTTTATCGGTTCCGAGCACTATGTAGTGTCAAATTTTTGCTATGTTAGTGGCCTCCAAATTTAGTGGTTCCACCAAATTTATCAAGTCTACCAGTTGTAGCTGGGCTCTAAATTTATTTGTTGCTATGTTAAATTTGGCTAATGGAGCTAACTTAACCAAAAATTTGACTACGAATATCTTAGCATATGAAGTCATATTTGAGTGCCATATGCACCATTGGATTTAGGACAAAGATCTCTTCAATATGTTCCTAGTTTCGACAAAATCTGAAGACTTTAAGTTTTGAGCCTTTTTGGAGCCACCTCAATCAATCTTGCTCACTTTAATACCAAGAATAAAATCTATACCAACAATGGGTTGAGATCTCCCTTGAAGATTATATAGACATGTCTAATATTAAGATATATCAATTTCTATAAATACATGCCTAACATTCAACTATAGGTGTTGTAAGGAGTTTACAAGCAACAAAGAATATTTCCATGCCCATGTTTTTTATACATTTAGAAAGAAAATCCAAGGGATTAAATGTAACTCCATGTTTCTTAGCTACGCATGTTCTCACTATGGCATAGGTGGTCCAACCAATTTCACTATGATTCAGAATTCTTGGTGGAAATGTTGAATACAGAAACCGTACAACCTTAACAACAATTAAAGAAAAATCCTTCAGAGCACTAGAATAGCCAAAAAAAAAATCACACTCAGTTCAATGTGCTTACTTTTCAAATTTGGTTGATGCTCGGTTCATTTTTTCATTAGCTTGTCTTTTGTGTAGGGTTTGGATCCAAGATCAACTAAATCAATGTTTTCTAATGAAAAATTAATTGGTGAGAAGAAAATCAATGGAGAAGACTGCTTCATTATCAAGGTTTCAACAGATCCATGAATGTTGGCATCTAGGATCTATGGTCCTATACACATTATTAGGCATGTTATTTTTGGCTACTTCAGCTAGAGAAGTGGGATTTTGATTTACATGGAGGATTATCATCTTACTAACATTCAATCCGCTAGAGGTGATGCAATTTTCTGGGAAACAAAAATAAATTCATTCCTGGAGGACTATAGAGATATAGATGGCATCATCATTTCTCATTCTGGTTAAAACCTTGTTTCCTTATTTAGATTATAAGAGGTTTCAATACGAGGTGTAAAGACTCATATGGAAGCAACCGAACTATCTTATCCCAAATAATAACAAATTATATACTAAAACATGGGTTGTAACAACAACGTGCAAAAAATCTCATCTCTATCCATGTGTTTAATTAGAATGTAAACACTAAACCAATACATATAATATAATGTATATGTAATTTGGATATCATCCATATTACATAATTGAGCTATGAATACTTTGGAAAGGCCCGCCTTACATATTTAAATTGAAGTTTGTCGTGGATTCCCTTTAGAAAATAGTTTCTAATCACAAGATTCATGTCTCTAAATTATATTCCTATTCAATTCTATTCATATGTTATTATTTGATGTTAATTATAATCCTTGCAGAGACCAATTTGGATCATGAATATTACAACCATAATTGATATGTGCAAATATTTAATCAATAAAATCAAATACAACTTAGAGTAAAAATAATTATCTTTTTGTAGGGGCTAAATGACTTAGGTGAAGGAAAAGTGATTTAACATATTCATTAATGGGAGCATAATAGTCATATATAGTATCAATAAAAGGACCAACTATTGTAATACCAAAGTGTATTCCTCCATGTTGGCTTGAGGGGTCCTAACCTAGGTTTGGAGTTTATGGATAAAACAACAAACCCTCCAACTACTGGCCCTTTTATAATGATCTTCTTGCACAAACCAAAGTCTCACCCAAAGAAGTATGGGAGGGTGAAAGAACCAATTTTTCACACCCTGGGAGAGAATTTAATGAAGTGGTCCTCGAAAAAACTCTAGGTGATATTCTACAGATGCATGGAGTTATTTTATAAAATAATTACAGAACATGTGAAATCATCAACAAAATAATGTAGAAATATTGTCTTGCTTCACGCAGATAACAAGTCAGAATCAGATCTCGATCTCAATCAATGGAACAATTAACAGATATCTAATACTCATGCATAATAAAAAAAAATAGATTTGTGCATTCATAAATAAGTAGACATATATTTTGATCTTAAAGCATAAACAGTAAACGTAAATGCATAACACAAAGAGTTCTCAAAAAATTTTCTTTCTATTAATCTTTCATATCTATCAATACATTATCTGTCCTTCTTTCAAAAAACCCTTACAATGCCTTACAAACCCTTCCACACACATAGCCAATGGAGTCTGCACACAGGCAGGACTAGGTCCCTGCACACACAACTAGCAGGAGCCTTTCACCCAACCCAAAACCCTTACAGATGCAATAAAAATATAGATATCTCATATCAGTTACTTAGAACTTAAGACTACTTAGATTAGAAAAACTCTATCTATTTATAATATGCCTAGCACATAGATAATATGGTCTCAAACTGTAACATCCCAAAAGGGAGAATGCAGTAATACAAAAACACAACAGATGAACCACATCAAAGTAAACAATTAATCTAAATACAACATCAGAAATGTATAGAATAGTTGAGTCATTTTATTAACAAGGAGGTGGATAAATAGGACAACAATGCTCAAAATATGAGACACTAAAGCCAAAGAGATGGCCTAAAATGGCCTTGAAATGATCCCACAAAAGGGACTGCGTAACTGCTGGACTGTTAGAAGGAAAAATACGTTGTCTCTACTGCAACTATTGGGACTGCAACTACCGAAAGAATATAAATGTATATCTTAGTAGTTTGGGAGCTTCGATGATGCTGAAACTTTGGATATGGGCTCTATGATGAATCCCCAAGATAACCAAGAAAGGGATTTCCATATCTAGCAATATAGGCAAATCACCCTCTTAGGGCTTGTACATATGACTGTTGGGTAAGTAGATATAAAGTATAATCTAATGAAATATGGCTGAAATATGATGTACAATCAGATCTATGAAATAAGGGTTGATCCCTTCAGTAGATCCTTGGGCTAAAAGCCTAAGATCTAGCTCCTCCAACCTTCTCCACTGAATGCAGTTGCTGTTATACAACTGCTTGACAAAATCTATGTTATCAAGGAGGGAGGCTCTCTAGCCTACTTTTAAATATGTCAAATCATCTCAAAAATGGTGGAAACAGTGAATGAAAAGTGAGGAAATGGCCCCTCATAGGATTTCCAACTAAAATACTGGAAATTTTCTTCCTCGAATAAATCTACAAGACTGAAATGTGCAATCCTTTAGTGGACTGCTGCTTCATAGAGGTAAAATAAAATGGCATGAATGTTTGATATAGATCTTCTACTCCTGGAAAGCTAAAATTGAAGAACAAGGTGAAATGATGAATCCTCCATCGGTTTCCTAGCTAAAATGCTAGAAACAACCTCCACCTCTCAAACCCTACTACAGGAATGCGTTATTCCTGTGGCTGAATGAGCATATGAAAGTGGTATGAAGATGGCACTAATTCTTGATAATGAATAGATCTCAATAGAAACATTCCCAGAGTAGGCACTCGAAGTCCCCCGTGGTTAAGGGTGGGATTTCCGCTCGGAAACACCTTGTGCTAAACAACACTACAGACATAGCTAAACATCATAAGCATGCATAAAAATGTCACATGAAAAATCTAGATCTAAACAAATCAGAAATAATAATATAGAGTCTGCCTTTTATTTTTCCTTCATATTCATTATATATATTATGAGCCTTCCATAGCCCTGACCCACCTCATAACTGCGCTGCACATGTGGCCACTAGCCTACATGAAGACTTCTTTGTCTCTCTAGGATCTCCATCATGTCTGCTTTTAATTCCCACTCTCTCCAGCATGTGTGCACTAGATGCACCACTTCCTCCAATATCCCATCATAAGTGCTTTATGATCTTACTTTGAATGAACTATGATCTTAGTTGAACTCCTCCTAGATCCTCATGATCTTACATGTAAGATCCATGATCTCCAGTCTTCCTTCATTTAAGAAGTTTCTCCACTACTCCATGATGTAGATCTATCTCTAAAATATCCACATACACAGATAAAAAGTGGATTTTATTCATCTATAGGGTTTGTGGGTCCCTCCACCCTCTTATTTACTAAATTAGTTATGAAACTTAAGAAATCTAATATTCCAATTAACTGACGGAAAATTGCGAATATTATAGTCCTCCCCGCCAAAATTTTTCTTGTCCTCAAGAAACTACAAAAGTGGATGCTGCAGCAACATCCTCCCTCCAAGTGGAATCTTCATATGGAAGGCCTCCCCATCTGTCACAATGTGTCATGCATGTCCAGCTCCAAATTTTCCTCTCTAGAATGTCTAGAATGGCCTCCAACTGGAAAGTTAGATACCCATCCTCATCAATGAATCTCCAAGTGGCAACCATATGATGACCAAAGATCTCCTCTATACATGAGATACATGCATGAAGTGGTTCCTTCCCAAAGTGGAAAGTCCCAACTCATGAACTATCTCTCCAACCCATGATACATAGAGTAGATTGCATTGGTCAATGCTCTCATCATTAGCCATGTTGGCCATGTAGGATCCAAACAAAACATCAACATAATGAAAAATAAGAAGTAGAGAAATATGGATGAACATGAAAAATTTCAACCCATGTTCTCCCAATAATAGCCACCATAGCAAAGCCTTTTGTTTCCCTGATAGATCATCATGAAACCAAGTAAGAGAGCCATACTCTCTCAATAGAAGCCACTGCAGCAATGCTTCTTGCTGCCATGCCAAATCAGCATCAATATAGATATGAGAGCCATACTCTCTCAATAGAAGCCACCGCAACAATGCCTCTTGCTGCCACATCACATCATCATTGTACCAAATGTAGTGGCCATATTCTCTCAAGATAAGCCACCATAGTAATGCATATTGTTACCCCATCACATCATCATCATACCAAGTACAATGACCAAAATCCCCCAACAGAAGCCAAGGCAGTAAGGCCTCCTATTGCCATCCTCCATCAATGTCATGCAATGTATGGGAAGAAATCAGCCCATACTCTCCCAATAGAAACCAAAGCAACAAGGATTCTTGATGCCTCCTTACATCATCATGATGAAATTCAAGGAGAAACAACATACTAATGGACATGTGGAATTTCTCATCAAAACAATACAAATAAGCTCCCTTATGCCACATCATGTGAGAGTCATGCTTTGTCCCAAACCCAAATACATACATGAACATGAGATATATCCCAAACAGAAATACATGTAAAGACATGAGACATATCGCAAGAAAAATAAAATATATGGACATAAGATACATCATGAGGTGTCCAAACTCTCTCATCAACAACTAGCGTGGTCATGCCTCCTATTGTTGCATGTCATCCACCATATACATGGCATGGATCCTAGAAATGTGAGATGTTGGGTAGTATCCATACTCACCCAAAAGAAACCAGTGCAACCATGCTTCTTGTTGCCCAGTATCATAGATCTGCAGGAAGGTAGGCAACCTCTTACTCCTCATCGGGATCCATTCATCCCAATGTGGATTATGAATCATGCCAAGCTCAATCTTGGTATCCTCCCAATGTATAATACCAACATCCTCCATCTAAATAGCTTTGTACTCCATGAAATCTTGAGGTGCACCTCCATTGAGGTCTCTCCATGAGATCCTCTCATCAATGTCCCATTGGAACCCATAAGGCTCCATACATGTTGTAGGTAGAGATCCCTCTTTGAGCTGTGAGGTGCTCATCAAGGAAACTTCATCTTGGAAATGGAAAGTGCTCTCCATCACAATATGTTCACCATCCATCATCTGTCCCTCTAGTAATTCATGAGTGAATATACCTTCATAATGCTCCAAGAATAATCGGGCCCTCTCATCTTCACTACTACTAAGTGACAGTGTTGTAGATCTGCATGGTGATACATGTGTTGTCTCATGGCCACATATAATGCTAAAATCATAGTTTGGAATTGTACTGAATAGGACTGTGCACCTACCATCTTCTGCAACTCCACACTTCAACACACAGTGTTTGTTGTAGCTTAACCATGACAAACTGGGATAGTAATACATCTTCTCCTTGATCAAATCAAGGTTCCTCTGTGTAGTGATAATTTTATGCTCCAAATCAGCCTAATCCTTGGTTATGCACTTTCCCTGATGGAATGGTATCACATATCTCAATATTACGTATTGAAATAATATGAGAAGAAATTATGTGCAAACCTTAGATATGTTGAATCTCTGGAACATCTTGCACATCTACAAGAGTTCCTCCAACTGGTGCATTGGTCTCTCTAATTGTTGGTAATGATGATGGCTTCTCTTCTAAAATTGTACCAACGCTGGTATCTGCCTCCTCCTCATTCATATCTTGAATCATGCATGGGGGTCCAAATGTCAAGAAATCAAGACCATCTTGCAAAAATGAAAGTGGTCCTCCTCTTGATGTAAGTAAATCTGCAGCTGGGGGTGGTGGCAGAGGCTCCTCCTCCTGAGTGATAATGAAGACAACTTCTTGGGTAACTTCGTGTATTATCTCCTCAATGATGGGAGATGTCACTATGTGAGATTTCTCTTATTTCTTTCTACCAAATTTATTCTTAAATCTTTTAATGAAATCTACATAAGCAGACACTATCGTGTGTGATAAGTGACTGAACCACCAATCTCTTGCTTCACCTTCTAGGTGCATCATTGCAATCTCCAAAGCCTCTCTTTCTACTATAGGATATTGTAGAAATAATGTAGCTAAATCTTCCCTCCAAGACCTCAATGTGCTTGTGGAATATCCATCAAATGTAGGCAAGAAGAATCTATGCATCTTTATTCTATTACTGCTTCAGGATCTTATTTTTTCTTTGAGTTTCAAAAACTCTTGGAGATTTTGTAATGTTCCTAATTTTTAACTCAATCTAAAGGGAATATTATAGTTGGCACATTTTTATTTTTTTTAATAAAATGGGTAAGGAGACCCCTTAACCCCTTGGTGATAGAGAAATAACTCTCCTTATGAGGAAGGAGGATAAATAAGCAGCTGAAATAAACATCTAATGGTGTGAACATGATGAGGATCAACAGTGCTGCCTTAGAGGGGTGGCTTGCCTTAGAAGACAACGCAGTTTTTGGAGGGAAAGCATTCAAAAGTAAATGGAAACCCTAATTTTGGGACCTATGGTGAGAGAGATTTCATTTGATTTATAAGAGAGAATATAACATCTCATTTGGTCATGTTTTGATTCAGAAATTTCGTGGTGAAGCCAAGGACTTTCACATCTAGGCTATTTAGCAGGATTTCAGTGCTCTTGAGCACTAGGAGTATTCCCGGTTGAGAATCCCCAACCTCTTCCTCAAGGGAGGAGAGGATTTGAGCTACATTTCCTCATTCCAAAATTTTGCCAAGCTCACTCCTTCAGTTGTAGCATTATTTTTGTGGCAGAATAGTGTTGTGTTGCAGGGGCAGTAGTAGAGGAACTCTTGGAGCCTTTCTTGTCTTGATTTTTCAGTGGAGGATGATATTTCCTTTGGAGGAGCAGCATAGAAGACTCTTGGGCTGCATTTCATATCAGTGGCATCAGGCCACACTTTCACCATATCTCACAGTGCAGTCCACGAGAGAAACTACGTTATTTCATGGGGGCAATGTTGAGGGATATTCTTGTGCTCATCGGGAGGAGTGCTTGTGAGTAAAGGGGATCAACCCCTTTTCCCTTGAGGTAATTATAAGAGGAGGGCATCATCATTTCAGATCAGCCATAGCCTCATGTTCATTCTGTTTTAGTTGCAGCGACATTTTTTTTTCACTTTGTATTTTATCCGGCATTTCTAGAAATCTCCCTCAGATTGGCTAGAAATCCCATATTCAACCCATTTTTCCAATTATGGGAATTTCATTGTATTCATCCAGCTACATTATCATTTTTTATGTATTTAGCAGCTGCATCTCTCATAGAGACTGCGCAGTCACTGCTCTCTGGCATTTTGTGCAGCAGCAACATCTCATGTATTACACTGCTTATTCATTGGAGGTTTGTTCTAAAAGCTTAAGGGCCTTGTTCCTCATGATATTTCTGTATAATATTGCTGATATGTTAATATAATTATGGTTGTAGTACTTTCCCTCTCATGATACATTCATATTTTCAGAGTTTCAGATTGATGTTTTTCATATTGTTGTAGCTCACTCATTGAGCATTGTTTTAGAGACCTAGATTGGGGAGATCTGAATAACCAATCTAGAGTTATTTCTTGGAGCTCATTTTCTGAAAGGAAGTTTTATTAGATGTGTTCTAGGGAATCCCAGTGTTGTTTTGCCTTATTTTTTTAGAGGCTTCCTTATATAGTATCCTCAAGGACTCTGTAGCAGAAATTCCCAAAGTGGAATATTGAATATCCATAGACAGAGTCTATGAAGGGCCAGCTAGCCTCAGTATCTCTCCCTTATTTGGAAGGAGACATATCCTGTAAATTCCCCAACATTAAATCTATGAAATTTACTTGTGATAGCTCACTGAAAAAGGAACTGTAATATCTTAAAGATATTCCCGATGGAGTAGCAAGTTCCAGATTTGGAACATTACAGTGGTATCAGAGCATGATCTTGGCTCAGCCTGTGCTCAAGATCTAATGCTATCAGAAAGAGGACCTTCTCTCCAAGGAGAGGAGATTTACAAAGGAGACAAGGAAAGAGGAATGATGGAAGAGGAGGTTTCCCTTCTTCTTTTCCAGACCATTGAGGACATCATTGAAAATTTTGATGAAAGGGAACAGTGGGAAGATTTTCTGAAAAGGGTTGTGGATGGAGCAAACCCTAGTTTTTTCATGATGGGAGTGAGCATTCAGCCACAAATGTAGATCCACAATGCAGTCCTTTGCCCATTTACAAGGGGAATAGACGAAGGAGATGAGGCCTTTGGAGGAGCAGTGTTGCAACTCAAAGGTATGGCTCATGTTTGTTGGTTTGAAAGTCCCATTTTACATTGCCATGCAAATGCAAAAACACATCAAAAATTCACTAAGGGTTTGATGGAAGAACTTGGTGAAACTAATTGTGACATAAACACAAACATTTCGCATGCACTGGAAGGAACCAACAGCACTGTCACACTGGGAGGAAATCCATCACCACATGGAGGTAAGAAGGGAACTATTGCTTCCACTAGAGGATCCCTTGTATCTTTGCAGGGAGTTCCAAATATTTTTACATGTGGGAACCAAGGCACAATTCCAAATCCCTATGTAGCATTTGCTAGGGATTGTGAGATAGAGGGGGAAGAGAAGGATCAGCATGGAGGGATGATGGGCATTCACCCGTATCCATTTCAGAAACTTTCTACACAAGGGAAAGAGACTGCACTACAGAGAGGAGAGAGGGACAAATCAATCCACTCATACATGCAGTCTATTTCAGAGCATGATGTCTCACTTTATGGGGGCATTCCACCTAGAAGGCCACTTGATTTAGAGTTTATGAGAGGCATCATGCCATTTGGTTCGCCACTCATGGATTTCAGAGGGGTGGAGACACTAGAAGGATCCAACACAGCGCAAAGGGTTTGGGGTAAACTCAAGGAGGAGAGATATACTCTCTCATTTTCAGTATCCCCCATCTTCATCAGTCTTACTGCGCTGATAGAGTTTGTTGCATGGTTGGAGGATAGCATCTTCATGATGGAGGATGGTTGCTCCAAGGATTTGGATGAATATAAGATTATTCCTTTGAGGAAGGACCCTTTCACGCATTGGAGTAGATGGAGGACACTCATGCTTACATTGGCCAGGATCGAGAGATTTTTTGGAAGTGATAGTTTCTCATGGGAGGCTCATTTGCAGAGGTCCTTATTTCTATTTGAGCATGAGCAGCTGCATAATGGACATGGAAGAAACATGGAGGATGAATTTGGTATGGGGGATTTCAAAGTAGTAGGTAGTAGCGTGAGGCAAGCACCATATTGCAGAGCAGCAGTGCTATCTATGAGGAGGATAGATCAAGGCTTCCTAGCTATGCACTTGGATGCATACTTTGATTGGCTAGAGGAGTTCACTTGGGAGGGAATTCATCATGGCATATATTAGCATAGGGAGAGATGCATAGTCCATTTTATTATGGTGGAGAGAACCTCACAGCCACTTCCCTACTCATTGGAGGTAGAGGGAAATTCTCAGTTGGGCCATTTCAGCTCAAGAGCCCAAGTACAAATTGGAGAAGGTATAATCTCACATTTTGTATTGTACTTTCCTTCCTTGTTTGAGCAGCATGATGAGTCAAGAATAATTGTTCCTTCTTGCATAATGTACAAGGATATATTTGTATACTTTTATAGCAGAATAATGGACCATTCTTATGGTGGTTTGTGGAGGGAGCCACATGCTCCTTGGTGTGCACCATTAGCACCAATTTATATTTTCATGTTCCTATCTTTTGAGATGTGTGTGGCAGCAAACAAGTGGTTGGGAAAGAACTTGTTATGTATATTTTTGTTTCAGGCAAGAGGCTCACTGTGTTGGTTCCATGAGAGGAGCAGTGACCCACTCTCTAGTTGTCTTGTGACAGCCTTTTTTCACATCTTCTCCTTGATCAAATCAAGGTTCCTCTGTGTAGTGATAGTTTTCTGCTCCAAATCAGCAAGGTGCTCTAATTCTTGGTTATGCACTTTCCCTAATGGAATGGTATCACATATCTCAATATTGGGTATTGAAATAATATGAGAAGAAAGTATGTGCAAACCTTAGATAATTTGAATCTCTGGAACATCTTGCACATCTACAAGAGTTCCTCCAACTGGTGCAATGGTCTCTCTAATTTTTGGTAATGATGATGGCTGCTCTTCTAAAACTGTACCAACGCTGGTATCTGCCTCCTCCTCATTCATATCTTGAATCATGCATGGGGGTATAAATGTAAAGAACTCAAGACCATCTTGCAAAAATGCAAGTGGTCCTCCTCTTGATGTAAGTAAATCTGCAGCTGGGGGTGGTGGTAGAGGCTCCTCCTCCTGAGAGATAATGAAGACATCTTCCTGGGTAACTTCATGTATTATATCCTCAATGATGGGAGATTTCACTATGTCAGATGTCTCTGATTTCTTTCTACCAAATTTATTCTTCAATATTTGAATGAAATCCGCATAAGCAGACACTATCGTGTGTGATAAGTGACTAAACCACCAATCTCTTACTTCACCTTCTAGGTGCAGCACTGCAATCTCCAAAGACTCTCTTTCTACTATAGGATATTGCAGAAAGAATGTAGCTAAATCTTCTCTCCAAGACCTCAATGTGATTGTGGAATATCCATCAAATGTAGGCAAGAAGAATCTATGCCTCTTTCTTCTATTACTGCTTCAGGATCTTCTTTTTTCTTTGAGTTTCAAAAACTCTTGGAGATTTTGTAATGTTCCTAATTTTTAACTCAATCTAAAGGGAACATTATAATTGGCACATTTTTGTTTTGTTTAATAAAATGGGTAAGGAGACCCCTTAACCCCTTGGTGATAGAGAAATAACTCTCCTTATGAGGAAGGAGGATAAATAAGCAGCTGAAATAAAAACCTAATGGTGTGAATATGATGAGGATCACCTTGAGTTGGCCATCTTTGACCAAGTCAACAGTGCTGCCTTAGAGGGGTGGTTTTCCTTAGAAGAAAACGCATTCTTTGGAGAGAAAGCATTAAAAAGTGAATGGAAACCCTAATTGTGGGAGCTATGGTGAGAGAGTGTTAATTTTATTTATAAGAGAGAATACAGAAGCTCATTTGGTCATGTTTTGATTCATAAATTTCATGGTGAAGCCAAGGACTTGCACATCTGGGCTATTTAGCAGGATTGCAGTGCTCTTGAGCACTGGGGGTGTTCCCGGTCGGGAATCCCCCACCTCTTCCTCAAGGGAGGAGAGGATTTGAGCTACATTTCCTCATTCCAAAATTTGGCCACGCTCACTCCTTCAATTGCAGCATTATTTCTGTAGCAGAATAGTGTTGTGTTGTAGGGGCAGCAGTAGAGGAACTCTTGGAGCCTTTCTTGTCTTAATTTTTCAGTGGAGGATGATATTTCCTTTGGAGGAGCAGCAGAGTAGACTCTTGGGCTGCATTTCAGATCAGTGGCATCAGGCCACACTTTCACCATATCTCACAGCGCAGTCCATGAGAGAAACTATGTTATTTCATGGGGGCAGTGTTGAGGGAGATTCTTGTGCTCATCAGGAGGAGTGCTTTTGAGTAAAGGGGATCAGCCCCTTTTCCCATGAGGGAATTATCAGAGGAGGGAATCATCATTTCAAATCAGCCATAGCCTCATGTTCATTATGTTTCAGTTGCAGTGACATTTTGTTTGTCACTTTGTATTTTATTCGGCATTTCTAGCAATCTCCCTCAGATTGGCTAGAAATCCCATATTCAGCTCATTTTTCCAATTGTGGGAATTTCTTTGTATTCCTCCAGCTACATTATCATTTTTATGTATTCAGTAGCTGCATCTCTCATAGAGACTGCACAGTCACTGCTCTTTGGCATTTTGTGCAGCAGCAACATCTCATGTATTACACTGCTTATTCATTGGAGGTTGGTTCTAAAAGCTTGAGGGCCTTGTTCCTCATGATATTTCTATATAATATTGCTGATATATTAATATAATTATGGATGTAGTATTTACCCTCTCATGATACATTCAGATTTGCAGAGTTTCAGATTGTTTTTCATATTGATGTAGCTCACTCATTGAGCATTGTTTTAGAGATCTAGATTGGGGAGATCTGAATAACCCATCTAGAGTTATTTCTTTGAGCTCACTTTCTACAAGGGAGTTGTGTTAGATGTGTTCTAGGGCATCCCAGCATTGGTTTGCCTTATTTTTGCAGAGGCTTCCTTATATAGCGTCCTCAAGTACTCTGTAGCAGAAATTCGTGAAGTGGAATATTGAATATCCATAGACAGAGTCTGTGAAGGGCCAGCTAGCCTCAGGATCTCTCCCTTCTTTGGAAGGAGACATATTCTGTAAATTCCCCAACATTCAATATCTGAAATGAACTTGTGATAGCTCACTGAAGAAGGAATTGGAATATATTAAAGATATTCCCAATGGAGCAGCAAGTTCCAGATTTGGAATATTACAGTGGTATCAGAGCATGATCTTGGCTCAACCTGTGCTCAAGATCTAATGCTACCAGAAAGAGGAGATTCTCTCCAAGGAGAGGAAATTTAAAAAGGAGACAAGGAAAGAGGAATGATGGAAGAGGAGGTTTCCCTTCTTCTTTTATAGACCATTGAGGACATCATTGAAAATCGTGATTAAAGGGAACAGTGGGAAGATTTTCTGAAAAGGGTTGTGGATGGAGAAAACCCTAGTTTTTTCATGATGGGAGCGATCATTCAGCCACACATGCAAATCCACAACATGGTCCTTTGCCCATTTTCAAGGGGAATAGAGGAAGGAGATGAGGCCTTTGGAGGAGCGGCACTACAACTCAAAGGTATGGCTCATGTTTGTTGGTTTGGAAGTCCCATTTTACATTGCCATGCAAATGCAGAAACACATGAAGCATTCACTAAGGGTTTTATGGAAGAACTTGGTGAAAATCATTGTGGCATAAACACAAGCACATTGCATGCATTGGAAGGAACCAAAAACGCTATCACACTGGTAGGACATCCATCACCACATGGAGGTAAGAAGGGAGCTATTTCTTCCACTAGAGGAGCCCTTGTATCTTTGCAAGGAGTTCCAAATATTTTCACATGTGGGAACCAAGGCACAATTCCGGAGCCCTATGTAGCATTTGTTGGGGATTGTGAGATGGAGGGGGAAGAGAAGGATCAGCATGGAGGGATGATGGGCATTCACCCATATCCATTTTAGAAAATTGATACACAAGGGAAAGAGAATGCACTACATAGAGGATAGAGGGGAAAATCATTCCACTCATACATGCAGTCTATTTCAGAGCATGACGTCTCACTTTATGGGGGAATTCCACTTAGGAGGCCACTTGATTTAGATTTGATGAGAGGCATCATGCCATTTGGTTCACCACTCATGGAATCCAGAGGGGTGGAGACACTAGAGGGATCCAACACAGTTCAGAGGGTTTGCGGTAAAATCAAGGAGGAGAGATATACTCTCTCATTTTCAGTATCCCCCATCTTCATCAATCTTACTGCACTGATAGAGTTTGTTGCATGGTTGGAGGATATCATCTTCATGATGGAGGATGGCTACTCCAAGGATTTGGATGAACAGAGGATTCTTCCTTTGAGGAAGGACCCTTTCATGCATTGGAGTAGATGGAGGCCACTCATGCTTACATTGGCCAGGATCGAGAGATTCTTTGGAAGTGATAGTCTCTTATGGGAGGCTCATTTTTAGAGGTCCTTATTTCTATTTGAGCATGAGAAGCTGCATGATGGACATGGAAGCAACTTGGACGATGAATTTGGCATGGGGGATGTCAAATTATTAGGAAGCAGAGTGAGGGGAGCACCATATTGCAGAGCAACAGTGCTGTCTATGAGGAGGATAGATTAGGGCTTCCTAGCTATGCACTTGGATGCATACTTTGATTGGCTAGAGGAGTTCACTTGGGAGGGCATTCATCATGGAATATAATAGCATAGGGAGAGATGAATATCCCACTTGATTATGGTGGAGATAACCTCACATCAACTCCCCTACTCATTGGAGGTAGAGGGAAATTCTCAGTTGGGCCATTTTAGCTCAAGAACCCAAGTATAAATTGGAGAAGGTATAATCTCACATTTTGCATTGTACTTTACTTCCTTGTTTGAGCAGCATGATGAGTCAAGAAGAGTTGTTCCTTCTTGCATAATGTACAAGGATGTATTTGTAGACTTTTGTAGCAGAAGAATTGACCATTCTTATGGTGGTTTGTGGAGGGAGCCACATGCTCCTTGGTGTGCACCATTGGCACCAATTTATATTTTCATGTTCCTATCTTTTGAGATGTGTGTGGCAGCAAACAAGTGGCTAGGAAAGCACTTTTTATGTATATTTTTGATGTAGGCAAGAGGCTCACTACGTTGGTCCCATGAGAGGAGCAGTGACCCACTCTCTAATTGTCTTGTGACAGCTTGTTTTCATTGTATTATGCCAACTTATATTGCTGATGCTTATTTATTCACAGGGAGCACTATTTGGAGAGTGACTTATATGTTGGTACAGCCCATTGGGAGCACTATTCTCCCCATTACACATGTTCTATATTGCAGGAGATACTATGGGAAAACCATGATTGCCATATTATTACTTTTCCCTTCTCGTGGGGCAAACCAGTTGGAGAATTTGAAGAGGCATTTCATGGCTGAATATTTTGATGGGGTAGCTTGGGCCACTCTTGGAGGCCATACAATTTCAGCCCAAGGAAAAATGAAACCCCATATGTACTACAGAGGGAGAGAATATCTTATTGGGATGAAGCAACAAAACTCTCCATTCAGCCCCATTACATTGCACAGAACCGGGGGCAATATTTCCATTTGGATGATAGCATGGATGAGGGGATCATCAGTAGGATTGCATTTTCCCATGCATGTCATCACTCCCACCTTGAGAAGGTCATGACATAGCAAGGATATTTCCACCTACACCTTCTATCTTTCTGTAAGGTGCACCATTTCGGTTTGCATACTTGGGAGGAGGCATTGGAGGACAGTTTTATTGCAGCATATCTTGATCAGCGGTGGAGATTTTTGATGAGGAGGCCACAAGAGAAGAAGGGGGAGAATTTTTTTTTCTCTCTATGCAGTTGCTTGAGGACAAGAAACATATGGGAGGGGAGGACTGTAATGTTCATAATTTTTAACTCAATCTAAAGGGAACATTATAGTTGGCACATTTTTATTTTTTTTAATAAAATGGGTAAGGAGACCCCTTAACCCCTTGGTGATAGAGAAATAACTCTCCTTATGAGGAAGGAGGATAAATAAGCAGCTGAAATAAAAACCTAATGGTGTGAATATGATGAGGATCACCTTGAGTTGGCCATTTTTGACCAAGTCAACAGTGCTGCCTTAGAGGGGTGGTTTGCCTTAGAAGACAACGCATTCTTTGGAGAGAAAGCATTAAAAAGTGAATGGAAACCCTAATTGTGGGAGCTATGGTGAGAGAGTGTTAATTTTCTTTATAAGAGAGAATACAGAAGCTCATTTGGTCATGTTTTGATTCATAAATTTCATGGTGAAGCCAAGGACTTGCACATCCAGGCTATTTAGCAGGATTGCAGTGCTCTTGAGCACTGGGGGTGTTCTCGGTCAAGAATCCCCCACCTCTTCCTCAAGGGAGGAGAGGATTTGAGCTGCATTTCCTCATTCCGGCATTTGGCCAAGCTCACTCCTTCAATTGCAGCATTATTTCTGTAGCAGAATAGTGTTGTGTTGCAGGGGCAGCAGTAGAGGAACTCTTGGAGCCTTTCTTGGCTTGCTTTTTCAGTGGAGGATGATATTTCCTTTGGAGGAGCAGCAGAGAAGACTCTTGGGCTGAATTTCAGATCAGTGGCATTAGGCCACACTTTCACCATATCTCATAGCGCAGTCCATGAGAGAAACTGCGTTATTTCATGGGGGCAGTGTTGAGGGAGATTCTTGTGCTCATCAGGAGGAGTGCTTTCGAGTAAATGGGATCAACCCATTTTCCCTCGATGCCATTATCAAAGGATCGAATCATCATTTCAAATCATCCATAGCCTCATTTTCATTCTATTTCAATTGCAGTGACATTTTGTTTGTCACTTTGTATTTTATCAGCATTTCTAGCAATCTCCCTCAGATTGGATAGAAATCCCATATTCAGCCCATTTTTCCAATTGTGGGAATTTCTTTGTATTCCTCCAGCTACATTATCATTTTTTATGTATTCAGCAGCTTCATCTCTCATAGATACTGCGCAGTCACTGCTCCCCGGCATTTTGTGCAGCAGCAGCATCTCATGCATTACACTGCTTATTCATTGGAGGTTGGTTCTAAAAGCTTGATGGCCTTGTTCCTCATGATATTTCTGCATAATATTGCTAATATATTAATATAATGATGGTTTTATTATTTACCCTCTCATGATACATTCATATTTTTAGAGTTTCAGATTCATGTTTTGCATATTGTTGTAGCTCACTCATTGAGCATTATTTTAGAGACCTAGATTTGGGAGATCTGAATAACCCATCTAGAGTTATTTATTTGAGCTCATTTTATGCAAGGGAGTTGTATTAGATTTTTTCTAGGGCATCCCAGCGTTGGTTTGCCTTATTTTTACATAGGCTTCCTTATACAACGTCCTCAAGGACTCTGTAGCAGAAATTCCCAAAGTGGAATATTTCATATCCATAGGCAGAGTCTATGAAGGGCCAACTATCCTCGGGATCGCTCCCTTCTTTGGAAGGAGACATATCCTATAAATTCCCCAACATTAAATCTCTAAAATGGACTTGTGATAGCTCACTGAAGAAGGAATTGGAATGTCTTAAAGATATTCCCGATGGAGCAGCAAGTTCCAGATTTGGAACATTATAGATTTAGATTCTCCTGCAAAGCTTTAGGTTGTGATTTTTACTCAGACAGATATTTACTTAAGTCTCATGCTCGAAGTATCCTTCATATTCAAACCAGTCCTCTCTCTTATCAAAGAAAGTGGATCTAGTAGAGTGATGTGAATTGCTTTTCTTCTTTGATTGCTTCTCATGCTGATAGGAAGTGTTGGGACCTTCCTCATCAAATATTCTTCTTGGATCCTTCTTTTGCCTTTATCTCTTAATTTGATTGACCTCCTTGGAGAGATCTTGCGAATATCTAAAGAGAAGAGTAGAAACAATGCAAGCCTCCTTCATGGTATATCTCTACTATCTGCTTCTACTTTTGATGCAAAAGATGAAGTGTCCACAAGCTAAGCCAAAGACCATGCTCTGATACTACTGTAATATACCAAAAAGGAGAATGCAATAATACAAAAACAAAGTATATGAACTACATCAAAGTAAACAATTAATATAAAGATAACATCAGAATGTACAGAATAGTTGAGCCATTTTATTAACAAGGAAGGGGATAAATAGTACAACAGTGCTCAAAATATGAGACACTCAAGCCAAAGAGATGGCCTATAATGACCCTCAAATGATCCCATAAGAGGGACTGCATAACTACTGGACTGATGGAAGGAAAACTACACTGTCCCTATTGCGACTGTTGGGACTACAACTGCCAAAAAAATACAAATGTAGATATAGGTAGTTTGGGATCTCCAATGGTGGTGAAACTTTGGATCCGAGCTCTATAATGAATCCCCAAGATAACCCAGAAAGGGATTTCCAGATCTAGAAATCTAGGAAAATAACCGTCTTAGGGCTTGCACATTTGACTGTTGGGTATGCATATCGGAAGCATAATTTGATGAAATATGGCTGCAATATGATGTACAATCAGATCTATCCAAGAAGGGTTGGTCCCTTCACTAGACCCTTGGGCTAAAAACTCAAGATCTAGCTCCTCCAACCTTCTCCGCTCAATGCAAATACTGCTACAAAACTACTTGAAAAAAATTGCATTTTCAAGGAGGGAGGCTCTCTAGACTACTACTAAATATGTAAAATAAGCTCAAAAATGATGGAAACAGTGAATGAAAAGTAAGGATATGGTCCCTCACAGGATTTCCAGTTGAAATACTGGAAATTTCCTTCCTCCAATAGATCTACAGGACTGAACTGCGCAATCCTTGAGGGGACTGCTATTGCATGGAGGTAAAATAAAATGGCCTGAATGATGGATATAAATATTTTGCTCCTAGAAGGCTAAACTTGAAGAACAAGGTGAAAGGATGAATCCTCCACTGATTTCCTAGTTGAAATGCTAGAAACAACCTCCACCTCTCAAACCCGGATGCAGGAATGCGTTATTCCTGTGGCTAAATGAGGAGTGGTATGAGGATGGCACCAATGCTTGATGATGAATAGAGCTTAATAGAAACCTTCCCAGAGTAGGCACTTGAATTCCGCCTTGGGTAAGGGTGGGATTTCCACTCGGAAACATCTAGTTCTAAATAGCACTACAGACTTAGCTAAACAGCATAAGCGTGCATAGAAATGTCACATGAAAAATCTTGATCTAAACATATCAGAAATAATAATATAAATCCCACCTTCTATTGTGCCTTCATCTTCGTTATATATATTATGAGCCTTCCATAGACATGGCCCACCTTGTAACTGCGTTGCACATGTGGCAACTAGCACCCATGAAGACTGTGTTTTCTCTCCATGATATCCATCATGTCTGCATTTAATTCCCACTCTCTCCATCATGTGTGAACTAGATACACCACTTCCTCCATTATCGCATCATAAGTGATTTGTGATCTTACTTTGAATGTACTATGATCTTAGTTGACCTCCTCCAAGATCCTCATGATTTTACATTTAAGATCCATGATCTCCACTCTTCCTTCATTTAAGAAGCTGCTTCACTACTCCATGATCTAGATCTATCTCTAAAATATACACATACACATATAAAAAGTGGATTTTATTCATCTATGGGGTTTGTGGGTCCCTCCACCTCCTTATTTACTTAATTAATTATGAAAATTAAGAACTCTAATATTCCAATTAACTGATGGAAAATTGGGAATATTACACAAACCATGGTTTGAGGACCACAGTTTACATTTAAGCTTAATTAACTCCAAAATTGGGGCTAAAATCCCTTTGACTTTCCTTTGGCACAACTCGCACATACAAACATACAAAAAATCTCTTTGTAACTTGTGCCTCAGGGGACCCCACTCTAATAGGCCCCCAACACAAACATGTGACTTGTCCCAAGTCACTAAAGTGTTGTCTCCTTGGTTTTATCCTTGAGCATCTTGACAGAAGTCTAGAGAGGGAGAACTAACTCAAGGCTCTATGTTTTTACACCTTGCGCTTGTTGAACCAGTTTTTCTATCATAAACCCTTCAATAACCATCTCCACATTGCGCCGAGTCTGCCGAATAATCTTCGGGGTGTTGTCCATTGTCAGAGATAGTTGTAGTGCTTCCTCTGCTCACGGTTGCATGTGTTCTTTGAGCACTTTTTCTTTGGGTGCAAGTCTGCAATTTCTTCTTGGATTCAGTGACCTTCTTGTAGACGAGCAAGTCTCTATGTGATGACCAACGTAGGTGCTACTATATATATTTCATCGAACTATTGGTCCTTTGTACTAAGTGTGTAGTGTAGTTGCTGTATGACTGGTTCATTCTGGATAGAGGCCCAAATGTCCATGGCCTCATTAAAATATGTGTCACACTGGGTGACTGCGGCATCAATGCTTTCATTTTCTTGTTTTAATTATGCTGCCCTCTTCGCACGAACCTCAAGAGGTGTCTTTGGCTTCAATCTAGTTTGGAGGTTCTTGATCTCCTTCTCGTACTCTGTCCAAATTTTCTGAACTTATGTGCACACTACTTTGACTGCAGCAACAAATCCCTCTAACTTCTCAGTAGGCACAGCTATTTCCAAGACAACTAGAATGTCTCGGTACACCTGATTAATCTTTGCCTCTAGCATAGCGCATTGGGCATATGATTCTTTGCACACTGCTTCGGCCTATTGTTGTTGCTAATGTGGTTGTGTAGACTACTATTGTGTATCTATATTCTTCATCTACGTGGTTGATTCTTGGAATTGGAGCTCATCTTAAATCACTGAATGCAGCAGATGGAGCTTACCTGCAGGCAACACTGAAAGGTTAATATGCACATCTCCAGTAGTCATAAATTTCACACATTGATTAGCATCCATCTATATTTATGGCAGGGGGATGTGAAAAAATTATGCATCCCGTGATGGTGGTAAGGCAACGTCCAAAGGTTGCACACTGATCCGACTCACCTGGATCACGCTCTCGTATATCTCGCTTGCTTGAACTTTCAATTCTTGTAACCCAACCTGTACAATCTCCAATGAATATTTATATTGGGCCTCCATGTCCATCCATTGATATTCCTACGTAGAGGTGACTGTGTTCATGATCTCATTAAGATCCTCGTCTATGAGGGTCAAGACCTCATGTCCTATTATCTTAGTGCCCTTTTATTTTTTTCGCAACCCACTCGTGGCCCAAGCACCATGCTTTGTGCCTTTTGAGGTTGCTGCTTCTCCAGTCTCCTTAGGCAAAGAGACATTTTTCTCTGGAATTGTGGTTGTATCAATGATCTCTCCTGTTGTCGTCGTGGTTGGTTCCTTCTCAGCAAGTTTCTTTGTGACTATTGCTGGCACTGTTTCTGTAGGCTTTTCAGTAGCCTTCTCCATGGATTTTCCCATTGGAGTGCATGACTGTGTTGGTGGATTCAACCAAGCGAAAGACCATTCTGTTGTGACTCTGATCAGAATCTCAGGACAAGCAAACTGAGTCACTATATTCTCAAAAATAAACTACGCAGCAGTAGAAGTAGTGCAATATTTCAACGTATTGGAATCAGCCCATCTAGTTACATAATCTGTCGCATTAATAATGTAGAATGCACCACTCTTTCTTAATGGAGGACTAATAGGTCCAAAAAAATCAATAGACCACTTCTCAAAAGCTTGCAGCGCCATCTGTGAATTCAAGGGCATCTCGTCCCGAATCCCTACAAGAAGGTTTCCCCATTCTTTGACAAACATCACATACACGACAATGTGCATAGGCATCAATGTGCAGTGTGGGCCACCACAACCCAACGCACAAGATCTTTTGTGCAATGGCCTTACCTGTGTAATGACCACCAGAAACTCCTCCATGAGCTTCATTGAGGATTTCTCACCTTTCATACTCTAAGACATACCTTCAAAGGACCTCATCCGCACCTAATTTGTAAAATTGTCCAGTAATAATGGTGAAATACGTTGCGCATGCCAATGTTTTTTCTTCTACTCCACTATATACTCCTCATGCGCGCGAATAGTAGTAAAAAACGGAAGATCTCAAGGAAATTCTCATCAACCACTTTTATCACAAAAAACTACACATCAGGCAATTCATCATCTATGTTTGCGGACTCTTCTCCTGATTCAATGCACGACAGATGGTCAGATCCAATGTTTGATCTTCTAGGTTTTACTGTAATTTCAAAATCATATTCCCAAAATAGCAACAACCACCTGCAGATATCCCCCCCCCCCCCCCAAACACATGCTTGTTGACCAGGTACTTCAAAGCAGAATGATTAGTGAACATTTTAAAGCTACCTCCCAATAGATAGTGGTAGAATTTATGCGGCGAATATACCATTGTAAGCCCTTCCCTTTCCGTGGTTGAGTAATTCTTTTTCCGCGCTTGATAGTTTTCAACAGGCATAAGAAATAGGATGATCAATTTCTCCTTCCCAAGCTATGCTAGCACAACTCCAAGTGCAATAGAGGAGACATCCACATGTACATGAATTTCCTTGGACCAATTCAGGAGACTGGGATGGGCACAATGACCATCTTTTCCTTGAGCACCTCAAAACTCTTTTGGCAGTTCGTGTCCTAGAAGAATGTTGCATCATTCTTTAACAACTTTTCCATGGGCACAATTATCAAATGCATATCCCTAAATAAAATTTCTATAGTACACAATGTGCCCCAATATTGATCTAATTAATATTCTCAGGTACTTCCAAATTGACTATGACAGCAATCTTGGCAGGATCCACCATCAATACCTGCTGGAAGACAATGTGTTCCAACAATATTCCAAAGGATACACAGAAAATACACTTCTTCAGATTTAATGAGATATGATACTTCCTACAAGTGTCCAACATTAAGCACAGATTAGATACATGCTTCTTCAACAACCCAGATACAGTCCAATCATCAAAGTATACCTCCAAAAACTTTTGTATAAGTTCATTGAAAGAAGAAACTACCACGCACAAGAAAATGGAAAGAGAGTTCTTCAATTCAAATGACATAACTGTATATTTGAAAGATCCCCATTCAGTGGAAAAGGTGGTCTTACTCCTATCTTCTGGCGCAATCCAGATCTGATGATATACCGAAAACTAATCTATAAAAGAATATGCTTCTTGACCTCCAACATTATCCAAAATTTCATCTGAGAATGGAGTTGGGAATGGGTCATGCACACAACCATCATGCGGTTTGCGTAGATAAAAAAAATTCTAATTTCTCCCTCAGTATTCTTATCTTGCACAACCATGAGACTTACCCAGTCAGATTCTTCCATGGGCTCAATGATGCCTGCTGCCACCATCTTGTCCAAATATTCTTTCACATTCTGCTTATACCCAGGGTTTAGCCTGTACGGGCGTTGTTTTGAAGGGTTTGCATCAATATTTAATGTGATTTTCATTACTCCCAGGTCCCCAATAATTCCTTTTAATTCTGAAAACTTTTTGGGGAAAAGATCCTGATATTCTGTCAACAACTCAACAACCTTGCCTATATCATCATCCTAGTAGTATCCAATACTTTCTAACTCAGGTTTTTCTTCAGTTCCAATATTCACCTATCTTAATTTCAACGGCTTTGTCACATCCGTCGAGGTGATTAAGGGCCCAACCATTGTGCGCTGGCCTTAATATTCTGTAATTCATAATGGCGTTCATTTGTGCATCCCAATCTGGTGGCGCGAACTCAATCATAGGCTTAGTGGAATCAAAGATGACTTCTTAGATATTGTGTAGAGCTTGGCCAATTTTTTCAAACCCACTCTCAAATCTAAAGGTAAGAATAAAAATATCTACCAATGTAGACCACTCACTAGTACCTCTGTGTAACTCTGTTTCCAAGTACAATTCAGTTGGTACCTTCACTGAGGTATGAATAAACATATGAACCCATTCATGCCTTGGTTCTACACCCCATACTTGATTCCACTAGGCCAAATGTCTACACAGATCTTCTTTTCCAGAGTATAAATCCTCCTCTTTAACTACTAGGCATTAAAATCGTAGTGTCATCATTTGCGCGCATTCCTTCCAATATCCCATATTCTCCTTTTTTGTTTCCCACCATATTGTTGTAGTAGAGCGCGCAAGCCAAGATCCAAAGCATGGAACCTCTGTTCCACATCCAAAGACCTTTCCACCTCTCCTAGGAACATGTTTACATCAGTTGAGCCATCATAATGTGGGAAATCACGTACCTCAGATGTTATGCAACGCAGAACACGGTGACATGATTACAACGTAGTGCAAACACCTCATGCAGTCGATTCTACCAATTCTCTAGTTCTTCATCAGAGTCTAAGAAACACGAACTATCCTTCTCCCATTTAAGATTCACATCTGTTGTCGAATTAATCTAGTCTTTTGCGCACCAAGTGAGCTTATAAATTTGATCAATCTCATCCTTAGTGCGCATTGGTTCAATATACCTTTGACCTTATGTAGGATCTAAAGGAATTATTACCCTAACTCCATTTCTCTCAAATTCCATTCTCCTTTTATTTAGATTGATAACGCCATCCTTGTCAATGGCCAAATCCAATCCTAGCAGTGCTGGATAGGGATCAGTATCATCTACAATATGTATGACTTCAAAATATGCGAACACCTTAACACCTTCTATATTAACCACAAATTTTGACAATCTCCTCAAAGGAATGATATTTTGTTGGTTAGCCATGCGCAATTGGATAGTAGACCATTCTAGCATTGGATCTCCCATGCACTGCCATGTTTGTTTAGGTAGAACATTAGCATCTAATTCCAAATCTAGAATGACTTGGTCCATCTCATAAGCACCAATCTACGCAGTCATATGCATCTCTCTACCCGTTCTTTTTGTGTTCTTATAGATTTTCTTGATTGCGCGTTGTTCTACCAGGGGTTGTTCTTTTTCTGCACAATTATCTATCAATGCCTGCAAATTTTCAACAACCATCTTGTTGCACAACAACTTTATGCATACCTGTAAAAACGACTTAATCTCTTCTTCTCCTCCTACTTCCTTAAGTGTTCTACCACTTATTGAAGTATCCCCTTCTGTAAATTCTTTCCTTGCTTCAATAAGGGTTTCTTTTTAGGTGCTTTTCAGATCCATACATCAATGGCAGGTTTCTTTCCTTTATCCTCATTGGTAGCTACACCACTCCTGGTAACTACATTCACACGAGGATCTTCTTCATGAGTTTTTGCGCAAACCATCTAAAGATTTTGCGTTTGAGTCTTCTTTACCTGAATTTTAGCAATCAAGACCGGACAATCTTCTATAACATGATCAAATTACTTATAGTACCTACAGTACTTTCGTATTGGATTCGGACAGTCGCACGCATAATTACCATCATCACCACAGTTATAAAAAATCACTTGTCCTCTTCCTCGACTAGCTGATCCACCTCCTCGGCCTCTTCCTCTGCCCTGGAATCCTCTGCGCCCATAAGGTGATGTTGGTGATGTAGGCTTAACCTTCATCCTATAGATCTCAAATTTATCCAACATCATATCATAGGTTCGTAAATGCTGCTCATCATGCCCTAGTGACGAAAAAAAATTGCAAAATAACTGCTTCAATTTAGGCTGATATGTTCCAAATTTTGGGTAGGAGTCTGTGTCATGTAGTCCGGAAATCTGACATATAGTACACCATAAAGGGTACTTCAATGGAATAGGACCCCCAACATTTAAATAGTTGTTGAAAATAGGACACTGGTATTTATGATGCCTAGAAGCTTTGCATTTGATACACCAGCAGACCTCCTTGCCTTTTTCCTTGCGCAAATTTTGAATTTCCAGGTGCATTGCTTCCAGCTGACTCTGAATCTGTTGAGTTCTCAGTGAAATAGGTGTTGGGGTAGCCTCTAGTTTCATGGCAACTTATACAACCTCAGCTTGTATAGCAATGTTTTGCTAACCCAATGGCTAGTACAGATGCACAAGGAACATAGCAATGAACCATCCTTTATGTTGAGTATAATCAATCAAAAATCCACCATATTTGATGGTGCACTTAAACCCTTCATCAGCCTCCCATATAGATTCATTAGGTTCTTGACGAATATCCTTCATTTCTATCACCTGCATGTATGACTTAGGTTTATTAAACTGCTCTTTTAGGGTTTATTTAGTATTTTCCAAGGTAGCGCTAAGGTTTTATTGTGCATACCTAATGTACCAATCTAGTGAATGATCTTGGAATGCAGTAGCAAGCTACACTTTTCTGATATCAATATTGTTTACTTGTTGAGCTTGCCATACGGCCTCAGTTACAAACCAAAAATGCTTAGTGCCTTCATTTCCAATGCCTCTGAAATTAGGTAACTTCATGGATGTAGCCATATCTGCTTCAGGAGGGGGTGGAGGTGGAGGTGGAGATGGACTGCGTGGTGGGATAGGTGATCTGTAATGTGAGTTCAGAAGTGGAGTGGATGGAGTGGGAAACAGATTCAAGGGCTTTTGAAATGACAAGCTTTCTTCTTTAGAGTCAGTTTTTGGTTTAGGTTCACTATCAGATCTCGGCTTCAGAGGGCTATGAAGGACTTTTTCAAACTCTTCTCACTAAATTATTCCACTGTGCGTAACTAAACCTCTTTGATGCATTCAATCATTATTTTTTCACAGACAACCCCGTTCACACAAAATAATTTTCAATAATAATTTCAATGAGCACAAAAAATTACCTCTAGGGCGTTTGAAAAACCTCTTTTCTACTTCAGAATATGACACAAATTGGTCAACAACAGATTCAGTCACAAATCTATCGAGAAGGCAATCGATCCAATGATCTACCACGTGAGTGATCTTATTATCAAATTTCTCTACTTGCTGGATCAATTCAGGATTCCACTCTATGACTACGTTAGCTTTTATACAGTGATGGAACTCAACCAAGCGTGACAACCACTCCTGTAGTTCGTGCGCAAAGGAAAAAAAGAAAGTTTTGTGCACTTTGTTATAAATATACTTCTATATCCACTGTTTGTGAGAAAATTTAGTGCTTCTATTCTCTTGCAGTTTGAATTCAAGGATCTTTCTATCCAACCAGTCTTGTAATTCGTTGCACGACGGATGCCACAACATCAAATCTCCCTCAAAATGATGATCCTGATCCTGGAAACAGAACCATTTGTTGTCTTAAGGGGTCCTGTCCTAGGTTCAGAGTTTATGGATAAACCAGCAAACCCTCCAACTACTGACCCTTTCGACAATGATCTACTTGCGGAGACCAAAGTCTCACCCAAAGCAATATCGAGGGGTGTTAGAACTAGGTTTCCACACCCTGAGAGATAATTTAATTAAGTGGTCCTCGGAAAAACCCTAGGTGATATTCTACAGATGTGCACAGTCATTTTATAGCAGAATTATAGAACATAAACAATCATCAATAGAATAATGTAGAAATATTGTCTTGCTTTGTGCAGATAACAAGTTAGAATAAGATCTCGATCACAATCAATGGAACACTTAAGAGATATCTAATACTCATGCATAATCACATCAAATAGCTTTGCGCATTCATCAATAAGTAGACAGATATTGCGATCTTAAAGCATAAACAGTAAACATAAATGCATAACACAAAGAGTTCGCCAAAACTGTTCTTTCTATTAGGCTTTCAAATTTTTCAATATATCAGTTGTCTTTATTTCAAAAACCCTTACAATCCCTTGCAAACCCTTTCGCGCAAATAGCGAACGGAGTCTGCACACAACCAACAGGAGCCTTTCACCCAACCCAAAACCCTTATAAACGCAATCAGAATATTATTATCTCATATCACTTAATTAGCTTAGACAAACTCTATCTATTTATAATACGCCTAGTGCACAGATACTATGGTCTCAAACCATGGTTTGAGGCCCACAGTTTGAATTTAAGCTGAATTACATCCAAAATTGGGGCTAAAATCCCTTTGAATTTCCTTTTGCACACCAGACACATAAAAACATACAAAAAAATCTCTTTGGATCTTGTGCCTCAAGGGATCTTGCTCCAACATTCCATGATACTGGAAATATCTTCACATATTATATTTTTTTTCTCCCCCATTAGCAACCAAGAAAGAAATGGGATCCACAAATGAGTTGCTTCTTATTGTGTGGTACGTTATGCTTAAATCCATAAATATATTGCCATTACTAATTATTTTCATATATATATTTCCAAAACTGTTCTCCAGGGGTGTTAGTCATCTTGGTCTAACATATAATGGGCACTTGCCCTTAACTAAATGGAAACCTCTAACAATAACCACCCAATGTCTGTAAGATAATGACTGTCATGCATCTTTTCCAATGGTGTGCTTCAAACCGCTCCATGAATGTGACCAAATATCTACATGGTATATTCCCTCAAAACCTGTAAGCATAGTTGATATCCTCCTTTCCACAAACCATTTTGTAGCTTGATGTCATTTTTCTCTTTATAAAAATATATTTAACATTAACTTTCAAGATTCCAACCACAATAAACACCAAAAAGTGTAGATGTTCCCATATCTTGCAATATGTTAAAACTCCACACAACTATTACGATTACAATAGGACTAATGATATAACCTTTCATAGAATACACCTTTGTAACAGAATTTGATTCCTGGCGTTTATCCCATAGAAGTAAAAAATCTGTGTTTAAGAATACCTCATCCAAACCAGGAAATAACAACAAAAAGCAATACAATATATAAAGAACTAAAATTACAACAATATTTCAAGTAGATCACCCAACCAATAATAAAACAATGAAAAATACCAAAATATGATCCATTGTCCATACATATTCACAAGTTCTAAATAACATATCTCAACACTATCTTCTCTGAGATTGAATAAGTAGTGTGCAACATCCATAAATCACCAATCAGGTTATCAGGTTATCAATGAAGCTATGGGAATGCATCTATATAGAAAAAAAAAAATAACTGGCATGTCCCATTTATATGTCCTCAACTTTCATATAGATTGTTTGAGTTATAGTCATCATATTTTGGATTTAAATGACATCAAAGAAATGAGAAGCTTCTTAAGGCCTTAGCACATGAGAAAAGTTGCACGTGAAGCTTTTGCAATTTCTTATGAAACTTTTCCGTCAACTTTTCAATTTATTTTACCTGGAGTAGAAATGTAACACATACAAATACGCATAAAATCACAGCATAAATGGAAAATAAACAAAGTTAAAAGTCGCCCTATAAATCAGAATGAGAGAAAAAACTAAGAGACTAGTCATATCCCGATCACATGAAAACTTCTTGTTATGATAGAATCACAAAATTTAGAAAAGAAATTTAAGGAATCCTACATGAAAAAAAAACTACCAAACATCATGCATCAGATGTATCCAGATTCCAATGCAAAAACATTTATGGAGGTCCACATCCACCCTATTCAAGATGGGTTTCAGAAGGATTCATCACACTTGTGTACGACAACCATAGATGTTAGCTTATCACATGATGCTACAAATCGAGTACCTTTATCAATAGATAATAAATCATAGCCACTTCTAAATCTTCGTATAGGTATTAAGCCATCTATTTTTAAACCGATGCCCAAGCAACTATAAATATACAGGCAAGGATCAACAAAATTCTAAATGAATGCTAACGATTGACCAGACTTGAGCGCCATCACTTTAGTATTCATTCTACATTAGGGTCAAAAGACACCAAATCAAATTCATCAGTGCAGGTTGGAGTGATCTGACACCAAATCCTCGAAATCATTTTTCCTTGGCAACAACTCAAAAATCCTCCATGCAACAATAGGATTCTCAGGTCTTTTGGTTGAAACCTTCATATTTAGCTGCTCAAACATGCAAGGGATCTGATAAACCTACAAGTAATAAAACCAAGAACTCTGGATATCACAATCCCCGATGAACCTCCATACTAGTTTCCCTGTTATGACTAGCATCTTGCATTTCATTTTTTAGAGGATTTAAGGTTTCTGTTATTTCAGACTCAAGCTAGTTTATTAAATCACTGCAAAATTATTTACTTACCATGGATTCAATATTTTGTACAAACTCTTATATGGATGTCTTATAAATATTTGAAATTACTGCTCTGAAATGTGTATTTGATATGATCTTGACCCACATTGCTTGACCACTAGGAGAACCACCTATTGACTAGAATTCTTTAAAAAGGATGCCAATCTCATCTGGCGGGTTACACTCTCCTAACAAAAACACACACAAAGAAAAAGAAACGGGTCGAAAAGAGAACAGAAGGGGCAGAGGAGAAGATTATAAATTTAGAAGGGTGAAAGGTCTAGAAGGTACCGTATACATAAATAAACGAACATCGACCACAAAGTCTTCTTTCCTTGGCATTGGCATTGAATTCCATCACCAATTATTGAAGAACCAAGAATACTTCGAAATAAATGCATTGCCTTTGTATATAAAAAACAAATCCTTCTCGAAAACCCTCCATGCATACTAAGAAAAAAAAAAATCAAGGGCTTGCGAAAGGCTGGTCACAAGTTTGAACAAATAAAAGAACTTAGGAATATCAATCCATTCACCTAAATTCCCACATTGTTTTTCTCTTATTTTTAATTAATTTTTACTATTTATTAGTAAAAACTTTCTCAATGAAAAATTTCGCATCTAAATTCACAAACCCTTATCCTTAAATCCATACACCACTTCTAAAACCCATTGATTTACAATTACTTTCCTAAAATATCAAACCCTCTTCTCAAAAAACATTTCCTCAGTGAATCTTGAACAGCGAAAACAAAAACAATGCAACTAAATAAGTAAGCTATGCAAATTAAAAGAGAAGATCAAGAAAAACACTTAAAATAATGACAGATTTTTACCTGTGATTCAATGGTGGAACCAAAAAGATACCCAAATGCTCCTTCAACGAGCATGTTTTATCTTTGAGAAACCCAAATACTCGAGTTGACAAGTTTTTATAAACTTTAAATTAAAAAAAAAAGGTATGAAATAAATTGAAAAATAAATAAAAATATACTAGAGTTGAAGTTTCTTTATTTTCCAAAACACTTGGAAGCCACGTGAACTCTAAAATACACTTAAGATGGGATTAATTCAAGTAGAGACCATCTTTTGTTATGATGACATCTCATCAATTGAATCTCCACTAAATTAAAAAAAATGATTTTAATGATTAAAAAAATGATCTTAATGATTTCAAAGGATTTTATTGTTGCAAAGAAATTTACGAAAGAACGAGGAATCCATGAATCAATGATTGCTACTTGCAACTTTTGTGTATATACGTCAATGAATGACTTGAAAAAGTGTACCATTAGCATCTTAAAGATAGGGAATCACTGTATATAATTAATTTCCATAAATCTAAGCGTGGTACATTGTTTGCCACCTTTCACTGTATATAATTAATTTCCATAATTTAAATGTTTAAATGCCATTATTATTGATGGTGGTCCAAATATTGATTTATGTTGAGCTAAATGATTAAATGTTTAAATGGCATTATTGGATGGTGGTCCAAATATTGATCTATATTGAGTTAAATGATCAAATTATTTATACATTGACTGTAAATTAATAATGTTACTTCTTCGTGTAAGGTAAGTGTACTCTCAAAAGTCGTGATGATATTGAGAATATTATATTTTGTGACGTAATTGAAAATGTGAGAAATCTTTAATGTCACTTATGCGATTATATGGCCTACAAATAAATAAGTAGAGGGATATTAATTAAAAAACAATTGCAAATTGCAAAGGAACTATCATATGAGCTAAGTTTATTCATGAATGATTTTGTGTTATTATCCAAACATGCGAAGATAATGTATAGCATTACAATTCTTGAAGAAACAATTCATTTTATATAAGTTTCAATTGAAAATTGCAAAGGAACCATCATATGAGCTAAGTTTATTCATGAATGATTTTGTGTTATTATCCAAACATGCGAAGATAATGTACAGCATTACAATTCTTAAAGAAACAATTCTGAGGATGGATATGTATAAATATTACTGTTTTTTTCTGGGATGAATTATATTAATCGCAAAAACTATAATTTATATATAGGATTAGAAATGTCAAGTTAGTTTCCTTTGTATGGGAGACTAAACATAGTAAAAAATAGACTCTCTACGGTTATGTCTCTAATTAATCATTTTGTTTAGGAAATTCTCAATTTTATAATTTTGGCGATTAATATAATATTTTATAAATAAAACTGAGGATCAAGTGGAGACTCAAATTAATTTTTTATATGAAATTAAGGTTAAACTTTCGAGAAAATGGGAAAATTAAAGTGATGATAAGTTGTGAGGTTCACTTAAGAAGGGAAATCGAACTCCCTAGGAGAAATCAAACTACACGAAAGAGGGGATTAGCAAGGGGATCAAATTGGTGGAGCCCACAAGGAAGGTTGAGTAGCAATTAGAAAAGGAATGGAAGAGCCTCATTTTTGCATCTTTTGGCATTTCATTTCAGAATTGGAGAGTTTTCTTGAGCTACTTAGCCAAGCCAACTAGTTTTTTTAGCATAAGGAATTTCCAAGCTGGATTTCCAACTTTTCTTCAGGGGACTTCGAGTGCCACTCTAGGAGAGAGATTGTTGATATATTTTGGCATTTACTAGGAGATTTTACATTGTATCTTCAACTTGTGTGAGTTATTAGAGGATGTAGTGGAGGAATTCATTGGTGCTTAAGGAGTTCGCATTTGTTGTCTCTTGTGATGGCTATTTTGAGGAAATTTTCCCTTGAGCAAGACAAGTTGTTTTTGGGAAATTTATAGGTTGAAAGTGATGGAGATTTGTGGACTGTAATTTCTCTTCTTTGGTCCTGTGTAGGGGTTTACTAGATATTCTCTACGCAGGGGTTGAGAAGTAGTTTTTTGCTAGATATTGGAGTTGATTTGGTCGGTAGTTTGAGGAAGGAAATTTGTTGGGGTTTGGAGGATTTTTCCTTTGGATAAATTGTGCATGTTTATAACATTTCGTTTCCTATAGCTCACTAGAAAAATGTGAGGGGCTAAATGCAATTTTTGGTGGGATTTTTCTAGGTTTTATTGGATTAGGGTTGAGGCCTACTCCTAATTTTTCAAAAAAATTGGAGCATTGTTGAGGGTTTATTTCAGAGTTTTCCACCGACAACAACAAAAACAATAATTTATTGGGTAGTGTGTTTGATCCATACCTTCATGGGGAAGGCCACCGATATCTTTAAAAATCGAATACGAGAAACATGAGAGAACACACCATAAACCAAAATACAAAGAAATTTTTTATTAAAACAAAAAATAACTATAAAACCTACATTGTTGTGGACAACTTGTCCTTTTACAAAATGTGACTTGTTACTTATAGTATTTTTTAGTTACAATACCATAGGTAAATTCCATGGGTGGGTAAATACCATGGGTAGATGTCACTTACAATACCATGGGTGGATAAGTACCATGGGTGATGAATACCATGGATGGATGCCACTTACAATACCATGAGTGGATTTCAGTTACAATACCATGGATAGATTCCATGGGTGGATGAATACCATGGGTGAATGAATACCATGGGTAGATGCCAATATCCATTTAGATCATTGTTTGGATAGATGGGGCCTTTTTTAGTTGGAGTTTGATTAGATATTCACCTAGGTCTTGCATGCTTGCATTAGCAAGCCCGAGTTCAATCATTCTAGTCTATTGTACTCAACTACAGAGAATTTTTTAATAAAATAGCTCGAATTTGTTGCTACTATTCTATGGTTTACTAATATATTTCTACTTGCGTAAAAACTGGGCTTAGATGGTTGTACTTTATTTTTGTAGATTAGTGAATGTTTTTGGTATTAATTGTATTTCCAAATTTGGGATATGATAGTGGTATCAGATCATGTTCTTGGCTATTTGTGGGCACAAGAGAAGTTTATATATAAACCTTTTGGTGGAATGGTCTACTATACCAAAGGTATAGGAAGGAGTAGAGGAAGAGGACACATAAGAATAGAAGAACCTGATGATTTCTCTGATACAAAGCTTGACAGTGCCATAATACACATGGAGGGCCAGGATGGAAATGATGGAAACAAACAACTTATGCAAGGTGGACTGAACCAAGTTATGAAGGATATTTGAGGGTACATCAACGAATGTTGAGGCAGGGTCAATTATTGATGGACATGATCTAGCTAGTAAATGATGGGCCTTCAAGTGAAAAACCAACCGTAGTTGAGAAAAATGGTTATGGATATTCCAAAGAAGGAGGTGGGAATCATCACATCAATGAGCGTGTATTACAATAGTCACATACTCCTACTCATGGCCAGGCTAACCGTCCCACTATGCCGCAGTTCATGGATGAGCCAGAGAGAGAAAGGGAATCATATCTTTTTGTAGATTTAGTGCACTCTGTGGAGATGAGGATGTAGAAATTATACAGAAACTCTATACCAATGGATTCAATCCAATCTTGTGATATACTAAAATAGAATATCAAATCCTTCTAAACTATTTGTGGAATATAAAACATGATCACTCAATCATGTGCAAGTAAGAGAAAGAAAATTATCAATCACACAACACAAGATTTTTTTGGGGAAAGAACCTGATCAAAACCCCTATATCATATATTATACATAGTCAAAAAATAAGTAAACAATACAATCCATTCTCACACTGAGAAAATCTTGCACTCTACCGATCGTCTCACCCTGATCTTGCTTAAAACTAACTAGCAATTCTTAGGCAGAATTGACCAACAATTAGCCGATTCTTAGCCCTTGCTTAGCCCAGCCTTTCTCACGCAATCCCTAGAAAATTAATCCACATTAAATAGGATAATCAACCTTCCTTGACTGCGAAATCCATCACGAGCCTTCCTGTGACTTTATAATTGTGCCCGAGAAATTTGCTAATAATATAAATGATAATTATCTTCCCTCTAAGCTATGTATCAACTCGGTCTTCATCAGAATTGAAATGCATTGATCCAGGCGGATATTGGTGGCAACCCACCTATTCCATTTAGACCCCCACCATCGATTCTTTTAATTTTTCAGTTTCAACATAACTTACTATTTTTAGCAGTTTTTCAAGTCCTCAACTTCCAGAACCATTTTGAGGCTCTAAACGATGTTTTTTGGGAAAACCGGGAGCAACATGGAATTTGCTTCAATGTTGCTCCATAAAAAGTTGTAGTACTCAAATAGATATTTCTAAGGAGGTATTAAGAGTGTCAAACGAAGATCATAGGCCAAAGTTACGTCCCTAGGAAGTTGATGTACCAATTTACCCAAACGAGGCCCATAGTTTTGGTGCTTCATCTCCTAGGGTTAGGTTTTTGGGTGTTTATGATTTTACATTGTTTCTCAACAATAAATGTGCCTTCAAGCCTCATTTTAACACAGTTCAGAGGCTTGTGGCTACCACATCTCTTCTTAGAGATAAGCTACCAGCGCCCTAGCTAGTTTATTTCCATTATGTTTGTAAGCATATTTTTGTTATATGATATTAATGAAATGAAGTATTATTTCAACTGCATCTCTTTGTGTATATCTATTTCTTTATTCTATTACATTACTACATAAATCTGGATAAGTTTTATCGGAGAGGTTTGGTCTTTCTCTATTTTTCTTTGCATGTCCCCAACGAGGTCAGGGTATAAGGATTTAGGGCTTGATCTGCTTGAACCCTTGCAACAACATCCTCGCAAACCCCGACAACCTCCCATGGCGGAAGAAAAGAAAGACAAGGGAGCAGGAGATCCTATCAAATTATTGCTCGAGGAGGCCCTCAAGAAACAAATGAACATGATGATGGAAAACTTTGCCCAGATCCTTCAAAGGCTTCCCACCAACGGTGCATCTACATCGAGCAGCGATGCTAGAGGTGCCACTCCTTTCAAGGTACAAGTCAATTTTTACATTCATGTATTTGAAGGCTAGATAGATGCAGATGCCGTAGATAGATGGTTGAATTTTCTGGAAGGGTATTTCTTAGTCCATTTTTTCTCCGACTAAGAAAAAATTACTTTCACACTCCTCAAAGATGCCCCCCATGTCAAAGACTGGTGGGAAACCTACTGTGAACAAAAGGACGAGAGGGATTAACCTCTTTGTTCTCGGTCGCACCCACTTGGAATTAATTCCAAGATGACATCAAGGAAAAATATTACCCCGTGGGGAGCTATGAAGACAAGTACATCCAATGGACCACGTTGCGACAACAAAGGGATCAAGATGTGCACAAACTAACGATTTTGTTCCATACCCTATGCACAAAGTTCGATATTAAGGATTCATAGAGACATTTGGTGCTCAAGTACTGCAAGTGTTTGTGCAGATACATTTAGGAGGAAATGGAGTTCCTTGACATTACTTCGCTTGGCATGGCATATCATTATGCTACCAAGATTGAGCAAAAATTTAAGTAGAAGAAGCAAGAGTTTGGATCTGCGAATCCGAAGCCACGAAAAAGCATCCCTAAACATTAGAACAAGGGGCAAAGCCAAAGTGGGGTGACTCATAACAACACAAAAAATCCAAAGAATCACACGGGGAAGTGGTGTGAATTTCATAATAGCCCCACTCATAGCACAAATGAGTGTCGGGCCAAACAGTCGTTGGTGGCTGAACTGAAGGCACCCGAATCAGATGCATGTTCTAATCTAGAGTCAAAACTACACAAGGAAGATGAAAAAGGGAAGTAGATCATTTATGTGGATCCCAGTGCCATTGTTGCCACCACCAAGTTCCAAAGGGATGATCCCGAGGATCTAGAGGAGGGCTTCTTCCATTCATAGATGTAGGTGAAGGGTTCTTCACTGCAATTCCTTGTTGATAGCGAAAGACAAAAGAACCTCATTTCAGCAGAGGTCATGAAGCAGCTTGGCCTACCAACCATAGCACACGCATAGTCGTATACCATTGTGTGCCTTCGCCAAGAAATATATCTCCACGTCTGCCAGTAGTGTCGTCTTCCGTACAACATCAAGCCATCCACCGATGAGGTACTGTGTGATGTTGCTCCTCTTGATGTGTCTGATGTATTATTGGGCCAACCATACTTGTGGAAGTGACATGTTGTGTATGAGTCTAGGCCTCATTCTATTGTTATTAATTTGGGAAATAAATTGTATAGGATATTGGAGGTCATACCACCTCTTGCCATCTCTTTGACTACTACAAAACAACGCAGTAATATTGTTTCGCAAAACAGGAAATTTATTTTCATTAAAATTCGCCCACATGGAAAGAATAATATTGTGGCCACAGCCTCGAAACAGAGCTCCCCTACATGACAACAGCAAATGGAAAATGTCATGGAGGAATATGAGGACATTTTCTCCTCACCCACAAAGGTTCCTCTACACTGTCAGGTCAAGCACTCTATTGATCTCACCCCAGGTGTGCCGCCACCTAATGTTGCCATACCTCATGCGACCACATAGAAAAAATCCACACATGTATTTTCTGAGGCTGATAAAGCATCCAAATTGATTGAATGCATCCAGCATGTCCGCCAGTAGGTCCATGACATCTTCGACAAATCCAATATCAAGTTTAGTAGAATTTGCCTCATCTCAGGGAGGAACTCAATGCAATGGGGACCATTACTTCCTAAGGGGGGAGGAATGATCCAAGTGGATATTGGTGGCCACATACCTATTCCATTTGGACCCCCACCATGGGTTCTTTCATTTTTTCATTTTCAACACAACTTACTATTTTTAGCAGTTTTTCGGGTCCTGAACTTTTGAGCTGTTTTGAGGCCCTAAACAACGTTTTTTGGGAAAATCGAAAGCAAGTTGGAAGTTCCTTTGATGTTTCTCATGTCAGTAGTTATATTCCTCGAATATATATTTCTAACGAGGTATTTCGAGCATCAAATGGAGATCATAAGATAAATTTCCATCCCCGGGAAGTTGATGTACCAATTTACCCAAACAGGCCCCATAGTTTTGGCGCTTCATCTCTTAGGGTTATTTTTTTGGATGTTTAGGGGTTTCCATTGTTTCTCAAAAATAAATAGGCCTTCGTGCCTCATTGTAACATATTTCATAGGCCTGTAGCTGCCACATCTCTTCTCAGAGATAAGCTACGAGAGCCCTAGCTAGTTTATTTCCAGTATGTCTGTAAGCATATTTATGTTATATGATATTAATGAAATGAAGTATTATTTCCACCGGATCTCCATGCTTATGTATATTTCTTTATTTTATTGTGTTATTTCATAAATATGGATCATGCATGTAGCTAATAATAGTGAATCATCAGTTATCTGATTGATCACTAGTGAATTAAATCTAATTTAATTCACTGGACCTCTCACTAATTATTCACTCAGTTAGAAATAATTAAACTGATTTTAACTCAATTAATTTGAGTTAATTGATTACACTCACACCAAACTAGTGCTACAACTGCAACTAGACCCCCAAAATATTAGAATCACTCTACATGCCTCATATTAGACCCTCAACTCGAAATTCTTGAGTTAATTCATTCTCCATGAATTAATTAACTGATAAAAGTAGTTATGATATGAAATTACAATCGATTGTCCAATTTATTTAAGGGAAAAATAAATTAGATGCCCACATTTAGCATTAATGTGTAAATAAATTCCTCACCAATGTGTGACTAGAATCCCACACTATTATGTGGTCAATTTTTGTCCTTTCTGGTTGCCAATTTCACTATTTCTGGTTACAAATTTCAACACTCCCTCTCAACAAGAAAGAAATTAATCTATCCCAATCTGGTACCTTTGAAATTTTCTGCATGCAACAATTCTCAAGTGTTGTTTTCACATGCAACTCCTGCAACTCAATAGCCTCCGAAAAACTGAATCAGTATAATGCATCTGTCATCAGAGTCTTCTGAGTGCTGCTAGATACTGCACCTGTCTACTAGACTCTCTGCGCTGCTACTGACATTTGTATCCTTGCACTCTGCATTGTTTCCAACTCTGATATGTGTTCTAGTATCCAACATCTATCACTCTATTTTTTATCTTCCTGACATATGACTGCAACAATCCAAGCGATCCTTCCTGCTACTGTTGTACTCTGGGATCCTCGTAACCAGGTTTGATCCATGAGACACACCATCTCAATGGATCTTGCCCAAATTTCTTCCCTTGGGATTATGTCTGCACATTGCCCCACCTCACACCTGGAGGTATAACTACATGTACTCCCTCTACCCATCTGGATCGAAATTTCCCTTTTTCAGAGCTCTCTGCTTGAGTGGAATCTTTCACTTGGTCTCCTCTCTGCTTCTCCAATTGTGGCTGCTCCAAAACCTTCTGAGACTACTTCTAAGGATGAATTTTGAGAGATAATGTCTCCCTCTCAACCACCAAGCCATCAACTATTGATTTTATCCTCAAAGCTTTGCATGCATCCTCAACCTCAAGAGCATACAAGTTCTTGACTCTTACACTGATATGTTTCACCTGTCCCATGGCTATGTGTTTAAGGAAAACGTTTCCTTTTATCAACATCACATCATAACCATGGTCTTCCAATACTGCTATGAAGACAAGATTCTTCCTTAGGCCTATAACATACAAAACGTTTTCTAGTTTGAGAGGGGAGCCAGACTCCCTCTGAAAGGTAACCGTGCCTATGTGGGTAACGCTATTGTTAAGCAGGTAAATCGTCTCTACAGACAGAGATGATCCCTCTAACCCTAGGGTGGGTCTAGAAACAAAGAGACATGCTAGAGTGTTGGTTCCTAATTACCGAATGAAAAGAGGACATGGTAGATAGACCTACTTAGAGTCCAATGTTGTCGTCGCAGTTGTAGTGGTGGTGGCCTCTCGCTCCTGCCTTGGCAAGTCACAATACTTCTACAGTCATGCAGATACCTGCACATAGATCAGCAAACAAGAACAACATATGACATAATAACTTCATTCATAACTATTATCCAGTCAAAGAGGGCTAATAATATTGCATTAAACAAATAACATGATGCAAAATGGGAACCAAATAATAGTCACAAATATGTATTGATAGAAGGAAGAGTTACAACCAAAGCTTTGATGTCACAGTATCCTCCAATGGGTTTCAATCGAATCACGTCTCAGATGCTCGTCAGGATATTTAGATAAGATGAGGGCATGGACCTAAGCTCTCTCAATGAAGTTCCTTCTTGTTCTATCTCTTCAACAATTCAGCTATAGTATACTCAGTTCTCCATGTTCAGCTAGCTTTTGCAAGGAGAGATAGATTATTTTTATAGAGGAAAAGGAGGAAGTTGGGATCCCTACAAAGGTGGAAGGGAGGCCTATCCTTTAGGAGGTTCCCACAAGAGGTGGAAACCATAAACTAAAGGAGGGATTCTATGGTTATTAAATATAACCACTCCCAATCACTCATCCTCGAAGTTGTTAGAGTGGAATCTCCACCTCTATTTAAAAAAAAATTCCATAAACAGCTCGGCGTGGGTGGCTAACTGGAACACAATGCCCACTGGCATGGGGTCTAGTGTTAATATTCCTCATTGGTGCGAGGGTAGAACTGGATACTCGCGCCAAGGCAAAAACAGGGGTTTCTGAAGCTCTTCTTAGGGAATTTTCAACAGAAGGAATATTGCGCTCATGTAAAGGGATGCAATGATGGTATTTGCAAGGCATGACACTTCTTATTAGTCATAGAAATGACCCTCCAATGGGCGAGATGGGGATTGCAGGTACAGTGAAAAAATTTTGTGTAACAGATGCCCCCTAAAGCATGAGGTCTGAGGGAGACGGAGGGGCGAAATGATTTACGAGAACGCGTTCGAACTAAACACCGCTCCCAGAAAACCTGCAATTACAAATACAACTGATACATCTGATACATGAACATGTAGTATGGACACAACCATCCATAATAGAGTACATAAAAACTGAGATCCAAGGTATGGACGCAACCATCTAGCAGTAAGGATCAACAAATAGACTCGGGTATGGTCGCAACCATCCAATCAAAAGAGTCATGCAATTAGTCATGATAATCCACAAGAACCTGTAGCCTGGATTCTATCAGACAAAACCCAAGGTCTTGCGCTCCATCTCATCCCGAACAAGTACAAATTCAAGCGTGCGAATATATGAGATGAAGTTGAACATGCAAGAAAATCATCTGATTACCAACTAATGATGAAAGCTATTAACAGACGTGAGAGAAACCACCAATAATGAAAATGGCCCTCAAGGTACGAGAGGTACAATCCACGGAATGTGAACAGTGATTTGACGTCAAAAACCCGCAGAATCACTCAATAAAAGGCCAATGATGTGGACCTTGCGTCGAATGTGAAGAACCTGCCATTGAGGCATGCAAGCTCCAAGGTACCAGAAGGGAGTCTCTAGATCAGATTCCTGGATAATGAGCTGAATTCGACAAGAAGTGACCTAGTCAAAGGAGGACGATAATGTTTCCCACATCATCAACACGAGACAGAGTAACATGATGATAGTGAATTAGGACCAACTGAAAATAAGAGGGAGGTGGAAAAATTTAGAGGCCAACTTCTCTTGAACATATCAACGACACGACACTATATTTGGCAGTATTTGACATCAAGCGATCTGAGGTCATGATGATGTGGCAAAGAGAAAATGAGAGGTCAAAAGATGTTACCCAAACCCATGGAGACAAAAATGATGAAATGATATGTCCCCAACCTGACACGAATGCAAACCAGTGCCATGTTCAAGAGAGACATACTGCCAATAAAAAAAACTAGTTCCATTTTCCCCCACCATTTCTGGCGAGTACCCCAATTATTTTTTAAAACAAGATTGAAGGGGATAGCATGTGCTTGTAATGTAAGTTTTTTCTTCGGTCAAATCCAACCTAGTACATTTTACAAGCCCTAGGAAGGAGGAAGTTGAGTAATGTCATGGAGACAAAGTCCGATGCCATCAGGGTTTAACGAGTCTGACAAAGGGAGAACTTGGCATCTTTTCATGATTAGAGAGTCTGAAAAGAAGGTGAAAAAGAAAACTCCAGCATGGCCCTTTTTGTAAATAGTCTCACAAGTCAGAAATTGTAGAAAATAATATATGAAATAACCTCTTAGTCGTGATAGGCTAAGGTATTCCTTTTTCGTAAATAATCCATCCCATCCCGAAAAAAGGGGTAAACATATATTGGGTAGATATCATTTTGCAGCCATTTAACGAGTTCAAAATGGCAAGAATCTCAACAATTTTTTCAATTTTAGAGAGTCAAAAAAGAGGTGAAATATGACTCCAGTAGTGACTTTTTTGTGTTTTTACTAAGCCCGAAAAAGTATAAAATTCAACTCGTTACTTAATCGCTATCCCGTGAAAACCTGTCGCTGCACAAGAGATACGTGTAAAACCCATTTCTCGAAGTAATATAATAAAATAATTGAAAAATATGTCTTAAAACCTAATTAGGGTCATGAAAAGTTATAAAATGCCAAAAATGGTAAAAATAATTACTTTTCACTTTTTACCTCTTGTGGAGCAATAGTTACCCATTTTACACTGTGATTTTGCGGTGATGATAGTGGACGATTTGACAGACCAATCTTGAATCCGTCAGTTCCAGGTAAGAGCTAACATCCTTCCCTTCAATTTAAGTCCTCTTTTATTGCTTGAAACCCTCATTTTTTATTTCTGAGGAGGAAAATGAAAATTTTATGGCATGACGGTTGGCGCAGATTTCGGGAATAGACTCACGCCAATCACTCAGTTTTCTGAACTGGGGCATGCCCATTAGCGCAACTATTTTAGAAATAGTCACGCCAACCACGCAGACCATGTTAGATTTTGAAAATGCAAGTTAAGGGCCCAATTTTTCACAAATTCAAGCTTCTAAATCAGCTAATACCATTCATATGAACATGTTTGCAAGTATAAAGCGGTAGAATGGTGATCGAATGGAAAGAACAGGAACACAACGAAGAAGATGAGCTTGCCATGGAAAATGAGAGATGCATGGAAGCTCACAGAGACTATGGACTGAAAAATTTCTTCTTGAAACCGTGTCTCTGAGCTCAACCATAGATGATAGAGTATTTGATCAGCATATTGGATGAGGATCAAGAAAAGTTCATCCTTCGAGATCAGGAACTCGAGATTGATGTTTTTGATGTCTACTTCATAACAAGACTATCGTGGAGGGGAGTAGCACCAATCCTAACCAGCACCCGGTCTTGCATGGAGAACATGTCCATGGTGATTGAAAGGGTATGTCCAGGGGCACGGAAGGGATCAGGAAGTGGGAAAGTGGATATCCAAACTATCCTAGACTTGGCACTAAAAGTAGTGCTACACACCATCACACGAGCTGCGGGATCGCAAGCACCGCACGAAGCAACAAAGAGACATCTACTTCTTGCTATAGACTGCTTGACACTTACCATCTACAACTAGGTAGAGGCTGTGAAAATCAACATAAAACACCAACTGACAAAGTTCAAGAAGATCAAATTGAAGCAATTTGGTTACGGGTCTATCTTGGTATCGTTCTTCCTAGAACGACTACCAATCTTTCAGCGTCAGGAGGTCATAGTCCCGACACCACCAGCGAGGGAACCACGGAGAGCCTGATGGCAAGCTTTGATTCCAAGGGCAGGGGGAGGTCAATAGATGTCCTGGAGACCGGATTTCTTTGATTGGCCCCACTGATAGTTGATTTTCGTGGAGGATTGGCCCTACTCTAGTACAGATTTTACTGGTGATCTGGACCTCCCACTCCCAAAGGGAGAGAATTGGGATAAATTTTTAGGTAAGAATCATTTTTAATTTTCAGGAGTGTTATGATTTTTTTTTAATTATGTATATTCTGACATTAAACCCATGCGCTTGCAAATGTGTAATATCCCAAAACTGGAATTTCCAACAAAAATAAGAATACCTTAAGGTATTCCAAATTTGGAGAACAGAAAGTAATAAAATAATGTAATTTGTTTGAACACATAGCCATCATAATAAAAATCACAACAACAAACTATGCATTTATACAATTCACCAAGTGGGGAAAAGTAGTTATTTTTGCCTCAAAAACGCTATTTTATGAATATTGAGTTAAAACAATGGAAAATAATGATTGTGTCCCTTATAATGGAAAATATAGGACATGCATGCAAAATAGTTTCAGAAATAAATTCCTTTAGCCTAGTTAAACAGGCCTCCTATGCTCAAGACAGCTAAAAATTGCCAAAACCCCAAGACTACAAAATGTCGGAGCAGCTGCACAAGTGACTGCGTAGTCTAAAGAGAGGTTAATTCAGAAAATAGAGAAATATGACTGATAATATTATTATAATACTCACTTATGTACAAAAACAGAGATCTAATCTCTTTTACACAGATCCAAGAAGGCTCGGCAAGGGTTTCTTGTTAGAAAAGATGTACAAGAGAAAGCTGCTGCAAATCTGTGGCTAAATAACGTTGTATCCTAAAAAAAAATATATGTAGAGACATGATACATATCCCAAGAAAAATCAAATAGATGGAAATAAGATACAACATGAGGTGTCCAAACTCTCTCATCAACGACTAGCATAGTCATGCCTCCTGTTGTTGCATGTCATCCGTGATATACATGGCATGGATCCTGGAAATGTGAGATGTTGGGTAGTATCCATACTCACGCAAAAGAAAATAGTGCAACCATGCTTCTTTCTTCTCGGTACCATAGATCTGGAGGAAGGTAGGCAACCTCCTACTCCTCATCCAGATCCATTCATTCCAATTTGGATGATGAATCATGCCAATCTCAATCTTGGTATCCTCTGAATGTAGAATACCAACATCCTCCATATGAATAGCTTTGAAATCCATCGCATTTTGAGGTGCACCTCCATTTAGGTCTCTCCATGAGATCCTCTCATCAAGGGCCCATTGGAACCCATAAGGCTCCATACATGTTGTAGGTAGAGATCCCTCTTTGAGCTGTGAGGTTGTAATGTTCCCATTTTAGCACATGGCTAAATGGAACATTAAAATTTTTCTTTTATCATATTGCAGCTAAATAAATGGGTAAGGAGGCCCATGCTTATGGAAAACATAAATAAAATCCTTCATAATGTAAAACGGATCATTAGAATAGCTTCATTTTGCACCCCCAAGTGTGAAAAGGGGCAAATGCATGAAGGCAAGGTCATGTTTGACCAAGTCAACAGCGCTACCATAAGAGGAGTGGCTTACTTAGGAAGCCAGCGTAATGTGAATGAGGAAGATGATATTTGGTGGAGGAAACCCTAATGGATGGGGCCCATGGAGAGGAAGCTTTCATTATATAAAAGGAGATCAAGGCAACCATTTTTATTCATGCTATGGATTATTGATTTCATTGTCTATTCAGACAATTGTGCATTATCTACTGTTTAGCAAGAATTTCCGAGAGGAATTCCTATTTAGGATTCTTCCACCTTCTTGAGAGGTCTCTAGAGGGATTGCTCAGATTTTCCTCACATCCAGGCTTGAGGCCAAGCATCCTCCATCAAGACAGCATTATTTCTCTAGCAGAGTAATGTTGTGTTGCTGGGTGTTGCAGTGAGGGTTCACTACATCACTTCCATTAGCTATTTTCAGAGGAGGAGCCTCTCTTTCCTTTGATATATTAGATTGGAGATATCCTGGAGCTTATTGCAGACTTTGGCATCAATGCCAACTGTTTCTCTTCACCAACAGTGCAGTCCCTTCTCTAGACTGCGTTATTTCGAAGTGTGTTTACAGTGGAGACTTGCTCCACATATCTGGAGGGTAAAATCTTAGGTGAGAGGATCAGCCTTTCATTCTAGAGATCCATTGGATGAGATTCAGCCACTTATTGCAGCATCATCAGCTATCTACATCCAATTCTATTTCTGATTTGTAGCTGCTACCCAGCAACTCCGGCTTTTCTGCAGATTTTCCATTTTGTATGTATTTCAGCCAATCCTTCTAAGGATTGTGTATTGTATGTTTTCAAGGGTTGAGATCTTGCTCCCCCTTATTTATTTGAGCCATTATTGTCACATCTTTGTATTATTGACATTTTGCAGCAGTTCCTCCTCAAGGATTGCGCAGTCATAGCCAGTGCCTCTTTTATATAGCAATATTTCTCCATATTTCATGTACATGTTTCATTGTCTAGCTTGAGAGACCATTTCCTCAAGTACTTGTATCCATTTATTTGCTGCTATTATCTAATGTAAGGGTTATGTGGATCTTCCGGCATTTTGGTTTTAATCTATTCACTGTTATTTTCCAGCTCATGTTCATGTATTGCTAGATCCTTGAAGGAGAAGTATTTCAAGCTCTATAGACAGAGTCTGCAAATGTCCAGGTAGCCTCTGGATCTCATCCTTTTTCAAAGGTGACATATCCAGTAAATGCCCCTGCAGTCAATATCTGGAATAGATTCTTGATATTCCTAAAAAAAGGATCATTATAGTGGTATCAGAGCATGATCTCTGGCTCAGCCTGTGAGTCTAAGCCAAAGAAGATCAATATGATGAAAAATATGAGTTTACTCTCATCTATTTTCAGATCCAGAGAGAACCTCTCCGAGGAGGTTAAGGAGAATGAAGAAGGAGAAATGGAAGGACCATGCACTTCCTATCCTCACAGAGAAAAAGGAAAAAAGCATGAACAACACTTGGAATTGGAAATTCTAAGTGAGTATCTTGCTGAGTATCGCGAAAACCCTAGAGCTCTAACTTTGACACAGTTTATTCAGCATAAAGAAGAAAGAAGACCCCTCATCTATGGGATGATGAGAGGCAATAGATTTCTATTGTCCACATTTGATGGATCACACACTTGTGCAACAGAGGTTTGGGTGAAGAAGTTAGAGGCATTCTTCCTGCTAAATCCTATAGTAGATAGAGAGGCTATAGAATTTACAGTGCTGCACCTTGAAGGTGAAGCATAGAATTGGTGGATGAGCCATCTAAGCCATACAAGGGTTTCAACTCTTGTTGAATTTTCTCAGAGATTGATCGGGAGATTTGGAAAAAAGAGGGAGAAGCCCTCACCACCAATTATTGAGGCATGTACCAGTGCTTTTGAGATCATGGAGGAGTAGCCTTCATCTTCAATATTTTGGGAGGCCAACACTTATGAGGAGGAAACTCTTGCAGCACTGCAAGGAGCTTCCCATTTTCACCAAGGTATGATTGAACATCCATCTCTTATCATTTCATCAAAAAAAATCGATGGGTATATATCATTGCATGCGGTTGACATATAGCAGCAGAATAGCACTACGCTGTACATGAGCAGTGATGCAAAGGAGATCTTCTAGAGATATTTCAATAGAGATGCACTCCCACACATCATGAAGTGCAAGACTATTCATCAGTTTGAGGAGGTACTTCCCTTCTCATAGGAACATATAGTAGATGGAGGACATCTTCAGATGGATAACATCTCTCATGATTGCATTGGACATTCCTTGAGCCATGTGCCTCATGATGGAAGGTTTTTGCGTACCACCTATTTGGATCCTCATAGGATCAAATTGATCCTCGAGAAGTTTGCATTTCAAGGTCCCATGAAATGCAGGAGTTCGATTTGGGATGATGGTAGCCCTCATGGGAGGAGTACCAAGTTGAAGGATGGAAGACGACATCCATAGTTGGTTGAGTGGATGTGGATGGTGAGCAAGAAGCTAGTAAGATACTTGTAGATCTATGATACCGGGCAGCAGGAGGCTTGGCTATGCTGGTTACTCTTAAAGGAGTTTGGCCATCACTTGGCATACTCTTTTTCCAAGGGTATGAGGATGGAGGAAATGTGGCTAGTTGTTGGCATCATGGAGTATCAAAGAGTAAGGGTGCATAGTGATGATGCAACACTCATTTCATTCACTATGTATTCATCACATATCTTGTATGATGAGAGCATGAGGAAGCAGCAAAAACATTTGTTGTTGGGATTATTCTTGGTAGAGAGAGAGCAGATTTGATCTCATTTCTTGTATGATGTTGCAGGAGCATGAGGTAGCACTATCATGGTGCAAAGGGGATGCTCCTTGGCTTTTGATGATAAGGAATTACTTCCACATTGGGAGAGATTACATATTTGCAGCAACATTTTTGGGAGGTTTCCAAGTTATGTTGAGGAGACTGAGGGCAACAACGTTGTGCCATCTGGAGATTATCTAGTGCCTCATGTAGAGGGAGGAGGAGCTCTTCCTCTAGGTAGAGGGGTGCTATAGGGTAAACTGCTTGGGTGGTTGGTTTTCGAATATCCCTCTCAGGGCTTTCCGGTGCCCGAGGCAGAAAGTAAGATTCACTATGTTGTTCACAAAGATGGCATGAGCATGTTCATATTAACTTGAAATAACTTGATATAATATGATATAGAATTACCTCTTTGACAACCTTGGAGTCCCTTAGAGAGCACTAGGCAGCGAAGCAAGAGTCCTTCTTCACCAGCTCCAAATCTTAGTCCTACAATCAGTCAAAGCACCTGTGTAACTCCTAACATAACATATATTCTATCAATCAAGCCAACATATAATGAACTTCTAAATTATACACATCTGAGCCATTCATATCATACTATGTAAATGTTCAAACAATAATTACAACATTAAGCATTGAATGGACAAAACGAACACAGTTCTATTAATTTGAAAGAAGGAGGATTACAACCGTCAGTTGTACCAAGCCCTCCTCAGTCTCCCAATCTCTCTTATCTCTCAAGTGAAGAAGTCTAAGTCAACAAGCTCTCTAGGAACCTCTTTGACTCTTGGCCTTCACACTATTCTCTATTCCACAAGTATGCAAAACCGTTAGCAATCCTTCGACCTTCAATTAAGAGCCTTCAGCTCCTTCTTATAGGAGAGGGAGAAAGCCATTGTTGCCTTTCTCTTTCCACTAGTTTAGAATGGAAAAAACTTAGATGTTTCCTTGATCTCTATGCTTTTGCCTCCTTTGGAGTTCAGTCTTCTTATGGCAATGACCAATAATGAACTGGTGTGTTACAGTTTCTTTTATGAACTGATCCTCTTGTGAGGGAAAGTCGGAGATTCAAATCATTCTCCGCGGGCTTTTCCCGATTCAAACTTAAAACACGGGTAACGCTTCCCTCCAGTGTAAATAGAGTGTTTCCTTAGCCACTAACGCGGCCCATTCACTGATTAGATGCGTTATAACGCTCTTGTGTTGTTATAGACCGGCGTTACCCTGGCAGAAATAGGTTTAATTTAGGTCTTTGTACTCCTTCCATATTTATCTTCCCCTCTGAGCTGATGAGGAGGTATTTTGACATGTAACAGATGCCCCCTAAAGTGTGAGGTCAGAGACAAAGATGATGGCCGAAATACTTTACAATTTGTGTAGAGATAGAGAGATTGAAAGACTGAGGAAAACCTGAAACAACAACATACGTCAGAAAATATAGTATTTTCCTAGAGTCGGGCATTTCTCATGCTCAGTAGCTTAAACAACATAATTTCTCTAGAATAGAGATATGAAGAATCTGTCCACCGATAAGTACAATGTGGAAGTGTCTGTCATAACAGGATCAGGCTGAAGAAGCTGTCTCCATAAACAATATCGCAACTTGGGGAAGGAAACACAACTTTAATGATGTAGCCTTTGCCCCAAGGTCTTGACCGCCGATTCACTTAAACTACATATTTCTCAACATGTGAATGAAGGAGTTGTCATCGAACATGTGAGAAATCGTCTGATTACCAGTCAATAATGAAAACTGTTAACAGACATGAAGGTGGCCACCGATAATGATGATGGTCCCTAAGATGCCCAGTACAATCTAGAGAGTGTGAATAAAAGGAGTTGAAGTTGAACACTCGTAGAATCATTCGACCAGGAGCCAATGATGAAGACCCCTGATCAAACACAAGACTACCTGCCACTGATGTCTGCAAGTATCTGGGTACTGATGGGTTTCTGGATCAACTTCCTAGATAAGATGTTGAAGTCGATAGGAAGAGATCTATTGAAGGGTAGGCACTGAGGTGTCCTACATCAGTCAACACGAAACGGAAACCAACTGATTTTGTTTATGATTGAGATAATGCAGAGTAAATGGGGATGTCGGACGACAAATAATTTCTGGCATAATGAGCGGTTTGGTTGATAACAGGAGCAGTAGATAACGAGATCTGCTTGAACAATAGAAGGCACTCTAGCAGGGTACTAGGCAGCTGAAGCTTGAATGAACACCAAAGAGTGTGTTAGGATTTTACCAGTGTAGGGACACTGGGAAATGAAGGCTAATACTCATAGATGGTAGGGTTCAGCTAACTGCGAAAGAGTTTTCTGGGAAGTGCCATGTTCAAGAATTTTGCTGCCAAACTGACCTTTTTTGAAAATATGATAGAGGTAGTATCCATTTTGTCCAAATTTTTCCCCGTCTGATTAAGTTTAATGAGTCCATACGAGTAAACTCGGTGAATTTTTCATGTTTATAGAGTCTGAAAAATTTCAGGAAAGACAACTCTGCACCCCATCTGATTAGGTTTAACGAGTCCAGATGAGCAAAATCGGTGAATTTTTCATGTTTAGAGAGTCTGAAAAATGTCAGGAAAGACAACTCTGTGCCCCATCTGATTAGGTTTAACAAGTCCAGATGAGCAAACTCGGTAAATTTTTCATGTTTAGAGAGTCTGAAAAATGTCGTAAAAGACGACTCCATTGGGGTACCTTTGTCATGTCTTGATAACCGGGCACGGCAAAGGGGTAATAGTAAGCCTGAAACAGTTCATTTTCCGTAAGTTAGTCCATCGAATCCGGAAAATTGAGAAATCTATGTTCGATGGACGTCTACCTCATTTTTTTATGAGTACGAGGAGACGAAGTAAACTCAATACTCTTTGTGAAATTTTAACGAGTCCAACAACGAAAAACTCGGTACCCTCCGTGAAATTTTAACGAGTCACGCGGAGAAAACTCGGTTACTTTTTCTGTTTAAAGAGCTTTGAAAAATAGGAAAAGAATGGCTCCTTGTTCTTTGTCGAGGTAGTTTTAACGAGTCTGACAAAGGCGACTCGGGATTTTTTCAGTTTCATGAGCGAGAAAAATATTCCTTAAAAGAAAGCTCAGTGCTTCTCCATAGATTTAATGAGTTTGGAGAAGAGAACTCTAGGTTTTTCGGATTAACGAGCAAGAAAAGACCATACAAAAAGAATGCTCGATGTCAACTTCGTGTAAATAGTAAATCACATGTTCGCTGTCGTCATCGTGTACTTGAACCAAAACCATTCCAGGTGAGGATGGTGATGCTGCCAGATAGAGGAGAAAGTTGCGTGAGTAATCGGGGGCACTAAGGAGTGGGGCTGAAACAAGTGCATGTTTTAAAGCATCAAATGACCGTTGAGCTTGGTCATCCCACAAGTATAGTGTTCCTTTCTTCAATAATCACATGAATCCTTTCGTCATCTCAGCATAGTTAACGATGAAACGACGCAAAAAGTTTACCTTCCCTTGTAAACTTTGGAGTTGAAGGATGGATTGTGGTGCCGGAAAATCAACAATTGCCTTAACCTTATCAGGATCAACCCTAATCCCATGCTTGGAGACAATAAATCCTAACAGTCGTCCGGACTCGACCATAAATACGCATTTATGAGGATTCAAGCATATATTGTAGAACCTACACCTAGCAAAAATTTCTCTTAAATGAGCCAGGTGGTCCTATCGCTTCTTGGAATGGGCCGGAAGGTCATCCAAGTAAGCCTGTAGAGTATGCTGAATGTCATGAAAAGCGTAGTCCATAGCCTGCTGAAAAGTTGCTCCAGCATTCTTCAGAGCGAATGGGAGTTTTCGATACGCAAAAATGCCCAAGGATAGATGAAAGCAGTTTTATGCTGGTCGTCTTTTTTTATTGCAATCTGGTTATAGCCCGAGAATCCATCCATGAATGAGAAAGATTCGCATCCGGCACAATCGTCGAGAATCTGGTCAATGAATGGTGTGGGATAATTGTCTTTGGGACAATCGGCGTTCAGATCGCGATAATCAATGCAAACACGAATAGTGCCTTGTTTTTTATCAATGGGAACCGGATTGGAAACCCATTCCGTTAAGGGAACGGGGTAGATGAAGCCAGCGTTTAAAATTTTTTCTACCTCAATCTTAATGGTGGCTGCTTTGCGCGGGTGGACAGGTATGATTCATTTCCGGATTGGTTTAGCATTGTCATAAGTCTTGATTTCGTGCTCGACAATAGAAGGATCTATGCCGGGAATTTCATCATAAGACCAAGCAAAGACATCGCGGAATTCTTTAAAAAGATATGTGAAGGACACAATTTCCTCAGGATTGCAGTCGGCTCCAATCTGAATATTTTCCACGATACCCATTTTGACCAAGATATCAATGAGCAGTGTCTTGGAAATATTACCCATGTTCCCCTTTGAATTGATAGTATGAATAGTCGTATAAGAGGAGGGAAGTATCTCAGGTTGGTTGAAAGATGGGATTTCAGTTTTCATCGCATCCGAGTCAATCATCGAAGCAAGGTGGTGAAACTCTCCCCAAGGTCGTTCTTCTAATGACATGATCTCTCGAATAGCTTTGTCTATAGGCCAGACATCATTGAGGAGATCCTTAGAGAGAACTGTGATGGGGGGGAGGTTTGTACCTGTGGTCGAAACCATATCAGTGGAGGGTTCAGATGTGGTTTGGATGGCTTGATAAGCCAACTCGGCTGGCGAAAGCGGCATTTGATCTCCATAGGAATCAATATCTGAAGGTGCCGGGATGATCCATGGGTCGATAGAGCCATCCGAAAAGGTGGATATCATTGCAACCGTGTTTGGGATCTGCGGCGGCAGTAGAGGAAAACAACCCAGTAGGGAAGATGCCTTCAGAAGACCGGTACCGATACTAACGTAAGAGTCAGTGACACCTCCTATTAGGGGTACATTGCTACTTGGTAAAGTGGCATAATCAGGGGTGCAGAAGGATAGCTGATCGACCGTAACTATTTTCCCATCCAATGGAAATAGGATGAGTCGGAAGACCGAAGACACGATGGCAGTCATAGCATAATACCAACTACGACCGAGCAATAGATTATATTCGAGATGGCACTCGACGACTTCAACGTCCACGTTTACCGTTTTCCCACCCAGAGTGATGAGAAAGCTAGCAAGGTATCCTTTTGGGAGGAAGGTATGGCCATCAAAAGCTTTGAGGGAATTCGATGGCAGGGTTAGGGTAGGAGAACCTAAATGGAGCCAGCAAGCTTGTGACATAACGTAGGTCGAAGCACCTTCATCTATGAAAGTATGATGGATTGGTCTCCCTTTCGACACTACTTTCACCTGGAATGCAAGTTGGTGTGAGAGGCGAGGTTTAGCCTTTTCCATATCAAATATAGCTAGCATGGAGTCCTGGGGGTCTATTCCACCAATTTCCGAAAGCAAGGCTTTCCTTTATGCTGGGCAGGTTTGTAAAACTTCGAGAGCAGACATGGCTGACGGTGCCTGCACCAAATCTTCTACAATATTGTAGTTTTGGGCTGCACGTGCAGAGGTGTTATGAGTCATGCATCGAAGTGTCCCTTTGGGGGGACGAATTACAGGTTCAGCAGTAGGCCGTTCGATATGTAAATCGTTGGGCGACAGTGGATTCGAACTAGTTCCAGGTTCTTGAGCGTCTATGGTAGGATTTCCATAAAGCTTGGCTCGAGTTTGAAGGTCCACACTCTCAATGTCATAAATGGAAGATGGTCCTTTGCCAGAAGGATATGAACCACCATTGCCCCGTTGATGGGGTTGTGGCGAATTGTCAACCATGTGTTGATGTTGCTACCGTTGATTGGGGAAAGGATTGTGAAGAACGGCAGGTGTTCGCCCAAAATCCTTGTTAGCAATAAAATCGGTGCATTCCTGCAGCCGAGGACATTTGTATGTCAAGTGGTCCTCCGCACAGATTTTGCAAGGAAATTTCATGGGTTTATCCTTCCCTTTGTCATTTTTGGCAGCATTTTTCTGATTAGGGTTATTCTGATTATCCGGCTGCTCTTCTGAAGAAGATGTCATCTTCTTGTTCTTCTTATTTTTCCCACTAGATTTTTGTGAGGTTTGCACCGATTTTACCTCAGCGAGAGGAAGAGGAGTCGTTTGGTGGGGGGCGGTGGCAGCCGAAGATGGCTGGGAGGTTTTCCCCTGAGACTGCTTTGTGGCCACACCGGAGATGGTGCCAACGAGACCATCGGCATGTGCTCCGGTTTTCTGAGTGGCCAGAGGATTTGGGTTACCAAGGGCATGGGGGAGCAGATCACAAAGTGTGCCGGATTGTGAATAGATTAAATCCAGGTGTTGGGCACGGCAAATACATTGATCTTCTGTCACCGCACCAGAAAGGCCAATGTCTTTAGAGATATGGGGTAAAAGATACTTGAAAAACCAATTAGCCAAGAGATGGTCTGGTATTCGCGCTTTGACGAGCCTCCTCCTATGTCTCCATTCATAAATATGATCAGAGATGTGGGTGGCGGTGTCTTGGCGCAGTGATGTTAACAATTCCGTTCCGGTTTCCACTCTAATTGGTAATTGGAAGTTCTTTAAGAACTCCGTCGCTAAAGTGCCAAAAGTATTAATGGCAGCGCGTGGAAATTCAATGTACCACTTTGCGGCATTGCCTATAAGAGTGCGATAAAACAGACGAAGCCGGACACTATCATCTACCATGGAATTGGATATGGACCATAAATGAAAGGTAGTGATGTGTGCGGCTGGGTCGTCCCCATGTTTCCCGTCAAACTTCGGGATTTCAGAAGGAATCTTATGCGGTACTGGAGGCCAAAGCGGGTTGTGGTTGATGGGGTCGTTCGTCAGTTTATGGATATCGGGTATGTCCAAAGCTGCCAAGAATGGAAATTGTGGATTTGCCCCCAAGTCTAACCAAGGCAGTATGGGCTGAATACTTAGTACATAGGGTCCCCCTATCAACGTGTTACCAGGAGGGTAAGTGGGACTTTGATAAAAACCTCCCATAGGTGGAGGAGTAGGAACATATGGTTGTTGTCCATAGGGCATAGTGTATTGTAGGGAAAATGGTTGGTTTCCCCCAGTATAAAAGTGCCCTCCCATTCTAGATGGAGGTTGGGGTTGGCTAGTCCAAATGGATGCAATAGAGTTTCCCGGAGGCATGCTACTACTTGCATAGTTTGGCAACGGTATAGATCCTACACCTATGTTTGAACCACTTAAGGGGGTAGTATTTACAATGGGTTGTCCCATTTGTCCTAAGGATTGCATAGGAAGTGAAATATTCCCTGCTACCTGAGTGCTGGTGACACTGCCCCCTGGCATAGAGGCCAAGGGGTTTGAACTCAGCAGAGGGTTCCAACCGAAAGGGTTGCTAAAAGGTACCGAAGTAGTCATACTCGTGGGAGGAGCTACCGTGGGTCCCAACGTGGTCATGGTAGAAGTAGATGCCGAAGGATTCGGTAAGCTACTAACAGTTGTGATGACCATAGGGTTGGGAATAGGTATATGTTGACTACTGGAGTTACCTAGTGATGGCATAGAACTGACCACCGATGGGGAGGATGGTGGCGAACCGGGGATGGTTGCCATTGGCATCGACCCAGTGGATGCTAGTGGTGAAATGGATGTTGGTGAGGCCGAAGACATATCTTGGCGTGGTGGAATCTGGATTATCACAGGCCCCAATGGATCAGTGAGCGGAGGGTTGTAATGAGATACAACCCCTTCAGTGAAAGGGTCCTTCGAAAATTCCTGATGATAAGGGTCTATGTGATAATCAAGATTAGTCAGAGGAGATTGCTCTTCCGTAGAAGGCCCGGGTTCACCAAGGTTCAATTATTCCTCAATAGTGAGAGGAGGTAGACCTTGCTATCGTCTAGACAGACGGCGTGGGTCAGGGGACGCCACGGTGACGGGTTTAATTTTGACAAATTTTATTAAATTGTGATGTATTATAAAGTCTCAGTGACAGTAACCACACACCTAAAAAAGAAAAAAGGACTCTCTAAAATCAATCAGCAAGTAGCTAGAATAGGGTGCCCTGTCTGAGTACTACCATTCACTGGTGATGAAATCCAGTATCACAATAGTATACAGAGAGGGTTGGTCGAAAGTACAGTTATGATCACTCTAGAGCTTTGCCCGAACCTCAGACAATAGGTGTAAGCACTATCGTGAAGACGAGTACCCTCCTAAAGACCGAAGACAGAGTGGGTCCGTCTGTTTCAGGTACCAGGACAGCCCATCCCAGTCACCTTGTGTAAGTCCCTAAAAAGTATGGCCACTAAGGATACCTCAAATCACAGACATCATCAGGGGGGTCCACGGTCAAGGGCAGTGTGTTATATGGGCAGAATACCTAGATCCCCGATCTAGTTTCGACATCCCCGAAGGGAACCCCAATATATAACACACCCATAGGAAGCAGTCGAAGGCGGGCTACCTTCTTGTACACCCAAGTGTTGTCTTGCGCTGAGCTCCGGTAAAGGAACGGTCCCGATAATATGAGTGCAGCAGGATTTCACTCGTTAATGACTCTAGTTTCAAGTTTTGAGATATTGGGTAATTTTCTCACTGTTCCTACCCCAAGATCCTAGCCTGAACTATTTTTTGTGTGAGCTCAAAAAAGAGTTGATTGATTTTATTATCGCTTTATTCCTAGTGTACTTGATTATTAGTCTTGCGGAGGGGGAGTGGACGTATGAAATGTGATGAGACTCTGACTCAAGAAACCATGCAAAAAATGCTCTAGATATTCAATTCGATGAAGAGTATTTCTACAAGGAGAGGTTTATTTTCAACATCCATGCACTAACATTCAAATAACGCAGTTCAACTTTCAAGATTCAGACTTCTGTCTACCTTTTCTTAATAGTCTATGAACTGAAACTTTCAGAATAAACTCAACTAAATGCAAAAAAATAATTAAAAAAAAATGTCTTCTTTAAAAAGTAAATGCTTTTAATCACTAACTTTTCAAACAAGAACAAACAAAAATGCCAGCTCAGTAGACAAGCACAGGGATTCAGTCGAGGAAAGATACTGATGACCAAAAACTCTGCAGCTAAAACACAGTCACAGTAGTGAACATCAAGGTTTTGGCTGAGTAACGCTATGTCTGTGAGTGAATACAACGTTATAACGCACTATATTTAAGGAAATACAATGTTATAACGCGCTGGAGAACCTACAAAGGTAGCGTTAGCTAGGGTAAAGTACTTCAAATGGCCAACAGAAACAGGATTGAACTCTGCGAGCGTTTGGTATGTCTACTGGGCATAAAAATGGTTGGAAGGATCAGTGAACAGAGGAGAGAAGAAAGAATGGAAGAAATAGTCCGGAAACTATGGGGAAAAATCCCCAGCGGAGTCGCCAATTCTGCTATAGGGTAAACTGCTTGGGTGTTGGATTTCGAATATCCCTCTCAAGGCTTTCCGGTGCCCGAGGCAAACAGTAAGATTAGCTATGCTGTTCACAAAGATGGCATGAACATGTTCATATTAACTTGAAATAACTTGATAGAATACGATATAGAATTACCTCTTTGACAACCTTGGAGTCCCTTGGAGAGCACTAGGCAGCGAAGCAAGAGTCCTTCTTCACCAGCTCCAAATCTTAGTCCTACAATCAATCAAAGCACCCGTGTGACTCCTAACATAACATATATTCTATCAATCAAGCCAACATATAATGAACTTCTAAATTATACACATCTGAGCCATTCATATCATACTATGTAAATGTTCAAACAATAATGACAACATTAGGCATTGAATGGACAAAATGCACACAGTTCTATTAATTTGAAAGAAGGAGGATTACAACCATCGGTTGTACCAAGCCCTCCTTAGTCTCCCAATCTCTCTTATCTCTCAAGTGAAGAAGTCTAAGTCAACAAGCTCTCTAGGAACCTCTTTGACTCTTGGCCTTCACACTATTCTCTATTCCACAAGTATGCAAAACCTTTAGCAATCCTTCGACCTTCAATTAAGAGCCTTCAGCTCCTTCTTATAGGAGAGGGAGAAAGCCATTGTTTCCTTTCTCTTTCCACCAGTTTGGAATGGAAAAAACTTAGATGTTTCCTTGATCTCTATGCTTTTGCCTGCTTTGGAGTTCAGTCTTCTTATGGAAATGACCAATAATGAACTGGTGTGTTGCAGTTTCTTTTATGAAATGATCCTCTTGTGAGGGAAAGTCGGAGATTCAAATCATTCTCCGCGGGATTTTCCCGATTCAAACTTAAAACACGGGTAACGCTTCCCTCCATTGTAAACAGAGCGTTTCCTTAGCCACTAACACGGCCCATTCACTGATTAGCTACGTTATAACGCTCTTGTGTTGTTATAGACCGGCGTTACCCTGGCAGAAATAGGTTTAATTTAGGTCTTTGTACTCCTTCCATATTTGTCTTCCCCTCTGAGCTGGTGAGGAGGTATTTTGACCTGTAACAAGGGGTCCTTGTATCTTTGCAAGTAAGTGCCCAGGATCTTAGGTATGGAGATCAAGGCACAACTCATGTTTTACATGTGCCATTGTTGAGGAGGTGTGGAACCATGGAAACAACAGGAAGAGACAGGGAGGATGACCATCATGATGTGATGAGGAGCACACATCCCTGTCTATCATATGAGGTTGATGAACCTGAGAGGGTGATTGGATTACGCAGTAGAAGCATGGACAGACTTGTTCATTCATATATGAATTCACCTTTTTATGATGATGTCTCATTTCATGGAGACATTTTTCCAGGGAAACCACTAGATCAGTAGATGATGAGAGATGCTTCACATGTTGAGGCACCATTCGTTAATTTTAGGAGGGTGGAGACCTTGGGAGATAGCTTTATAGCGTTGAGAGTCTTTGGTAGACTCATGGAGGAGAGACACACTCTCTCAACATCATTTGTACCCACTCTCATTTCATATTCTGTGCTATGGCAGAAGCAGCAGGGGAAGGATAGCAGCCTTCCAACTTGCATCTTTGGCATAGGAGATGTCAAAGAAGGAGATGGCCATGTGACAAATATCCTTCATGAGGAGTCATCAGCGCTGTCACTATGGAGGATAGATCCATGTGGGTTCTCCATGTTGATGGTGGAGTATTCCCAGGATCATCTTGCTTGCATGATATTGACAGATCAGCATATGAGGAGATGAAGAGATCATGTGCAGATGGAGGAGATACATAACTCTTTGAAGGAGTTAGTACAACCACCTCTTTTCTCTTTGAGGATGAGAGGGGACTCATTTTTAAGCCACTCCATTTATATGAGCAGAGCTTATGGTAAGGGTAATGATTATTTGCATGATGATTTGTATATTCATCCCTTAACCATATATGTGCAGGATGTTGCTCCAAGGAGGAGCATTCTTTTTCCTAGACCCCATGGTCTGCCTAAGGCCATGAGCACTATTGGTAGCCACTCCCTAGGAGGACTTGGGAGGAAAATTTATTTTGGAGAACCTGCTCACCTTGCACCATACATCATTCACTTCCTCCATACATTTGAGGAGATTAGGATAGCAAGCAAGTGGTTGAGAGGTCGCACCTTTTGTCACACTCTTTGGCAGTTACGGGTCAAACTGCATTGGTTACAATTGAGGGACCTTGTATTTATCCCTTGCTACATATGACAACAAGCATGGTTTTCATTATGGTTCATTATGATGCTATTGTCTTTGTGTTTGTTGAGAGCATGATTGGGGGAATGGCACATTGGTTGGATGTGTCCCTTGGGGGAAAAATCTCCCACACTGTTTGCATTGCATGTTCTAATGGGAGCATGAGAGGACATATGGCCACTACAGCAACACATTTGTTTCCATTTGAGGAGATCCATATGACTGATTGGATTCCATATGGTGATGACTACCAACTCATCACATATGAGATGATTTGGGACAACATATTTCATAACACTGGAGAAGAGATCCTTGGGGGTCTAGTCTTCATCTTGTCACAGGAGGGAAACTTTATTGCAGCCCCAGATCAGCATATACTCTACACTTATCCTAAGTGGAGAGGAGGAAAACGTGGGGTAGGCTACTTTGTCTACCAAGATCATATTTTCAGCCCACCTATATTGCAGGAGCCAAAGGTGGAAGATGATTGTCAGGAGTTGCCATGTTGGGAGGTAACTAAATTTGTATGGATCATTGCTTGGGGGATGGAGTATCTACATTGGGGAGGTTTTCCTCAACATATTTCAGACTCCATGCCTTAAGTGGAGGTTTTTCTAGTTCTATCCTTGTAGTTTCTTGAGGACAAGCAACATTTAGGAGGGGAGGACTATAATGTTCCCATTTTAGCACATGGCTAAATGGAACATTAAAATTTTTATTTTATCATATTGCAGCTAAATAAATGGGTAAGGAGGCCCATGCTTCTGGAAAACTTGAATAAAATCCCTCATAATGTAAAAGGGATCATTAGAATAGCTTCATTTTGCACCCCCAAGTGTGAAAAGGGGCAAATGCATGAAGGCAAGGTCATGTTTGACCAAGTCAACAACGCTTAGGAAGCCAACGCAGTGTGAAGGAGGAAGAGGATATTTGGTTGAGGAAACCTTAATGGATGGGGCCCATGGAGAGGAAGCTTTCATTATATAAAAGGAGAGCAAGGAAACCATTGTTATATATGCTATGGATTATTTATATCATTGTCTATTCAGACAATTGTGCATTTTCTATTGTTTAGCAAGAATTGCCGGGAGGAATTCCTGCTTAGGATTCTTCCACCTTCTTGAGAGGTCTCTAGAGGGATTGCTCAGATTTTCCTCACATCCGGGCTTGAGGCCAAGCATCGTCCATCAAGATAGCGTTATTTCTCTAGCAGAGTAATGTTGTGTTGCTGGGTGTTGCAGTGAGGGTTCACTACATCACTTCCATCAGTTATTTTCAGAGGAGGAGCCTCTCTTTCCTTTGATATATTATATTGGAGATATCCTAGAGCTTATTGCGGACTTTGGCATCAAGGCCAACCATTTCTCTTCACCAACATCGCAGTCCCTTCTATAGACTGCGTTATTTCGTAATGTGTTTGCAGTGGAGACTTGCTCCACATATCTGGAGGGTGAAATCTTAGGTGAGAGGATCAGCCTTTCATTTTAGAGATCCATTGGATGAGATTCAACCATTTATTGCGGCATCATCAGCTATCTACATCCAGTTCTATTTCTAAGTTGCAGATGTTGCCCAACAACTCTGGAATTTCTACAGATTTTCCATTTTGTATGTATTTCAGCCAATCCTTCTAAGGATTGTGTATTGTATGTTTTCAAGGGTTGAGATCTTGCTCCCCATTATTTATTTGAGCCATTATTGTCACATATTTGTCAAGCATTGCGCAATCATAGCCAGTGCCTCTTTTATATAGAAATATTTCTCCACATTTCATGTACATGTTTCATTGTCTAGCTTGAGAGATCATTTCCTCAAGTACTTGTATCCATTTATTTGTTGCTATTATCTAATGTAAGGGTTATGTGGATCTTCCAGAATTTTGGTTTTAATCCATTCACTGCTATTTTCCAGCTCATGTTCATGTATTGTTGGATCCCTGAAGGAGAAGTATTTCAAGATCTATAGACAAAGTCTGCAGATGGCCAGGTGGCCTCTAGATCTCATCATTTTTCAAAGGTGACATATCCAGTAAATGCCCCTACAGTCAATATTTGGAATAGATTCCTGATATTCCTGAAAAAGGGATCATTACAGAGGTTCTCATCAAGGAAACTTCATCTTGGAAATGGAAAGTGCTTTCCATCACAAGATGTTCACCATCTATCATATGTCCCTCCAGTGATTCATGAGTGAATCTACCTTCAGAATTCTCTAAGAATAATGGGGCCCTCTCATCATCACTACTACTAAGTGACAATGTTGAAGATCTGCATGGTGATACATGTGTTGTCTCATGGCCACATACAATGCTAAAATCATAGTTTGGAATTTTACTAAATAGGACTGTGCTCCTCCCATATTCTGCAACTCCACACTTAAACACAAAATGTTTGGTGTAGCTTAACCATGACAAATTGGGATAGTAATACATCTTCTCCTTGATCAAATCAAGCTTCCTCTGTGTAGTGATAATTTTCTACTCCAAATCAGCAAGGTGCTCTAATCCTTGGTTATGCACTTGCCCTGATGGAATGGTATCACATATCTAAATATGAGGTACTGAAATAATATGAGAAGAAATTATGTGCAAACCTTAGATCAGTTGAATCTATGTAACATATTGCACATTTACAAGATTTCCTCCAATTGGTGCAATGGTCTCTCCAACTGCTGGTAATGATGGTGGCTACTCTTCTACAACTATACCAACACTGGTATCTACCTCCTCCTCATTCATATCTTGAATCATGCATGGGGGTCAAAATGTCAAGAACTCAATACCATATTGCAAAGATGCAAGTGGTCCTCCTCTTTATGTAAGTACAAATGCAGCTAGGGGTGGTGGTAGAGGCTCCTCCTCCTGAGTGATAATGAAGCCATCTTCCTTGGTATCTTCATGTATTATCTCCTCAATGATGGGAGATGTCACTATGTGAGATGTCTCTGATTTCTTTCTACCAAATTTATTCTTCATTATTTGAATGAAATTTGCATAAGAAAACACTATCATGTGTGATAAGTGATTGAACCACCAATCTCTTGCTTCACGTTCTAGGTGCAGCACTGCAATCTCAACAACCTCTCTTTCTACTACAGGATATTGCAGAAAGAATGTATCTAAATCTTCCCTCCAATACCTCAATGTGCTTGTGGAATATCCATCAAATGTAGGCAAGAAGAATCTATGCCTCTTTCTTCTATTATTGCTTCAGGATCTTCTTTTTTCTTCAAGTTGCAATTTTTTTTTGAGATTTAGATTCTCCTTCAAAGCTTTAGGTTGTGATTTGTACTTGGAAAGATATTTACTTAAGTCTCATGCCCTAAGTCTCCTTCATATTCAGACCAGTCCTCTCTCTTATCAAAGAAAGTGGATCTAGTAGAGTGATGTGAATCTCTTTGCTTCTCTGATTGCTTCTCATGATGATAGGAAGTGTTGGGACTTTCCTCATCAAATCTTCTTCTTGGATCCTTCGTTTGCCTTTATCTCTTAATTTTATTGACCTCCTTGGATAGATCTTGCAAATATCTAAAGAGAAAAGTGGAAACACTATAAGCCTCCTTCATGGTAAATCTCTACTATCTTCTTCTTCTTTTGATGCAAAAGATGAAGTGTCCAGAATCTGAGCCAAAGATCATGCTCTAATACCATTGTAATATACCAAAAGGGAGAATGAAGTAATACAAAAACATAATATATGAACTACATCAAAGTAAATAATTAATCTAAAGACAACATCAGAATGTACATAATAGTTGAGCCATTTTATTAACAAGGAGGTGGATAAACAGTACAACAGTGCTCAAAATATGAGACACTCAAGCCAAAGAGATGCCCTAGAATGACCCTCAAATGATCCCACAAGAGGGATTGCATAACTGTTGGACTGCTGGAAGGAAAACTGCACTGTCCCTACTGCAACTTTTGGGACTACAACTGCCAGAAAAATATAAATGTAGATATAGGTAGTTTTGGATCTCCAATGATGGTGAAACTTTGGATCCAGGCTCTATGATGAATCCCAAAGATAACCCAGAAAGGGATTTCTATATCTAGAAATATAGGAAAATAACCCTCTTAAGGCTTGCACATATGACGACTGGGTATGCAGATCTGAAGCATAATTTGATCAAATATGGCTTCAATATGATGTATAATCAGATCTATGAAAGAAGGGTTGGTCCCTTCACTAGATCCTTGGGCTAAAATCTCAAGATCTAGCTCCTCCAACCTTCTCCACTGAATGCAACTGTTGCTACAAAACTACTTGAAAAAAAACACACTATCGAGGAGGGAGGCTCTCTAGACTACTACTAAATATGTCAAATAAGCTCAAAAATAGTGCAAACAGTGAATGAAAAGTGAAGATATGGTCCCTCACAGGATTTCCAGCTGAAATATTGGAAATTTCCTTCCTCCAATAGATCTACAGGACTGAACTACGCAATCCTTGAGGGGATTGCTACTACATGGAGGTAAAATAAAATGGCCTAAATGCTGGATAAATATTCTACTCCTGGAAGCTTGAACTTGAAGAATAAGGTGAAAGGATGAATCCTCCATCGGTTTCCTAGTTGAAATGCTAGAAACAACCTCCACCTCTCAAAACCAGATGCAGGAATGTGTTATTCTTGTGGCTGAATGAGCATATGAGAGTGGTATGAAGATGGCACCAACGCCCGATGATGAATAGAGCTCAATATAAACCTTCCCAGAGTAGGCACTTGAATTCCCCCTTGGGTAAGGGTGGGATTTTCGCTAAGAAACACCTTGTTCTAAATAGCACTACAAACTTGGCTAAACAGCATAAGCGTGCATAGAAATGTCACATGACAAATCTAGATCTAAACATATCAGAAATAATAATACAAAGCCTGCCTTATATTGTGCCTTCATCTTCATTATATATATTATGAGCCTTCCATAGCCCTGGCCCACCTCAGAACTGCGCTGCACATGTGGCCACTAGCCTCCATCAAGACTGCGTTGTCGCTCCATGATCTCCATCATGTCTGCATTTAATTCCCACTCTCTCCATCATGTGTGAACTAGATACACCGCTTCCTCCATTATCGCATCATAAGTGCTTTGTGATCTTACTTTGAAAGTACTATGATCTTAGTTGACCTACTCGAAGATCCTCATGATTTTACATTTAAGATCCATGATCTCCACTCTTCCTTCATTTAAGAAGTTGTTTCACTATTCCATGATGTAGAGCTAGCTCTAAAATATCCACATACACACATAAAAAGTGGATTTTATTCATCTATGGGGTTTTTGGGTCCCTCCACCCTCTTATTTACTTAATTAATTATGAAAATTAAGAACTCTAATATTCCAATTAACTGAATGAAAATTGGGAATATTACACAAACAATGGTTTGAGGACCAAAATTTACATTTAAGATTAATTACCTCCAAAATTGGGGCTAAAATCCCTTTGACTTTCCTTTGGCGCAACTCGCACATACAAACATACAAATAATATCTTTGTAACTTGTGCCTCAGGGGACCCCACTCTAGTAGGTCCCCAACACAAACATGTGACTCATCCCGAGTCACTAAAGTGTTGTCTCCTTGGTTTTATCCTTAAGCATCTTGACAGAAGTCTAGAGAGGGAGCACTAACTCGAGGCTCTATGTTGTTGCACCTTGCGCTTGTTGAACCAGTTTTTTTGTCGTAGACCCTTTAGTAGCCATCTCCACACTGCGCTGAGTCTACTGAATAATCTTCGGGTTGTTATCCAGCGTCAGAGATATTTGGAGTGCTTCCTCTTCCCATGGTTGCATGTGTTCTTTGAGCACCTGTTCTTTGCAGTGCAAGTCTGCAATTTCTGCTTGGATTCAGCAACCTTCTTGCAGACGAGAAAGTCTCTGTGTGATGACCAACATAGGTGCTACTATGTATATTTCATCAAACTGCTGCTCCTTTGTACTGAGTGTGTGGTGTAGCTTCTGCATGACTGGATCGTTCTAGATAGAGGCCCTGTTGGGTATGTGTTATATTATTTCCATGACTAATCACAGGCCCGGAGGGGGGGGTAAGAGGGGGGGCGATAGCCCCTCCTTTGCGCTAGGCGCAACAGGGGGCAACAGCCCCCCCTGTCGGGGTCCAGGGCAGCACCCCGACGAAAATTTTTTTGGTCCTTAATTTCTGGTGGGCGGTCCACGCCCATGGTTTTGTGCATGGTTTTGCACATAGTTTTGGGGTATGATGGTTTTCGACCCCTAGTATTTTTGTAGATCCGGTCAAGGGAACTACGGTTATGTTCTAATCCAAGGTTAATGGATTAGGGTTTATGTATTCTTCGACATGTATATATATATGTTGTAACACTAAAAAGAATATAATGAAATATCAAGTTGGTCGTCCCGATTTGGGATCTAGGGGAAAATCTCTGTGTTTATCTGTTTTATGTTTTATGCTCTCGCTATTGTTTATTTTATGTTATAAGATTCGTGTGTAGATAGTTTTTTTCAGGGTTAAAACCTACATTTGGTATCAGAGTTGTTTCGGCTTCAAGGGGACACCTTTGCTGCTGAGGGTTTTTTGCTCGGGCCTGAGGTAGACCCTGTTCAGTGGGAGATCTGCGGGATTGATTTTTGTGGTGAAAGAAGATGGCGAACGGCAGAAATATAGAGATCGAGAAATTTAATGGTCAGATTTTTGAGTTGTGGAAGCTCAAGATGGAGGATATGCTGGTGGATAACAATTAGTGGATCGCGGTAGATCCATGTACTAAACCAACAGCAATGTTAGATTAAGATTGGAAGAAATTGGATCGGAAGGCTAAGAGCACAATACGATTGTGTGTCTCAAATTCAGTATTTTTGAATGTATCTGGGGAAGCTACGACGAAGAATTTGTGGGAAAAACTTGGGACTTTGTACCAATCTAAGTCTCTGGTGGATAAGGTGTTCATGTGGAAAAAGATGTATAACCTAAGGATGAAGGATGGAGACTCAGTGATAGAGCATCTGAACGCCTTCAATACTGTGGTAAGTCAGTTGTCATCTGTTGATATTAAAATCTCAGATGAAGATAAGTGCATCAGTTTGTTGTGTTCTCTACCAGACTCGTGGGATAGTTTGGTTATTGCAATAGGTAGCAATACAACTACCTTGAATTTTGATGACATTGTCTCAGCCTTGTTGTCGGAGGAAATGAGATGGAGAAATATGGAGGGCTAGAATGGAGATGCCTTATCTGTACGAGGAAGGTCCTAAAACAGAAACAAGAATAAGGTTTCGAGTGGGAGATCTAAATATAGAGGGAGATCTAAATCTCTTGGAAAGTTTGTAAAGGTATGCTGGAAATGCGGAAAGGAATGGCACTACAAAAGGGAGTGCAGATATAAAGCTCCTGAGAAAGGAAAGGGATCTGATGATGCTCCTTCTGCAGAGGAAAAAACCACCTCGGATGAAGGTGGGGATGTGTATTTGGCTTCTTCTTCAAATACACATGTAGATCATGAGTCATGGTTGATTGAATCAGGTGCATCCTTTCACTTAACTCCCCATAGGGAGTGGTTCTATGAGTATGAGGAATATGATGGTGGTGATGTCTTCCTAGGGGATGATAGGAAGGCCAAAATCATCGGACGTGGAAAGGTCAAGCTGAAGCTGCAAGGTGGAAGGATTATAACACTTCCTGGTGTTTTGCATATTCCTGCATTGGCCAGAAATCTGATTTCTGTAAGCAAGATGGATGATGCAGGTGTAAAAACAGTGTTCGAGAAAGATGCCTGCAAGATGGTTCGGGGAGCACTGGTATTAATGCGGGGAGTTCGGACTGGAAATCTGTACAAGCTACAAGGTAGCACTATTATTGATGGGTGTAACAGTTCTATAGTTCCTGAAAGTGGGTCGGAAAGCCTAGCGGTATCTGGAGAAAAGACCATGCTATGGCATCAAAGGCTTGGACATATTAGAGAGAATGGCCTTTGGATACTGCATAGAAATGCTATGGTAGAAGGTATGTCTAATTGCTCTCTAGATTTTGATTTTTGTGAACATTGTGTATATGGGAAGCAGAATCGGGTGAGTTTTCCTTCTGGTGCTAAGAGGGAAAACAAGATATTAGAACTTGTGCACAATGATGTGTTTGGACCTATGTCGGTTCCATCACTGGGAAAGTATGTGTACTATGTTTCATTCATAAATGGCTTCTCAAGGAATACATGGATATATTTCTTAAGGAAGAAATCCGAAGTCTTTGATAGATTTAAAGAATTTAAGTCTCTAGTGGAAAACCAGACAGAGAAGAAGATAAAGGTGTTGAGGACAGATAATGGTGGGGAGTTCTGCAAGAAGGAATTTGAATATTTCTGTAAGAAGTGTGGTATAGTACGGCAGACGAATACTCCATACACACCTCAGCAAAATGGAGTTGCAGAAATAATGAACAAAACACTGATGGAAAAGGTAAGAAGCATGCTCAGTGGTACTGGGTTAGGACAAGAATTCTGGGTAGAGGCAGTGGAGATTGCATGCTATTTGGTTAACAGATCACCTTCATCAGTGTTGGAGGCTAAGACTCCACATGAGGTATGGACTGGTAAGAAACCCTCTATTTCACATCTAAGGGTATTTGGATGTGATTCATATGTACATGTTCCAAAGCAGAAAAGGACCAAGTTGGATAATAAATCTGAAAGGTGCATTTTTATTGGGTATAAGGATGGTTTAAAAGGTTACAAGCTTTGGAACCCAGAAACAAGGAAGGTTGTGTATAGCTGAGATGTGGTGTTTAGAGAGGTGAAATATGTTGTTAAACATGAATTCATACCAAAGGAACCTGAGAAGATAGAGTTTGAGCTAAAGGAGGATGAATCAGACTCTACAACAGAAGAAGACTCAGAAGAGGAAGAGCCACAAACTCATGCTGTCAGAAGATCAACTCGAGAAAGAAGACAACCAGAAAGGTATAGTCCATCTGCTTTCTGTTCAAATTTTTCTTTAACTATAACTGATGATGATCCCAGAACTATCAAGGAGGCAGTAGATTCAGAGGATGGAAAACTCTAGAAGGAGGCCATGGTTGATGAAATGGCATCCTTGCATAAAAATGAGCATGGGATCTGGTGGTGTTACCGGCTGGAAGGAAGCCCATCGAGAGCAAATGGGTGTTTAAGAAGAAGATGAATGTAGAAGGTAAGGTGGAGAAATACAAAGCTCGGTTGGTAGAAAAAGGTTATTCGCAGGTGTCGGGAATTGATTTTGGTGATATTTTTTCTCATGTTGCCAAAGTTACTTCTATTAGAGTACTTTTATATGTTGCTGCTACATTTGATTTTGAGATAGAACAGATGGATGTGAAGACAACATTTCTTCATGGGGATCTAGAAGAGGATATCTACATGAAGCAACCTGAAGGCTTTTTATTGAAGGGTAAGAAATAACTGGTATGCAAGTTGAAGAAGTCTCTGTATGGGTTAAAACAGTCGCCAAGGATGTGGTGTCAGAAATTTGATACCTATATACAGGGGCTTGGCTTCACCAGAAGCAAGGAGGATCACTGTGTTTATTTTAAATTAATTGATGATCATTTTATTTATTTGGTCTTGTATGTGGATGATATGTTGTTGATTGGAAATGAAAAAGAAATTATCCAAGATTTGAAGACCCAACTGTTCTCCAAATTCTACATGAAGGATCTTGGTGCTGCAAACTTGGGCATGGAAATTAAGAGAGATCAGGAAAAGAGGAAGCTCTGGTTAAACCAAAGGAAGTATGTCGAGACTATATTGCAGATGTTCAATATGTAGGATAGCAAACCAGTGAATGTTCCGATTCCTGTAGGTACAAAGCTATCTGTTGAACAATGTCCCAAGACACAAGAAGAAGAGAAGGATATGTCCCGTGTTCCATATGCAAGTGTAGTGGGTAGCCTGATGTATGCAATGGTCTGTACTAGACCAGACATTACACATGCAGTGGGAGTATTTAGCAGGTTTATGTCAAACCCAAGGAAGGAGCATTGGACAGTAGTGAAGAGGGTTTTCAGATATTTATGTGGCACTAATGATTATGGCTTGTGCTACCAGGGAAGACCAGGATTGGAAATAATGTTGGACATTCGTGGTTTTGTTGATGTAGACTAGGCTGGAGATCTAGACCAAAGAAGATCTACAAGTGGGTATGTGTTTAGCCTATTTTGGGGCGCAGTCAGTTGGATGAGTAAAAGACAGTCTGTAGTGGCTCTTTCAACTACAGAGGCAGAATACATGGCAGCCACTCATGCAAGCAAGGAAACAGTTTGGTTCAAGAGATTGTGTTCAAGTATGGGGTTGGTACATCAAGCTATAAGGATAGATTGTGATAGCCAAAGTGCAATTTTCTTGGCTAAGAACCTTTCTTATCATTCAAAGACAAAGCACATTGATGTTCAATATCACTCTTTTAGAGATATGGTCGAGGCTAAAACGGTGATGCTGGTAAAGGTGGACACTTTGAAGAATGTTGCAGATGCATTGACAAAGTCTGTGAGCACTCAAAAGTTCTCTTGGTGTAGAGAAACAATGGGTGTTGAAGAATTGGGCCAATGACTAAGCTCTCCTATGGCCCCCTGTGGAAAGAAAACAACAAGTGGGAGAATGTTGGGTATGTGTTATATTCTTTCCACAACTAGTCACACACGTTGGGAGTTAATTTCTAGTGGGCGGTCCATGCCCATGGTTTTGCGCATGGTTTTGCACATGGTTTTGGGGTATGATGGTTTTCGGCCCGTGGTATTTTTGTAGATCCGATCAAGGGAACTACGATTATGTTCTAATCTAGTGTTAATGGATTGGGGTTTATGTATGCTTTGGCATGTATATATATGTGTTGTAACACTAAAAAGAATATAATGAAATATCAAGCTGGTCGTCCCGATTTGGGATCCAGGGGAAAATATCTATGTTTATCTGTTTTATGTTTTATGCTCTCGCTATTGTCTATTTTTTGTTATAATATTCATGTGTAGATAATTTCTATTCAGGGTTAACACCTACAGGCCCAAATGTCCATGGCCACATTCAAATATGCGTCACACTGGGTGACCGCAACATCAATGCTTTCATTTTCTTGTTTTACTTCTGCTGCCCTCTTCACACAAACCTCAAGTGGTGTCTTTGGCTGCAATCTAGTTTGGAGGTGTTGTGGACAATTTTGTCACCCCTAGAAACAGCCTAGAGTTGCCATAGACCAGTGCCTAGGACATCTTAATATAGCAAGGAGCTCATCATATAGCTCGGGTTGTCAATCTGAAAGCTCTCTTACTATCTCTTGTTGAACAAGGAAATTAGTTTAAATGGAACCAATCTCTCTCAGAAGCTGATACAAAGATAATAATAGTGTAGGAACATCATGCAAAACTCCAATACAAAGGCATCAGATAGTTAAGAGACAGCTTACTGTAAAGAGGGCCAGTTCAGATAATATATCACATAAATCAAATATCAGATAATGGGTGCAGTGAGGAAACATGAAGAAGATATTAGTTAACATGAGACTGATACCTAGATATACAACAGAATCACATATGGGCTTATCCAACTAAGAATCCATACATGACAATGGCGTTTTAAAAGCACCCTCCTCAAGTAACTAATATAGCAGAAAATATGGATGAGATGAACATGGAACAGTATATCATGACTAGGCCTATTTAAAGCACTTGACTAACCCCAGTATGGGCATCAACTAGGATGAATCCTTACTCAAGATTAGTGAGCCACTCGCATTCTAGAGCATGATACAAGAAGATAAAAAGCATGAAATGAGATATTGTATTAACACATAAGAGGAAATTACATACTGTGAGATACCAAAGACCAGAATCCTCATTACAGTTATAAATCCTCCTCACTGAGACCCTACGGGCTCTGAACCTTCATACAGAAGTGTTACAAAATGTATACAAAAGCCTTTTCGCTGCACAGTTTACTGATAGAAATCTGGAACCCTTACAATGTTTTTCTTTCTATTTTTTATAGAGGAAGGAGAAAACTCTAGAGAATGAAGTAGGTGATATACATTTAATGATCTCATTTAAAAAAATTTGAAAGAAAAGCCCGTCTATGCTATTTGGCGGTGCTGGACTGATGCACGTACTCAGCTACTACTTCATGAAATAAATGCTGAAGATAAAAATCTCCTTATGAACAAGACACAAATAATAAAATATACAAATGCTATGTACTTGGCTGGAGGGGGAAAATCTGCTGCGATAAAACCTTGAGGTTTCTTGCAAGAATAAATGAACTGGGAAGATGATCTCTTCAGAGACAAGGTATAAGAGAAAATCTTCATGAACCTTCTGTACTTTCCTAAGAAGAAAATCAGCTGAAATATAATCTATAGGGTATGATTTTTAATGTTTTTTACCCTCGGCTTGATCCAGAAATTCTGTGGTTTGATACCCTTGTCTTTTAACACCAGATACGAGCTCATAATCTTCAATGAGGTTGTTGAGATCTTTAATTCTTTGCTGACATTATTTGCAGGAACATTTATATCCCGATATGCTAACCGACATCTTTAAATTGTCCCTGGAGAGTTCGAAAGATTTTAAATCCTGCTCCTGCGATGGATGTCTTATCATGGAGGCTTTCAGGACCCATCTTCATACTGACAGCTTCAATTGAATTGCCTTCTAAGATGCTCTATTGCTGCAACCAAGATTGTGAATTAAAACATCTTTCCGTTTGTTGAAACCCTGCAAAATCCACCAATACATTAGAAAAACCAGGTACAAGTAAGGGGCGTGGAGGTGGAGATGGTGATGACGTCGCAGATATGGATAGATGACAAGAACGCGCAGGGTGGTGAAGGAAAAACAATGGAGGCTTTTGATAATCAAAGGGGACGCAGGTTTTCCACGTAAAATGGTTTGAACGTGGTGGCGGAATAAAACAATGAAAATGAATGAAAAACACACACATATATATATTCGACAGGGGAGAACGCCACGGACATACGGGAATATGACACATGGGTGTACGAAGGATAGGTGGGTGGATGACGTGGCGGTAGGGTCAACAGGCGGAGGAGAACACGGCTTGGACCATCGGATCTTGAAACCAAATCAACGGCTCAGAGAAGCTGGGGGCGACGCAATGGTGGGCCACGGGACACGACGGACACGAGTTAATGCATGGGCATCTTCGAAGGATATCTACCGTTGGATTGAGGCCGAAAGATCCAACGGTGCGGGTGAGTTCCACTGCCCAGCCATTGTTCAACATTTAACGCGCGAAAAAGTGGTTTTGAACACCGTACTAAAGACACGTGGCGCGTTTCCAATGGAATCGATGGCATTTGGTTGAAAACCGCCGGCTCGGTGGAGGTGGTGCGGAATTAACCGCTGGTTTTCTGCACGCGGGGGCCACCACAAATGGTTTAATTGCGGGCCATCGATTGGTTTTGATCGGATGGTTACAATTGCGCCCGCAAACGTTTATTGTTAAGCACCCCATTTCCCCTAGCATATGGTTTTGCGCTCGGGACATATGGAAATCAAAACATGGAGGGCTAAGATCTTAGGACTAGGCTCGAGAAGTTTTAAATTATGAATTTTAACCTTGGCGCAATGTATTTTATGAGCAGAACTGGTAATATTAAACAGAAACATAGGGGTTTTAGGCTATGGCAAAGGTCTGGAAAATATTCGGAAAAGGCAGCGGGCCAAGAATTTATATGCAAGGGTAAATATGTACAACATCGGCTCCATCTGGGGACGACGTGTTCATCCTCGGACATGTCGAGAACCTGCAGACTGCTAAACATTTCTGTATGTACATTCTGTTTTTCCATTCCTCTGCGCCTCTTCTGATAATTTGCTAGCACCCTTTCTTTATAAGAATAAAAGCTAAAACAACTTATATACAATATAATACAATGGGCATTCTCGGCCTGGATCAGAATTGAAAATATGGCTTGAGTAACTGGTCATTCACAGGGGCATCCAGCAGATCACCCTATAGGTTTTCCAACATGAAAGTATTTTTTCCTCCTTGATTCACGATTTTGAATGGGCCAAACCACAACGGATCAAATTTAGCATGCTTGCCTTTCTCTGCTCTTCGAACGTCCCATCTGAGAACCGGGTCTCCAATTTGAAATTTCCTGTCTTTTGCATGCCGATCAAATACATTCTTCATTTTCTCCTGATATTCTATCAATCTCTGATTCACCTGGTTCCATGTTTCCTCTAATTCGACCAGCTGATTAATCCTTCTGATCATGTCATCTGGTTCTTCCTGGCTTTCCTGCATAAAGCATGCTACTGGAAACGCCAATTGCATAGGAAACACAGCTGCTCGCCCATACACCAACTCATAGGGAGATTTCCCTGTGGCTCTCTTGCTGGTTATCCTATTCGCCCATAGAGCAAATTTTAATTGAGAGTCCCAATTCTTCTGATTCTCATTTATCGTTTTCTTCAAGGCCCTCACTAGGGTTTTATTAGAAGACTCTGCTAAGCCATTTCCCTGTGGATAGTAAGCTATGGAATGAGTCAATATGATTTTATACTGTTGGCAGAAGTTTACAAATCTGGCAGACTTAAAAGCCTGTGCATTATCAGTTACAATCCTAGCAGGACAACCGAACCTGGATATGATATTTTCCTCCATAAACTTGATTATCACAGCATCTGTGGCATTTCTTGTAGGTATAGCTTCCATCCATTTTGTGAAATAATCTGTGGCTGTTAGTATCCATTTATATTGGCCACTTGATGGGGGATGTATCTCTCCTATAAAATCTAATCCCCATTTCTGAAATGGTTCGTTTACATGTATAGGAATCAAGGGCAAAGCTGCTAATTTCTATCTCTCTGCAAATCTTTGGCACTTGTCACACGCCCTGACCCAAGTAAAAGCATTTGTAAATAATTTTGGCCAGTAGAAACTAGCCTTCAAGATTTTATGAGCTGTGGCCCTCCAGCTGTAATGTCCTCCACATATTCCCTCATGAAATTTTGTCATTATACTTTCCACTTCATTTTCTGTGAGGCATAATAGTAATATACCTGAAGGGTCTCTCCAATATAGCTGTCCATTAGAAATTATGTATTTCTGTGATTTCATTCTTACAGCTCTGTATTTTATCTTATCACAACTTGGAGGGCAACTAAGTGTTAAAAGATATTCAACTATTTCCTTGTACCAAGGGCTAGTGAGGTATTTCATATGTACCTTTTGAGTGGCCATCTCTAGTCCTTGCTGTTCTTCTTCTTTCTCAGATTCTTCATTTGCTATCATGGATAAATTAATGCCCAAGGCTTGATGATTTGATTCAGATAACATCTTAGCAAGTCCCTGTCCTTTGATCAACTTAGTAGGCCTTATGTCCAAATCATACTCCTGTATTTTTGCAATCCATCTTCCTCTTTTACCTTCACTATCCCCTTGAACAAGGATATCTTTGACAGCTGCTGTGGGAACATATGCAGTAATGTGAGATTGCAAAACATAGGTTCTAAAAGCTTTAAGGGACTTTACCAGGGCATATTCCTGCTTCTCCAATATATTATATTTTAATCCAGCATCATGCAGCACTTGACTGAAGAAAGTTATAGGCTGCTCATATCCATCTTCATTTTTATGCAACAATACTCCAGCAATTGTATGGGGTGATGAAAATGAAAATATCATAAATGGATTTGCATAATCTGGCCCAGCTAGCATGGGATCTTCAGCAAATGCCTGTTTTATCCTGGTGAATGCATCTCTGGACTCCTGGGACCATCTTACTTCATTTTCCTTTTTCAAGATATCAGTTATATGCCTAACTATTTCAGCATAGTTAGGAATAAACCTTCTCAAAAAATTAATTCGGCCTAAAAACACCTGCACTTCCTTCGTATTCCTGGGTAAAGGAATACTGTTTATTACTTCAACTCTCTTAGGGTCTATTTTCACACCATCTTTAGTTACAATGTGCCCTAAGAGTTTTCCCTCATCTAATGCAAATAAAGATTTTTGAGGATTGAGGGAAAGGCCATACCTTCTGCATTTTTCAAAAGTTTTTCTTAAATGCTCAATATGCTCATCATCATTCGTTGAAAATACTGTGATATCATCAAGATACACCACCAAAAAATTGTCCTGTTCTCCAACAAAGGCTATGTCCATTGCTCGCTGAAAAGTAGCTCCTGCATTGATTAATCCAAATGGCATCCTGGCATACATAAATTTTCCCCATGGTGTAGTAAAAGTAGTCTTCTTTTGATCTTCTGGAAACACAGCTACCTGATTATAACCAGAAAAACCATCCATCATTGACATTCTGGATGCTCCCACCACCTTCTGCAGGATGTAGTCCATCTTAGGAAGTGGATAATTATCCTTTAAGGATGCTCTGTTTAAATTCCTGAAATCCACACACAACCTTATTTCTCCGTTTTTCTTCCGAACAGGAACAAGGTTTGCTACCCATTCTGAGTATCTTAATGGCACAATTATTTTGGCCTTCGGTAGCTTCTTAATTTATTTTTCAATAGAGGGAAGCAGTAGAGGATTTATCTGTCTGAGCTTCTGCTTATAAGGCTTTGCATCTTCCCTCAAAGGAATTTTATGCTGCATTATATTAACATCAAAAGTTTTTAGGTCCTGATAGGACCAAGCAAATACATCTTTGTAAGATTGAAACAACTTCAAATATTTTTCTTTATATTCTTCTGGGACCCTTTTAGACAGTTTCACAATTTTGGGATCAGCATAGGTACCCAGATTTAAATCTTCCACTTGATTTTCTTCTACCACTTTGTTTGGCTGCAATGGGATATCATCTTTGTTAAATAATCTCTCTAGAGGCACTAGCCCTCTAGGTATAACATTTCCTTTCAGTTGCAGCACTCTATTACCTACTATCTTTTCTTCCCATCTGTTTTCTGCAATATTTTCAGCTTCTTCTTCCTCATTGTCATCAATCTCCATATTAGAGAATTCTCCCACTGTCTCCAAAAATATCTTCATCTGTTCATCATCTTCAAATACCTTCCAGTGCTTAATATTATCTGGGATAGATGGCCTGTAACGTACCTCCACTTCATATCTTAAAAGTGGATTCTGAGGAGGACGGAATGTACTGGCAGCTACAGCAAGAGAATCTGCTGTTCTGTTTTGCTCCTGGGGCATGAATTGTATGGAAAATGCTGAGAAAAAATTCTCCACCATGTCCCATACTTCATTTCTATATGCTCTCAGCCGAGGATGCTTAGTTTGACATTGATTTCTGATCTGCCTTACCACCAGCTCAGAATCTCCCATGACTTTTAGACTTTGGATGCCCATGTTTCTAGCTATCTGTAGTCCCAATAAGAGTGCTTCATATTCCGCTACATTATTGGTAGCTTCATATTCCAATTTAAAGGACAGTGGCACCCATTTTCCTGCAGGAGAGATCAATAATACCCCAGCTCCATTGCCTTCCCTTGAATTTGCCCCATCAAAATGCAAAGTCCAAATTTCTGATTCCTGATCTCCTTTAGGCTGCTTAGTTTGGATTCGACCAAAAAGGGGCTCATGAACATAATTTTGATTTTATTCTAGCATCAAACATGAGAAGTCTCCCTCTTTGTTATAAACTGGGGAATTCTCTGAGCAGTCAGCCTTAGTTACCATTTTGACAAATCTAGTCTCCCTGTATAACCTCCTCTCCTGGCCTCCAAAGACTGGGACAGTAGCATATGTTAAATCAAATTTGATTTACCCACCAATTTTTGTACCCCAGGACCTTGACAGCAGCATGCCAAAGCGGGCTGGGATATCAGCGACCACAATGTCCATGACCACACTTTTTGCTGGAATTTGGGCCAAATTGACCACTAAATCTTTAATCATTCCCAAGCATTTAACCCTTTTCAAATCAAATGAATATAGGTCTTTATATGGTCTTGTAATTTGCATTCCTAGTTGTTCCATGACATACAGCGGCATAAGATTATGGGAAGCCCCATAATATAACATACAATTGTGTAACAACAGGTTGTGGATAACCAGGGACACATAAAAAGAAGGAGTAGAATGGTCTATCTCCTCGACATGTGGGCCAAAGACTACCATGGGTCTTTCTTCTTGAAGGTTTAAACTATCAGGAACAATTGGTACTTCAGGAGGAAGCATGAAAGAAGTAACTTGAGACTGATATACAGGTTGTTTTAATAATTCGTTCAGGGGAGACTGGAATCTTAATTTTCTCAAGTTCTTTTTGCAGATTGAAAGCAGGTGGGGGCTTTTCTATCACTACTTCTTTTGACTCTTTATTTTCGGCTGAATATTTAATTTCTTTTGAAACTAACTCAACATTAGGAGGACTGACTATTTTTGAAGAAGAAGGAATCTGATCATTAGGCTGCAAGGGGGCATTTAGAGGACTCTTACCTTTTTCTATGTTTCTTTTTGTTGCTGATTCCTTCTGAGGAGGTGCTTCTTTATGAGGTAGCTCCTCTTCTTGATCTTGAGTTCGGGTCCTCTTCCTTGAAGATCTGAGATCATATTTCACGTTGAACTGTGCTTGCATGAAATCAGAAAATTGCTTACAATAATGGTCAATCTCTGATTCTTCTTCTTCGTCTTGCAATGAGCATTCTATATCATCATTATTTGAAAAAGCCAGATTTGAATCTTCTAATTGATAAGTGGCATCTTCAGTGAAGTCTTCTGCTGGACCTTCTTGGTACAAGGGATGTGGTACCTGGTCTTGTTGCTCCTTTGCTTCTCTTGGCAATATCTGCAATGGTGGTCTTTTATATTGGGGATTGTATCCTCTGTTTGGAGCATTATAGAAATTATTGGGAGCTGCATTTTTGGCTTCCAACTCAAGCTTGACCATCTTCTTTATCATTTTTCTTATCTCGTCCATTTTATCTGAATCATTTTCCTGATTAGAGGTGGAAACCTCTTCTTTGCCTCTCCTCCTAGTATCTTGTTCAATTTTTCCCTTCAGTTTCCCAGTGGAGGCAAAGTTTGCTTCCAGCTCCAGAGCATCTGACTGAGCATCATCTAAAGTGGCAGGTTTTCTTTCTCTTAATGAGAATCCAAAGTCAAAATCAAAGGCTGCTATAAAAACTATCTTGGCAGCAGTTTCATGAGGCTTCATTTCAGGAGGCAGGCTTAAATATAACTTGTTGAATCTTTTGATAAACTCTGACACTCCTTCATTATGCTTATTCTTCAAAGTATTAAATTCAGTAAGACACTGACCATAATCTTTCTTTTCTCCCCACTTTCTGAGAAAATTATTCTCCATCTCATCCCAAGTGGTCACACAAGGATTCCCCAAGGTTTTGAACCATTTTCTGGCTTCACCTTCCAAAGATTGAACAAATAATCTTAAGACCACATCCAAATGTTCGACATTTAAGTTTTCTACGAAGGAACAAAAAGTCTCAAGATGTTTCTGAGCATCAATTTCATTTTCACCATTAAATCTCAACAGAATCTTCAAATAATCCTGTGGCATATCATTTAATACTTGGGGTAAGGCCAGTGGAGCATATTTGTTTAATAGAAAAGCAGGAACATTAGCCATTGGAGGAGGTGGGGGTTGTGCAACAGTCTGAGATACAGATAAAGGAAGAGGAGTAGGAGGAAGTTGGGTATGTATAACAATGGGAATAAATTGCACAGGAGCCTGCGGTGTGGATGGGAATAGTTCACGGTTAACAGTAACTACTTCTGTGACTTCTTTAATTTCCTCAGCCTCGGGAGTAGGGTGAGAATCTTCTTCAATCTAGACACTTCCTCTACGTGGAGTTTCTGAGTAAAACTCAGGATTTTCTGTTCTAATCTCTTGAGAAGAAGAGGGTGGATAATCTTCAATGGAATATTCAGGGTTTTTAGCATGAACTGATTTCCTCTCCTTCCAAACTCTTTTATGAATGATCTTCTCTGGGTCAGACACGTAAGGTGTCTTTGACTGAGATGTATCTGACCTCAAATGTGGCTTACAAGGAGCCAGTACTACCAATAGATTTATCAAATAAATAACAGTGGAGTCGCCAAGTTGAGAGATACGCAACTCTTCAACTCTCTCTGCTCACCTGATTAGAGAGTGAAAACAATTTGTCAAGGCCCAGGGAAGCTGATCTTCTCAAATTCGGTCCTTGGCAACGGCGCCAAAAAGATGTTGTGGACAATTTTGTCACCCCTAGAAACAGCCTAGAGTTTCCCTAGACCAGTGCCTAGGACATCTTAATATAGCAAGGAGCTCATCATATAGCTTGGGTTGTCAATCCGAAAGCTCTCTTACTATCTCTTGTTGAACAAGGAAATTAGTTTAAATGGAGCCAATATCTCTTAGAAGCTGATACAAAGATAAGAATAGTGTAGGAACATCATGCAAAACTCCAATATAAAGGCATCAGACAGTTAAGAGACATCTTACTGTAAAGAGGGCCAGTTCATATAATATATCACAGAAATCAAATATCAGATAATGGGTGCAGTGAGGAAACATGAAGAAGATATTAGTTAACATGAGACTGATACCCAGATACACAGCAGAATCACATATGGGCTTATCCAACTAAGAATTCATACATGACAATGGCGTTTTAAAAGCACCCTCCTCAAGTAACTAATATAGCAGAAAATATGGATGAGATGAACATGGAACAGTATATCATGACTAGGCCTATTTAAAGTGCTTGACTAACCCCAGTATGGGCATCAACTAGGATGAATCCTTACTCAAGATTAGTGAGCCACTCGCATTCTAGAGCATGATACAAGAAGATAAATAGCATGAAATGAGATATTGTATTAACACATAAGAGGAAATTACATACTGTGAGATACCAAAGACCAGAATCCTCATTACAATTATAACTCCTCCTCATTGAGACCCTACGGGTTCTGAACCTTCATACAGAAGTGTTACAAAATGTATACAAAATCCTTTTCGCTGCACAGTTTACTGATAGAAATCTGGAACCCTTACAATGTTTTTCTTTCTATTTTTTATAAAGGAAGGAGAAAACTCTAGAGAATGAAGTAGGTGATATACATTTAATGATCTCATTTAAACAAATTTGAAAGAAAAGCCCGCCTATGCTATTTGGCGGTGCTGGACTGATGCATGTACTCAGCTACTACTTCATGAAATAAATGCTGAAGATAAAAATATCCTTATGAACATGACACAAATAATAAAATATACAAATGTTATGTACTTGGCTGGAGGAGGAAAATCTGCTGCGATAAAACCTTGAGGTTGCTTGCAAGAATAAATGAACTAGGAAGATGATCTCTTCAGAGACAAGGTATAAGAGAAAATCTTCATGAACCTTCTGTACTTTCCTAAGAAGAAAATCAGCTGAAATATAATCTATAGGGTATGATTTTTAATGTTTTGTACCCTCGGCTTGATCCAGAAAGTCTGCGGTCTGATACCCTTGTCTTTTAACACCAGATATGAGCTCATAATCTTCAATGAGGTTGTTGAGATCTTTAATTCTTCGCTGACATTCTTTGCAGGAACATTTATATCCCCGTATGCTAATCGGCATCTATAAATTGTCCCTGGAGAGTTCGAAATATTTTAAATCCTGCTCCTGCGATGGATGTCTTATCATGGCGGCTTTCAGAACCCATCTTCATACTGACAGCTTCAATTGAATTTCCTTCTGAGATGCTCTATTGTTGTAGCCAAGACTGTGAATTAAAACATCTTTCTGTTTGTTGAAACCCTGCAAAATCCACCAATACATTAGAAAAACCAGGTACAGGTAAGGGGCGTGGAGGTGGAGATGGTGATGACGTCGCAGATATGGACAGATGACAAGAACGCGCAGGGTGGCGAAGGAAAAACAATGGAGGATTTTGATAATCAGAGGGGACGCAGATTTTCCACGTAAAATTGTTTGAACGTGGTGGCGAAATAAAACAATGAAAATGAATGAAAAACACACACATATATATATTCGGTAGGGGAGAACGCCACAGACATACGGGAATACGACACATGGGTGTACGAAGGATAGGTGGGTGGATGACGTGGCGGTAGGGTCAACAGGTAGAGGAGAACACGGCTTGGACCGTCGGATCTTGAAACCAAATCAACGGCTCAGAGAAGCTGGGGGTGACGCAATGGTGGGCCACGGGACACGACAGACACGAGTTAATGCATGGGCATCTTTGAAGGATATCTACCATTGGATTGAGGCCGACAGATCCAACGGCGTACGTGAGTTCCGCTGCTCGACCATTGTTCAACATTTAAAGCGCGAAAAAGTGGTTTTGAACGCCGTACTAAAGACACGCGGCACATTTCCAATGGAATCACTGGAATTTGGTTGAAAACCACCGGCTCAGTGGAGGTGGTGCAGAATTAACCGCTGGTTTTCTGCACGCGAGGGCCACCACGGATGGTTTAATTGCGGGTTGTCGATTGGTTTTGATCGGACGGTTATAATTGCGCCCACAAACGTTTATTGTTAAACCCCCCTTTTCCCCTGGCATATGGTTTTGCGCTCGGGACATATGGAAATCAAAACATGGAGGGCTAAGATCTTAGGACTAGGCCCGAGAAGTTTTAAATTATGAATTTTAACCTTGGTGCAATGTATTTTATGAGCAGAACTGGTAATATTAAACAGAAACATAGGGGTTTTAGGCTACGGCGGAGGTCTGGAAAAGATTCGGAAAAGGCAGCGGGCCAAGAATTTATATGCAAGGGTAAATATGTACAACAGGAGGTTCATGATCTCCTGCTCGTACTCCATCCAAATTGTCTAAACTTATGTGTGCACTGCTTTAACTGTAGCACCCAATCCCTATAACTTCTCAGTAGGCGCAGCTATTGCCAAGACAACTAGAATGTCTCGACACACCTATTAATATTTGCCTCTAGCACAACGCGTTGGGCATCTGCTTCTCTACACACTACTTCAACCTGTTGTTGTTGCTGATGTGGTTGTGTAGAATTCTATTGTGCATCTATAGTCTTCATCTGTGTGGTTGCTTCTCGGAATTGGAGCTCATATTCAATCACTGAATGCAGTAGATGGAGCTTAACTGCAGGCAACACTGAAAGGTTAATATGCACATCTCCAGTACCTGTAAATTACACATGGTGATTAGCGTCCAGCTATATTGATGGTAGGGGGATGTGAAAAAATTGTGCATCCCCTGATGGTGGTAAGGCAACATCCAAAGGTTGCGCACTGGTCCCACTCGCTTGGATCACGCTCTCCTAGATCTCGCTCGCTTGAACTTTCAATTTTTGTAAGCTAGCCTATAAAATCTCCAATGCAGATTTATATTGGACCTCCATGTCCATCCATCGATATTCCTACGTAGAGGTGACTGTGGTCACGATCTCATTAAGATCCTCCTTTGTAAGGGTTAGAACCTCATGTCCTGCTATCTTAGAGCCCTTATGTTTTTTTCGCAACCCACTCGTGGCCTAAGCACCGTGCTTTATGCATTTTGAGGTTTCTACTTCTCCAGTATCCTTAGGCGCAAAGCCATTTTTCTCTGGCGCTGTGGTTGTATCAACGGTCTCTCCTGTTGTCGTCGTGGTTGGTTCCTTCTCAGCAAGTTTATCTGTGACTGTTGCTAGCATTGTTTCTGCAGGATTTTCAGTACCCTTCTCCATGGATTTTCCCATCGGAGTGCATGAACGTGTTGGTGGATTCAACCAAGCTGAAGACCATTCTGTTGTGACTCTGATCAAAATCTTAGGACAAGCAAACTAAGTCACTATATTCTCAAAAATAAACTGCGCAACAGTATCAGTAGTACAATCTTTCAGCGTATTGGCATCAGCCCATCTAGTTACATAATCTGTCGCACTGATAATGTAGCGTACACCACTCTTTCTTCATGGAGGACTAGTAGGCCCAAAAAAATCAATAGCCCACTTCTCAAAAGCTTGTAGTGCCATCTATGGATTCAAGGGCATCTCATCCCTACAAGGAGGTTTCCCCATTCTTTGACAAACTTCACATGCACGATAGTGCGCATAGGCATCATTGTGCAGTGTGGGCCACCACAACCCAGTGCGCAAAATCTTCTACGCAGTGGCCTTACCTATGTAATGACCACCAAAAACTCCTCCATGAGCTTCATTGAAGATTTCTCGACTTTCATATTCCAAGACATACCTTCGTAGGATCTCATCAGCACCTAATTTGTACAATTATCCAGTAATAATGGTGAAATATGTTACACATGCCACAAGTTTTTTCTTCTACTCCATTGTATACTCCTCAAGCACATGGCCAGCGGTAAAAAATGGAACAATCTCAGGGAAATGCTCATCAACCACTTTTATCGCAAACAAATGCACATCAGGAAATCCATCATCTATGTTTGGGGGCTCTTCTCCTGATTCAATGCACGACAGATGGTCGGATCCAACATTTAATCTTCCAGGTTTTACTATAATTTCACAATCATATTCCTAAAATAACAACAACCACCTGTAGATCTCCCCCCACAAACACATTCTTGTTGACCAGGTACTTCAAGGTAGAATGATTAGTGAACATTTTAAAGTTACCTCCCAACAGATAATGGCAAAATTTATGCAGCGAATATAACATTGTAAGCCCTTCCCTTTCTGTGGTTGAGTAATTCTTCTCTGCACTTGATAGTTTTCGGCAAACATAAGAAATAGGATGATCAATTTCTCCTTCCCCGAGTTGCGCTAGCACAACTCCAAGTGCAATAGAAGAGGCATCCACATGTACATGAAATGCCTTGGACCAATTCGGGAAGACCGGGATGGGCGCAATGACCATCGTTTCCTTGAGCAACTCAAAAATATTTTGGCACTTTGCATCCTAGAAGAATGTTGCATCCTTATTTGACATCTTTTCCATGGGCACAGTTATCAATGCATATCCATGAATAAAATTTCTATAGTGCCCAGTGTTCCCCAATATTGAACACAATTGCTTAATATTCTCAAGTACTTCAAAATTGAATATGACAGCAGTCTTCGCAGGATCCACCATCAATCCCTGCTGGTAGACAATGTGTCCCAACAATATTCCAAAGGATACACAAAAAATGCACTTCTTTAGATTGAATGAGATATGATACTTATTACAAGTATCCAACATTAAGCGTAGATTAGACACATGCTTCTTCAACAACCCAAAGACAGTCCAATCATCAAAGTATACCTCCAAAAAATTGTGTATAAATTCATTGAAAGAAGAAACTACCACGAGCGAGAAAATGGCAAGAGAGTTCTTCAATCCAAATGACATAACTGTATATTTGAAATATCCTCATTCAGTGGCAAAATTGGTCTTACTCCTATCTTCTGGTGCAATCCAGATCTGATGATATACCAAAAACCCATCTATAAAAGAATATGCTTCTTGACCTCCAACATTATCGAAAATTTCGTTTGATAATGGAGTTGGGAATGGGGCATGCACACAACCATCATGCAATTTGTGCATATCAACACAGCTTCTAATTTCTCCCTTAGTCTTCTTATATTGCACAACCATGAGACTTACCCAGTCAGATTCTTCCATGGGCTCAATGATGCCTACGGCCACCATCTTGTCCAAATATTCTTTCACATTCTACTTATATCTAGGGTTCAACCTGTATGGAAGTTGTTTTGCAGGGTTCTCATTAGGATTTAATGTGATTTTCATTACTCCCAGGTCCCCAATGATTCCTTTTAATTATGAAAACTCTATGGGGAACAGATCCTGATATTCTGTCAACAACTCAACAACCTTGCCTACTGTATCATCATCCTTGTATTATCCAATATTTTCTAACTTAGGTTGTTCTTCAGTTCCAATATTCACCTATCTTAATTTTAACGGCTTTGTCACATCCATCAAGGTGATTGAGGGCCCAGCCATTGTGCGCTGGCCTTCAAATTCTGCAATTCACAATGGTGTTCATCTACGCGTCCCAATTTGGTGGCACACACTCAACCACAGGCTTAGTGGAATCAAAGATGACTTCTTGGATATTGTGTAGAGCTTGGCCAATTTTTTCAAACCCACTCTCAAATATAAAGGTAAGAATAAAACTATCTACCAACGCAAACCACTCACTAGTACCTCTGTGCAACTCTGTTTCCAAGTACCATTCAGTTGGTACCTTCACCGAGGTATGAATAAACATATGAACCCATTCAGGCCTTGGTTCTACACCCCATACCTGATTCCACTAGGCCAAATTTCTGCATAGATCTTATTTTCCAGAGTATAAATCCTCCTCTTTAACTACTGGGAATTCAAATCACAACCTCATAATTTTCGCACATTACTCCAAATATCCCATATTCTCCTTCTGTGTTTCCCACCATATTGTTGTAGTAGTGTGCAAGCTAAGATCCAAAGCATGGAACCTCTATTCGACATTTAGAGACCTTTCCACCTCTCTTAGGAACATGTTTACATTATTTCAGCCATCATAATGTGGGAAATCATGTACCTCAGATGTTATGCAACGTAGAGCACAAGTGACATGATTACAACGTAGTGCAAACACCTCATGCAATTGGTTCTGCCGATTCTATAGTTCTTTGTCAGAGTCTGAGAAACAAGAACTATCCTTCTCCCATTTAAGATTCCCATCTGTTGTTGGATTAATCTAGTATTTTGCGTGCAAAGTGAGCTTATAAATTTGATCAATATCATCCTTAGTGCGCACTAGTTCAGTATACCTTTGATCTTCGGTAGGGTCCAGAGGAATGATTACCCTAACTCCATTTCTCTCAAATTCCATTCTCCTTTTCTTTAGATTGATAACTCCATCCAGTCAGTGGCCAAATCCAATCCTAGCAGTGCTGGATAGGGATCAGTATCATCTACAATCTGTATGACTTCAAAATCTTCCAACACCTTAACACCTTCTTTATTAACCACAACTTTTGACAATCTCCCCAAAGGAATGATCTTCCACTGGTCAGCCATGCGCAGTTGGATAGTAGACCATTCTAGTATTGGATCTCCCATGTGCTGCCATGTTTGTTTAGGTAGAACATTAGCATCTGATCCCAAATCTAGAATTACTTGGTCCATCTCATAAGCACCAATCTACGTAGTCATACGCATCTCTCTACCCTTTCTTTTTGTGTTCTTATAGATTTTTTTGATTTCTCATTGTTCTACTAGGGGTTGTTCTTTTTCTGTGCAATTATCTATCAATGCCTGCAAATTTTAAACAACCATCTTGTAACTTGTTGCACAACAACTTTATGCATGCCTATAAAAATGGCTTAATCTCTTCTTCTCCTCCTACTTCCTTGAGTGTTCTACCACTTATTTAAGTATCTCCTTCTGTAAATTCTTTCCTTGCTTCAATAAAGGTTTCTTTTGTGCATTGAAGATTAAAGCCTTCTTTGTTTTCAGGTGCTTTTCATATCCATACATCAGTGGAAGGTTTCTTTCCCTTATCCTCATTGGTATCTACACCACTTATGGTAACTAAATTCACTCAAGGATCTTATTCATGAGTTTCTGTGAAAACCATCTGAAGATTTTGCATTGGAGTCTTATTTTCCTAAATTTTAGCAATCAAGACCGGACAATCTTCTATAACATGATCAAATTGTCTATAGTACCTACAAGACTTTCGTGTTGGATTCAGACAGTCACACGCATAATGACCATCATCACCACAATTATAAAAAATCACATGTCCTCTTCCTCGACTAGTTGATCCACCTCCTCAGCCTCTTCCTCTACCTTGGAATCCTCTGCACCCATAAGGTGATGTTGGTGATGTAGGCTCAACCTTCATCCTCTAGATCTTAGATTTATCCAAAATCATATCATATGTCCGTAAATGCTGCTCATCATGCCCTAATGACGAACAAAACTTGCAAAATAACTACTTCAATTCAGGCTGATATTTTCCAATTCTCGGGTAGGAGTCTGTGTCATGTAGTCCAGAAATCTGACATATAGTACACCATAAAGGGTACTTCAATGGACTAGGACCCCCAACATTTAGATAGTTGTTGAAAACAAGACACTGGTATTTATGATGCCCATAAGCTTTGCATTTGGTACACCACACCTCTACACATACCTCCTTGCCTGTGTCCTTGCACAAATTTTGAATTTCTAGATGCATTTCTTTCAGTTGACTCTGAATCTGTTGAGTTCTCAGTGAAGTAGGTGTTGGGGTAGCCTCCAGTTTTATGGAAACTTCTACAGCCTCAGCTTGTGTAGCAATGTTTTGTTGACCCAATGGCCGGTGTCAATGTGGGAGGAACATAGAAATGAACCATCCTTTATGCTAAGTATCATCAATCACAAATCCACCATATTTGATGGTGCAATTAAACCCTTGATCAACCTCCCATACAAATTCATTAGGTTCTTGACGGATAACCTTCATTTCTATCACCAGCTGCGTGTATGACTTAGGTTTCTTAAAATTCTCTTTTAGGATTTCTTTAATATTTTCCAAGGTAGCATTAGGGTTTTCTTGCTCATACCTAATGTACCAATCTAGTGAGTGATCTTGGAATGAAGTAGCAAGATGCACTTTTCTGATATCAATATTGTTTACTTGTTGAGCTTGCCATACGGCCTCAGTTACAAACTGGAAATGCTTAGTTTCTTCATTTGCAATGCCTCTGAAATTCGGTAACTTCATGGATGCGTCCATATCTACTTTGGGAGAGGGTGGAGGTAGAGGTGGAGATGGACTGCGCGGTGGGGTAGGTGATATGTGATGTGAGTTCAGAACTGGAGTGGATGGAGTGGGAAACAGATTCAAGGGCTTTTGATATGACAAGATTTCTTCTTCAGAGTCAGTTTCTGGTTCAGGTTCACTATTAGATCTCAGCCTTAGAGGGCTATGAAGGGACTTTTTCAAAGTCTTCTCACTAAATTATTCCACTGTGCGTAATTGAGCCTCTTTGATGCATTCAAGCAGTATTTTTGCATAGAAAACCACATTCACACAATAGAATTTTCAATAATAATTTCAATGAGCACAAAAAACTACCTCTAGGGCCTTTGAAAAACCTCCTTTCTACTTCAGAATATGACACAAATTGGTCAACAATAGATTCAGTCACAAATCTTCCCAGAAGGCGATTGATCCAATTCTCTACCGCGCGAGTGATCTTATTATCAAATTTCTCTACTTGCTAGATCAATTTAGGATTCCACTCAGTGACTACTTCATCTCTTATAAAGTGATGGAACTCAGCCAAGCGTGACAACCACTCCTCTAGTTCGTGCGCAAAGGAACAAAAGAAATTTTTGTGCACTTCGTTATAAATATACTTCTATACCCACTATTTGTCAGAAAATTTAGTGCTTCTATTCTCTTGCGGTTTGAATTCAAGGATATTTCTATCTAATTAGTCTTGTAATTTGTTGCGCGATGGATGCCACAACATCAAATCTCCCTCAAAATGATGATCCCGGTCCTAGAAACAGAACAATTTGTTGTCTTGAGGGGTCCTGACCTGGGTTTGGAGTTTATGGATAAACCAGCAAACCCTCCAACTACTGGCCCTTTTGGAAATGATCTTCTTGTGTAGACCAAAGTCTCACCCAAAGCAATATTGGGGGCTGCTAGAACCAGGTTTCCGCACCCTGAGAGAGAATTTAATTAAGTGGTCCTCAGCAAAACCCTAGGTGATCTTCTACAGATGTGTGCAATCATTTTATAGCAGAATTACAGAACATGCACAATCATCAACAGAATTATGTAGAAATATTGTCTTGCTTTGTGCAGATAACAAGTTAGAATCAAATCTCGATCACAATCAATGGAACACTTAATAGATATCTAATACTCATGCATAATCACATCAAATATCTTTGCACATTCATCAATAAGTAGATAGATATTGCGATCTTAAAGCATAAACAGTAAACATAAATGCATAACACAGAGAGTTCGCCAAAACTGTTCTTTCTATTAGTATTTCAAATTTGTCAATACATCAGTTGTCTTTCTTTCAAAAACCCTTACAATCCCTTACAAACCCTTCCGTGAAAACAGTGAGCGGAGTCCGCACACAGCCAATAGGAGCCTTTCACCCAACCCAAAACCCTTACAGACCCAATCAGAATATTATTATCTCATATCACTTACTTAGAACTTAAGACTACTTAGCTTAGAAAAGCTCTATCTATTTATAATACACCTAGTGCACAGATACTATGGTCTCAAACCATGGTTTGAGGCCCATAGTTTAAATTTAATTTTAATTACATCCAAAATTTGTGCTAAAATCCCTTTGAATTTCCTTTTGCGCAACAGGCACATACAAACATAAAAAAAAATCTCTTTGGAACTTGTGCCTCAAGGGATATTTCCCCAACACTCCATGATACTGGAAATATCTTCACATATTGTATTGTTATTCTCCCCCATTAGCAACCAAGAAAGAAATGGGATCCACAAACATAAACCAAAATATCATGTACAAACAAGTTGTTGCTTATTGTGTGGTACGTTATGCTTAAGTCCATAAATATATTGCCATTACTAATTATTTTCATATATATATTGCCAAAACTGTTCTCCAGGGGTGTTAGAGACCTAAAATTCAACATTGCAACAAAAAACTAAGATGCACGTCTCCTACTTCAAAAGAGACTTTTTCATCTTGGTCTAACATATAATGGGCACTTTCCCTTAACTACATAATATATTAAATGGAAACCTCTAACAATAACCGCCCAATGTCTGCAAGATAGCGATTGTCATGCATCTTTTCCAATGGTGTGCTTCAAACCGCTCCATGAATGTGACCAAATATCTGCATGGTATATTCCCTCAAAACCTGTAAGCATAGTTGATATCCTTCTTTCCACAAACCATTTTGTAGCTTGATGTCATTTTTCTCTTTATAAAAATATATTTAGCATTAACTTTCAAGATTCCAACCACAATGGACACCAAAAAGTGTAGATGTTCCCATATCTTGCAATATGTTAAAACTCCACACAACTATTACGATTACAATAGGACTAATGATATAACCTTTCATAGAATACACCTTTGTAATAGAATTTGATTCCTTGCATGTATCCCATAGAATTAAAAAATCCGTGTTTAAGAATACCTCATCCAAACCAGGAAATAACAACAAAAATCAATACAATATATAAAGAACTAAAATTACAACAATATTTCAAGTAGATCACCCAACCAATAATAAAACAATGAAAAATACCAAAATATGATCCATTGTCCATACATATTCACAAGTTATAAATAACATATCTCAACACTATCTTCTCTGAGATTGAATAAGTAGTGTGCAACATCCATGAATCACCAATTAGGTTATCAATGAAGCTATGGGAATGCATCTATATAGACAACAAAAATAATTGGCATGTCCCATTTATATGTCCTCAAATTTCATATAAATTGTTTGAGCCATAGTCATCATATTTTGGATTTAAATTACATCAAAGAAATGAGAAGCTTCTTAAGGCCTTAGCACATGAGAAAAGATGCACTTGAAGCTTTTGCAATTGCTTATGAAACTTTTCCATCAAATTTTCAATTTATTTCACCTGGAGTAGAAATGTAACACATACAAATACGCATAAAATCAAAGCATAAATGGAAAAGAAACAAAGTTAAAATTCGCCCTATAAATCAGAATGAGAGAAAAAAATAAGAGACTAGTCATATCCCGATCACATGAAAACTTCTTATTGATGATAGAATCACAATATTTAGAAAAGAAATTTAAGGAATCCTACTTGACAAAAAAACTGCCAAACGTCATGTATAAGATGTATCCAGGTTAAGATTCCAATGCCAAAACATTTATGGAGATCCACATCCACCCCTATTCAATATGGGTTTCAGAAAGATTCATCACACTTGTGTACGGCAACCATAGATGTTAGCTTATCACATGATGCTACAAATCGAGTACCTTTATCAATAGATAATAAATCATAGCCACTTCTAAATCTTCATATAGGTATTAAGCCATCTATTTTTACACCCATGCCCAAGCAACTATAAACATACAGGCAAGGATCAACAAAATTCTAAATGAATGCTAACGATTGACCAGACTTGAGTGCCATCACTTTAGTATTCATTCTACCTTAGGGTCAAAAGACACAAAATCAAATTCATCCGTGCAGGTTGGAGTGATCTGACACCAAATCCTCCAAATCATTGTTGCAATCCTCCAAATCATTTTTCCTTGGCAACAACTCAAAAATCGTCCATGCAATAATAGGATTCTCAGGTCTTTTGGTTGAAACCTTCATATTTAGCTGCTCAAACATTCAAGGGATCCGATAAACCTACAAGTAATAAAACCAAGAACTCTGGATATCACAATCCTCGATGAACCTCCATACTAGTTTCCCTGTCATGATTGGCATCTTGCATTTCATTTTTGAGAGGAACTTTTCTTCTTCTGAATGTCGGTTTTGTTGTAAAGGATTTAAGGTTTATGTTATTTCAGACTCAAGCTAATTTAGTAAATCACTGCAAAATTATTTACTTACCATGGATTCAATATTTTTTACAAACTCTTCTCTGGATGCCTTATAAATATTTGAAATTACTGCTCTGAAATGTGTATTTGATATAATCTTGACCAACATTGCTTGACCAATAGGAGATCCGCCTATTGACTAGAATTCTTTAAAAAGGATGCCAATCTCATTTGGCAGGTTACACTATCCTAACAAAAACACACACACACACACAAAAAAAACAGGTCGAAAAGAGAACATAAGAGGCAGAGGAGAAGATTATAAATTTAGAAGGGTGAAAGGTCTAGAAGGTACCATATACATAAATAAACGAACATCGACCACAAAGTCTTCTTTCCTTGGCACTGGCATTGAATTCCATCACCAATTATTGAAGAACCAAGAATACTTCGAAATAAATGCATTGCCTTTGTATATAAAAAACAAATCCTTCTCTAAACCCTCCATGCATACTAAGAAAAAAAGAAATCAAGGGCTTGCGAAAGGCTGAACACAAGTTTGAACAAATAAAAGAACTTAGGAAAATCAATCCATTCACCTAAATTCCCACATTGTTTTTCTCTTATTTTTAATTGATTTTTACTATTTATTAGTAAAAACTTTCTCAATGAAAATTGTGCATCTAAATTCACAAACCCTTATCTTTAAATCCATACACCACTTCTAAAACCCATTGATTTACAATTACTTTCCTAAAATATCAAACCCTCTTCTCAAAAAACATTTCCTTAGTCAATCTTGAACCGCGAAAACAAAACAATCCAACTAAATATAGTAAGCTATGCAAATTAAAAGAGAAGACCAAGAAAACAACTTAAAATAGTGACAGATTTTTACCCTTGATTCAATGGTGGAACCAAAAAGATACCCAAATGCTCCTTCAATGAACATGTTTTATCTTTGAGAAACCCAAATACTCGAGTTGACAATTTTTTATAAACTTTAAATTAAAACAAAGGTATCAAATAAATTGAAAAATAAATAAAAATACACTAGAGTTAAAGTTTCTTTATTTTCCAAAACACTTGGAAGCCACGTGAACTCTAAAATACACTTAATATGTTAGATGCGATTAATTCAAGTAGAGACCATCTTTTGTTATGATGTTAGATGCGATGACATCACATCAATTGAATCTACACTAAATTCAAAAAAAAATAATTTTAATGATTTCAAAGGATTTTATTGTTGCAATGAAATTTACGAGCGAACGAGGAATCCATGAATTAATGATTGCTACTTGCAACTTTTGTCTATTTATGTCAATGAATGACTTGAAAAAGTGTACCATTAGCATCTTAAAGATAGGGAAACATAATAAAATCTAAGCGTGGTACATTGTTTGCGACCTTTCACTGTATATAATTAATTTCCATAAATTAAATGTTTAAATGCCATTATTTGATGGTGGTCCAAATATTGATTTATGTTGAGCTAAATGATTAAATGTTTAAATGCCATTATTGGATGGTGGTCCAAATATTGATCTATTAAATGTTTAAATGGCATTATTGGATGGTGGTCCAAATGTGTAGTTAAATGATCAAATTATTTATACATATAATGTTACTTCTTCGTGTAAGGTAAGTGCACTCTTGAAAGTCGTGATGATTTTGAGAATATTATATATTGATTGAAAATAACATGAATTAAAAGCTTGATGTTTATATGTATATGCCTCATTAAAATAAATTTTTTTAATTTTAGCTTTATTTTATAAAAGATTGACTTAACAAGATAGAAATGGGGAAGGAAGATATCTGATTTAGATAATTAAAAAATAAATTAAAAGAAATTAATTCAAATCAAATTATATTTAATTTAATTTATTAAATAAAAATAATAATTATTAATTTTTAAATTTATAAAAATATAAAAATGAGAAAGAACTCATTTTGATTAGGTTTGATGGTTAGAAATAGACGATTTCTTATAAGAGGTTATATGTTCAAATATGTGAAGTAAAATATGTAAATTTATATAAACTTCAATAATCAAACAATTATGTGTAAGTTATTTTCTTGTGTTACAAATAAGAGGTCTTCATTTATCAATTTGGTATGAAGTATTTACCAATTTCTTTTTGTCTCCATAATGATCTTAATTTTCTTTTTTCTTTTTTCTTTTTATATTTTTATACTGGCTCATACAAGGTAAATTTCAACGACTACTACTATAACCTTTAGGCATACCAATGCTACCTCATAAGCAACACATAGAGCTAGTTGAGATTTGAACTAGCCACAATTTCGTAAAGAGTGTCTTAACAATATACCACATCACTAACTAATTTTACACTTTAAATAGCAATAAGTGGTTTTATTTTAAAATCTATATAGAAAATTAGTTGGTGTACTAATGGTGGATAATAATATTTTTTTATCTTAAATTTATAGGATTTTAATTTTGAGAAAAAGAATAAAGTTAGATAAGTGAATATATATATATATATATATATATATATATATATATATATGGGTTATTTTGGATGATTGAATAGAATGGTTGTTATCTCTTCTATCTAGATCTAATTTCCATGATAATGATAAATATTGTTATAATAGCTATATACCTATAAATATTACTATATTAATTATCACTCTAACCCTCAAGTTAACAAAAAATGATATATATATATATATATATATATATATATATATATATATATATATATATATATATATATATATATATATATATATATATATATATAATGTTTTAAGAAAAAAATTAAAAATTATAACAAGTGATGGACATTATAATTATCATTGGTAATATTTGTGGAGGCATCCTTCCTTTACATGGAAAAATGAACATATATTTGATAAAATGAACAAATTTAAGATATTATTTTAAATCTATGTTTCTTTAAAATAAGTAGCTCAATTTTATCCTAGGCTCTTACAATTGAAGACATGTTAAATAATATAGAAAAAATAGTTTTTGATAAGGCATTCGAAACCAATAGTGTACAAATTAAATTCTTTAATCCATTACTTATGAACTTTATTTTGTGACGTAATTGAAAATGTGAGAAATCTTTAATGTCACTTATGCGATTATATGGCCTACAAATAAATAAGTAGAGGCATATTAATTAAAAAACAATTGCAAATTGCAAAGGAACTATCATATGAGCTAAGTTTATTCATGAATGATTTTGTGTTATTATCCAAAAATGCGAAGATAATGTATAGCATTACAATTCTTGAAGAAACAATTCATTTTATATAAGTTTCTGAGGATGGATATGTATAAATATTACTGTTTTTTTGGGATGAATTATATTAATCGCAAAAACTATAATTTATATATAGGATTACAAAAGTCAAGTTAGTTTCTTTTATATGGGAGACTAAACGTAGCCAAAAATAGACTCTCTAGAGAAGAGAGACAACTGAAATCTAAAGGAGAAAAATACGGTCATGTCTCTAATTCATCATTTTGTTAAGGAAATTCTCAATTTTATAATTTTGGCGATTAATATAATATTTTATAAATAAAATTTAGGATAAATAAGTTGTGGAGACTCAAATTAAATTTTTATAAGAAATTAAGGTTGAACTTTCGAGAAAATGGGAAAATTAAAGTGATGATAAGTTGTGAGGTTCACTTAAGAAGGGAAATCGAACTTCCTAGGAGAAATCGAGCCACACGGAAGAGGGGATTAGCAAGGGGATCAAATTGGTGGAGCCCATAAGGAAGGTTGAGTAGAAATTATAAAAGGAAGGGAAGAGCCTCATTTTTGCATCTTCTTGGCATTTCATTTCAAAATTGTAGAGTTTTCTTGAGCTGCTTAGCCAAGCCAACTAGTGTTTTAAGCAGAAGGAATTTCCAAGATGGATTTCCAACTCTTCTTCAGGGGACTTCAAGCCACTCTAGGAGAGAGATTGTTGATATATTTTGGCATCTACTGGGGGATTTTACAGTGTATCTTCAACTTGTGCGAGTTACTGGAGGATGCACTGGAGGAATTCATTGGTGCTTAAGGAGCTTGCATTTGTTGTCTTTTTTTATGGCTATTTGGAGGAAATTTTCCCTTGAGAAAGATGAGTTGTTTTTGGGAAATTTATAGGTTGAAAGTGTTGGAGATTTGTGGACTATAATTTCTCTTCCTTGGTCCTGTGCAGGGGTTTATTGGATATTCTCTACGCAGGGGTTGAGAAGTAGTTTTTTGCTAGATATTGGAGTTGATTTGGTTGGGAGTATGAGCAAGGGAAATTGTTGGGGTTTGGAGGAGTTTTACTTTGGATAAATTGTGCATGTTTAGAACATTTCGTTTCCTATAGCTCAATGGAAAACTGTGAGGGGCTAAATGCAATTTTTGGTGGGATTTTTCTGGGTTTTATTGGATTAGGGTTGAGGCCTACTCCTAATTTTTCAAAAAATCTGGAGCATTGTTGAGGGTTTATTTCAGAGTTTTCCTCCGACAACAATAAAAAAAAAAAAATTCTTGGGTAGTGTGTTTGATCCATACCTTGGTGGGGACGGCCCCCAGGATCTTTAAAAATAGAATACGAGAAACATGAGAGAACACACCATAAATCAAAACAAAAAGAAATTTTTTATTAAAACAAAGAATAACTATAAAACCTACGTTGTGGTGGACAAATTGTCCTTTTACAAAATGTGACTTGTTACTTATAGTATTTTTTAGTTACAATACCACAAGTAAATTCCATGGGTGGGTAAATACCATGGGTGAATGAATACCATGGGTAGATGTTACTTACAATACCATCGGTGGATAAGTACCATGGGTGTTGAATACCTTGGATGGATGCCACTTACAATACCATGGGTGGATGTCAGTTACAATACCATAGGTAGATTCCATGGGTGGATGAATACCATAGGTGAATGAATACCATGGGTAGATGCCAATTTCCATTTAGATCAGTGTTTGGATATATGGGGCCTTTTTTAGTTGGAGTTTGATTAGATATTCACCTGGGTATTGCATGCTTGCATTACTGAGCCCGGGTTCAATCATTCTAGTCTATTGTACTCAACTCCAGAGAAAATTTTAATAAAATAGTTCGAATTTGTTGCTGCTATTATATGGTTTACTGATATATTTCTACTTGTGTAAAAATTGTGCTTGGATGGTTGTACTTTATTGTTGTAGATTAGTGAATGTTTTTGGTATTAATTGTATTTCCTAATTTGGGATATGATAGTGGTATTAGAGCATGTTCTTGGCCATTTGTGGGCACAAGAGAAGTTTATATCTAGACCTTTTGGTGGAATGGTCTACTGTACCAAAGGCATATGAAGGAGTAGAGGAAGAGGACACATAAGAATAGAAGAACGTGATGATTTATCTGATACAGAGCTTGACAGTGCCAAAATACACATGGAGGGATAGGATGGAAATGATGGAAACAAAAAACCTAGGCAAGGTGGACTGAACCAATTTATGAAGGATATGTTGAGGGTAAATCAACAAATGTTGAGGTAGGGTCAATTATTGATGGACATGATCTACCTAGTAAATGATGGGCCTTCAAGTGAAAAACCAACCTTAGCTGAGAAAAATGGTTATGGATATTCTAAAGAAGGAGGTGGGACTTGTCACATCAATGAACATGTATTACAATAGTCACATACTCCTACTCGTGGCCAGGCTAACCATCCCAATATGCCATAGTTCATGGATGAGCCGGAGAGAGAAAGGGAATCGTATCTTGTTGTATATTTAGTGCACTCTATGGAGATGAGGATGTAGAAATTATACAGAAATTCCATACCAATGGATACAATCCAATCTTGTAATGTACTAAAACAGAATATTGAATCCTTCTACAATATTTGCGGAATATAAAACATGATTGCTCAATCACGTGCAAGTAAGAGAAAGAAAATTATCAATCACACAACACAAGATATTTTTGGGGAAAGAATCTACTCAAAACCCCTCTATCATATATTTTACATAGTCAAAAAATAATTAAACAATACAATGCTTTCTCACACCGAGAAAATCTTGCACTCTACCGATCGTCTCACCCTAATCTTGCTTAAAACTAACTAGCAATTCTCAGGCAAAATTGACCAACAATTAGCCAATTCTCAACCCTTTCTTAGCCCAAACTTTCTCACGCAATCCCTAGGAAATTAATCCACATTAAATAGGATAATCAACCTTCCTTGACTGCGAAATCCATCATGAGCCTTCCTATGACTTTATAATTGTGCCCGAGAAATTTGTTAATAATAAAAATGATAATTATCTTCCCTTTAACCTATGTCTCAACTCGGTCTTCATCAGAATTGAAATGCATTGATCCAGGTGGATATTGGTGGCCACCCACCTATTCCATTTGGACCCCCACCATCAGTTCTTTCAGTTTTACAATTTCAACATAACTTACTATTTTTAGCAGTTTTTCGGGTCCTCAACTTCCAGAGCCGTTTTTAGGCTCTAAACGACATTTTTTGGGAAAACCGGGAGCAACATGAAAGTTGCTTCAATGTTTCTCACATCAAAAGTTGTAGTCCTCAGATAGATCTTTATAAGGAGGTATTAAGCGTGTCAAACAAAGATCATAGGCCAAAGTTACGTCCCTAGGAAGTTGATGTACCAATTTACCCAAACGAGGCCCATAGTTTTGGCGCTTCATCTCCTAGGGTTAGGTTTTTGGGTGTTTTGGCTTTTAAATTGTTTATCAACAATAAATAGGCCTTCGAGCCTCATTGTAACATAGTTCAGAGGCCTGTAGCTGCCACATCTCTTCTTAGAGATAAGCCACCAGCACCCTAGCTAGTTATTTCCATTATGTCTATAAGAATATTTCTATTATATTATATTAATGAAATGAAGCATTATTTCAACTGCATCTCTCTGTTTATGTCTATTTCTTTATTCTATTACGTTCCTAAATAAATCTGGATCAGTGCTATCGGAGAGGTCTGGTATTTCTCTGTTTTTCTTTGCATGTCCCCAACGAGGTCAAGGTATAAGGAGTTAGGGTCGATCTGGTTGAACCCTTGCAAGATCATCCTCGCAAACCCCGACAACCTCCCATGGCGGAAGAAAAGAAAGACAAGGGAGCAGGAGATCCTATCAAATTATTTCTCAAGGAGGCCCTCGAGAAACAAATGAACATGATGATGGATAACTTTGCCCAGATCCTTCAAAGGCTTCCCACCGATGGTGCATATACATCAAGAAGCCACGCTAGAGGCACCACTCCTTTCAAGGTAGAAGTCAAATTTTACATTCATGTATTTGAAGGCCAAATAGATGCAGAAACCGTAGATAGATGGTTGAATTTTCTGGAAGGGTATTTCTCATTCCATTATTTCTCCGACTGAGAAAAATTTACTTTTACACTCCTCAAAGATGCCCCCCATGTCAAAGACTGGTAGGAAACCTACTGTGAGAAAAAGGACGAGAGGGATTAACCTCTTTGTTCTCGGCCACACCCACTTGGAATTCATTCTAAGATGACATCAAGGAAAAACATTACCCCGTGGGGAGCTATGAAGACAAGTACATCCAATGCACCACACTGCGATAACAAAGGAATCAAGATGTGCATAAACTAACGAGTTTGTTCCATACCCTACGCACAAAGTTGGGTATTAAATATTCATAGAGACATTTGGTGCTCAAGTACGGAAAGTGTTTGCACAGATACATCCAAGAGGAAATGGAGTTCCTCGACATTACTTTGCTTAACATGGCATATCGATATGCTGCCAAGATCAAGCAAAAATTTAAGCAGAAGAAGCGAGACTTTGGATCCGCGAATCCGAAGCCAGGGAAAATCATCCCTAAACATTAGAACAGGGGGAAAATCCAAAGCAAGGCGAATCAGAATAACACAAAAAATCCAAAGAAGCACACGGGGAAGTGGTGTGAATTTCATAATAGCCCCACTCATAGCACAAATGAGTGTTAGGCCAAATAGTCGTTGGTGGCTGAACTGAAGGCACCCGAATCATATGCATGTTCTAATCTAGAGTCAAAACTAGACAAGGATAACGACAAAGGGAAGTAGATCATTTATGCGGATCCCAGTTCCATTGTTGCCACCACCAAGCTCCAGAGGGAGGATCCCGAGGATCTAGAGGAGGGCTTCTTCTATTCATAGATGTAGGTGAAGGGTTCTCAACTACAATTCCTTATTGATAGTGGAAGCCAAAAGAACCTCACTTCAGTAGAGGTCGTGAAGCAGCTTAGCATACCAACCATAGCACACCCATAGACGTATACCATTGGGTGCTTCGCCAAGAAATATATCTTCACGTCTGCCAGTAGTGTCGTCTTCCGTACAACATCAAACCATTCACTGATGAGGTATTGTGTGATGTCGCTCCTCTTGACATGTCTGATGTACTATTGGGTCAACCATAATTGTGGAAGCGAAATGTTGCGTATGATTCTAGGCCTCATTCCATTGTTATTAATTTGGGAAATAAATTGTAGAGGATACTGGGGGTAGTACCGCCTCTTTCCATCTCTTTGACTACTGCAAAACAACGTAGTAATATTGTTTCGCAAAATAGGAAATTTATTTTCATTAAAATTCGCCCACGTGGCAATAAGAATATTGTGGCCACAACCTCGAAATAGGGCTCCCCTACATGATAAAAGAAAATGGACAATGTCATGGACGAATACGAGGACATTTTCTCCTCACCCACAAAGGTTCCTCTACACTGTCAGGTCAAGCACTCTAGTGATCTCACCCCGGGTGTGCCGCCACCTGATGTTGCCATACCTCATGTGACCAAATAGAAAAAATCCACACATGTATTTTCTGAGGCTAATAAAACAACCAAATTTATTGAATGCATCCAGTACGTCTGCCAGTAGGTCCATGACATCTTCGATAAATCCAATATGAAGTTCAGTAGAATTTTCCTCACCTCAGGGAAGAACTCAATGCAATGGGGACCATTGCTTCCTAAGGGGGGAGGAATGATCCAGGTGGATATTGGTGGCCACCTACCTATTCCATTTGGACCCCCACCATGGGTTCTTTCATATTTTCATTTTCAGCACAACTTACTATTTTTAGCAGTTTTTTGGGTCCTGAACTTCTCGAGCCGTTTTGAGGCCTTAAATAACAGTTTTTGGGAAAACCAGGAGCAACTTGGAAGTTCCTTTGATGTTTCTCATGTCAAGAGTTGTATTCCTCGAATAGATATTTCTAACGAGGTATTCTGAGTGTCAAATGGAGACAATAAGATAAAGTTACATCCCTAGGAAGTTGATGCACCAATTTACCCAAACGGGGCCCATAGTTTTGGCGCTTCATCTCCTAGGGTTAGTTTTTTGGATGTTTAGGAGTTTCCATTGTTTCTGAAAAATAAATAGGCCTTCGAGCCTCATTGTAACATATTTCATAGGCCTATAGCTGCCCCATCTCTTCTCAGAGATAAGCTACGAGAACCTTAGCTAGTTTATTTCCATTATGTCTGTAAGCATATTTCTGTTATATGATATTAATGAAATGAAGTATTATTTCCACTGCATCTCTGTGTTTATGTCTATTTATTTATTTTATTTTTTTATTGCATAAATATGGATCATGCATGTAGCTAATAATAGTGAATCACTAGTGAATTAAATCTAATTTAATTCACTAGACTTCTCAGTAATTCTTCACTAGAACTAATTAAACTGATTTTAACTCAATTAATTTGAGTTAACTGATTACAATCACACCACACTAGTGCTACAACTGCAACTAGACCCCCAAAATATTAGAATCACTCTACATGCCTCATCTTAGACCCTCAACTCGAAATTATTGAGTTAACTCATTATCCATGACTTAATTAACTGATACAAGTAGTTATGATATGAAATTACAATTTATTGTCCAATTCCACATTTAGCACTAATGTGTAACTAAATTCCTCACCAATGTGTGACTGGAATCCCACACTATTATGTGGTCAATTTTTGTCCTCTCTGGTTGCTAATTTCACTATTTCTTGTTGCAAATTTCAACATTCTCTCTCAAGAAGAAAGAAATTAATCTATCCCAATCTGGTACCTTTGGAATGTTCTGCATGCAACAATTCTCAAGTTTTGTTTTCACATGTGACTCCTACAACTCAATAGCCTCCGAAAAACTGAATCAGTATAATGTATTTGTCATCAGAGTCTTCTAAGTGCTGCTAGCTACTACACCTGTCTACTAGACTCTCTACACTGCTACTGACATCTGTATCCCTGCACTCTGTGTTACTGCCAAATCTGATATGTGCTCTAGTATCCAACATCTATCACTCTATTTTTTATCTTCCTGACATATGACTGCATCAATCCAACCAATCCTTCCTGCTACTGTTGTACTCTGGGATCCTCGTAACTAGGTTTGATCCTTGAGACACACCATCTCAATGGACCCTGCCCAAATTTCTTCTCTTGGGATTATGTGTGCACATTGCCTTCACACCTGGAGGTATAACTACATGTACTCCCTCTACCCATCTGGATCAAAATTTATCCCTCCCGGAGCTCTCTGCTTGAGTGGACTCTTCTACTCGGTCTCCTCTCTGCTTCTCCAATTGTGGTTGCTCCACAACCCTCTAAGACTACCTCTAAGGATGCATGTTGAGAGATAATTGCTCCCTCTCAACCACCAAGTCATTAACTATTGATTTTCTCCTCAAGGCTTTGCATGCATCCTCAACCTCAAGAGCATACAGGTTCTTGACTCTTACACTGATATGTTTCACCTGTCCCATCGCTATGTGTTTAAGTAAAATTTTTCCTTTTATAAAAATCACATCATAACCACAGTCTTCCATTACTGCTACAGAGACAAGACTCTTCCTTAGGTCTATAACATACAAAACAACTGCTAGTTTGAGAGGGGAGCCAGACTCCCTCTGAAAGGTAACTGTATCTATGCCAGTAACACTATTGTTAAGCAGGTAAATCCTCTCTACGGACATGGACAATCCCTCTAGCCCTAGGGTGGGTCTAGAAATAAAGGGACATGCTAGAGTGTTGGTTCCTAATTACTGAATGAAAATATGACACGGTAGATCGACCTACCTAGAGTCCAATGTTGTTTTCGCGACTGTAGTGGTGGTGGACTCTTGCTCCTGCCTCGGAAAGTCACAATCCTTCTGCAATCATGCTCTAATACCTGTACATAGATCATCAAAAAAGAATAACATATGACATAATAAGTTCATTCATAACTACTATCCAGTCAAAGAGGGCTAAGCATATTACATTAAACAAATAACATAATGCAAAATGGGAACCATTTGAGTCACATATATGTATTGATAGAAGGAAGAGTTACAACCAAAGCTTTGATGTCGCAGTCTCCTCCAGCGGGGTTCAACTGAAGCATGTCTCAGATGCTCGTCAGGGGATTCAGACAGGATGAGGGCATGGACCTAAGCTCTCTCAATGAAGTTCCTTCTTGTTCTATCTCTTCAACAATTCAGCTATTGTATACTCAGTTCTCCATGTTCATCTAGCTTATGCAAGGAGAGATAGAATCTTTTTATAGAGGAAAAGGAGGAGGTTGGGATCCCTACAAAGGTGGAAGGGAGGCCTATCCTTTATGAGGTTCCCACAAGAGGTGGAAACCATAAACTAAAGGAGGGATTCTGTGGTTATTCAGTCCAACCACTCCCAATGACTCATCCTCGAAATTGTTAGAGTGGAATCTCCGCCTCTATTTAAAAAAAAAATTCCATAAATAGCTCGGCGCGGGTGGCTAACTGGAACAGAGCGCCCAATGATGCAGGGTCCAATGTTAATATTCCTCATTGGTGCGAGGGTAGAACTGGCTACTTGCGCCAAGGCAAAAACAGGGGTTTTTGAAACTCTTCTCAGGGAATTTTCAATAGAAGGAATATTGCACTCATGTAAAGGGATGCAATGATGGTTTTTGGAAGGCATGACACTTCTTATTAGTCACAGAAATGACCCTCCAATGTGAGATATGGGGATTGCAGGGACAGTGACAAATTTTTTTGTAACAGATGCCCCCTAAAGCATGAGGTCCGAGGGAGAGCGAGGGGCGATATGATTTATGAGAATGCGTACGAACTAAACACCGCTGTCAAAAAACCTACAATTACAAATACAACTGATAAATTTTATACATGAACATGTGGTATGGGCACAACCATCCATAATAGATTACATAAAAACTGAGATCCGAGGTATGGATGCAGCCATCTAGCAGTAAGGATCAACAAATATACTCAGGTATGGTCGCAACCATCCAATCAAAAGAGTCATGAAATAAGTCATGATAATCCACGAGAACCTGTAGCCTGGATTCAATAAGAAAAAACCCAAGGTCTTGCGCTCCATCTCATCCTTAACAAGTACAAATTTAAGCGTGCAGATATATGTGTTGAAGTCAAACATGCAATAAAATCATCCGATTACCAACCAGTGATGAAAGTTGTTAACGGATGTGAGAGAAACCACCAACAATGAAAATGGTCCTCAAGGTACGAGAGGTACAATCCATGGAATGTGAATAGTGATATGATGTCGAAAATCTGCAGAATCACTCGATCAAAGACCAATGATGTGGACCTTGCGTTGAATGTGAAGAACTTGCCATTGAGGCATGCAGGCTCCAAGGTACCGGAAGGGAGTCTCTAGATCAGATTCTTGGATAATGAGCTGAATTTGATAGGAAGTGACCTGGTCGAAGGAGGGCCATAACGTTTCCCTCATAATCGACGCGAGACAGAGGAACATGACAAGAAGCCATAACGTTTCCCTCATAATCGTTTCGTAGCCATTTAACGAGTCCAAAATGACAAGAAGCTCGACAATTTTTTCAATTTTAGAGAGTCAAAAAAGTTCTGAAAGATGACTTCGGTAGTGACTTTTTTGTGTTTTTACCGAGCCTGAAAAAGTATAAAATTAAACTCGTTACTTCATCACTATTGCGTGAAAACTTGTCATTGCATAAGAGATACGTGTAAAACCCATTTCTAGAAATAATATAATAAAATAATTTAAAAATATGTCTTAAAACCTAATTAGGGTCGTGAAAAGTTATAAAATGCCAAAAATGGTAAAAATAATTACTTTTCACTTTTTACCTCTTGTGGAGCAATAGTTACCCATTTTACACTGTGATTTTGCGGCGATGATAGTGGACGATTCGATGGACCAATCTTGAATTTGTCAGTTCCAGGTAAGATTCGACATCCTTCCCTTCAATTTAAGTCCTCTTTTATTGATTACAACCCTCAATTTTTATTTCTGAGGAGGAAAATGCAAATTTTAGGGCACGGTGGTTGGCACGAGTTTCAGGCACGAACTCATGCCAATTGCCTAGTTTTCTGAACTGGGGCACACCCATTAGCGCGATTGTTTTAGAAATAGTCGCGCTGACCACACAAACCATGTTAGCTTTTGAAAATTCAAGTTAAGGGCTCATTTTTTCACAAATTCAAGCTTCTAAATCAGCTAATACCATTCATATGAACATGTTTGTAGGTATAAAGCGACAAAATGGTGATCAAATAGAAAGAATGGGAACACAACGAAAAATATGAGCTTTCCATGGAAAATGAGAGATGCATGGAAGCTCTCAGAGACTGTGGACTAAAAAATTTCTTCTTGACACTGTGTCTCCAAGCTCAACCGAAGATGCTACAGTATTTGATCAACATATGGGATGAGGATCAGTAAAAGTTCATCCTTCGAGTTCATGAACTTGAGATTGATGTTTCTAATGTCTACTTCATAACAGGACTATCGTGGAGGGGAGTAGCACCAATCCTAACTGGCACCCGGCCTTGCATGGAGAACATGTCCAAGGTGATTGAAAGGGTATGTCCAAGGGCATGGAAGGGATCATGAAGTGGGAAAGTGGATATTTAGATTATCCCAAACTTGGCACTAAAAGTAGTGCTACACACCATCACGCGAGCTACGGGATCGCAAGGACCACACGAAGCAACAAAGACATAGCTACTTCTTGTTGTAAACTTCTTCTAAAGAGGTCGTGACAATCAACATAAAACACCAGCTGACAAAGTTCAAGAAGATCAAATTGAAGCAATTTGGCTACGGGTCTATCCTGGTATCGTTCTTCTTAGAACGACTACCAATATTTCAGCGTCAGGAGGTCATAGTCCCAACACCACCAACGAGAAAACCACGGATAGCCTGATGGGCAGCTCTAATGCCAAGGGCAGGGGGTGGTCAACATATGTGCTAGAGACCGGAGTTCTTTGATTGCCTCCACTGATGGTTGATTATCGTGGAGGATTGGGCCTACTCTGGTATAGATTTTACTAGTGATCTGGACCTCCCACTCCTAGAGGGAGAGGATTGGGATGAAGATTTAGGTAAGACTCATTTTTAATTTTCATGAGTGTTATCATTTTTTTTAATTATGTATGTTCTGATGTTAAACCCATGCACTTGCAAATGTTGGCCCAGAGATACCCGCAGGCATGTCTCTGAAAGCGACGTGAATCCCTCGCGATTTTGACCCTCATGGCGAGGGAGGCGAGGAGTAAGAGATCGTCCGCAACTTGGAGGGAATCGCATGCGGAGTCTCAAACTATGCATGATTCGATGATGTTCCTTGCGCCTACCAGAGACATACCGTAGGGGTGCCAAAATGAATTCACTGCTTGCTGAGGTGGCTCGTACGGGCAGTGACATGCTACCATGAGAATCACACCGATTAGACACCTAGGTTTTATGTCAACATATTTTGAGAGACATGATGTCTCAGGATGTAACATAAACACACATATTTTTTGAATTTATGATGCACACTAATGCAAACATCCGATATATATATATATATATATATATATATATATATATATATATATATATATTTTCCTACATGGATCTTTTACATATGATAATGATTTTATAGATTATGCAAATGTCTATCTAATACAATGTTAGCCACTGTATGAGTTAATGCATTCATTTTCCTGGGAATATGTTGATATGTAATAAAATCAAAATGTCTTTCCCATGCCACATGTGTTGAAATTTTCCTGTCCCCGGATTATCATGAGCTTGGTCATACAAGAGGACGAGGTCTCCTTCAATGAAGGAACGAGGGGAAACCAATTGGTCAAAATGAGCTTTGACCTACTGCTTCTCTACTTCGATAACCAGAGCAACAAAGCGGCGAGTTTCATCTAGCCTTTCTAATTAGAGGAGACATTCTCCTTCTGGCGAAGTGTTCAGTATTAATTCAATAGCAAACTTAAGCGAAGGTATTTCACACTCAATCAAAAGAGTAGCTTCCAGACCATAAACCAACTGAAAAGGAGTGAATCTAGTCGCATTCTTAACTAAAGTTTGGTATACCCAAAGAGCCAAAAATAACATGAGATGCCAATTGGATTTGTGGATCCCAATCGTACGTTGAAGCATGGTGACAAGAACTTTTTTCACGGCTTCAACCTAGCCATTGGCTTGAGGATAGTATGGCATTGAGCTGTCGTGACGCAGATCCAACTTAGAAGTCAACTTCGCCACCATATAATGCAGAAAATGGGAACCATGATCGGTAACGATGGCTTGAGGGACGCCAAACCTAGCAATGATGTGATTGAATATGAATTGAGCAGCTGTCTTACCGTCAGCAGCAAGTGTACACATTTCTATGACCCATTTGGTGAAGTAGCAACTTCTACGATAATATAAGCATGCCCCCCGGCTGAGTGAGGGTTACACGTAATAAAATCGATTCCCCACTTCGCAAAGGGACCAATGGTAATGACAAGATGAAGAGGTACAGGTGGCGCATGCATCTTTTGTTGATAGATATGGAAATCATGACATTTACGAACCATGACAATGCAATCCTTGAAGACAGAAGGCCATAAATAACCAGCACGAAGAATCTTCTGTGCAGTGGCATAACTAGATATGTGACCGTCGTAGGCGCCATTGTGACAATCATTCAGGGCTTTCTTAGCTTCCTCGAGATTCAAACATCAGCGGAGTATAGAATCCACTCTGACGCGATAGAGCATATATTCGACTATACGATAAGGTTGTAATTGATGGCGGATGCGTCATCGGGCATCCTTCGTCAACTCATATCTGAAGGTAGAAGTCTGGAGATAGACGATGATATCACCATACCAAGGATCGAGGGTGCTAATCAAGAAAAGCGTATCGTCTGGAATGTATTCCTGAAAACGATATGGAGTAGAGTCTAAAGGGAGGGAACAAATCAAATCAACAAAGACTAAAGATTTCTTTGACTTGGCAGCAGTGAATTCCAAATAAAACTCTTGGAGGATGACAATCCACTTCGAGTATTTTCCCCCCAGCAATTTTTGAGACAATATATAGGTCATAGGGTTGCAATCAGAAGTCACAGTCACAGTGCAAAAGAATATAATGACGAAAATTTTTAATTTCCTGAACCGCAGCTAATGCTAACTTCTGGACATGTGCATATCATGTCTCGGGATCGAGAAGGTTACGAGATAAGTAATAGATAACATGCTTGTCACTGCCATCGTCATCTTGTACTAGAACCATGGAAATCGTGCTGAAAGCAACGACTAAATAGAGGGAAAAATCACGATGATAGTTTGGAGGACGCAGCAAAGGAGCATTGACAAGCAACGTCTTCAACACATAAAAGGACTTATGAGCAATCTCATCCCAACAGAATGGGACGCCCTGCTTTAATAATTGTGTGAATCGTTTAGCCACTTCTGCATAGTTAGGTATGAAACGACGTAGAAAATTAACCTTCCTTTGCAAAATCTGCCACTGATGCAATGAGGAGGGAGAGGGGAGATCGATAATAGCCTCAACCTTGAGCGGATCAAGGTGAATTCCATCTTTGGACACGATAAACCCCAAGATTCTACCGAAATCAATGCAGAAGACACACTTGTGTGGATTAAGACGAATGTTGTAGCGTCAAAAATGAAGAACAATATGACGAAGATGGTCAGGATGGTTCATACGCTTAGCTGAATGAGTCGGAAGGTCATCTAGATAAGGTTGAACGATGTGATGAATATCGGGAAAAGCATACGACATTGCTCACTGAAATGTGGCCCCAACATTCTTTAAGCCAAAAAGGAGCTTCTTATATGAAAAAGTATCCAAGGATGGATGAAGGTAGTCTTATGTTTATCAGTCGGGAGGATGTTAATCTGATTATAACTAGAAAAATTGTCCATGAAAGAAAAAATCTCACTCCCAGCACAGTCGTCAATGATTTGATCAATAAAGGGAGTAGGATAATTATCCTTGGGACAAGGTTGATTGATATCATGATAATCAACGTAGACCCGAATGGTTCCTTGCTTCTTATCTACAGGGACAATATTAGAGACCCATTTTGTCAAGGGAATCGGATAAATGAAACCAGCTCAGAGAAATTTTTTGACTTCACCTTTAATGGCAACAACTTTTCTAGGGTGCACAGGACGAAGACACTGGCAAACAGGTTTCGAACCCAGGTAAGTAGGAATTTCATGCACCACTATACTAGGATCTATGTTGGGTATTTCTTTGTAGGACCATGCAAAGACATCATGGAACTTGTGAAAAATTCTAGTGTAAACTTGTACTCCATCTGAAGAACAAGTGACCCTGATATGGATGTTCTTAAAAATTCCCAATTTCACAGAAATGTCAATAGGTATCGTCTGTGTAATATTTCTCAAGCTAACTTCTGTAAAAACATCATGTGTTAGAATAGGAATTTGAAGCGGAGGAGAAGTAACTTGAGATGAAAATCGCTCAAGACACATAGACATGGCTCTGAGGCCAGGCATGAACGAGGAACAATGATGACCATCATCCCACAACAGATCTTCAAGAGAAATAGTTTCCATGATGGCTTCATCAGAGGGAAACACTTCTTTCAAAGGATCAAGAGAATCTGAATCGCCCAGCCAGGGGGATTGAGAATAAATGTCAAGAGACATGATCAAAGGATTATGATCATAGGACGAAGTTTCCAAAGCCGCAACGAGTTCACAATAGTCAATATCAATCGGACTCAATGGCATTGAATCTTTGAAATAATCGATCTGTTCCAGTGAAGGAATAATTCATGGGTCATCAGACCGAGAGATCGTATTGATCTGAATAGTGTTTGGTGGAGGAAGGGGAAAAATACCCATGAGGGCAGGATCCTTGAAAAAACCCGACCCTACGCTCTCGTAGGGAGTAGGAATCTGATCCACATACGGAACGTTGTTCTCGGAAGAAGAGGTGAAGAAGGAAAATTGATCAACAATAACAATCTTTCCTTCGTGCAGAAATTTTAGAACACGAAAGAGAGTGGACGGATCATACAACATGGTGTGAGTCCAACTGCGACCGAGGAGAACATTATAATTGAGTTTAGCATCAACTTCCTCTACCTTGAAATTGACTATCTTCCCTTTCAAAGTAATCAGTAAACTAGTGAGAACACCTAAAGGCTTTGATTCCCTTCCATCAAATGCTTTAAGGGCATTTGGCGATGAATTCAAGGTTGGAGAACCAATAGCTTTCTAGAAAGAATATGACATGACATAGGTTGATGCACCCTCATCCACAATTGCTCGATTGATGTCGAGACCATTAATAAAAACTTGGATAATCAGCGCAATCTGATGCAGAAGTCATGGAACGAAATTTTCTAAATCGAAAGTGAGAAGGCTAGTATCAACAAGATCAATCCCGCCAATCGCAAACAACAAAGCCTTCTGTTGAGATGGACAACTCGGAATTACTTCTAATGAGGACATCAAAAACGATGCTTGAACCAAATCCTCAACAATACTGTAATGGTAAGCAGCACAGGCATTGGGATTGTAAGAAGAATTGTGGAGTACACCTTTGGAAGGTGGTTGTACAATGGATTTAGCACTAGGCCTTTCAATCTCAAGAGGGCCAGAAACAGGCAAAGGAGGAGGACCATCAGTGATCTCCTTCCTTGCTTCCTGACGTGTTCTAGTGTAATCTTCGAGCAAGTAGCAATAGAAATGGCTGCATAACCATTCATCATGAACACCTGAGAGCGAAATGGGGCAAAGGACTGAAGTTTCTCTACCATCTGGGTCTGCTGATATGGGAATAGTTCCTTAAGAATGACAGTAGTTCCCTAGGTGCCTTTGAGCAATCGAATCACTTCAGACCATTGAGGACAGTCCTTGGTGAAGTGCTCTTCTTCACAAATCAAACAAGGGTACTTCAGCTTGCGTTGAGAACCATCACCAACACGAGGTTTCTGAGAATCTTATTTCAAGGTATCGGCTTTGGCCTTACCTTTACCCTTCTTTTTACCTTTAGAAGCATTATCCACCGGAGTGGCTTGAACTACATTAACTTCTGCAGGCTTACAAGAATTCGAGGTGGACTGAGAAGCAACATTGTTGGAAGAATTAGACTTCAGCTTCCTAGATTTTGAAGAAGAAGACTTTGAGAAGTCTGAGATACGGAACCAATAATACCATCGAGGATGGAGTCGCTGGTGGTTTAGAAGTTCTAGGTCGGGGAGCACAGGCAAGATATCATACAATGCGCTAGACTGAGAGTACACAAGATCAAGGTACTGGGCATAAGAAATGGCTTGTTCCTTTGTTACACATGCCCCCATATTTATGTCCTTTGCAATCTGATTGAAAAAGGAGGTGGTGAGCCAATGAGTTACAAGCTAATCACGAATCTCAAATTTTATCATGCAACGATGACATCGCTGCTCATGAATATGATCTGAGATGTGAGTAGCTCGGTCTTGTTTCAATGAAGTGAGGAGGTGCGTCTCGGTCTCATAGTGAACTAGTAACTGAAAATGCATAAGGAATGCCATGGCTAAAGAATTAAAGCCTTGGAAGATGCCACGAGACAACTCAATGTACCACTTTGCAGCAGCACCAGTAAGAGTTCACTGGAAAAGACAGAGTCCGATAGAATCTTCAACCCAAGAGTTAGAGGAACACCACAAGTGGTAAGTCATAACATGCACTTGGGGGTCTTCGCCAGACTTGCCCTAAAACTTAGGACAATCACCAGGAATCTTGGTCGGAACCGGAGGCCAATATGGGTTATGAAGAATGGGATTGTTCGTTAACTTTGACACATCTGGTAATTCCAACATAACAAGAAATGGTAATTGAGTATTAAAAGTCATTGGAGGCCTCTGTTAAGGGCCTGTGTTCTCATTCCACCCAGTCCAAGAGGAATTCTACCCCCATATATTTTGTCCCGTTGGATTCTGACCATAGGGGTTAGAAGCAGGATAATACTGTTGATACTGGGGTTGAGGACCAAGATATTGAGTCTGAGAAGACCATTGAGGTCCCTACTGAGCAATGTATGAAGTCTGTTGTGGAATGTAATCATGGCTTTGAGGTTGATGATACACCAATGAAGGTTTATTTTGATGGTAAAAAACTTGGGGTGCACTATATACCAGCTGATATTGACCTTGAGGGTAATAAGCGCCTTGTGGTTGAGCAAGCGGACCCTGCTGAGCAGGTTGAGCAAACTGTTGAGCGGGTAGACCTAGCTGAGTTGGATAAACAAGTAGAACTGGTTGCTAAACCAATTAAACCGACTGGGGAACTGGTTGAACCAGCTACTGAGATGGTTGAAATGAATACTGAGAGCCACCGAGTTGCCATTGTGGGAGAGGTTGGCCTGATGGTTGTGATGGACCAGGTTGTCCCTGATAACTAGGTTGACCTGGAAGAGGACCGTAGGGTTGTCCTTGTTGCACAAATTTTTGGCCATACTGTATGTACAGTTGCTGCTATTGTGCAATAGGTTGTCCCTGTGGCCCGCTGGAAACATACAAAGTTCTCAGTTGAAACTGACTTGAAGGACTGGTGGGTTGTCCTTGTTGGACCAAAGGTTGCCCTTGCGGACCGTAAGGTTTTCCCTGAGGACCAAAGGATTTCCCCTGCTGAGCAAAAGGTTGTCCCTGTAAGGGTTGTCCTTGTAAGCCCGAGGGTTGTCCTGAATGAGTGACGATCAAATAAGGATCAACAGGAAACAAATGGATGGGGTTATTGACATCATCATAATGATGTGGAGGATTGACAGGCACTTGGGGTGGCCGAAAACCCTAAGATTTCTATTTTTGAACAACCAAAAAATACTCTATTGTGGTCCCGTGATTTGGAAGATTGGTAGACCAAATGATAGGGCAAAATCAGACCAGTATTTGGAGTCCTAGGACCTAGCCTTCCTGGACTCAGAGAGGGCTCTCTCTATTATGCGAAGGATGTTAACTTGTTCGATTTGGATGATTTATTTTAGGCTAGCTATTAAGTGTAGGTTTGTTTTTTTGTTTTGGGTTGGGGTAAGATGATCAAGTAGGATAGGTGGAATGAGAGGTTATCAAATCAATAGGGCTATGGGATGAGATGAAGTCAAGGGTGTCTAAATGATGAAGCAGAGTGTATTGCAGGGCCGATTTAGCAAGGTTAATGGATCCTTTGGGTGATGTATGAGGTGTAACGAACATCAAGTTTGGGAAAAAAATAAGAGGCCTTAAACATATATAGTCTAAAGCAATAACTCATGAGGTAGGGAAAACCATTAATCTATATGAACAATACTTGAACTAATAAACATGTAAGATGAACATTCTGGTGAAACATAGAAGCATTAGAACTCCTAACTTTAGAAATTCACCTTCAGCTTTTTGGAAAACACATAAGATAAAAAAACAACTCAATTTATGGAGAGGGAACTCCTAAACGTCATATATCAAGTTATTGGGAACTCTGAAATAAGTTGGTAAGCATGGGAAAAGGGCAAGATCGAAATGAGACCTCTTTGTCTTAACCTAATCAATCAATATTCCATAGAAAAGCTTCAAGATAGGGTTTTGAAAACTTTAAATAAGCAGGGCATACTATGAATCGTACTTATAAGCTAGCATACTAACCATTCATGAAATAAAAAAAAGTTTTAGTGGGCCTAAGGAGTAGTCAAGAATTCCTTAAGATGACTAAAAGAGGAAAACATCAAGGCTATAACAAACAGGAGGTTTGAGGTGCTTCCATGAGCATGTATCAACCTATACGTTTCTGATCTATATCAACCAAGAGGAATGAAACATAAATGAGGACAAGAAAAAATTAACAAGTTAAGAAAATATCACCATTCACCAAACTATGGAATCCTGCAAATATGCTTCTCCATCATCAAGCCGAACAAGCCATTCATTCACTTCATAAAACCAATTTCTTATCCAAGCTCATAAAACCATGTATTTCTCTTAAAAAAATCAAGTCCCAACTATTTACAATGAATCCTCATGCCTTATATAACAAACAAGGAAGAGAAGAGCCAAAGAGAGTATCAGGAAGCCTATTGGCCCAAAAGAAATATCCTAAGTTGTCCTTGAGGCTTTGCAAAGCCCAAGGCACAAAAAATCTAATAAATATATTTTCCAACTATAAATGGAAATAAAATTGACTTTTAGGCCTGACATGTCTAAGAAAACTTTCCAAACACACATTCTGCCCAGTCATACATAGGAGTGCAGCACATTGTGTCAAAAATTTGAAAACTTGCCAGGGGCGCAGCGCAAAAATATGCCTTTTGCAGTACTGTTTTGGAGGCCTTCCTGATGTCGAAAAAGGCTCCAAGATGGCTAGTTGGAAATATCTTGAAGTCTAGTTTCCATATCTACCTTTATTGTTTCAATCTGACATATGCAAGGTTCCCAAAAAGTGGAGAAAGCCAAGACTGCCAGGAGCACAGCACATGCTCAGGAAATTGGGCAGAAAGGTGAAAAAATGAGTGTTTTTGACCCTTTTGAGGGGTCAAAACAACTCCAATTGAGATGAAAATTGGTGAGCAATGATGGGGAATCTAAAAATGTAAGATGTTCCTCCTCAACATGCCCTGGGAAAAAGCATAGCACAGGGTGTATTGCACTCCTAGCCTCAAAATTTGAAAAAAAAAAAATTGTTCAGTTGCTCTCAAAATTGGTAGGTAGGTGCCTCATGGGTCCTTGGAGACCTATAGAGAAACTTGGGCCAAAATTCCAAGCCTATCTTGGTATTTTTCATCATTTGGTGTCAGGCCCTCATTTTGGACAGTTTTGAGCTTTTTCCTTGCAAAGTGATCTCTCCGTTTATAGTGCTCAGTCATTCTCCTTTGCAAGCTCAAGTCTTTGTTGGCCTTCTCCAGTTTTGCCTCTAGATTTATGTTGGCTCTCTCAAGCCACGATTCTCTGTTATGCTCAATTTCCATGGAAAGGATTTTGGTGAGGGGAAATTGCTGTGCTTGGGCTGATTCTTCCTCTCTCTGCTTTGCCAATGCTTTCCTAAGACCCATAGTCTTAGGTCTCTTACTAGTCTAGCCTTCTTCACCACTATCCTCCTCATAAGCGCCCATGTATTCCTCCAACTACACTTGTGACCTTTGAGCCTATTTTTGATATTTGAGTGCCCTTGCTTCATAGATGGCCAACTGGCCACTCATTTTTTTGTTCTGCATATGCAAAAAGTGAATGAGATCCTTAGACCTTTCTAACCCAAATTCAAAGTCTTTGATCTGTGCATTCCAGTCTTGTAGAATATAGTTTACTATTCTTGTCTCATTTTCCTCATCACTGTCTATGTGAATGAGCTTAAATTCTCTTTCTTCTTTGTGATTGTCCTCTTCCTATTTCACTTTTTGTTTACCTTTGTCTTTCATTGGAGTTGAGGAGGAGTGCATGGCCCCTTTCCCTTTGGAGGAAACAACACATGCCTCTCTCCTCTTTGAAGGTAAAGGTGAAAGGTGCGACAAGTTTTAATTGCAAAGCTTCATCACTAGTGACCTTAGTGTTGTTTTTCTCTTCATGGATGATCTCTATATGTGCATCTTCCTTATCTTGCTCTTGGCTACCATTTTGATCAACATCTTCACTATCCTTTATGCCATTATCACTGTCAAGATCCTTAGGACTGTCCTCCTCTGTTTTTGTAATGTTAGAGGCACCTTGATCTTTGTTGGGCACATCTTCATTTCCATGATTGTCTTCTTCCTTATCTTTTGACCCATTGTATTCATTGTCAAATTGATCCGTTATATCATTTTTTGCATTCTTTGTAGGGTCACTATCTTGGGTATCTTCATTAGTCTTCCCATCACTGTGAGGGTCATTTCTTTCTTCACTAGGTGAGTTCCTTTGGCTGATCTCTCCTTCACTTCCCTGCTCATTATCTTCATTATTTGGTCCTTTGTCATCATTTTCTTGCCTACGGAAAACAACTTCAAACTTTGTTTCTTGGCTGTCTTTTCCATTCTTGTCACTGTCATTTTGTTTTTCTTCATTTCTTTCATATGCCTCCTCCCCACTATCTTCATATTTATTTTAAGTGTCATTTTCTTCATCATAAGACCCACTATTTTGGTTCTTTTTCTCATTATGGAGCTCACTAATTTCAACTATGTTTTCTTCTTTATCAACACACTCATATTTATCATTACCTTTATTAATTTCTTCTTGGATATCTCCCTCTCTGCCACCTTCCTCTTCTTCACTTTTTTCTTCATTTTCATCATCCTTTCCCTCACTGTTTTCTTCTTTTTCTTCATTGCCTCCTTCATGGCCATCACTGCTTTCTTCTTGGCCATCACTTCTTTCTTCATTTTCTAATTTCTTAGGGGAAGGTGAATGAGGAAGGTCTATTTGACGAGATGATTCATGTGAAGAAGATGAACCAAGGTCGGTGGAAGGTGATGGAGGTTTGTGAGGAGGATTTTGAGATGATGATGGTAGACTTTGCAGAGGAGTGGGCTGTGGAGTTGTGAAATCATCGTGGGTGATGAAAACCTCCCAGGGGATACCTTGTTGTTATATTTGGTGTGATACAATCACTTTGATGAGGGAATGATGAAAAAGGCTTGAAATTTGTTGGGATGGAGGCCTCTTCTACATGATGGAAGGAATTTTCTCAATAATTTTGCAAAGATAGTAGGGCATGTGTAGCAACTTGGTTTTGGTGAAGTGCATGAGGAGCCTTATATTGTCTGAATAGACTCTAGAGAACCTGCCCTCACAGGTGAATTATTTCATGATGATCTCCATTAGGAGAGAATATCTGCCCAAAAGATGAGAGAAGGGGAACATAGTTTTACAGTCAGCTTGACAACTCAGTTTCAAGAATGGGTGATAGTGGCTTAGGTATAGATAATTTTGTTTGAACCACCTTTCTCCTATGAAATACATTTCAGTGGCCCTAGAGATGGCATAGGCGGTTAGCTCAAATTTCACCCCGGCTAGGTGTACTTGATGTTTATGATGGTTTAGGGCAAAAAGCTTGGTCAAATGAGGGTGACTATGGAGCTTTTGTACCTTTTTACAGAATTCATAGCAGCCCAACTCTTGAAAATAGGCCAAAATAGTAGGGGAGGTTATCATCTCTTCAATGCTTATAGGTTCAAACCTATTTGGCATTCCTCCCTTCCTTTGCTGCTTTTTAGGCCTTTGAGTCGCCTCATCTATGTCAACATTCTCTTCTTCAGAAATTTTGTCTTTCTTTACCCGTGCCTCAAGATCCTTAAAGAGAAATGGTACTTCTAGTGAAATGATGTGGAAAGGGATTAAAGGAGATGATGAGTTTTCTAACTAGGTCAAGGCATAGCAGTGTGTAGGTCAAGTGTTGTCTTTTAGGATTTCACTACTTTCTCTAACACCAATTCTCAAATTTCTTAGTGGCCTTATCTTTAGAAAGCCATGCATATGAAATAAAAGTTTAAAATACCTCTTGAAGAACCTCCATAATAGAAGAAAAAGCTAAAAAACCTTGTCGGTAGAGTCGGGTCACTCCTGAAGGTGAATTAGTGTAGAAGCTGCAAAATAGTGGCAGGAGTGTAGCACACTTCGTCGGGCGGCTCAGGTCACTCCTGAACGTGCCATCGTTCAACATCTAAAGCAGTGGTAGGAGCACATCATGGTGGTCGGGCAGTTCAGGTCACCTTGAAAATGCCTTCGTTCAGCGTTTGAAGCAGTGGCAGGAGCGCAACACGGTGGTCGGGCGGCTCGGGACACCCTAAACGCCCCTGCGTTCAGTGTTTGAAGCAGCGGCAAGAGTGCAACACGATGGTCGGGAAGCTCGGGTCACCCTGAATGTGCCTTCATGCAGGGTCTAAATGTCTGGCACAACCGCAGGAGCACAACACCAATCTTCAGGCGCACAACGCGCAGTGGAGATTTACACAGGGAGAGGCTATATGCGTGCAACATGATACTACAGGAGCACAGCGCCTGGAAAAATTTGCCCGAGGACTCTGGAAAAAAAATTGAAAACCCTCACTATGTGCTTAAATGAATAAAGGAGTGGAGATATGTTGATTTGTAGTGGCTTTATACTTTTTTGAAAAATTAGAAATACAACCCACTTTGGTAATGTTCATGTGTCTTTACTTTTTCTCACTGTGTCTTTCACTATTTTGGTCTTGCAGGTGGCATATTTGATTGAAACAATTGTTTTTCCTCATTGCTAGAGGCTTCTTAAGGCTCTTTTTAATTTGACACCCTTCCTGAAGACACCAATCCTATGCCTCTCAGCCATTTTTGGAAAAAGAACCTATTTTTGACTTTAAGACTTATCCACAAAAAAATGATCATTTTTGCCATTTCTCCTTTTGACTGATATTCTATATTTGAAAAATTCTTTCCTTTGACCATAGTTGAGTATAGTTATTATCTTCCAAACCTTACAAAGGTAGTTTGAAAAACCCTTGAAACCATCTGCTGTGTTGAAGGATGTTTCTTTGTCACTATTTTGACCATCTTTGTCTATCTTCCCAAGCTTCTAAGTTTTTAGGGATACTTTAGAAGAAAAAATAGTTTTATCCTCTAAGTTGTCAAAGAGACACTTATAAAAATCACTATTTATGTCTAAAAGCCTTCAATGATCATTTCACGGGGTTTAGGGGTTCTTTGCCTTTGTAACCTTAGCATTTTTCTATTGCTTGGTCAAAACAGTCATGAATCTGGATTCCCATCAAACACATACCTGCTGCTTCCTTCTTTCTATGAACAGTCCTCTTATGATGATCCTTCTCTTTTACCTTACCTCATGGCTAATCTGATAGCTTTTTGGTCTTCTTTGTAGGAATGTAAGCAAAGGGCAGTTGTCCCTCTACAAGATTCATGCTTGAGGCCAAACAACTTTTTAATGATTTTTTTGATTGATGTACAATGTTGCTTATGTGCCACTATCTTTTTAGGACCTGCATGGACCTTTTGATGGGAAACACTTCATAAAAATGTCTTATGAGATCATGGGCTTCCTTGTAAACTTAAGCCTGTTGTATCTTACTACCAGTTCTGGATGCCTTTATGAGTTTTTTAGGTCTCCTTCTTTGCCTATGTTCTGCTGTTGACCATTTACAAAGAAATTTCTACAGAAAAGTTTAGACATGGTAAATTGTTCCTTTGCAGGCTTACTGCTTGATCAAGAGGATACCTTTGGAGTTATTTGATGTTCTTTGGACAATGATAAGCCTCATCCTTGTGTTCTCTTGACTTCACCTTTCAATACCTGTGGAAATAGTGAGTTTAGAACCATGATAGTGCATAACCTAGGTGACCCTATTTGATTTATTGTAATGTCCTTGGAATAGGTTTGGATGAGGAGACAGGGTTTTTGATACTCTATTATGCACTATCATCCTAGACAACTAGAAAACCTTGTATGAAAATAGAGGGCTTAGGCAAATAGAGACATAGTGTTATAGGAAGAGGTGGAAAACATAGTGAGAGTGTGGGACATCAGTCCAGGATTTGGTCTTATCTGGGTGATAGATTGGCCATGCTTCGACAAGGAAGTGGGATAGTGAAAAATTTCTCTTTGAGGAGATTTATAGAACTCACATGATTCTTGAATTATATTTATAGAAATCAAGGACAAAGCATTTAGTCGTATAAACAAGCAAAAATTGCTGATGACTAACATACTGTTCGAAAGTGAGGCCACCAGGAATCATAGGAATAGTCGAAGTCATATTAGAAGCAGACGAGGCTACAGGAGATTGAGCATCTAGAGAAGGAGCAAAACGTCAGTGAATGTCCAACATGTTCTCATCAAAAGCATAGGTAGACACCTTAGGTGTAATTGTAGCTACACTAGCAGGTGCAGTATCCAGAGCATGGGTTTGTGATCTACCTGGACTCTGATTGATAGGCCACGTAGGATTAAGTAAGACATACCTACGAGTGTGAAAAGATCCTGACGACTGAGTCGTAACAACCGGTGTGGATGAAGCTACACAGACAACAGGTTGGACTAGGACATATGTAAAAGTAACCGATGAATCAGGTGTTGAAGGTGATAGTTCTAACGAAGAGAGGACTGAACTCCGAGGAGAAGTTGATGTGATGGATTGTGCTATGGATGCAACACCAGACACGATATGACTCAAGGATCTATATCCAAGCGAAAGTGACACATATGGTGGAGAATACTGAGTAGAAACACGAGGGTGATCTTCAAGAAAAAGTTGATATTCTCCTGTAGAAATAGGAATTCCTTCACTGCCAATAGGACTAGATGAAACTATGTCTGACTCTGCCGTAAGATCTTCAAAAATACTACGGGGACTAGGAGGTACAACAAGAACTAAAAATGGTGATCACGATGTAAGAGGAGGAAATTATCCTTCTTCCCCAAAACTAGACCAAGCACCCAAAGGAGGCCAATTGAACTCAACTGACTCTTCAAGGGGAGATCAGGTAGCAAGAGGCAAGACAGACTGGAAAATAGGCTGCGAAAACTCGACAGACCTATTGGACTGAGGGGTTTCAAAAGAAACGTCTGAAAAAGAACCACCGCTGGGAGGCAGTGAGGACGAAGAAACTAGTGGTTCCGCCACTGTGACTGTATTTCAAAATAGGAAGGAAAAAAAAATAACAAATCGAAGGTTCCAAGATAAAAATATAAGGAAAACAAAAACAAGCCAAGTAATAAAAATTTTAATGGGCGTGTGATCGTGGCAATTAATTTTATGACACTGAAACCAGACTTCACTGTTTCATATTTTAAGAGTCGAGGAACAGGTAAAATATGACTCTAGTCACTTTCAATTTTAAACGAGTGTGAAAGGACAGGTGCTCGACAATATCTTCTCTTTTTAAGGAGTCACAAAATGATCGAAATGACTACTCAGGTACTCTAACCAAGAGGGTGTACCAACTTTCTGTGGATTGCCATATATAGCTTGGTGATCAAATGAAAGATAAATGACCAAGGACTTAACATACGTGCAGGTAGTCTCCCCGAATGTTGTGTTCAGTGTATCACAGTTACAAGGCAGTAGACTCGGCTTCCTATGGATAAAAGGATTGCAACCTAGGGGGGTCTCCCTTTATATACTCGACGGTACGAGGAGAAAAAGTTCATACTAGTGTTGTCTAAAGCCAGATGGTGAACGATAGCTACTAGGTTTTAAGATGCCGGAACACATCTCTAGCCTAGACCACTAAAGAAGTTGCGTTAGGTTCCAATGTTTCCTTAGGATAATTGAATGAATTTTAAAGTTGATCTTGGATTATATTTCAATTTCAAGGCCCTACTGAATTTGGATCTCAAATTTCCTAAATGAAAAATATATGCAAAAGAACACCATCTTCCATTCAATGAATGTTAATTATGAGAAGGATAGAGATTTTTCAAAAAATAGAAAACAATGATAATATGCGAAGAAATCCACTAATGCATCTAATGCAATCAAATGAAAATGAAAAACTCTTTCCTAGACTATCAAATGCTAGCTATGCAAAATAACTTTTCAATTTCGATGCAAAGGGAAGAATGCAATTTTTTTTTTTAATTTTCCAATGAAATGAAGCACACAATGAACTAATTACATGAAAAGCAAAATGAACACTAGCCTGAGTATTGCGAATGTAGGAATCGAAATTGAATGACTCAATCAACATAAAACAAACAAAATAAATCACTCAAACTAATGCTGCAATTTCCCAAACCAAAATAAAGTTTTCAAAGTGACCCAAACAAGAAATGTAATCTATGCTCAGAGAAAAAGGATCAAGAAAAATTAGCACAATCAACCTGGGAATGAGACTGACAACAATAAAAAAGACTTGATTTCCAAAAAGAAGGCTCAATGCACAAAGACACTTAGAAACCCTAAGTCCTTAAACTACACTGATAAGAAAAGAGACAAACAACTGATAAAAAAAAGCCTACAGTAGTCAGAATAGTCCCAAAGGCTCCATTACACACAAAAAACAACCCAGATTCAAGCACAACTAACCAAAAAACTCACAAAGGAGGTCAAACCAAATCCTAGAGGATTCGGCGCAATTGTAAGGTGGTAATCCACACCAAATAGGGTTTGGTGCGACTGCAACAAAAGAAACCTACGCCAATCGGCACGACTGTTCAAGCGAAAAGCACATCAAGCCAGATAACTATGGGAAAAGGTGAAAACCAATGAGTAGAGGTCAATCTTTACACTCTAGAGCTGAACAGGGGATTTAAAACAAGCAAGCAAACCATAAAAATAAGGATAAGCAAGTGAACGACCGAGGCTGACCCAACAAGATGAAACGAAAAACTCACACTGCTCCCCAGTGGAGTCGCCAATTTGTTAAGCAGGTAAATCCTCTCTGCGGACAAAGACGATCCCTCTAGCCCTAGGGTGGGTCTAGAAACAAAGAGACATTCTAGAATGTTGGTTCCTAATGACTAAATGAAAAGAGGACACAGTAGATCAACCTACCTGGAGTCCAATGCTGTCATCGCGACTGTAGTGGTGGTGGCCTCTCACTCCTCCCTCGACAAGTCACAATCCTTCTACTATCATTGTCAGATACCTAAACATAGATCAGAAAAAAATAACAACATACGACATAATAACTTCATTAATAACTACTAGCCAGTTAGAGAGGGCTAAGCATATTGCATTAAACAAATAACATAACGCAAAATGGGAACCAAACAATAGTCACATATATGTATTAATAGAAGGAAGAGTTATAACCAAAGCTTTGACGTCTCAGTCTCCTCCAGTGAGGTTCTTTGGCGTCTCAGATGCTTGTCAAGGGATTCGGACAGGATGAGGGCATTGACCTAAGCTCTCTCAACGAAGTTCCTTCTTGTTCTATCTCTTCAACAATTCAGGTATAGTATACTCAGTTTTCCATGTTTAGTTAGATTATGCAAGGAGAGATAGCTTATTTTTATAGAGGAAAAGGAGGAGGTTGGGATCCTTACAAAGGTGGAAGAGAGGCCTATCCTTTAGGAGGCTCCCACAAGAGGTGGAAACCATAAACTAAAGGAGGGAGTCCGTGGTTATTCAGTCCAACCACTCCTAATGACTCATCCTCGAAGTTGTTAGAGTGGAATCTCTGCCTTTTTTTTTTTAAATTCCATAAGTATCTCGACGTGGGTGGCTAACTGGGACAGAGCACCCACTTGCGTGGGGTCTAGTTTTAATCTTCCTCATTGGCACGAGGGTAGAGCCGGATAATCGCGCCAAGGAAAAAACAGGGGTTTCTGAAGCTCTGCTTAGGGAATTGTCAATAGAAGGAATATTTCCCTCATGCAAAGGGATGCAATGATGGTCTTTGCAAGGCATGACACTTCTTATTAGTCACAAAAATTACCCTCCAATGTGCGAGATGGGGATTGTAGGGACAATGACAAAATGTTGTGTAACATCTATATCTCCCATCATCTCCAAACTCTATGTTATGTTGGAGGTCATTCTCCTCCAATACACTGAAGATATCTCTATTCCTCATCATATGGAATGAGGCATCACTATCTAGATACCAAATGCATCCCATTACAATGTTGGACATGCATGTAGTGAGAGTAAAGTCAAGTTCAAACTATGAAGTCAATGCTTCACCCACTGCAACTCCAAGCTCCTTCTTGCTTGCCTTCTTTTGTGGAAAATTCAAGGCATAGTGCCCATGCTCATGCCAATGAAAACACCTAATCTTGGAAAAGTATCTCTTTCCCTCTTCGCCTTGGGACTTATTTCCCTTGGCTTTCTTTCCTTTTCTGACTAATGCACAATATTATTCTTTTTTGGTGCCGTAGTTCTCGTCTCTGTTGCTCCACCTTATCTCTTTTATTACCAAGTGAGACCACAAATGCTCCCTGTATGGTAAATTCTCCCTCCCATTCAAAGAGTCCTAGTAACTATGCTGGATCTTGGGAAGGACTAGAAGTGCTAGGTGCACCAAATAATCATGGGATACTGTCACACCAACACTTCCAAGCTCATCTCGACATTGAGTGAACTTCGCCAAGTATTTTGTTACCGTCTTGCCCTCCTCCATCTTGATATTTACGAGCTTTCTATAATAGATATTCTGAAATAGATATATCAAGGCCTTCCAAATATCATATGGAGTCACCTTCCCATGGAGACTCGAGACAATATGATTTTGAACTCCCTCTAGCAAGATCCTTCTCGCCTTTTCTACCTTCTTTTGCCATGCATCAAGAAGTTGGGAATCTACTGATACGGGCTTGGGAATATCAAAATATATGAATTCCTTCAACTCGTTGTCCTCTAAAACTACCTCCATCATGTCGTTCCATGCAATATAATTCGAGTTTCCCTCGAGTGCATATTCAAGTCTCAAGCCATTGAAATACATCTTGATCTGCTGCTGGATCTTGAAGAATAAATCTAAAACTTGAATGTGTTCAAGACAAAATCGATTTATTCTCTTCTATTGTGATTCCTAGTGCTCTGATACCATGTTGAAATTATACAAAAACTCTATACCAATGGATTCAATCTAATCTTGTGATTTATTAAAAAAATATATGGAATCCTTCTACAATATTTGTAGGATATAAAACACTTTTGGTCAATCACATGCAAGTAAGAGAGGAAATTATCAATCACACAACACAATATGTTCTTGGTGAAATAACCTACTCAAAACCCCTCTATCATATATTTTACATAGTCAAAGAATCATGAAATAATAAAATTATTTCTCACACCGATAATATCTTGCACTTTATCGATCGTCTCTCCCTGATCTAGCTCAAAATTGGCTCAATTCTGAGGAAAAATTGACCAACCCTTAGCCAATTCTTTGCCCCTGCTTAGCCCAGCCTTACTTACACAATCCCTAGGCAATTAATCCCTATTAAATATGATAATAAACCTTCCTTTATTGCTAAATCCATCATGATCCTTCCTATGACTTTATAATTGTGCCCAGGAAATTTTCTAATAATACAACTGATAGTTATCATCCCTTTAACCTCTGTCTCAACTAGGTCTTCCTCAGAATTTACATGCATGCAACTAATAATAGTGAATCACCACTTATCTGATTGATCAATACTTGTGAATTAAATCTAATTTAATTCACTAGACCTCTCACTAATTCTTCACTCAGTTAGAACTAGTTAAAATGATTTTAATTCAATTAATTTGAGTTAACTGATTACACTCACACCACACTAGTGCTACAATTGCAACTGGGCCCCCAAAATATTAAAATCACTCTACATGCCTCATCTTAAACCCTGAACTTGAAATTATTGAGCTAACTCAGTCTTCATGACTTAGTTAACTGATACAAGTAGTTATGATATGAAATTACAATTTATTGTCCAATTTATTTAAGGGAAAAATAAATTAGATGCCCACATTTAGCACTAATGTGTAACTAAATTCCTCACCAATGTGTGATTGGAATCCCACACTAGTATGTGGGCAATTTTTTTCCTTTCTAGTTTCCAATTTCACTGTTTCTCGTTGCAAATTTCAACAGAGGATTTATGAGTATGAGTGGTTAAACATGAAGATTTAGCACGCCATGCCTCTTGGGGAATTTATACACCTTAAGGAGAGACATAAGACCACATTAGAACATCATATAGAGGAGGAAGATCAAACCATGAGGTGAAAAAGGTATTAGGGAAGGTCAAACTTCCAAACTTTGATGGGATAGCCAAGAGCTCAGCCAGAGCATTGGTCCAAAAGCTGGAAACTTACCTACATTTGAACCCCATGTGAGATACTGATGCCGTACATTTTTCCACACTGCATTTTCATAGAGATGCACATGATTGGTGGTACCATGGCTTGATCACTCTTGGACACATACACATTACTTCCTATACTTAGTTCATGAAGAGGTTAGTTTAGAGGTTTGATATAAAGGATCCAGAGCTGCACTTCATGGAGTTAGCACATATGATACAGACTGGTAGTCTTGAGGCTTATGTATCAGAGTTCCAACAATTGTCCATGGTGGTTACAAATATTTTTGAGACTCCAATGATCATGTTATTCATTGAGGGGATAGTTGATCCCCTATGTGGTTGGTTGATGGATTATAGGCCAAGGACATTGCAGGATGCCATCCATAGATCCAGAAACATGATTGACACCTTGCCCAAAACCAAGGCCCCTATGCCTATTAGGAACACTACACCCCAAGGGGTATGAGACACAAGACAAGTATATAGAGATGTTGGGCATGGGACCCTTGATGATGAGATTAGGAGGTATCTTCGAAGGAGGAAGTTGTGGTTCACGTGCCAGGAACCATCGACACCAAGGCACAAGTGCATCAAGGTCAAGGCCCATTACATTGAGGTATATTCAAACAATGATCTTGATGATGAGATGGAGGGCTGAAAACTATGGGAGGTGGGCCATGATCACCACCATCACAGGGGGGAGGATCTCTTTTTCCTATTGGAATGGTCATTTCTTCACTTTATGGAGTTATGAATCATATGACATTTTATATTAGAGGAAAAATGTAGGGACAATGAGTGTGAGTGTTGGTAGACAGTGGGGCAACCCATAATTTTATTGATGCTTAGATGGTGGATCAGAGAGGCATACACACAAAGACATTTGAGGGGTTTTTAGTGCTTATACCAAGATATAGGACCATGTAGTGCATGAGATATGTTCCCAGCATGACCCTAACCATGTATAATTATTTAGTGAAAAATCAGTTCTTTGTGGTTGATGTTACCAACACTAATGTGGTGATGGGTGTCTAGTTTTTATATTCCTTGGGCCATGTTATTATTGATCAAAATAAGTTGGAGATGGAGTTCATAGGGTCATATGGGAATCTAGTAGTATTAAAGGGCATGCACTCATACCCGCCACAAATTTTATCAACCCATATGATGGAGGCCAATTTGAGACATGGAGATATAACATGGGTCGTAGAGCTGTGCATTTCAGAGACAAAGAAGTAGCAGCAACCACATTGAGAAATTTTGGCACTCTTGGAGAAGCATTAGGCAGTGTTCAGTGACATTCCCCCAGGACATCCACTAGATAGAGGATTTGAGCATACTATAGAGCTAGAGGAGGGAGTGCACACAATCATCACTACAACCTACAAACATCCCAAGGCCTGTCAGGATGAGATAGAGAGATACACACAAGGTTTGTTGGATTTGGGACATATTAGACCTAGTTATAGCCCCTTTAATTCTTTAGTTGTGTTGGTGAAGAATAAGGATGGGAAACTTCACATGTGCATTGATTACAAGGCCCTGAATAAAAATACATTGAGGAATAGGTTCCAGATTCCACACATTGATGAGTTGATGGATGAGCTTAGAGGAGCTAAATACTTCTCTAAGATATATTTTTTCTTGGGATATAATCATATTCAGGTGAAGGGTAAGGACATCCTTAAGACTGCATTCCAATGTCATTACATGCGCTATGAGTTCTTGGTGATGCCCGTTGGGCTAACCAACACACCAACCACTTTTTAATCTTACATGAACCATTTATTTTTCAAGTAGTTGTGTAGATTTTTGCTGGTATGTTTCGATGATATTCTGATTTATAGTAGGACATGGGAGGAGCATTTTAATCACTTAAAGGTGGTATTGCATATCTTAGAGGAGCAAAAATTCTATGCCAAGATGTCCAAGCGTGAGTTTGGTTTGACATAAATGTTATATCTATGACAAGTGATTGGAGAGGATGGAGTGAGGATCCATCAGGAGAAGATTAGGGATATTTTCTATGGGCCTACACCAAGAATGTGACATATGTGTGGGGTTTCCTAGGCATATGAACTTACTATAAAAAATTTGTAAAGGGATTTTCACAGTTGGAAACATCCCTCACAGACTTTATGAATAAGGGAGAATTCAAGTGGAGATATGTGGAAAACGAGTCCTTTGAGCACCTCAAGAGAGTGATGAGAAAATTTATGGTTTTGGCCTTACGAGATTTTTCATGGCCCTTTATATTGGAGTGTGATGCATCTAGAGAGGGTATTGGAGCAGTTTTGACACAGGGAATCCACCCAATTTCATTTGAGATCTAGAAAATACTACCACATGAGATATTGTATTCCATATATGATCAGGATATGTTTGCAATAATGCATGTGTGGGCCAAGTTACAACAATATTTGGCGAGAAATAGGTTCAAGGTGAAGAGTGATCACAAAATTCTTTGATTCCTTTTCGAGCAAGAGGATATTTAAGAGAGGAAATAGAAGTGGGTAAGTAAGATACACGCCTTTTATTTTGAGATTGAGTATTTCAAGGGAAAGCATAATGTGGTAAAATATGCACTATATAGGAGACCCACGATGTAATGTTCCGAAATGGAAATCAACAGTTTTTACACCACTGAAGAACTGCTTTGTTGGAAATATGAACAAGGCTATTTCAGAGATGGACTGAGAGGGATTTTACTAGTTATGTCATCTCTAAAGAGAGGATGAGAACCAAAGGCTATCTGGCCCTTTCTCAGGCTCTGCCTATAGCTATGCAAATATTTCTTCCTTGGGAAGATCTTGCTCAAAAGGATGAGCTACAACAACACATGAACTTTAACAAGCAACAGCAAAAATGAAATATATTTACTCATGAAATGTGAGAAGAGTGAAAAACTGATATATAATCTGTAGCAGCAAATGATATACAATATCCTTGAGGAAAAGACCTCTCAAGTTGGGCTCAAATCAACCTCAAGGGAAAATGTACATAAAATGGAGAAACACTATGCTACATAACCCAACAACTCTATAACTGTGCAGTCTATAGGGGAAAATGATTGCAGACTGAAATATAAAAAATGATATGACAATATGAGCTCAAATAAAGAAGGGGGAGCAAGCTCTCAACCCTTGAAAATAACTAACTAACAATCCTTAGAAGGATTGGTTGCAATACATATACAAATGATAAAATACAAAAATGCCAGAGTTGCTGTGTAGCTACTGTAACTCAATAATAATACATGAATGGAGAAGGGAAAGAATGAAAAAAAAATATAGCAACTTCCTACAATGATCTTCTAAGTGAAAGGCTACCCCTTTCACTGAATATTACACTCTCTAATCCCCAAGGTGAATCCTCCTACAATTTCCCTCTGAAAATAACGCTGTAAGAGGGAGAGACTGCGCTCGGACTGAGATGAAACACTTGGCCCAATGCCAAAATTTGCAAATACGCTCCGGGGATCTCCTTTTCTGATCTCCTAGAGAAAGAGAGAGCTCCTCCTCCACAAAACTAGCTCCGGAAATGTGTGATGGTGATCCCTCACTACAACACCAGCAACTCTAACGTTTCTGCCCAACAGAATAACACAGAAGATGAACGCTTTGGCCTTAAGCCAAGATGTGAGGAAGATGAATAACAGCTCCTCCAAGGCCTCCCAAGTAAGAGAATGTGACTCCTAAATAGGAATCCCTCTTGTGCTAAGCAGCACAAGCTATCTCAGCTGAACAACTGAAGAGAGCTACAATTTGAAATTCTCAAGCATGATGAACAATGGCTCTCCTTCACCTTTTTATGCAAGGAATGATTCCTTCCCATGGACCCCACTCATTAGGGTTTCTCTCATCCTCTAATTTCCCTCCTTTCCAAACTACGTAGTCTTCTTGAGCAAGCTTCTCCTCTTAGCCACGTTGTTGACTTGGTCAACCATGGTCTAGTTTACTTGCTTTTGGCCCCTTTCACACTAGGGAATGCCAAGTTTAGCCACTTAAGTGACTCTTTGCACATTAGGAGAGTTTATTTTGCTGCTACATGGGCTCCCTTACCCATTTTATTTCTTTTATTAAAATAAAAGAAAAATTAATGTTCCAATTAACATAGTGAAAAATTTGGAACATTACAGTCCTCCCCTCCCAAAGATTGCTTGTCCTCAAGCAAGTGCAAGGGTGGAACTGAGAAATACCCTCCACTCAAGGCATGGAGTTTGAAATATTCTCATGTAGATCCTCCATACCTCAAGCAATCAACCAAGAAAAATGAGTTACTCTCCAACTGAGAAACTCCTGAAAATCATCCTCCACCTTGGGCTCCTGTAGAGTAGGTGGGATGAAAGGCTGAACATGGTAAGCTTCATAGCCTACCCCACGCTATCCTCTTCTCCACTTATGATAAGTGTGGAGTGAAAGCTGAACTTGGGTTGCAATAGTGTTTCCTTCAAGAGGCAAGATGAAGTCTAGATCCCCAAGGATCTCTCCTCCAACGCTGCAAATCAAGCTGGCCCAAATCATCTCATATGTGATGAGTTGGAATTCATCATCATATGGCATCCAAAAAATCATATGGTTCACCTTATGGAAAAAAAAATGGCTGAACATGGTGACCATATCATCTCCCATACTCCCCTTTGAGCATGAGCTGCAAAAACAATGGAGGTCCCTTTCCCAAAGGGCATATCCACCCCATGAGTCTCTCCCTCCTCATGATACATATGGGGCTGCTGCTGATATATGGCTGAAACATAATGGTCTTCAAGAGAGACCCAAACCACCCCATCAAACATGTAAACCATGAAATTCCTCCTCCAAAAATTCAGACTCTCTAAATAGCTCCTCCCACATGAAGCAAAGAGGTGAAGCTTGGCAATCATGAACTGCCCATTGTTTCTCCTGAAACATAAATCTTGTGAAATAGGGAGAATCATACTCCTAGTGGGTAACTTCAATTCATGCCCCACTTTCCAAACAAATCTCCCCATGTACCAAGAAAAATCTGCAATGCATGGAAGCAAGAACCAATAGAAGCAAGTTGTCACATGACGACCAGAAAGTGGATCATTGTTCCACCAATGGAACCTGCACAGTGCACTCCTTGCCTTCATCAAAAAATAAAGTTACAAGTGCTTTCCCAGCCACTTTTTTTCTGCCACAATCATCTCAAAAGATGTATACATGAAAGTACAAAATGGTGTAATTGGTGCACACCAAAACCCATGTGGCTTTCCCCCACAACCCACTGGTAAAATAGCCATCATATTTGCTGCAATAGACCATGAGCATAACAAAAAATTGTGTGCAAGAAGGAAATATCCTCCTTGATATAATATGCTGCTCATAAAAATAAGAGAGTGCCAAACATAAATCAAATGATTTCTTCCCTCATCATGTACTTGGTTCTTTGAGCTGAAATGGCTCAAGTGAAAAATCTCCCTCACTGAAACAGAGTAGGGAAGTGGTTGTGCCAACCATATCATCATCTCTTAGGCTATGCATCTAGCCATATTCTGATATACATCCATTAGGATTACCTCCCAAGTGGACTCCTCCATCAGTGAATAGTATGCACAAGAATGCATGAAAGAAGAATCCATAAATGTTGCATGTAGGTGTCTCCTCTTGTGCTTGTGAGAACAAGATAAGAAGATAAAAACATAGCAAGGGATGCTACCATACATTACTTCCTCATCCTCATGTCCTACATGCCTCCAATATACATCACTTTTAAAGTGGTTTGAAGGACACTCCAACAAGTAATTCAAGTTCTCAAGTGATAGCGCTGCCGACCTTTGGAGTAGGGCCACTGTCATCTCAAAGCTCCCCTATTTGACATGAATCTTGCCAAAGAATCCTCCCATCATTTTGCTACAAATGTATATCCCCTCCCATGAAGAAGGTGCTACTTAGGCATCCAATATCAAAGAGAAATCCCCTTGCACCATTCTAGTGCCTCCTCTTACTCCCGCAACATCTAAACAAAATATGAGCAACAAGAAATTTTGTTGCTCCTCCATACTCCCACCATACCAAATATAAAATGGGAACATAATGTGTGGTAAGAAAAGTGCCATCCCATCATGATGCACCCATGCTCTCCTTTGCTCCATGGTGTAAGTATCCTGCCCTCCTCCTTTCCTCTTCAAACCCCATGAAAAGGAATAGGTCATATGTTGGACAAACTTTCTCAAGAGAAACCAATGCAGCATGGCTTCTTTCTGCCTTGTATCATAGATCTGCAAGAGGCTCACCATCCTCTTGCCTCCCATCAACATCCACTCAGCTCCTAGTGGATGCTTCCCACCATTCTGCAACTTGGAACCTCCCCAACAAGAGCCGCCATCATCACAAAACAGATTATCCCTTTTCCATTTCATGGGAAATTGAAATGAAATCTCCTCCATGAAAAAATTCCTAAACCCCAACCTCACATGTGATACATGGCTCATCAATGGTGCATGAGGATGATGAGGGTTTCATTCCTCAAGGTAGCATAGCACAGTAGAAGTCTCCTACTCTAGACAATCACCTTGACATGGTATGAAATCCCTCATGGCATGTATTGAATCAACCAGAAATGAAAACTCATGCATATCTTGGTAAAATTTGGAAGAATCTTGTGTTGTCGCAAGAGTTTCTTCCTCAAGTGTGCTGGCTGCCTCCATAGCTGAAGATGAAGAGTTCCCCTCCATGTCTATAACAGCATTGGTATGTGCCTCTTCAGCTGGTGGTGAGGGCTTCTCCCTCCTTTGGCCAAATCTTCTTATCAAGATCTGAGAAAAATCAGCAAGAGTAGAAACCCTTGCATGCCTCCCATGGCTGACCCACCAAATATTTGCTTCTCCCTCAAGATGCAGTGTTGAAATTGCTACAGCCTCTCTATCTACTACAGGATGTAGCAGGAAGAAAGCCTCTAGCTTCTTCACCCAAGCCTTTGCTGAACATGTGGGTGACCCATAAAAAGTAGAGAATAGAAATCTATTGCCTTTCATCCTCCCAAGACTGTAGGGTCTTCCTTCCTCTTTCTGTTGAAAAAATTGTGAAAAAGATAGAGTCTCTTGGAATATCTAGGGTTTTCCCTATATTCATCAATATATTCACTTAGAATTTCGAATTCCAAGTGCTCTTCATGCTTCTGCTCTGCTTTTCTGTGAGAATAGTTAGTGCATGGTCCTTCCTCTTCTCATTTTTCTATCTCCTCAACCTCCTTGGAGAGGTTCTTGCTGGATCTGAACACTGATGAGATCAATATCATCCTCTACATCATATTGACCTCTTCTTCTCTGAAATTTGAACTTCACATGCTGAGCCAAGTTCGAAGCTCTGATACCACTGTAATGTTTTGAAATGGAAATCAACAGTTTTTACACCACTGAAGAAATCCTTTGTCGGAAATATGAACAAGGCTATGTCAGAGATGGAATGAGAGGGATTTTACCAGTTATGTCACCTCTAAAGAGAGGATGATAACCGAAGGCTATCTGGCCCTTTCTCAGGCTCTGCCTAAAGCTATGCAAATATTTCTTCCTCAAGAAGATCTTGCTCAAAAGGATGAGCTACAACAACACCTGAACTTTAACAAGCAGCAACAACAATGAAATATATTTAATCATGAAATGTGAGAAGAGTGAAAAAATGATATATAATCTGTAGTAGAAAATAATATACAAGATCCTTGAGGAAAATACCTCTCAAGGTGGGCTCAAATCAGCCTCAAGGGAAAATGTACATAAAATGGAGAAACACTCTGCTACATAACCCAACAACTCTATAACTGTGCAGTCTATAGGGGAAAATGACTGCAGACTGAAATATACAAGATGAGCTCAAATAAAGAAGGGGGAGCAAGCTCTCAACCTATGAAAATAACTAACTAACAATCCTTAGAAGGATTGGCTGCAATACATATACAAATGATAAAATACAAAAATGTCGGAGTTGTAGTGTAGCTACTGCAAATCAATAATAATACATGAATGGAGAAGAGAAAGAATTTTGCAAAAATACAAAAACCTCCTCCAACGATATTCTAAGTGAAAGGCTGCCCCTTTTACTGAAGATTACACTCTCTAATCCCCAAGGTGAATCCTCCTACAATTGTCCTCTGAAAATAACGTTGTAAGAGGGAGAGACTGCGCTGGAACTGAGATGAAACACTTGGCCCAATGCCAAAATCTGAAAATAAGCTCTGGGGATCTCCTTAGCTGATATCCTAGAGAAAGAGGGAGCTCCTCCTCCACAAAACTAGCTCCAGAAATGTGTGATGGTGATCCCTGACTGCAACACCAGCAACTCCAACGTTTCTGCCCAACAGAATAATACAATAGCTGAAGATGAATGCTTTGGCCTCAAGCCAAGATGTGAGGAAGATGAAGAAAAAATCCTCCAAGGCCTCCCAAGGAAGAGAAGGTGAATCCTAAACAAGAATCCCTCTTGTGCTAAGCAGCACAAGCTATCTCAGTTGAACAACTGTAGAGAGTTGCAATTCAAAATTCTCAAGCATGATGAATAATGGCTCTCCTTCACCTTTTTATCCAAGGAATGCTTCCTTGCCATGGACCCCACCCATTAGGGTTTCTCTCATCCTCTAATTTCCCTCCTTTCCAAACTGCGCAGTCGTCTTGAGCAAGCTTCTCCTCTTAGCCACGTTGTTGACTTGGTCAACCATGGTCTAGTTTACTTGCTTTTGGCCCTTTTCACACTAGGTACTACCAAGTTTAGCCACTTAAGTGACTCTTTGCACCTTAGGAGAGTTTATTTTTCTGCTACATGGGCTCCCTTACCCATTTTATTTCTTTTATTAAAATAAAAGAAAAATTAATGTTCCAATTAACATAGTGAAAAATTTGGAACATTACACACGACACTCTCACTCGTGGAAATAACTTAGGATTGGAGGGCACATTTTCTAGTAGAGAACTCCAAGGATTGACATGCATGGGAGATATTAGATGGTACTTTTGGGGACGAAAAATATTAGGTTATGGATAAGGTCATATATGATAAGGAAAATATATATTTGGTTCGAGGATTATAGTTGAGGGAGAATACTTTTCATGTGGCACATAACTCACCTATAACAGGCCATCATGGGTTCTTCAAAACATAGCAACGATTAGGGAGAATTTTACTTGGATAGGTATCAAGAAGGATGTTTTGAGGCATGTACATGAGTGTGATGTTAGTAAGAGGAATTAGGGAGAAAAAAAATATCCAAATCGTTTACTTCAGCCACTTCCGATTCCAGAGAGGAAGTGGGAGAGAACATCCATGGATTTTATCATTAGACTTCCATGGATTTCTCTCACTTCTTCACCATTCCTTATAGATCCTCATAATCATAGATAATCAAGCTTTTTTTCAGAGAGGTTTTTAGGTTACATGGTCTTCCCAAGGCCATAGTCATAGATCAAGATAGTATATTTATGGGGGAATTTTGGATGGAGTTATTCAGACTGATGGGCACTAAGCCCACTCCTAGCATTAGATACCACCCCCAGACAGATGGGAAGACATAGATTGTGAAAAAATGGTTGGAGGGATATTTGCAGAATTATGTGATAAGGCAACAACACTCATGGGTGAAGTGGTTTCACATGGGAGATTACTGCTACACTTGCACTCACCATATATACATCGGTATATCACCTTTCCATTGCATTTACGGTTATGATGCATTATCATTTTTTGACATGATTTTTGGAGATAACAAAGCCCTTGGGGAAAAGGATTGGATATAGGAGAGCTAAGAGATATTGAGGGCTCTCAAATAAAACCTACAAACAACACAAAACTAGTACAATATGTATACAAATAGGAACCATGTGGAGAGGAATTTTAAGGTTTGAGAGTTAGTTTACTTGCATCTCCAACCATACAGATAGTCCAAATTGAAGAATAAGGGAGATGAGATTTGAAACCTAATTTTTATGGACCATATATGGTGATTAGGAAAGTTGGAGAGGTGGATTAGGAGATATATATTCTGGCAGGGAGCAAGGTGCATAATGTGTTCCATTTTTCTTACCTAAAAAAATCCTTGGGACAACAGGTTATAGTTGCAGCAGAGTTTCCCGGGCCCTTGGATGATGAGGGTCATTTGATTTTGATACATGAGGCAATATTGTAGGAGAGGGAGAGAAGGCTCAAGGATCAGACTCTCATAGAATATATTCTTAGGTGGAAGGACTTACCAGAGGAGGATGCCACTTGGGAGGGAGAACAAATTTTAAAACATCCAACTTTTTAGTTGCTTGGCGACAAGAAACATTTACGAGAGGAGGAATTTCATGTCTTCAATTAATAATTTTGCTAGGGAAATTATCAATTTTTAAATTTTGATCATTAATATAATATTTGACAAATAAAAATTATAATAAATAACTTGTGGGGGCTCAAATTAAATTTTTATAAGTAATGAAGGTTAAACTTATTAGAAAAAGGGGAAAATTAAAGTGATGATAAGTTGTAGGGTTCACTTCTGAAGGGAAATCAAACTCTCTAGGATAAATTGAACAACGTGGAAGAGGGATGAGAAAGGGGGTCGAATTGGTGGAAGGTTGAGTATCAATTGTAAAAGGAAGGGAAGAGCCTCATTCTTGCATATTCTTGGAATTTCATTTCAGAATTGGAGAGTTAGGTTGAGCTGCTTAGCCAAGCAAACCAATGATATTTAGAAAAAGGAATTTCCAAGAGGGGATTCCAAATATTCTTCATGGAATTCAAGTGCCACTCTAGAAGAGAGATTGTGGGAATATTTTTGCTTGTGGGGTATTTTGAAGCGTTTTTTAGCCTGTGCGAGTTTCTAGAGGACCCAGTGGAGGATTGTTTTAGTGCTTGAGGTGCTAGAATTTGTTGTCTTCCATGATGGATATTTTGAGGAATTTTTCCCTTGAGGAGGATGATTTTTTTTGGGAAATTTTTGGGATGAAAGTGTTTTATATTTTTGGGTCGAAATTTCTCTTCTTTAGGCCTTTTTTGGGGTTTGTTGGCTATTCTCTACGTCGGGGTTGAGAATTTTTTTTTTTCTAGATAGCTGATTTAGGAAAGAGTTTGAAGAAGGAAATTTGATGGGGTTTGGAGGAGTTTTCCTTTTGATAAATTTTTCATATTTACAATAGTTCGTTTCTTGTAGCTCAATGGAAGACTGTGAGGTGCTACACACAATGTTTGGGGCTTCAGTGACTCATAGATTCATCTTGAGATTTTTCTATGTTTTTCTGGATTAGGGGTGAGGAGACTTATCCTATTTTTTATAATTTTTGGAGCATTATTGAGGGGTTAATTTAGGGTTTTCCTCCAGTAGTAGAAACAGTAAATTTTTGGGTAGTGCGTTTAGACAAATTGGGTATTTTCTAGTTGGATTTTGTTTAGATATTCACCTCAGTATTGCATGCTTTCATTAGCGAGCCCAAGATCTAAATTCTACTCTATTGTACTCATCACTGGAGAAATTGTAATTAAATGGCTCAAATTTGTTCTTTTTATTCTATGGTTTACTGATCTATTTCTCCTTGTGTGAAAATTGTGCTTACATGGTTGTATTTTCTTGTTGTAGCATAGTGCATGTTTTTGATATTCATGGTATGTCCTAATTTTGAATATTACAAATACCTAGAATAAGACTAAGAAATTGGCCTAACTGGCTTGTACAAGAGTAACATAGAAAAGGAAATAAAAACCATCATCATATCAAAATCACACCGAAGGGCCTAAATTCGAGCCTACAACATGTATAATATCTTTTGGATTCTATAATTATTTTATTATAGTTGGAGGAATGGTGAGATGTTTCTCAACCTTCTCCATCCTCTAATCAAGACCCCTCAAGTTATCGTGAAGGTGTTCCAAAGAGTGGGGAATCTCCATGTGAACTTGATGATTGTCCAATAAAGTTTTCCCTAATAGAAACTTCATTTACTAGTAAAGATCGACTATTTACATATATAGTTTTAATTTATCCTTTATATGAATAGTGTTCGGGATCCAATTAGCCCATTCATTCAAAACCTTTATGTCTGATAGGGAGGGCCTATGAGAAGAGGTGTCCCCCTCTCTCTTAGTGCAATATTCCTATATATGGGCTAGAGTGATCTATCAATAATGAGAGGATAATTCCTCTGTACAGTGGTTCATGTGTGTATGACCCTCATGGGCCAAATATTAATATTAAATTCCCCCATAAATCAAGCCCTCTATCATGACATGGATGAATAAGCAACTCGATCCCTTAAATCCAACCATGTCTCAAAATTTCCAAGTAGACGAGTTAAGGTGAGAGATTTCCACATGCTGTAGAGGTTGAGGACTAGGAACTGACTAGTAAAAATATCTCCTAGGATAAAATCCATGATAGAAAAATGTAGGAATAATATTAAAATAATGAGCCCCCACCACTAGAAACCTTTCAAACTTAAATACATATACATACAACGATGTGACCAATTACACCAAGATGGTGAAAAATCACGGTCGAGAGGAATACAAAAAGTATGAGACAACACCTGAGAAAATAATTCACCAACATATATAGGGCTAATAACTACCAACATCCAGAGAACCATCCACCACCCAACCACTGAATAACTATTCTATAACAAAACCACAAGGCCTTTAAAATATAACAAAAGGGAATGGACATAGCTAGGATACTAACTGCAAAGGAGAGGTACCACTATTAAAAAAAAAAAAATCCTTAGCACCCTATATCTGACCTAGATCCTAGCCACGAAGTAATAGAAACGCCACCAGTAATTCCATGCATACACTATAGCATCACCATAAAAAATAAATAGAACCAAATCCACTAGTTGAGAATATAAATCAGAACCACTACTAGAAAAGACACCCCATGGCTGATGCTAAAGATCACTGAAAATGATAATAATTAAAATATTATTTGAACACAAAGGAAAATAAATTACTAGTGGAAACCAAGGATAAAAGAGAAACACTTGCAAATTGTTGGAACAAGGTCTCCTATGAGCTACGAAACTGGTCCAATTTTGAATAATTTTGATTAGATTTAGTCTAGCGCAGGGGTTTTGGGGTGGGTCAAAATCCTGAAAGCATTGTAATGGGTAAAAGGCTAAACCAGGGGTCCGAAAACCACTATTTTGCAAACCATAGGAAAGTCTAGGCTAGATTATTATAAATAGAGGAACATTTTGTATTGTAAGGTAGAGAATGAAGAGATATTGATGTGAATTGTGGTTTTATTTTTCTGTTTGGGTTTTTGGGGAAAGGACTCCTGCTGGTTGTGTGCGCGGAGATCCAAGTCTAGCTGTGTACAGAACCTACTGCTGTGTGCGTAGGTTGGGAAGGGAATTGTAAGAAGGAATTGATGAATTGATGAATAATAAAGGTTGATAGAGAACTGAATCTGTGAGTACTCTTTGTGTGAATCATTGGTAATTACTGCATTGTGCACTTTCTGTATTTAAGCTACAAAAGATCTGTGTAAGTGTGTTTTCTGTATCTGGATCTATTATGTTCTGTTTATGCAATACTATGCTACTATCATAAAGGTATATAATTATAGATCTAGTGCATGTGGATGCGAATAGAGACTTACTTGAATCTGCGCAGAACAAGGCGATCTGGGTGTTGCAAGGCCAAACACAGCTCTAATTTCCTTACCTATCCTTTCTCATGGTGCAGAAACTTGGTTCCAGCATCCAACCATACTACTTCGGGTGAGACTTTGACCTGTGCAAGTAGGTCATTGCCGAAAGGGCCAGTAGTATAGGGGTTTGTTGGAAAACCTTGAACTCCGAACATGGGCCAGGACCCCTCGAGCCAACAAATGGTTCTATTGTGGGGACCTGGAGCATTTTGAGAAAGGGACTGGGTAATGACAAGAGAGTATTGGAAGCCTAAAAGGAAGGAAATTGAATATTTTTTCGAAAAGTAGATCTAGGAATTCGTAGTAAAAGAAAATTGCAGCGAGAATTTAACATTAGAAAGGTGGAAAAATAGGTACATTCTTATAGAAAGATATAAAATATTGTTTGTGACATTCGCGATCGAGATTCAGGAGTGGCTGGCCAGACTCTTAGAATTCCAGAAGTGATGGAAGGACGAACGAGTCACTCAGTGGACCCCAGAGCTGATCCAGCAGCTAGAGAGGACTAATAATACTATCACGCACACAGTAGATCACTGGGTGGACAGTGTGCTAGGAGGATTTGTGACCTAATTTTCCATTGATTAGTTTGTCTCATACTCTGAGTCCGAACGAAGATTCTTTAAAGGGTTCCAAGGAAAATTTATGAGGACATTACTATTGCTGATTAAGATATTACTATGTGAAAAGAGCATTCTATGTAGTCATACTGACTGAATTACCTCGGATCTAGACAAAAGCACGATGTGCAGTGGTAAATAATATCGGACCAACCTCGATGGGGAGAGATCCGCCTATAATCTGTTGCAATAACTGGCTGCGCAAGATCCCCTGGCTACACCGCCGCCCAAGTAGCACAAAGGTAAGAACTCACCCATACCACCACCCTTGCTGGACAGCGATATGACTGCACACCTGAGACTACCTACCTTCAAGGGGGTAGAGAATGAGGATATGGACCGATTTTGGTTTGTTGCAGCTTCTGTCTGAAATGCGCAAAATGTGGCAATTGATACGGTGAAGAGGGCGCAGCTGTCCCTGGAGTTTGAGGACAGAGAATTGGACTGGTATATGAGATACATTACCTAGATATTTAAGATATCAAAGACACTCTGAAGCAACAGTTTCGAAAGCACAAAATCTTACTCTCAGTTGGTAGCAGAAGTAAAGGACTTCAAACAAGGTGCATCTGAATCAGTGTGGGAGGCTGATCAACGATTGAAGAGGGCAATCAGGAAGGAGGATTTGAGTATAACAATAGAAAACACATGGAATGGTTCATAGCTATGTTGTTACCTCACCTGCGCATGCCAATGAGTCACCAAACCTTTTAATTGCAGGAAAAAGCTATGGAAGTCACTATGAAACTAGAAGTTGCACCCAGAGAAGATACTTCAGTAGTGGTACAGCAAATTCAGGAGAAAATTGGAGCTATGCATATGGAAATTCAGAACCTACGAAAGGAGCAAGGAAAGGATGCCTGCATAGATATATGGTGCATACGATGTTGGTTATTTGGCCATATAAAGGATCAGTGCCCTCTATTGGCAGATTACATGCATGTGGGAGGACCTAGTTCGGTACTCCCAGGAACAAGTGGGGAACCCATCGTATCACGACTAGGCTTGGGTGGACCTGCACTGTGGTGCGATGAATGTCATGTAGTAGGACTACATGATACGAACCATTTCCCTCGGCTAGGTGCGTATGTCCCAAAACTGAAGCAACAATGGTGTAGATTCTGCCAGTCGGTGGGACACGATGAGCAGAACTGTCGCACTTACACTAGAAAATTTGGCCCAATTTTCGACGGTCACTTCATCGCTATTCTGACACATACTCATCACAAGAGTGACAATTTGAGGCCAGAAAAAACGTGGTTAGCCACTACGTCGCAATTTCGATGCTTTGCCAAGGTGTCGCAATACCGGCGCTTTTTCCTACGTTTTGCAAAGTGTCACTATTCTGACATTTTATAAGCGTCAGTTTTCCAACGAACCACAACTGTCGATATTCCAACAATCACAAACTATCGGTCTTCCGACACTTTTCATGTTTTCAAAAAAATGTCGCAATTTCGACGTTATGGCTTCCAACGTTTAATTCCGACATTTTACAAACCGTCGCAATTCCAATGAAATATCATCCGATGTTTAGAACGTCGTGCGTCTGACGCTTATGTAACATCGCTTTACCGATGAAAAAGTTAAAAATATTTAAAAAAAAAGCGTCGGTCTTCCGACGAAAAAGTAAAAATATTAAAAAAAATAACGTCGCTCCTCTGACGATCGAGGTGTCAGTCTTCTGAAGAAAATGTCAAAATATTAAAAAAAATAACGTCACTCTTCCAACGATCGAGGCGTTGGTATTTTGACGAAAATGTCAAAATATTAAAAAAAATAACGTCGCTCTTCCGACATCTAAGGCATCGGTCTTCCGATGCTTGGTTAAAAATATTTAAAAAAAATTCCGCCAAATTTGCTAGTTTTAAGTAATATTTTCCATATACAAATAAGTAATATTAACGTCGCTCTTCGTCTCAACTTGTATAAGCCTCCAGTTGTCACCACTTCAAGTTTTACTGTTGATTTTTCATGCCTCCAATATCATTGAGCCCTCCACAGTTGAATCTTTAATCCTCCACAAATATGTCTTACTTGAGCTTCAAATAAACAATGGTATACACTTCTACAGATGTGTTCTATCTGAACTCCAAGGAAGCACTAATTTACCCTTCAAATATACTCCACATATGTGTTACCATCACTCTACTTCCACAAAGGTAAGTATGAGGTGTTCTTGGGCTCAATTCCATAGGACCAAGCTTTACAAGCTAGATTGACATATGAAACATAAGTCACTGAGTCTTATCATAGTCTTGTAACTTAACACTGAGCTCATAAATAAAAATAGGTGACTTAGCTAATTTGAAAGTTCTATCCAAGCATCAGTAAATAGGAGATAATCTGATATTTTAATATATGTTTACCGCATAAAATATGTCAAATCCTTGTTGCTATATCCCTGGCCTAAGACTGCAATGAAGAGTTCCAAAGTATGGTAGCTTCAATATAACCAAGCCTCAATGTAGGGTTGCAGTAGGTCCAAGGGTTTAACTGATTCAAGTCTTAATAAAAGGCTACAACACAGAACCAAGCTCTTATGATATATCTCTGTCCTCAAATAATGACAAACATTAAATTCTCTTGACCATGGTACTAAATTTGTTTACAACGGTCCACAAGATATCCATTCATTTCTAGAAATTATGTAAGAAGAAAATGAAAGTCATGTGTAACAAAGTATTATGAAAAGACTTCAAGAAACCAGAACTTAGCCTGAATATCCTAAAACTGAAGTTGGAAACATCATCTCTCCAAGGTTGTTAATGTTGTAATCCTCTGTTCAACATTGATACAAATGTCGAAAACAAGTTAAAATATGAACCAAATAATAGCATTCAAAGGAAAGAGTAGGATGTCACCATTTCTACCTGCTATTCTTGAAAAGAAGGTGATATTACTTACATGCTTTTGTGTTTGCAAGGTAGACTTGAAGACAATGTTCATCCCAGAATGAGCTCAAAATGTACTTTTGTTTTTGGATTTGTGAAATAGAAGGACAGTGTTGTCAAAAAATAGTGAAATGGAGATCCCATAGAGGGCCTCCACCTTTACTACCCATGGATTTTGAAATGAGAAACTCTCGTCCATAAATATGAAGTTCAAATAATGTGAGGCAGTCGACACCCTTGCTTGACTACTATGTTAATGTATATAATAGACCCCAGAGATGATCATTTGAATCTCATATAGGGTCATAATTATAGAGATCGCCAAGCATAGGAGAGGTATACCTTCAGCCTCTCAAATATTAGGTTTCTTATAACTATATGAAAGGCTTAACAGGTGTCCATGGATCAACAATATACTTACTTTTGCTTCCTCAATAACATTTGGGAGGATTGAAAAATAGTCAAAAGTGTGGTGATTCTTTGCAATGACTAAACCTTCAACCTGCAATTTCTTCCTCTCTGCCCATATGGAGATGAATTTGTCTACTCTTCTGGCAAAGAGTTTGAACATGGTGTATCCCAGCATGATAGTCTCACAATTAATTGATTCATTTTGATCATCATATTTATAAATATGATTGATTTAAGGAACTTTGCTGGGGGTAAGGCCAGAAGAGACTATCTAAAGCAAAAGGTCCACAATATGAATAGGTAAGATGGTCAGAGTATTTTTAAGGAATTTGTCTTTCAAGTTTTCTAGCTTCTAATATTTCTCTCATGATCATGCAATCAATGTAACAACAACCATACAATCTAGGATTGATGATGAAATGTGGTTGGTTGTAGATGTCATATAATAAGGTGACATTATTTTGAGCGAGGTGTTAGAATCAGTAATGGTGCAAGCAGGCACTTCAGTAAGAATCTTCTGTACAAGGATTTAGTGTAGACACTAATTTGTTGAAGAATCGATTTTCATTTATAGAGGAGGTATTACCATATTAGTGTTTTCCTCAGTATGCTTCAATAACAAAATTTTTCACATTTTATTGCCCTGAATTTAAAAAGGAGCACAAAATATTACCACAGCCAGGCAACTAAACACCCGTGTTTCCTACATCTTGAACTACACACTGGAAAAATTGAATATGATGGGCTAATATTTGATCAGATTATTGTAACATATTAAATAATTAAACTTTTTTTGCAGTAGGACATGACTCTCTATACCTAGCTCAAACCACATTAGAAAAATTCATCATGGTTGTACGCGGAGCATAAATATTTCAAGTCACAAGAATCCAATGTGAAAAAGAAAAAATGAAAAATCATGCACAAAAATCAACTCAATTAATATGTGATGGTTGTTTCACAGGAAAAATTTCCAAGGATTCCATATTTGAATGGAAATATGTATAAACACTATTTCTGGAAATATCTTTTGTAAAAATTTCTATATTCATTTGTTGTGAGTGTTTACTATTGTTGGAGTGATTTCATACATTATGAGAATCTCCCTTTTAGTCATAAATGTTAGTAATTTATCTACTAAAATTCTATAACCACATAAATTTGATGATAAATGTAAGTTATAATGCACCTTATAACTTAATTGGCTAGTACTAAGTTGAGTTTCCTAGTGACTCTTGTTACCTTTTCGTGTTATTAATCTCATAATATGTAGGTTTTTCATACATGTGTCGGGTTTGTAATTAAGAAGAAAATTATCAGAACCAAAGCTTTAAGTTCTATGAAAGACAATCTTTTCAAATAAAAGAGAGTTATTACTAGCTAAACCAAAGTAACATGTGAGAAATAACAAAAAAGGTTCCTGACCAACCTGATAGTTCTTAAGGATTTTGTCTCGGTATTCTTTGTGTCGATGTGCCTATCAAACATAAAGAAAAAAAAAATTAGATAATAATCGTGTGTATGTGACTGAAGTTTTCATGCTCAAACAAGTCACTAAATAAGCAAGCATAGAAAGGTGGGAAGTAATAGTCATATAAAGTAGAAATGGTATTGGTGTAGTCATTATTTACTAGAGTGAGAGAATCCAATATAGAGGCATAAAAATTAAAAAAATGTGATGGATTTCTTTATATAAATATCTGGATATTAGTTTAGTAATTGAAAACTAGGTCAACTGGAATTTTGAATACAAATCTACTTATTATTTGGGCCAACTTTCCAACTCAAGATGCACAGTGTTCAACTAATAGTATATGTTGCAATTACCTTCCTGGCAGAGACAGATAACAATATTTTTTTCTATCACTGAAACTTTCACACTGAAGGAATTCACGGCCTAGATGAACTTTTGCAAAAGTGAAGAAAGCTACTGTCATGAAGGGATGTATTGATCCAGTCATATTTGACCACATCTATAGAGAGCCAGATATTTAAAGTGGTGCACATCAAGAAGTGATAGGCTCACTTCATTTATTAAGGTTATAGATAATTCTAATTCAAATCTGTTTGTAGTTCAAACCTGGGTCAGCTAAATGGTAGTATACTTACTGACTTATTGGAAACCTTTCCCAGACAATATGAAGGTTTACAAAAAGGTTTCTGAATAAATATAAGACTTATTGCCAAATTAGTAAGAATTTTGTCATTTACTAAAAAACTTGCTGGAAAATATTTCAGGACATTGTTTTATGCTAAATACTGCATTAAGAGACATGCAAACACAGTCCAAAAGTTAACAACATCTAAAACATTTTTTCAATTTACATGACAAAAAATTCAATGCATCACAGCCAGAGTGGTCATGAGCATTAATTCTTTGGGAAAAAGGACGGATATGAGAAACCTCAACAAGACCTTGAGATACTCTAACAATATTCTTGCATACCTTTCCAAAGCTAATATAGAGTACTCTACCAAGGGGTTAACTCCACTGGAGTCATCCCCACCTAGGTGTGTCCTGGATTAAGAGTGAGGACTTGTTATGATCTATTATGGTAACTATCTATAATGAATTCAGTTGATTACAGAGAAAAAAATAACCAAATATGGTTGGATGATAGTTATAATTGTACAATGATAGATTAACAGACGAGAACACAATGAAAATTTTGAACAAAAAGGGTCGGATAGTTATCATCAATTGTTTATACATTGCCTTGTCTTGTGCTCTCTCCAACAGACAAATTTTCTGCAATTATGAAGATAATTGGTCCAAATCTAAAGATGTGTCTGAACTGATGTGTTTAGCTAGTAAAAAATGGTATTGAAACCACTGCATTACCTAGTACTCGAAGAATAAATGAGGAATGCAAAGAACGTCCAAATTCCAACAGAAAACAATTAACAATTTTAGTGCAGGCTAGTTGATTGAACTTTCTTAGCAACCCCATGGAAACGTGTTATAACTTATAGCCAAGAGGTATAACCATGCATAATTTATCAAGAACAAGAAGAGGCACAATTGGTTGATGAACCTTCACTGGTAACATGCATGTGTGTGCTAGGAAAGGAATAAATAGAAGCACTAGTAAGCCTTGCCAGAGCTGAAAAAAAATCTCACCTAAGGTTGCAAGTTTATAGTAATAACATGTAACAGACTAAAAAATATTGTGTAATAGTGAAATTGGTTGATGCAACGATTGACACATTGAACAAACCCATCTAAAACTAGGATTATTGTATTACCTCCCTAGATTGAGGAGCTTGAATTTTGATTTTGTATGAGCATATCAATTCCAAACACTGTTTTCCATTCGAACAATTCCAAATATTGTTTTCCATTCGAACATTGTTTGTGTACTTATGGGGTGGATTAAATGCATTTTGACATTTGGAAAATTCCGCTATCTCTCTTGAGCTTCTTGTTGCATTTATTGTTGGAAATGTTGTCATTGATGGCAAAGGAAGTGGCACAGAAGGAGCATCTGAACAGAAACAAGGAAAAGAGAGAAGCAAAGGAGCAGAGAGGAAGCAAGGCAGATTAGGAACTAAGGCAGCAGACAATGCAGAGATAGAGTAGGAGAACAAGGCCATCAAATAGAAAATAATAAGTGAATGGTAATCTGTGATAAGTAAGAAATCCATTGAAGGAATTAATGGTTGTACAGATATGATGAATGTAGCAAAGATTGCAATTACGATGGACCATAGTACAGTGATTAGCTTGCGGAATCAAGAACTTGAGTATGCAGTTAGAAGCGGAACTATGACAGGATAGAAATATGGACATGCAATGGAAGGTTGATATAGTATATATATCATAGCAGAATTGAAGACAGAGTGACATTGTGTTGTGTCGAGGTCGGAAGGCAACAACTGGTGTAAAGAATGTATGTTAAAAGACTCAAACGAAATTTTGAACAAAGCGTTAAACTTAGCAATAGAAATTTAATAAAAGGAAAACCCTTAAAGCGCAACTTAATTACAATAATACATTGAAAAGGCGACGGAACCCTGCGTGGAAGAGCAGAACCATGACAAAGTGAACAGTGAAGGCGGTTTACGGTTTTCATCGCACCACCTATGCGAAGTGAGCGGTATTTGAGGAGTTGGGAGAGATTACATAAATCACTCGACACGTGGCAAGGAGGACCCACGGAAAACCGCTTGTCACTGTGCGCCATCGCGTGTTATAGTTCGACCCAGGATGCCCAGCGATATCGTTGAGCGTCTTTGATCTGGGAAGTGGTCATCGGATAGTCATCATTTGTTGAAGGTGCGCGAATATTAACACAGGTATGGCGGGCCATCGCACGTTAACGTTCGGCATCGGAGGTCGAGCGATATGCATATACGCCGTTGATCTGGAAGCTTGCTAATCTAACGGTGATCGGACGCTGGACTTGTGAAAAATTTACTTATGGTACCGTGCACGTATTTGATTGGCTATTGACTATATTTGTGGGCCCGGGGTCAAAGGTTTATCATATTGTTTGAAAGCGTTAAAATGCGAAAGGTTAACCTTAATCCTAAAGTTAAGTTCAAAAGTATTAAATTAATTATTTAATTACCAAGATCAATAGAATAGTGAGAGTTATGGAGACCCCGCTGGATTATCTATTTTGACCCCATCCAGGAATACCATTAGTAAGTCAATGGTTTTGACCCAAGGCTTTAATAAAGGCGAAAAATATATAAGGAGATGAGAATCATGAAGAACAGGGTGCATGCATAAGGGTTGTGAATATCTGCATGGGTGAACTCTGTTCTTAATTGAAAAATCTGAATCTACGATGCACCCATGGATATAATGATCTGACGATGATGAATCTCTGGTTTGAACGACGGATGAAATCATGAAGAACTGGTGTGAGTGTACTAAATGAATAAATATAGTGGCCTGCAAGGTATGAATGGTTGATCCAGTGTGAAAATTGATGAAACGTGGTCCGTAGTGGTGCTGAGGGTCGTAGCCTTCAGTGAGGGGGTTGTAGCTCCCTTCCAGTGGTAGCTGGAAAACAAGAATAGGGGGTTGTAGCTCCCTTCCAAGAAAGGCTGGTAAATGAGAGAAGGTTGTAGCCTTCTGCAGGTGGGTGTCTACATGCTGGTATAAGTCTGCGCCAGCATAAAATTGTAAGAAATTTTCTTTATAATAAATATTGAAGACTGAGATAATAGCAGTGGTGGTTTTCTCCCGAATTGGGTTTCCACCTTAAATCTTGGTGTTCATATGTGTTGCTTATGTTTTATGGTTTGTTCTTTTATTTCTGTTCACGCTTACTGCTTATCTAATGAATAAATGATGTAATGATCTAAGTAAAGACATAATAAGATCTCTAGACATGCAAGTTGGATGCAGTAATGTAACATATGGTTTTAAGAGAAAGAAAAATTAAAATTTTTTAGCCAGCTCTAAATACTGATTCACCCCCCCCCCTCTCAGTATTTTTCCCAACAATTGGTTTCAGAGCAGGTGCTTCTGAAAAAGCTTAGCCACTAGAAGGAAGATCAAGCAAGATGAGCAATCAAGATGGAACAACATCTATCAGGCCTCCACTCTTTAACGGAAACAATTTAATATTCTGGAAAATAAGGATGAGATCCTATCTTTAGTCTCTGGGAGCAGAAGTATGGGCAATTTTTGAAGGAGGATATCAATATCCAGCTGCAGTACCAACAGATCCGACGGAAAGAAAGAATTATGAAACAAATGCAAAGGCGGTCAATGCTCTATTGGGAACTCTAACTGAATCATAATTTGTCAAAGTCATGCAGCTGAATACAACAAAACCAATATGGGACAAAATCATTCTAAGTTATGAAGGTGTTGCAAAGGTAAAAAGTGCTAAACTCCAAACTCTCAGAATTCAATATGAGAATCTAAAAATGGATAATGAGGAGATTATTGCCAATTTATTTTTACGTCTTGATGATATTGTAAATCGTATGAGAAATCTGGGAGAAAAAATAAATGAATCTACTCTGGTTGAGAAAGTCTTAAGATCACTAACGACAAAATTTGAGTCAAAAGTTTCTACTCTTGAAGAAAAGCAGGATCTTCAAAATCTTACTGTGGTGCAACTTCATGGAATACTAACTGCATATGAAATGAGAAGAGGAGGACCATCTGAAGTCAAAGAAGCAGTCTTTAGAACTTCTACAAAAGGGAAGGAAGTACAAAAAACAGAAGGATCAGGATATATCTCAGAAGAATATGAGATAAACTTTGTAAAGAAACTTCAACTTGGCACAGGACGGTTTAGAGGTAAGCTTCATTTCAAATGTTTTGATTGTGGAAGAGTTGGTCATTATGCTGCTAAGTGTCCTTATAAAGAAACACATAAAAAAGGGAAGGAAGTAGCAAGAAGGAATACGAATCGTTTTAGTACTAGAAAGAGTTACTATACTCATGAAGACAGTGATGGGTTATCTGATAGTGAGGAAGAATGTGAACAAGATCTTAGACTTCTCATGTCATTTGAAAAAGAATCTAGAGAAGAAAAGGATACTTTTGTGGATGCTCTAGAAGACAATGATTTTCTTTATGAAAACAATAAACTCAAAATTTTCTTAGAAGAGAGTAAAATAACCATAGAAACTCTGAAAAATAAGCTTGAAGAAAAAGAGAAACACAATGAGAAATTAGAGTGTGAAGTAGTAAGTCTAAGAAAAGAACTTGAGAAAATAAAGATTCTGAATCTTAGATTTGCTAAAGGATCTGAAACCTTAGATGAGATTATCAAGGTACAACGTTCTCCTCTTATAAAGGCAGGTCTTGGATATATCGGAGAATCTTCTCAGGCTTCAGCACCAAATTATTTAAAAGCAGTTACAACTGGTTTACAACATGCTGCCACTCAGCAAGGGAATCAAGAATCTTTACAGGTAAAGCATGAACATCTCAATTCAAAAAACACTAACAGGAATGTCTTTCAAAGAAACACCAATCAACAGGTAAATTCAAGTAGAAGGTTTTATGATCGCAGAAATTTCTTCTTCAATGGACAATGTTTCTCATGTCACAATTTTGGTCATAAAGCTGTTCAATGTGTTGCATATAAAACCATCATGACAAGAGAAGCAAGAAAGAAAAGGATTGATATTGAAACAAAGAAGAATACTTATAACAACTTTTATCCTCTTCAAAATGAAGTTGAATGTGATTATTGCAATAACTTTGGCATGAAGAATCAGAATGCAGGAGAAAAATTTAGCCAAAAGAACATGTTCCTACAAGCTCCAAAGTATGGGTAAATAAGGAATTACAGGTTGAAAATTGTGGCATAATGTTATTTGCAGAAGATGAAGAAAACCAATGGTACATTGATAGTGGATGCTCAAGACACATGACAGGTGACAAAAACAAAATTCTAGCATATAGTGCTTTAGAAAAAGAAAAGAATGTTACATTTGGAAATGATACGCCTGCGGTAATTAAGGGAAAAGGGTCTGTTTTTCTAAAAGAAAAGGTGAAAGCTAATGAAGTTATTTATGTGGATGGATTAAAGCATAACCTATTAAGTGTAAGTGAAATGTGTGATCAAGGAACTGAAGTTGTATTTAGCTCAAAAGAATGTGTGGTACGTGATCTTGATATAGGTAAAGCAATTATAAAAGGGAAAAGAACTCCAAGCAACCTGTATGTATTGAAAAACTGCAAAGAACAATGTTACTTGAGTAAATCTTCAGAAAATTGGCTATGGCATAGAAGGTTGGGGCATCTGAGCTTCTCTCAAATCAACAAATCAAGCAGACTTAAAGCTGTTCATGATCTTCCCAATATTACTCTACCTGAAAATATCATATGCAAATCTTGCCAATTCGGTAAGCAAACCAGGGTACAATTTAATGCCAAGGAAGGATCATCAAGTAAACCTCTTGAACTCATTCATACCGACATATGTGGACCTATGAGGAAAAATTCACCCCGTGGTGAAGAATACTATATCTTATTCATTGATGATTTCTCTAGAATGTGTTGGATTGGGCTGCTTAAACACAAAGATGAAGCATTTGAGAAATTTCAGATATTCAAAGCACTAGTTGAGAATGAATTAGATCTAAAAATTAAGTGCCTCAGATATGATCAAGGAGGAGAATATACATCATATGAATTCCTTGAATTTTGTGAACAACATGGCATAAAAAGACAGTTCTCTGTAGCTGGAACTCCACAGCAAAATGGTGTTACAGAAAGAATGAATAGAACAGTTCAACAAATGGCTAGAGCAATGCTTGATGATTCTGGAACACCTGACACATTTTGGGGAGAAGCAACACATACATCAGTAAACATTCTCAACAAGGCACATGTTCGTGTAAATAGTGATAAAACTCCATATGAACTCTGGTATGGTAATCCTCCTACTATAAAGCATTTTAGAATTTTTGGAAGCAAATGCTTTATCAAAAATAATGATGAAAAAATTGGCAAGTTTGAGCCCAGAGAGGATGAAGGAATATTTCTTGGTTACTCCTCTAGGAGTAAAGCATATAAATGTTACAATAAAAGACTTCGAAAGATTGTTGAATGTATTGATGTTGTTATTGATGAGTCTCCTGCAGCTCCAAAAGAAGAAAAACAAACAACAGATGAAGACAATGATGACATATATCCTTCTACATCAAATAAGGATAATATAGACAGTAAACCCAATGAAGAATCCAAAGATGATTTGTCTGAAAAGGCTCCATCCAGATATGTTTAAAAGAATCATCCAGAATCTCAAATTTTGGGAGAAAAGGGATCAGGTGTACAAACAAGAAGGACTCTTGTGGGATCTTCTAGCAATCTGGCATTTCTGTCCACTATTGAACCACACAATTTCAGTCAAGCTAGAAAAGATGAATGTTGGATTCAAGCCATGAATGAAGATCTTGATCAAATTGAAAAGAATCACACTTGGGAATTAGTACCAAGACCTCATGACAAAAATGTCATTGGAACTAAATGGATATTCAAAAACAAGTTAAATGAGAATGGGGATGTTATAAGAAATAAAGCTAGACTTGTTTGCAAGGGGTATGCTCAACAAGAAGATATAGACTTTGAAGAAACCTTTGCTCCTGTAGCCAGACTTGAAGCCATAAGAATGTTTCTTGCTTTTTCAAGATTTCAACAAATCAAAGTTTATCAAATGGATGTTAAATCTTATTTTCTCAATGGTGATCTAGAAGAAGAAGTTTATATAGAAAAACCAGAAGGATTCATTTTTGGAAATGATGAAAAACTTGTTTTTAGACATAAAAAGGCTCTATATGGTCTCAAGCAAGCTCCAAGGGCATGGTACTATCGTCTTGACAAATATCTTCATCAACAAGGATTTTCAAAAGGGTCTGCTGATAGTAACTTAAACACAAAAACTGAAAATGAAAAACTATTGATTGTGGTTGTATATGTTGATGATATCATTTTTGGAAGTAATGAAGAGTCTATGAGTCAGAAATTTGCTTCTGATATGCAGCAAGAATTTGAAATGTCTTTACTTGTGGAACTAACATTCTTTCTTGGCTTGCAAGTGCAACAAGAAACAAATGGCATATTCTTATCACAAGAAAAATACCTCAAGCAAATCCTGAAGAAGTATGGCATGGAAGATTGCAAACCTGTAAGTACACCAATGATAACCGGATGTAATCTCAGTTCTAATGATGATTCCCCCACGGTGAATCAACCAGAATACAGATCTATGATAGGAAGTCTACTTTATCTCACTGGGACAAGACCAGAAATTATGCATGCAGTTGGGATTGTTGGACGATTCCAAGCGAATCCAAAAGAGTCTCATCTTCAGGCTGTGAAAAGAATATTCAAATATCTACAAGGAACTAAAGACTTTGGACTATGGTATCCAAAGAATGTTTATCTTACTCTTCATGCATACACTGATGCAGATTGGGCTGGAAGTATTGATGATCGGAAAAGCACTAGTGGTGGTGCATTCTATATGGGGCCCTGGTTAGTATCTTGGTTTAGCAAGAAGCAAAGCTCTATTGCCTTATCTACAGTAGAAGCAGAATATGTGGCTACCGCATCATGTTGCACTCAACTTCTCTGGATGATGCAAACCTTACAAGAATTTCAAATCAAATGTTCACCTCCTATCTCCATTATGTGTGACAATACAAGTTCCATCAGTATCTCAAAGAATCCTGTTATGAATTCCAAGACCAAGCACATTCCCATCAAATATCACTTCTTATGTGAACAAGTGCTTGAAAAAAAGGTGAAATTGGAATATGTTCCCTCCAAAGAACAAGTTGCTGATATACTTACCAAACCTCTACCCAGGGAAGCGTTTGAATATCTCAGACAGAAACTGGGAGTAGTCTCTGCCATGCAGAGGATCAGGTCTACTTAAATACAGAAGATTAAATTGGTTGTGAGGTGCTGTTAGGAATATCTGATTGCACAAGCTAAGGGGGAGCATTGGTCACATGAAAAGGATGCATTGTTGGTCATATTATGTTTGAAGATGCAGCATGATCTCAGGGGGAGTATGGTATTGTCAGCTCAAAGGATCTTGATCAACTCTTTGCCATTGATGTCAAAGGGGGAGGAAAAGCCACAAAGGGCGTCTATAAGACAATCAGAGGAAGAGTATTGCCATCAATGCCAAAGGGGGAGATTGTTGGAAATGTTGTCATTGATGGCAAAGGAAGTGGCACAGAAGGAGCATCTGAACAACAACAAGGCAAAGAGAGAAGCAAAGGATCAGAGAGGAAGCAACGCAGATTAGGAACTAAGGCAGCAGACAATGCAGAGACAGAGTAGGAGAACAAGGCCATAAAATAGAAAAGAATAAGTGAATGGTAATCTGTGATAAGTAAGAAATCCATTGAAGGAATTAATGGTTGCAGAGATATGATGAATGTAGCAAAGATTGCAATTACAATGGACCATAGTACAGTGATCAGCTTGCGGAATCAAGAACTTCAGTATGCAGTTAGAAGCGGAACTATGACAAGATAGAACTCTGGACATGCAATGGAAGGTTGATATAGTATATATATCATAGCAGAATTGAAGACAGAGTGACATTGTGTTGTGTTGAGGTTGAAAGGCAGCAACTAGTGTAAATAATGTATGTTAAAAGACTCAAACAAAATTGTGAACAAAGCGTTAAACTTAGCAATAGAACTTTAATAAAAGGCAAACCCTTAAAGCGCAACTTAATTATAATAATACATTGAAAAGGTGACGGAACCCTGCGTGGAAGAGCGGAACCATGACAAAGTGAACAATGAAGGCGTTTACGGTTTTCATCGCACCACCTATGCGGAGTGAGTAGTATTTGAGGAGTTGGGAGCGATTCCATAAATCACTCGACATGTGGCAAGGAGAACCGCTTGTCACTTTGCGCCATCGCGCGTTATAGTTCGACCCAGGATGCCTAGCGATATCATTGAGCGCCGTTGATCTGGGAAGGGGTCATCGGATGATCATCATTTGTTGAAGGTGAGCGAAGATTAACACAGGTACAACGGGCCATTGCACGTTAACGTTCGGCATCGGAGGTCGAGCGATATGCATATACGTCGTTCATCTGGAAGCTTTCTAATCTAACGGTGATCGGACGTTGGACTTGTGAAAAATTTACTTATGGTACCGTGCGCATATTTGATTGGCTATTGACTATATTTGTGGGCCCGGGGTCAAAGGTTTATCATATTGTTTGAAAGCGTTAAAATGCGAAAGGTTAACCTTAATCCTAAAGTTAAGTTCAAAATTATTAAATTAATTATTTAATTACCAAGATCAATAGAATAGTGAGAGTTATGGAGACCCCGCTGGATTATCTATTTTGACCCCGTCCAAGAATACCATTAGTAAGTGAATGGTTTTGACCCAAGGTTTTAATAAAGGCGAAAACTATATAAGGAGATGAGAATCATGAAGAACAGGGTGCATGCGTAAGGGTTGTGAATATCTACATGGGCAAACTCTGTTCTTAATTGAAAAATCTGAATCTACGATGCACCCATGGATATAATGATCTGACGATGATGAATCTCTGGTTTGAACGACAGATGAAATCATGAAGAACTGGTGTGAGCGTACTAAATGAATAAATCTGGTGGCCTGCAAGGTATGAATGGTTGATCCAGTGTGAAAATTGATGAAACGTGGTCCATAGTGGTGCTGAGGGTTGTAGCCTTCAGTGAAGGGGTTGTATCTCCCTTCCAGTGGTAGCTGGAAAATGAGAACAGGGGGTTGTAGCTCCCTTCCAGGAAAGGCTGGTAAACGAGAGAAGGTTGTAGCCTTCTGCAGGTGGGTGCCTGCGTGCTGGTATAAGTTTGCGCCAACATAAAATTGTAAGAAATTTTCTTTATAATAAATATTGAAGACTGAGATAACAACAGCGGTGGTTTTCTCCTGAATTGGGTTTCCACCTTAAATCCTGGTGTTCATATGTGTTGCTTATGTTTGATGGTTTGTTTTGTTATTTCTGTTCATGCTTACTGCTTATCTAATGAATAAATGATGCAATGATCTAAGTAAAGACATAATAAGATCTCTGGACATACAAGTTGGATGCAGTAATGTAACATATGGTTTTAAGAGAAAGAAAAAGTAAAAATTGTCAGCCAGCTCTAAATACTGATTCACCCCCCCCTCTCTGTATTTTTCCCAACATTTATGTGGATGGATATATTCTTCATTATCTTGTAAGTGATTTTTAATGCTATATTTCTAATATAATAAATGTCTAATGCATGGAATCTTGTCTTATGGTTTGTAATGTGCCTTAATTAATGAAATTTTGGTGGAGCATTGAAGTTTTTTGAAATTTTGCATGTGTTATTCAAGGGTAGGATAATGAATGAATGTTCCGAGAGGTTATTTTACATATTGCATCCTTAAAATTCCATTAATTATTGCCAAACGAAGTATAAAATTCTAGAGTAGCTGTGTAGTTTTCCTGTATTTGTCTCATTAGGGCTACCGAAGCTGCCTCTAGACAGCCTTCAAGAGCAAAGTTATCAAATCAAGGTATTTTTGACTCCAGTTCTCCCAATATCTAGACACGGGTCCTAAATCCATGGCAGTCACCCCTAACTCAACGAATCATATTTCTTTTCACCTCTACTTCACTTCTTTTCCTCATCATTTTAAGGATAACGAGGCCTCCCAAGGGCTTTAAACATAGTGAAAATAATTATATAAAATTTAAAGAACTTAGAAATAAAATAAAATTCTAGGAAATTATTACTTCAAAAATCACCTAATAGTGATTTCAATAATAAAATCATTGTTTTCCATTGGAAACATATCGAGGGAATTAAGAAAGGGGGATTGAATAAATTTATTTACCACCAGATATGTTTTTGGAAACAAAGTGGAAATGATAAAAGTAGTAGAAAACCAAGAAATTAAAACCTAGAAATGAAGTAAAATTCTCTGAAAACATTAATTCAAAAATCACCAATGCAGAACAGTGATTTTAGTGATCTCCTTCAAAGAATATAAAGAATGAACCATAAAATAAAATTAAAGTATTATAAATCAATTATCACCTGAATAGAGTAACAAGTCTAATGATCACCTAGACAAAGTAACAAAAAAATCCTTCAAAGATTCATCAAATCAGCGAGCTTGTTTTGTAGTAAACAGGGGCGAGTCTTTAAAAAGTACTATCACAGGAAGTAGACTTGAGGTGATAGGTTTCCTGCCTGAAACTAGGTAGGAACCTATCACTTCAATGTTCCAACAAGATTTCTCAGGGGTGCATAAAGGCTTTTGTCAAACAAGAGGATAAAAGAAAATAACTAAATAAACCATGAAAGAGGCCTATGCGTGCTATGTAATGAAGTTGAAGAGAATCACATGCTTTAAAGTCTTATGTAGAAATGTCAGATTGAAATGATAAATTAGACAACAGGATGCGATTTTCCCTAGTTTACTGTCAGGGAGGAAGATGGAAGAAAATAGACTGTGAATCAGGGCTCTATGCACTATCAAATGGAGATGAAGAGAATTCAATGCTTTACTACCTTATGTACAAGTTCCATATTAAAATGCTCAATTAGAAAACAGGATGAGATTTTATATGTTTTATTGTACAGTCAAGGCAAAGATGGAAAAAAATAGACCGGGTTTCTCCATGTTATCTAATGAAGTTGAGGAGAATCACATGCTTTACAGCCTTGTCCATGAATGTTTGACTAAAACTCTGAATTAGATAAGAAGATGATTTTTATAACTTGTACTTTCAAGCATGAAATGGAAGGAAATAGAGGGTAGGGCTGTAGGGCATTTTTAGGTTGAGTATTTCTTCTTCCTCACTACCTCCCTCGAAGAGTTTGATCACGCTTTGAAAAACCTAGAGATATCAGTCTCTGATCTGAATCGGTTTTGAAGATACAGAATATTAGGGCACAAGGTTTTCTCTAGACTACAATTAAAATTTCTAGGAGCAAGGAATAAGGAATTTCCATAAATTCACAAGAAGATTCCATATTTCACCCTAACCCTTAATACTATGGGAGAGAACTGATATTGCTTGCATGATGGTGGAGCTCCATTCTTATTTATATATATACCCGAAATCCTAATCAACAGTACTGGGAAATAAAAATCAAATAACATCGTATGAAAAATAGTTAATCAAATTTTCTGCCCAAAAGAGCTGGCAACATCATGTAGGAAGAAAGCTTGTCCTCGATAGCAGAATAAAACAAAAACTGGAAATATCATTTAAACGAGCCCAATTCATTTGTGGCACTAAAAACCCTTAAACCTTGAAGTATTATAAACTATCGCCGGAAGGCATTACGCACAGAATCAGAATATCTGTAGTAATTTTATGAGTACCTGTTTCTAGGGAATGCCATCATGCATCCTGGGAAAGCTGACTTCATATGCATCTTTTCAACTTGCTTGTGGCACGCCTGAAGTCTCCAAATTCCCCAAACCCTACAAAGATTATGTAACCACCTGGAGTTACCCATCTAAACAGAATAAAAAGAAAACATAGTGGCTAGAAAAGAATGATCAGTACTAAGAGAAATCTGAGTGGATTACCTATTCCTACCATGTTGAGTTACTGTAGGTTGTTGAAGTCATTGTAGAAGTACTCCAGTGGAAGGAGGAATTGAGATACTAGAAAACTGAAGGGGACCCTATCTTGTAAACCCTCATCAGAAGATAGCAAAATTTAGGCAAAATGTGACATGGGCTTCGTGGTAATGAGTTTCAGAAATAGGGAAGGCCACGACTGAGTTGGTGAAACTAGCCATAGAAGCAACCCTCCAGTACCAGCTCTAGAACCCTCGACATCCAACTTAGTGGAATAGCGCGAAATTTCGAAAGAGATGGCCGAGAAGAAACCCTTATTAGCCGTCGGCCTTTCTGCACCGTAGGATCAGATGTTAAAATATCAACGGTGTCAAAGCAACCAACTGGCTGTGGTCAGAGGTTTGAAGCACAAACGGACTCTGCGGAACAAACAAATTTTTCAAAAGATTAAATGAACAAACAAACTTTTTAAAAGATTAAATGAACAAACAATAAAAGAAAAAATTGAATTTAAAATGGTTTTCATCATAAAATTTTGAAGCGAGAAATTGAAAATTAAATAATTTATAAATATTAAGATTGATAAATATTAATTTATAAATATTAAGATTCATAAATATTTAATTAATCATTCCTAAGGGTTAAAAATGGCTCAAATGTCTATTATCCATAAAATTGACAATTAAGATAACTCTGCTCTATGTTCAAATGACAGGTGAAGGTGGATTTACCATACTTAAGATTCTTAGTAGTATCTTATGAAGTACAACATGTCATAGTGATAAGTTTTTATTCCATTAAATCATTCTTGTTGTAGAGTAGAGTCAGAGTTCTAGGAGTAGTATCAGAGAAATTCAACATTGCGAATGTGATAGAAGTGAATAATTTCGTGGAAGGGTGAAGTCTGCCCAACTTGGTCATAAAAACTAAGTGCATCCTTCATGTAGGAAAAAAAATAAACATGCAAATTTCGTCATATAATGGGTTTGGGCGGGCGCCCTCAAAAGAAACGACACGCCGCGCACAACCGAACAAAGGCACAAGCGAGCAAACGAAAAATGGGTCGTACGAACGTGCACAAGGCACTTGTGCTGTCAAAACTTAGAAAATTTGATACGGCTGCCCTCAGATGAAACGACCCGACCCGAACTGAATGTGTTTGGGTGGGCGCCCTAAAACGGTGCGGCCAACCGAACGAAGGAACAAGGGAGAAAACGACAAACGGGTCGCACGAATATGCACAAGGCACCCATGTAGGCACAACTTAGAAAATTTGATACGGTCGCCCTCAACCGAAATGAACCAACCTAGATGTGTTTGGGCGGCCTCCCTCAACTAAAACGACCCGACCCGAACACGTTTGGGTGGGTGCCCTCAACCGAAACGACCCGACCCAAACGAATTTGGGCAGACACACTCAAACAAAATGGAAAACGGGCCACATGAACATGCACAATGCACCCATGAGGTCACAACTTATAAAATTTGATACGACCACCCTCAAATGAAATGACTCGACCCGAATGGGTTTGGGCGGGCACCCTCAAGCGAAACGACACGTGGGCGTGCCCAGCCGAATGAAGGCACAAGCGAGAAAATGAAAAACGGGCCACATGAACATGCACAAAGCACTCGTGTAGTCACAAATTAGCAAATTTTAAACGACCTCCCTCAAACGAAACGACCCAACTCGACCCGAACGTGTTTGGGCAGGCACTTTGATCACATGGTGCACCCGACTGAACGAAGGCACAAGAGAGAAAATGGAAAACAAGTTGCACAAATGTGCACAAGGCACCAATGCGATCACAACTTAGAAAATTTGATACGACCACCCTCAACTGAAATGACCTGACCCAAACGCGTTTGGGCGGGTGCCCTCAAATGAAACAACCTGACCCAAACTCATTTGGGCAGACGCCCTCAACCGAAACGACCTGACTCGAACGGGTTTGGGAATTCACCCTCAAACGAAATGGCAAACGGGCCACATGAACATGCACAAGGCACCCATGTGGTCACAACTTAAGCAAATTTGATACGACCGCCCTCAAACGAAACGACCCGACCCGAACGGGTTTGGGTGGGCACCCTCAAATGAAACGACATTGCGTGCCCGACCGAATGAAGGAACAAGTGAGAAAACAATAAACGGGTTGCACGAATGTGCACAAGGCACTCGTGCAGTCAGAACTTAGCAAATTTGATACAGACGCCCTCAAACGAAAGGACCCGACATGAACGGGTTTGGGCAGGCACCCTCAAACGAAACGACCCAACCCGAACATGTTTGGGAAGGTGCCCTAAAACGAAACGACACGACTGCAAGAAAATGGTCATCCATACAAAATGATTATGGCCTCGTTGGAAAATTCCTAAAATAAATTCACTTTAAATGTTTTCTAACGATTTCAACAATTTTGGCGCTGCAATAATTAGACAACAATGATGACATTTACGATAATGAAAATTAAATAAAGATGAATGAGCTACTCTTGGTTTCAATAATAATTTATTTTGTACTGAACAGGGCCAACCACGTGAAGGTGAAAGCTCATATGGCCCCTCCCATCCCCCTCACATCACTCTCATTTTCCCAATACCCAATCTATGAAATAGAATACGAACAAACCAAAAATTAATTAAGGTCGTAATTTTTTTTTTCAATATGTGTTTGTATAAATACATAATTTTAGTTTAGGTTGTACAATAGTAAGGCCATTATTTATTGGTTTGAAATAATAAAAAACATGCAACAAACCCACATAATTAGTAAATTATTTAAAGACAATAATTCCTACATATTAAAATATAAAGTTTTAACATACTAGCTCATACTCGAACATAACATCTGTATCAATATTATTCTTCTGTATATTCTTGATCTTCATCCAAATTATCGACATCTATACCAACATTTGATTCATAAACGGTGTTGAAATGATCGACCATGTCATCATCATCATAAATTATGTCATTTTCAATAATATCCTCATCGACATCATCATCAATAATTGTTGCCTCATCTCCTATGCCTGGTTCATCTTCTAATATATCTTCTTCGTCTGTCAATGCATCTTCCTGCTCATCTACCACTGCATCATCTTCTTCTTGATCAATATCATCTTCTTCCTCTACATTATACTCTACTAGCCTTCTTCTTGGATCATATCTAATAGCAAATGGCCATTCGTTCTCACATGGAACCTCTGAGTAAAAGACTTGTTCACATTGGCTTGGAAAAACATAGCGATCTTTTCCTGCTTCAAAATGTGATGTTTTAACCATTAGAAATCCATTTTCATGTTGAATAAGTGTTCTATCATCATCACGTACATTCATTCGTAACCTATACCATTTGACGTCGAACAAAACTATTTTGAAGGAATTAAAGTCACACTCAACTATATCATCTAAAAATCCATAATATCTATTTTTAGATTCTCGAGGATGTCTGTCACTCCTGGAGGAAACATTAGTGACCTAGAATACTATAGTTATCCCACTATCAAAATTTTTCCTGTTATCATCCAACTGTTTAACGCGAAATTTACGACCATTGCACCACATAGCCTTGTCGTGTTTAAACTGCAATATGCCAAACATGAAAAAGATGCATTCTCAATTAATAATTAATCATACAATTTACATAGCATGAAAATTATCTAAAAAATCAAACTTGTTGTCACATTATAAATATAATATAAAATAATTAATGAATAAATTAGGTGAATTAATTGCTTACCTTCCTATCTTTCAAACCATATGCTAAATCAATTTCTCTGTTCGTAACATTTCCATCTCCACTATGACACGCTTCTTTAACCAATTCAGACAGTAGTTGCCATGATAACCTACCATTGTTATGTGCTTTACATGTTTCAATCCATTCACTCATCCACTCAAGATTGTTTGCAATGTATAAAAGTAGTGCCTCATAATCTTGAGCACTTGAATAAAAAAACAATAATTCACCAATATTAAATATAACTTATAACCATGGTAAATTATATTAATTAATAATCTATGAAAGAATAAGACCTAAATGAATATAATGATCATATACATGATGTAAAAAAATGAAACATTATATGTATTATACATAATAAATCTTTTACCTCTCACTTTCTTCATTCTACCTTTTCCCAACAGGTGCTCCACTTCAAATTTTTTGATGGAGTTCACATCCCAAATGCAATCCACCACCTTCATAGCTAGTGCAACTAATATAGGAAGATAATGACTAATATACACCATGGATTCATATACCACATATCCCTCCACCATAGAACCCTCAGGTCGTGCTCTTTGTCTAACCAAAGCCTTCAAGGATTTCAGGTGCCTCTCGACCATCCACATTGACCTTGTGTGTACTAGTCCACACATTTCAATATCCTCAACTTGGTGTATCAAGTAGTGTTCTTGTGCATTGAAAAATGTTGGAGATAGATACTTTTGCATTTTACACATTAGTTGAGGAATTTCTCTTCCAATACTTTATTTCATCTTGATGGATTTATTTCAATGAAAACCATCTAAAAATCATTACGCAAGGTTATTTCAATGAAACATAATATATATTTCATTCCAAGTAAATTAACACATCCTGTCATTAAGTACATAAAGAAATTGTAGCAATTAGATTTTGCGTATAAATCAAAACTACTTACCTCATGTATTTACTAAGACCATATATAACTTGTTTTACATTGTTGTCGAAGTTGTTTGGGAGAGATATAGGTAGAACATACTATAACAATAAAAAATGAACCATTATTGGTTTCCAAATTAAACAGAAAAAAAGGAAAAATTAAAATATGTATTCAAGCAATAACATACAAAAACGTATACCAAAAAAATTACCTTAAAAAAGGTATTCCAATCATGTGTTTTCACCCCACTGAAGTCACCTTTCTTCGTTAAGATATTGTTTATGTTTGAAGCAAAACCTGTTGGAAATTTAATTCTTCTAACAACCTCTTTTACATCATTGCTTTGTTGTTCTGTTAATAACCATGGAATATTATTATAATTTCGACCTCCATTTTTATTTGATCTGTCGATCACATTTTTCATTGCATGATTCGATTTCTCAATGTCAGCACAATTTTTTCCAATTTTATCTCTATCATGTGCACCATCTATGGTTCGCCATAACGTTTCTGTCACATTCTTCCCGACATGCATTGTATCAAACAAATGAGCTATTTTTAGGTCCTCATAGTAGGGCAACCTCGCGAATTGAGAAGGATAACATTTCATTCCAAGTGGAAGTACAATATTAGTACCTTCACTGCGATGATGACCTTGATATCAAAGAATAAAATAAATTAGAACAATAATTATAAAATACAATAAAATAAATTCATTAGTTAAAAAAAAAATTCCAAACATTACATAAACAATATACACACACACACACACACACACACACACACACACAAATTACGTACCAGCTACTTGACGATTATTAATTTTGTTATATTCCAACTTCCACAACTGAGGTGTCATTCTTCGTGGTTTTAATCCAGTTTCTTCTTTATCATTGAAAAGATGTTTTTCAGTAGTACGATACTTATGGTTCCTAGAGAGGAAGTGCCTAAACTCATCAAACACCATCTTTCCTAAGTCTGGTGAATGACGATACTTCATCTTAGGGCCACAAACTGGACATGCAAATCTACCCTTTGTTTGAAGACCTGCAATAGATGGATCAATAACAATTATACTATGAGATCATTTTTAAAACATGCAATATGGTATATCTAATTTAGATAATTATGTATTATATTAAAATGCAACGAAATATTACATACCACAAACATGTGTTAGTCCTGGGGCATCATGAATTGTCCATACAAGCATTCCACGACATTGAAATCTCTTCTGCTTGATTGGTTTAGTGATGTCATACATAGTGATTCCATGCCATAACTTTATTAGCTCATCGATAAGAGGCTCAATATATACATTCATATCTTTGACCTGGTACTTACCTAATTGTTCAAAATTATGGTACATAATAATTACTACCATGATATATGTATATATAAGTAAGTAAATAAATAAAATATATATTTATGCAAACAATGAGAGAAATGAAAATGTTACATTCAAAAAAATAATGTATCAAATACTTGGAATAATCATAGTAAACATTATGTGCTCCCTCTTTATTGACATCCAAGGAGGAATGTTATTGTTGATAACGAAAATAGGCCACACTGAGTAAGTAGATCTAAGCTCTCTGAATGGATTAACACCATCAACTGCCAATGAAAGCCTGACATTACGAGGTTCATTTTTAAAATCTACATATTTTTCCTCGATTTCTCTAAATGCAGAACCATCTGCAAGCATTCGAAGAACACCATCTCCACTTCTATTCTTTGAATGGTAATCCATAAACTGTGCTATGCTGTTACACCTGAACATTCGCTACAAACGTGGAATTATGGGAATATGACGAAGAACCTTTTGAGGCACCTTTTTGGTTAGTTGATCTGTTCGATATCTACTGGTACCACATTTCGGACATTCTGTTTTCGACGCATGTTCTCCGTAATATATAATATGATCTTTAGGACATGCATATATAGTGTTATATTCCATTCCAAAGTGTTTCATAATAGCACGTAGATCTCGATATGTTCGAGGTAAAGTATTTGGCGATGGTAACAAATATTCACCCAACAATCTACAACATAAACAAAAACTAGTTAATGTAAAGATTATTAATCTCACACACACACACACACACACACACACACACACACACACACATATATAAGTATTGAATTATTATTTTACACATTTATTACAACTAAAAAAAGGGAAAATAATCAACATTTACATATATGTGATCATATATACATATTGCATACCTTAGGAGTTGTGTCATACATCTGTTCGAAAAATTATTCATAACCTTTAAGTTCACCACCAATAATGTAGTAGAGAGAAGAGTTGCATTTGAGTGTTCAAAAAGTTGTTCACTTGACCTTTTAATCAGAGGTACATCATAAATACCATCACTATCTCCACCATCATCATCTGACTCACCATACAAGTCTTGGAGCATTTGATTTGTCCCATCATTAATGTGAACTATCTCATTATTGTAATCATGATCTACCTCCATGGGATCATTAAAATTACCTTCATCATTCGCTTCATGTTATTCACCCTTTACAACATCATTTCCAATATTAATATTTGTTGAAATATTCTCTTGTACTGGTGCAACATCATCTAATCTATTACTATTAGCTGTGGAAGCTGGTTGATCATCTGCAAAAAGCTGGGGGGCAACTGTGCCTTTATGAAAATTACAAACATTAATCATTAAACATTAGTGCGCATATAAAAAATATTAAAATAATATAAAATTTTACGATATAATAAAAATGAAGATAGGTAATTAATTACCACGGTATGATAGTCATTCGATCCACCATCAATGTGCCCATATTTCCTACAATGCATTGTTGCTGTTGCTATTAAAACTCTAACATTATTTCTCATACAACATTTTTTGCAAGGGAAATAACCTCTACCATCACCCCTTTCACCCTTTTGAATTTTTTTTCCATCTCTAATGTTTTATTCAATTGATGCAAATTATCCTATAAAGAAAATAATTATTATATTTAGCAATCATCTCTCTCAATGGTGTAGAAAACCCAAGACGTGCTGAACTCAATGGGAGCTCAATAAGCAAAAAGAAAATAAAAGTGATCAAAGTTTGACCATGATAAAAGGATCAAAGGTAAATACTGAATGGAAAACCCTGATCTTATTTATAACAAAATATTGACTTATCCTTCAAAATGGTGCATAATAAAATATTATTAACCAAGATCTAGATCTAATAGCTTGGAATATTTTATGGCTAAACTAGATGTTAGGATAATGGCTAGTTTGACTTTGAAAATTAAAATCGAATAATAACGGCTAGTTTTACTTAATTAAGTAATTAATTAATTATTTAATTAATTGTGATAATATATATATAATATAATTGTTAATATATTTGAAATGTAGTGTGAATTCTATAATAATTTTAGATATTTATTTTTCAAAATTTTTATTCTATTTTATATTTATATATAAAAGTAAGTTAAAAATCTATTTAAAATATATATTTGAGTGTGAAATTATTAATTTGATGATTATTTTGAAATGAAACGGCCCGAACCGACCCGAATGCGCCTGGTTAGGTGACCTCACACGGCGCGACACGGTGTGCCCGACTGAACGATGCCACAAGGGAGCAAACGGAAAACGGACCGCTCGAATGTGCACAAGGGACCTGGGTTGTCAGAACTTAGAAAAACTGATACAGGCACCCTTGAACGAAACGACCTGACTGAAATGAGCCCGATTGGGCACCAACCTCACACGGCGTGACATGACGTGCTCGAAAAAACATCGATGCCAAAAGGGAGAAAACAGCAAACGAGCCACCCGAGCATGCACAAGGCACCCAACGGTCACAACATAGAAAAACTAATACGGGCGCCCTCGAACAAAACGACCCGACCTGACCCAAACGCATCCGGTTGGGTGACCTCGCATGGCGCGACATGGCGCGCCTGACCGAACGATGCCACAAGGGAGAAAACAGCAAATAGGTCACCCAAATGTGCACAAGGCACCTAGGCGGTCACAACTTAGAAAAACTGATACGGGCGCCCTTGAACGAAACGGCCCGACTCGACTCGAACGTGCTCGGTCGGGCGACCTCACACGGCGCGACACGGTGCACCCGAACGAACGATGCCACAAGGGAGAAAATGGAAAATGGGTCACTCGAATGTGCGCAAGGCACATAGGTAGTCACAACTTAGCAAAAATAATATGGGTGCCCTCAAATGAAACGGCCCGACCCGACCCGAATGCGCCCAGTCAGGCGACCTCACAGTACGGCGCGACACGGCGCGCCCGATCGAACGATGCCACAAGGGAGAAAATGGAAAACGGGCCACTCGGATGTGCACAAGGCACTCGAGCAGTCACAACTAAGAAAAACTGATACGAGCGCCCTCGAATGAAACGACTCGACTGGAACATGCCTGGTCGGGAGCCGACCTCACACGGCGTGACACGACACGCCCGAACGAACGTCGATGCCACAAGGGAGAAAACAAAAAATGAGCTGCCCGAACATGCACAAGGCACCTGGGTAGTCACAACTTAGCAAAACTAATACGGGCGCCCTAAAACGAAATGGCTCGACTCGACCTGAATGCACCCGATCAGGCGACCTCACATGGTGCGACACGACACGCCTGACTGAACGATGCCACAAGGGAGAAAACGAAAAATGGGCCGCCTGAATGTGTACAAGGCACATGGGTGGTCACAACTTAGAAAAACTAATACAGGCGCCCCCGAACGAAACAGCCCGACCCGAACGCACCGAGTCGAGTGACCTCACAGTACGGCGCGACATGGCGTGCCTGACCGAATGATGCCACAAGGGAGCAAACAGCAAATGGGCCACTCAAACATGAAAAAGGCACCCGGGCAGTCAGAACTTAGCAAAAATGATGCGGGTGCCCTCGAACGAAATGGGCCAACCTGAACGCGCCGGGTTGTGCGACCTCACACGGCGCGACATGGCGCGCCTGACCGAATGATGTCACAAGGGAGAAAATGGCAAACGGGCTGCCCGAATGTGCACAAGGCACTCGGGCGATGACAACTTAGAAAAACTAATACGAGCACTCTCGAACGAAATGGCCCAACCCTAACGCGCCCAGTCGGGTGACGTCACAGTACGGAGCGACATGGCGTGCCCGATCGAACAATGCCACAAGGGAGAAAATAGCAAATGGGCCACCTGAACGTGCACAAGGCACCCGAGTGGTCACAACTTAGCAAAACTGATACGGGCGCCCTCGAATGAAATGACCCGACCTGAACGTGCCCAGTCGGGTGACCTCAAATGGCATGCCCGACCAAATGATGCCACAAGGGTGAAAATGGCAAACGGGCCGCCCGAACGTGCACAAGGCACCCGAGCAGTCACAACTTAGCAAAACTAATACAGGCGCCCTCGAACGAAACGACTCAACCTGAACATGCTGGGTCGGGCGACCTCACATGGCGTGACACGGCACGCCCGACCGAACGATGCCACAAGGGAGAAAATGGCAAATGGGCAGCCCAAACATGCACAAAGCATCCAGACTGTCACAAATTAGCAAAACTAATACGGGTGCCCTCTAACGAAATGGCTCGACTTGACCCGAACGTGCCCAGTCGGGCAACCTCACATGACGCGACACAGTGCAACTGACCGAACGAAGCCACAATAGAGAAAATGGAAAACGGGCCACCCAAATGTGAACAAGGCACTCGGGCGGTCACAACTTAGAAAAACTGATATGGGCGCTCTCGAACGAAATGGCCCGACCTGAACACGTTCGGTCGGGCAACTTGACACGGCGTGACACAGCGCGCCCGACCGAACGATGCCACAAGGGAGAAAATGGTAAACAGGCTACCTAAACGTGCACAAGGCACCCGTGCGATCATAACTTAGCAAAATTGATATGGGCACCCTCGAATGAAATAGCCCAACCCGACCCGAACGCGCCCGGTCGGGCGACCTCACATGACGCGACATGGCGTGCCACTCGACTGAACGATGCCACAAGGGAGAAAATGGAAAACGGGCGGCCCGAATATGCACAAGGGACCGGGGTGGTCAAAAATTAGCAAAACTGATACGGGCACCCTCGAACGAAACGGCTCGATGCGAACGCGCCCGGTCAGGCGACCTCACACGGCGCACCCGAACGAACGATGCCACAAGGGAGAAAATGGAAAATGGGCTACCTGAACATGCACAAGGCACCTGGGCAGTCACAACTTTGCAAAACTGATATGGGCGCCCTCGAACGAAACAACCTGACCTGAACGTGCTCGGTCGGGCGACCTCACACAGCGCGACACAGCGTGCCTGACCGAACGATGCCACAAGGGAGAAAATGGAAAATCGACCACCTAAATGTGCACAAGGCACCCGGGCGGTCACAACTTAGCAAAACTGATACAGGCACCCTCGAAGAAAATGACCCAACCTGAATGTGCCCGGTTTGGCGACCTCACATGGTGCGACACGACGCACCCGACTGAATGATGCCACAAGGGAGAAAATGGCAAACGGGCCGCCTGAATGTGCACAAGGCACTCGGGTGGTCACAATTTAGTAAAACTGACATGGGCGCCCTCGAACAAAATGGCCTAACCCGACTCGAATGTGCCCGATCGGGCGACCTCACATGGCGTGACACAATGCACCTAACTGAACGATGCCACAAGGGACCAAATGAAAAACGGGCCACCCAAACGTGCACAAGGCACCCGGGCAGTCACAACTTAGCAAAACTGATACGGGCACCCTCAAACAAAAAGGCCCGTAAATCTCAATAGAGATGATGGTTGGAATATAAGCAGGTGTTGGATTCCTGCCTTATATTCTTAATAAAAAAAAAATATTTTATTTTATTTTTATTTATTTATTTTTATTATATATATAGATATATATATATATATATTATTTATTTATTTATTTATATTTTATTTGTTTATTTGTTTATTTATTTTATTTTTATATTTTATATTTTTTAATTTATACATATGTATATATATTTATTCTTTTATTTTTATTATTTATTATTTATATTTATATTTATATTTATTTATTTATTTTTATTTGTTTTTTTAATAATCAATTAACGATTTTAATTCAAATAAAATGATTTTTATATTTAAATTAACCTATTAAATTGACCTAGCCGTTACGATGTCTTAATTAAATAATTAAAATTAATAGAACTAACCGTTATGGATTTCAATGTCAAAATTAGCTGTTATCCTTTTCTACATCTATTTAAACTCAATGTCTGATCTGATCTCTCACCTAGCCCTGATGATGAACCACACTGGTTGGTTTGAAACGCGTCGACTTTGTTCATTGTAATGTGATTATTACCGAAAGAGTTCTTCATAATTTATCGATGGATCACAGAAGCCAGAGATCTTTTAAAATGGCTCGACCTGAATGCACCAGGTCAGGTGACCTCGCATGGTGTGACACGGTGCACCCGACCAAATGATGCCACAAGGGAGCAAATGGAAAACGTGTCGCCCGAACGTGCACAAGGCACCCAGGTGGTCACAACTTAGCAAAACTGATACGGGCGGCCTCGAACAAAATGGCCCAACCCGAACGTGCCTGGTCGGGTGACCTCACAATACGGCGTGACACGGAAGGCCTGACTGAATGATTCCACAAGGGAGAAAATGGAAAACGGGCCACCCGAATGTGCACAAGGCACCCGGGCGGTCACAACTTAGCAAAACTGATACGGGTGACCTTGAACGAAATGACTTGACCTGAATGCGCTCGGTCGGGCGACCTCACATGGCGTGACATGGCACGCTCGACTGAATGATGCCACAAGGGAGAAAATAGCAAACAGGCCACCCGAACGTGCACAAGGCACCTGGGCAGTCACAACCTAGAAAAATTGATACGGGCACTCTCAAATGAAACAACCTGACTTGAATGTGCCCAGTCAGGCGACCTCGCACGGAGCGACACAACACGCTCAACCAAACGATGCCACAAGGTTGCAAACGGCAAATGGGCCGCCTGAACTTGCATAAGGCACCTGGGTGGTCACAACTTAGCAAAACTGACACAGGCGCCCTCGAACAAAACGGCCCGACCCTACCCGAACGTGCCCGATCGGGCGAACTCACATGGCACGACACGATGCACTCGACCGAATGATGCCACAAGGGATAAAACGGAAAACAAACCACCCGAACGTGCACAAGCCACCTAGGCGGTCACAACTTAGCAAACCTGATACAGGTGCCCTCGAACGAAACGTCCTGACTTGAATGCACCCAGTCGGGCGACCTCGCATGAAGCGACATGGCGTGCCCAACCAAATGATGCCATAAGGGAAAAAGCAGTAAACGGAGGCACCCAAACATGCACAAGGCACCCGGGTGGTCAAAAATTAGCAAAACTGACACGGGCGCCCTCGAACGAAATGGCTCGACCCGACCCGAACGCGCCTGGTCGGGTGACCTCACATGGCGCGACACGGTGCGCCGCCTGACTAAACGATGCCATAAGGGAGAAAATGAAAAAAAGGCCACTCAAACATGCACAAGGTACCCAGGTGGTCACAACTTAGCAAAAATAATACGGGAAACCTCGAACGAAACGGCCCGACCCGACCCGAATGCGCTAGGTCGGGCGACCTCACAATACGGCATGACATGGCACAGCCGACCAAATGATTCCAGAAGGGAGAAAATGGAAAATAGGCCACCTAAACATGCACAAGGGACTCAGGTGGTCACAACTTAGAAAAACTGATACGAGCACCCTCGAACGAAACGGCCTGACTGGAATGTGCCCAGTCAGGCGCCGACCTCACATGGCGCGACATGACGTGCCAGAACAAACGTTGATGCCACAAAGGAGAAAACAAAAAATGAACTACCCGAACATGCATAAGACACCCTGGCGGTCACAACTTAGCAAAACTGATACGGGTGCCCAGCTCGAACGAAATGGCCTGACCCGACCTCAACGTGCTCGGTCAAGTGACCTCACACGGTGCGACATGACGCGCCCGACTGAACGATGCCACAAGGGAGAAAATGGAAAACAGGCTGCCCAAATGTGCACAAGGCACTCGGGCGGTCACAACTTAGCAAAACTGATATGGGCGCCCTCGAACAAAACGGCTTGACCCAAACGCACCCGGTTGGGTGACCTCCCAGTACGGCATGACATGGCGCGCTCGACCAAACGAAGCCACAAGGGAGAAAACGACAAACTGGCCACATAAACATGAAAAAGGCATCCGGGAGGTCATAACTTAGCAAAAATGATATGGGTGCCCTCGAACGAAATGGCTCGACTTGAACGCGTCCGGTCGGGCGACCTGTTTTGTAGATTAATCCGTCTTGCGAACAAGACCGATCTCTCTAGTACTAAAAGTAACTAGCAACAAACAGCCAATTATACTAATCTCTCTCTAAGCATATAAGATTCATAAAAACACTATATAGGTGTAAGGCCTACCTTATGTCCAACGCTTGTTTGATTTTGTTGAAGTCCTTCCCGTGCACTGAAAGAACGTTCCTCGTGAATCTGCAGTCAAAAACAAGCAAAAAGATTAAGCAGCACCTGTATAGACATTATTAAAAACCATACTTATCATAATGATCAAGGAATTTATGAAATAAACCATGAATAGACAGTTTAATGAGAGAAATGAGTATATTTGTATTAACTTCAAATAAAGAAAACCTTTACAACCTGTGCCTTGATGTTGTGCAGGTCCTCTAGGGTCAGGCGGGAATCTCTTCTAATTTGACAAGCATTGCACTCTTTGAACCAAGACTTATAATGAGATGAGTGATTTAACCTCACGGAAAGAGTGATTCAAGCCTCACGGAAAGTCTTAGTTAACTAAGTCTGAATCTCAACAGCATTTAACTTCAAATATCATAAGCTTGAACTCCCTTTGAGGCTACCCAAGGCCTCTTTTTATAGTGAAAAAGAGGAGGTTTCTTGTTCCAAATATGAAGGGATAGAATCCTCCTTCAAAGGGATTAGCTCCTTACATCAAGGGGTTAGCTCCATCAAGTGAGGGATGCATGAACCTTCTCAAAGCGTATCCATTCCCAAAAATTCCCTTCCAGAATCTTCTAGAATTCATCTGAAATTCACTTTTTATCTTTACTTTCTCGCCTTTTTATATTTTACAGAGGTCTGCACCCATAACACAAGGAAAGTGTGGTATGGTTCCGCAGGCAGGCTGAGATTTGGGTGCGGGACCGCAGGGAATGTATAGAGAAAGTGCGATACCAATTCTTAGGGGATTTTAAGGACTTTTCTCTGATTTTGAAAGCTTGACATGAGGAGCTGATATGTTGGACTTGCAAAAGGAGGAAGTATGAGTAATAATGAGCTCATACTCATAGTAAAATGTCAGGATGACAGATTTTAGTGTAACAAATTGCCCCCTAAAGTGCAAAGTCTGGAATAGATGAAGCTGTAGTCTGTCATGTATGAAGAGTGCAGTACTTTATCATTTCAAAGATCATCCTGTGGACACCCCAGTCGGAACCTGTAAAAACATTCAATGTAAAATATATACATGTATATGTCATCACTGAGGTAGGCATTCCCATACTCAGATAAAAAATAACTATAAACTAACTGAAATCGTTCTGATACAGGAATGATTTTGAATACATCATAGTACAGATATATGTAGACACAGTATGGATGCAACCATCTGTTTATAAATAGTCTACTGTATAGATGACAACAAAATTCCTCGCAACCTGGATGGTGGAAACTAGATCTAGGGTCTTGATTTCCGCTTCCCGAACTAGTATGATTCTATCCATGCGATTAAATGTATTGAAGTCGAACATGGTAGAAACCACTTGATTACCAGTCAATGATGCGAACTGTTAACAAGTGTGAGAGAAACCACCATTAATGTCAATGGCTCTCAAAGTACTCAGTACAATCCATGAAATGTGAATGAATGAGCTGAAGTTGAACGTGTCACGGAGTCATTCGATCGAAGGTCAATGATGCAACCTGTCGTCGAAATCGAGAAACCTGCCATTGAGGCATGCAGATTTCAAGGTACTGATGATTTCTGGATCAACTTCCTAGATAATGTGCTGATGTCGATAGAAAGTGATCTGTCGTAGGCAAGCCCACAACACGAAATCATAGATAAAGTTTTGAAAATATATTGGCAAGGACTGACTCAGGGATGGTCAAAAGATGGATGACAGATATTTTGCAGATGAATGGTTTTATTTGAACTATTCTCTTGGACACATAACGACACTGGTGATGGCTTGGTGACAATTGACCCAAAGCTAATACCCATAAACCGGCTGAAAACTTTCAATGTGGTTTGATTAACTGTTAGGTAAAGGATTTCCCAACCCAGGTGAATATAAGTGTCATGTCCAAGAGTGGTTGACTGAGTTTTCGAAACATTTAAAATACAACAAACACGCCCATTTTTCTCTCTTTTGCCCCCACCATTTCTGGCAAGTACCTCTTTATTTTTGACAAGCTTGAGGAGGATAACATTTTCTTGATTATAAGCTCATCCTTCAGATGAGTCCAACTTAGTTTAAAATTCGAACCCTAAGAAGGAGTGGTTCGTTCCTGTTGAAAATTAAACAGGTCCTTTACTGTTAAGTTTTAACGAGTCCAGTATAGGAGAAACTCGGTGTTTTTTAGTTTTAGGGAGTCAGAAGAAAAACTTAAGAAAACTCCATGGGTGTTCTTTTTCGTAAATTTAGTCTCTCGAGCCCGAAAAAGGATAAAATAATGCGGGAGAGAACTCTGTTGACCGTATTTAGTCAACGTATACCTTTTTCGTAAATAGTCCATTTCAGTTCGTAAAAGGGGTAAACTTATACTGAAGGGATGATCATTCATTTACTTTAACGAGTTCGAATAATCAAGTACTCGGCAATCTTTTCATATTTAAAGAGTCTGAAAAGGGCTTAAAAGAGGACTCCAAAGTTTCACTTTTTCGGTAAGTTTTAACGAGTTCGAAAAAGGGATAAAAATGTACTCATGGTTTTCACTTTTTCGTAAGTTTTAACGAGTTCGAAAAAGGGATAAAAATGTACTCCTGTGGCCGACTTTCAATTTAATTTACGAGCAGGAAAAGACGGAAAGAACTCGGCATTTTCATGTGTTTTACGAGAATGAAATATAGCAAAATAATCTCTGGATTTTCATGAGTTTAACGAGTCTCGAAAATAACCGAAATTGACTCAAGATAGGTTTCATTTTTACGGAAGCTTGAAACAGAGAAAAACTATGCTTCAGAGTAGTTTCATTTTTACACAAGCTTGAAACAAAGAGAAAACTGTGCTTGATGCCCCCTAAGCGTAACTGCTAGAGTGCATGCCCCCCCAGCTTCATTTCATTCAACTAAGTACACTAGTAATAAATAGCTGGATGGAATGAAGGTTCATTTACGAGATCGTATGAAAGACCCGACCTAAAAACTAACCTAAAAATACTACTTAACATTTACGAGATCTAGTCAAAGACTCGACTCAATTAGGGGAGGATTTGTTTCATTTTTTAACGAGCTTGACACAGAAAAAGAACTATGCTCATGGCAACGTGTTTCATTTTTTAACGAGGTTGACACAGTAAAAGGAACTATCCTCAGATCTACTCTATTTCTAATCTACCTACATAACCTACTGATTCATTTTTTAATGAGGTTGACACAGGAAAAGAACTGTCCTCATACCTGATTCATTTTTTAACGAGGTTGAATCAATAAAAGGAACTATCCTCTGACCAACTGATTCATTTTTTAACGAGGTTGACACAGGAAAAGAACTGTCCTCATACCTAATTCATTTTTTAATGAGGTTGACTCAGTAAAAGGAACTATCCTCTGACCAACTGATTCATTTTTTAACGAGGTTGACACAGGAAAAGAACTGTCCTAAGAAACTATTTATTCTAATCTAACAATCTACTCTCTACAATCTACCTACTGATTCATTTTTTAATGAGGTTGACACAGGAAAAGAACTGTCCTCATCACCGACTGATTCATTTTTTAACGAGGTTGACACAGTAAAAGGAACTATCCTCAACTACATGTTTCATTTTTTAACGAGGTTGACACAGTAACAGGAACTATCCTCACCAAAGCTTGTTTCATTTTTTAAACGAGCTTGACACAAGAAAAGGAACTATGCTCTCGACTAACTGATTCATTTTTTAATGAGGTTGACACAGGAAAAGAACCATCCTCAGACACATTGATTCATTGTTTAACGAGGTTGACACAGTAAAAGGAACTCTCCTCACACTCACTGATTCATTTTTTAACGAGGTTGACACAGTACAAGGAACTATCCTCACCACTGATTCATTTTTTAAGGAGGTTGACACAATACAAGGAACTATCCTCACCACTGATTCATTTTTTAAGGAGGTTGACACAGTACAAGGAACTATCCTCACAAACTACTTCTAATCTACAGCTTGTTGGAGGTTTCCTCAACACAACTAACATTTACAGCCATGGTTGGTTGGTTGACTTCTTTCTTACCTTGCTTCTTCTTCTTCTTCTTCTTCCCTTTCTTCTTCTTCGCCACCTGGTTACTAGCGTCAAGGCTTTTACCAGGCAAAGAGGAAAAAATGGAGGAAGAAATATTAGACGAAGAAGGTAAAGGGTCAACAGAAAGTTGGTGATGTTGAGATGGTGAACTCTGTTTAGGTGAAGCATTCGGTTGAGGTGGAACAAATGGAGTATTCAGGGCCAACGAAGTTGAAAATAACCATATCGGTAAACCTATTGTAAATCCAGGTAATGACAATGTAGCCATATAAGGAGGACCAACATTTCCAAAGCAAGGAAAAGTACTAGGATTCTTGTTAAGAGGGGTTCCATGGTTGGTAAATTCCGGAACAGTTGCCATTATATTCAACTTCAGTGAATTTTATTAAAAATTTAAAACTAAAATTAACAATTCACAATTCACACCTAACTATTAAAATTCACAATTCACACCTATGGTCTCGAAAAGTAAAAACAAACAAATTAACACGCGCTATCAAATCTAGGAGTCAAACCACACACAAACAGTAACTTCCTGTACTAAAAACACTAGTTGGTGATGAAATCCAACATCGTAGAATTTAATACAGAAAGGGCGGTTGGAACAGTTACCCCGAAAACCTCCTTAATGAAACAGACTGGCACAAGTTTCTTCACAAAACCATCTCGAGTGAAGAGAACCCCCCAGAGAGTCCAAGTGAGTCTAGTCGACGTCTGCTCCAGGTACAGTGGGATCTTCCCACCACCGTCACCTTAAGGAAGAATCCTAAAGATTATGGTCACTAAGGTTACCAACTGAAACAAATATACCTGGGGGAACAGTCTACGATCCGACACACACGCAAGGGCAGAGTAACAAAGCTCAATCCCCTTGAAGGCTCCTTGAAAGAATCCAAGGTTTACCGACAAGTGACCCCTGGCTCCTCGACAATGGTCTATCCAAGGTTTACCGTTTTTAATACGTGTATATCTTCTATCGTTCCCAATGAGGAAGGATTGATTACCCCACTGGTTCAGATATGATCTCGTGCTTAACTCCTTTAAGAGGAGCTTCCCAGAGCATACATGCAACAATTTGAATTCTTCCTACCGCAAGATTTGTCTACTTGTTTGTTTTAGCTATCTTGGAGAGTTAATTACTCCCTACTCCAAGATACTAGCCTAAGCTATGTTGGTGATAAGAGCCCTAGAAATAAAAAGATTACTAGATGAATTTTAATTAAGCGTTGTGTTATTTAGGCTGTTATTACTCAAAAGGGTAAATGGATATGAAACCAATGGTGTTATGACCGAAACCAAAACTGAATGCAATCGAATATGATAATGTAATCTTTTCAATTCGATGAATCCTACCTAAAGTAAGGAGAGAGTTTCCATCCACTTCCAACAATGCAAAGATTGATAAATAAGAGAAAATATAACAAATTCTCTAATGCACTAATTTCATCAAGAAAAACTAATGCAAATCAATCCCAAAACAATATTTTTTTTTTTTTAAAACAAACATAAAAACATCTAAATTCAAATCAAAGAAAAAATCTAAATCTACAATTGATTTTTCAGAATGTAAACTATGCAATTGTAATCTATGCACAATTCACTTGAAAAGTATGCAAATGTAATCTATGCACATTTTTCATTCATATTCTGAAAATGAGAATTCTAATTATGCAAATGCGATCTATGCAAGAGAATTCTCAAACACAAGATGATTCTAATGTAATCTAAGAACCAATCAAGTGGAAGTCAAGAAAATCGGGTGAGAGTTCCAAAGATCAAAAAAACACTCAAAGGCGATTAACACTCATACACAATTTTGCATCTTTTTGCAAAAACAAAAGCAAAAAGATGCAAAATTGTGAAAGAATGAGACAAACCTTCAATTAATGAACAAAGGAAATCAAATTAAGAATTTCTCAAAAAAGAGACTCAAAACACCCAATTAACTTAATGGAGATTGATGAGATGAAGAATTTGCTGAAAGAAACTCAGAAACAAGAGATTTTTGACAGAAAAATACAGATCTGGGTAGATGCTAAGAATCCTAAAATAAATCTAAACTAAAATAGAAAAAAGAAATCTAAAGTTTTTCCAAAATTTAACAGGGTCCGCAGGCTTCCAGAAGTAACAGGTGCGGTACCACACTGTTTACTAAAGGAAAGTGCGGAGATGCCCGCACTGTGTGTGAAGACAAAGTGTGGTCCCCTGAAAACTTCAAGAAAAACATAAAAGATTTCAAAATTAAAAAAAAAAAAAAAACTAAGCTACCCAGGCAGATATCCATCAATCAAAAACCAGGAAAAACTTTTCCTCAAATCAAAATAAAAGAGAACCAAAAACAACAAGTTTTTTCCCCAGTGGAGTCGCCATTTTGTTGTGTAGATTAATCCGTCTTGCGGACAAGACCGATCTCTCTAGTACTAAAAGTAACTAGCAACAAACAACCAATTATACTAATCTCTCTCTAAGCATATAAGATTCATAAAAACACTATATAGGTGTAAGGCCTACCTTATGTCCAACGCTTGTTTGATTTCGTTGAAGTCCTTCCCGTGCACTGAAAGAATGTTCCTCGTGAATCTGCAGTCACAAACAAGCAAAAAGATTAAGCAGCACCTGTATAGACATTATTACAAACCATACTTATCATAATGATCAAGGAATTTATGAAACAAACCATGAATAGACAGTTTAATGAGAGAAATGAGTATATTTGTATTAACTTCAAATAAAGATAACCTTTACAACCTATGCCTTGATGTTGTTCAGGTCCTCCTGGGGTCCGAAGCAGGAATCTCTTCTAATTTGACAAGCATTGCACTCTTTGAACCAAGACAAATGGAGATGAGTGATTTAACCTCACAAAAAGAGTGATTCAACCTCACAACAAGTCTTAGTTAACTGAGTCTGAATCTCAACAGCATTTAACTTCAAATATCCTCAACCTTGAACTCCAACCCCCTTTGAGGCTACCCAAGGCCTCTTTTTATAGTGAAAAAGAGGAGTTTTCTTGTTCCAAATATGAAGGGATAGAATCCTCCTTCAAAGGGATTAGCTCCTTACATCAAGGGGTTAGCTCCATCAAGTGAGGGATGCATGAACCTTCTCAAAGCGTATCCATTCCCAAAAATTCCCATCCAGAATCTTCTAGAATTCATCTGAAATTCACTTTTTATCTTTACTTTCTCGCCTTTTTATATTTTACAGAGGTCCGCACCCATAACACAAGGAAAGTGCAGTATGGTTCCGCAGGCAGGCTGAGATTTGGATGCGGGACCATAGGGAATGTATAGAGAAGGTGCGATAACAATTCTTAGGGGATTTTAGGGACTTTTCTCTGATTTTGAAAGCTTGACATGAGGAGCTGATATGTTGGACTTGAAAAAGGAGGAAGTATGAGTAATAATGAGCTCATACTCATAGTAAAATGTCAGGATGACAGATTTTAGTGTAACACGACCTCACACGACGCGACACGGCGTGCCTGACCGAATGATGCCACAAGGGAGAAAATGGCAAACGGGCTGCTCGAACATGCACAAGGCACCCGGGCGGTCACAACTTAGCAAAACTGATACGGCCACCTTCGAACAAAATGACACGACCTGAACGCACCTAGTCAAGCGACCTCACACGGCATGACACAGCGCGCCCGATCGAACTATGCCACAAGAGAGAAAAAGGCAAACGCGCTGCCTAAATGTGCATAAGGCACTTGGGCGGTCACAACTTAGCAAAACTAATACATGCACCCTCGAATGAAATGGCCCGACCTGACCCGAATGCACCCAGTCAGGAAACCTCACATGGTGCGACACGGTGCGCCTGACCGAAGGATTCCATAAGGGAGAAAACGGAAAACGGGCCACCCGAACTTGCACAAGGCACCCGAGCGGTTAGAACTTAGCAAAACTGATATGGGCGCCCTCGAACAAAACGAACCGACCTGAACACGCCCGGTTGGGCGACCTCACACGGCACGACATGACGCGCCCAAATGAACGATGCCACAAGGGAGAAAACAACAAACGGGCTGCCCGAATGTGCACAAGGCACTCGAGTGGTCACAACTTAGAAAAACTAATACGGGCACCCTCAAACGAAATGGCCCAACCGGACTTGAATGCGTCCGGTTGAGCGACATCACACGACGCGACACAACGCGCTGCCCGACCGAATGATGCTACAAGTAAGAAAATGGAAAACGGGCTGCCTGAACGTGCAAGAGGGACCCGGGCGGTCACAAGTTAGCAAAACTTATATGGGAAACCTCGAACGAAATGGCCCGACGCGAACGCGCCCAGTCGGGCGACCTCACACGGCGCGACACGGCACGCCCAAACGAACGATACCACAAGGGAGAAAACAGAAAATGGGCCACTCGAATGTGCATAAGGCACCCAGGTGGTCACATCTTAGAAAAAATGAAACGGACGCCCTCGAACGAAATGGCCCAACCTGAACGCACCCGGTCGGGTGACCTCACACTGCGGGACACGGCGCACCCGACCGTGGTTGGGGGCACACATTAAAAGTGAACCAAGGAGTGAGCACATCACATCTTTAATATTTTATGAAAGTCCTTAGAAGTCCCATCAGAACCACCTTCCATCTTAATCACAATGTGATATGTCAACTGAAGATATCTTATTATGTTGCTCCAACCATTTAGAAAGGGGACCCAAGTTTGATTATTATTTATTAAAGGAGATGCCAAAGAAATTAATTTACAAACCTTCGCTATAGCGACATTTATCCCAAACCGTCGTAAGAGTGACACTTAGCCCAAACCGTCGTAAGAGTGACACTTAGCCCAAACCGTCGTAAGAGTGACACTTAGCCCAAACCGTCGTAAGAGTGACACTTAGCCCAAACTATCGCAATAGCGATGATATTTCCGAAACTGTCACAATAGTGACGCTTTTGCCCAAACTGTCGCAATAACGATGTTTTCCTCCAAATGTTGGAATAACGACACATAGCTCTAATCTGTCACAATTCTGATGCTTTTTCCCAATCTATCGCAATTCTGATGCTTTGCTACAAATGTCGCAAGACCGACACTAACTTCTATGTGTCGCAATACCAACACTTGTCTCCAAACGTCGGTATAGCGACAGTTGTGGGCGGGATTTGAAAATTTGATAAATTTTGGGGAAATTTCTGACATTTGGTCAAAAGTGTCGGAACCAAAGTGTCAGAATTTCTGCCAAATGTACTAGTGTTATGACTTGATGATAGATCGTGGGAACTTTTATAGGGCACTATCAGACCCTAAATCACCAAGAAATTCCATGAACTTTCGAGGCTCTCCAGCCAGGGCCAGAGGTGGTCGGGGGGGGGGGAGCGTAGGACGAGGACGTGGGCAGCTAATCTGTTATAATTGTGGAGAGGTAGGACACTTCGCCAAAGAATGCCCAAATCCCACTAGGCCATCATGCAAATATTGTAGACAGCTAGATCATGTGGTTGAGGATTTCCCAATCTTAATAGCCAAGATGCAAGACAAACAACCCATCCCTATGCAGAATGTGCAAAGAGTTAAAATTGAGCTAAGGAATGTAGACCCGAGTGTGAAATTCATGAGACGGAGTGGGATGGTCATGCAAGGAGCAAAGTAAGCGCTTTCTAGGGAGCCTACGATCTCTCAGGAAGGATTTAACATCAAAGGGCAAGAAACACTAACAGCTCCTGCGCAGCTGCCAACACACCTCAATATAGACGAGGGGGTCAAGCCCTTTCTGTAGGCATGTATAAAGCTGATACGTAACCCACAGGCTATAGAAAACCTTCAAGTATTAATGCATAGCTATGTAGATCATCCCAATCCAATTCTCGGGACCAAGGATGTACACAAACTATAGAGCTATAAAAAACGCACTGGAAGAGAACTGCAGTTGACTACGCAGATTGGCAACTACGAGATGGATCAAGTTATTCTCAATCTTGGGTCAGATGCGAACGTATTACCAAATCAAACATGGAAATGAATGGGGGAGCCTAAATTGGAATGGTCCACCATCCAGCTACGCATGGTGAATGAATAGAAGATCATCCCTCTGGGAAGGTTTCCCAAAGTCATGGTAAAAGTCCTAGCTGACTTTGAAGTCATAGAAATTGTGGAGGATGCAGATCCTTACCCTACACTCCTAGGACTGGACTGGGCTATAGATATGGAGGGTGTCATGAATCTCAAAAATCATAGCATGATGTTGGAAAATAACGGTACGCGCGTAATAGTTCTGCTAGATCTCGCAGAAGGTGCACGGTATACAGAGCCAACAAGCGACGATGAAGAAATAGATCAAATTTACAAATTGACTACGTAGGATGAAGACTGGATTAACCCTAAGACAAAAGGAGTACTCTGTTGGGAAAATGATAGTGATTTTTTTTCCAACTCTGATGAGGAACTGGAAAATTTGCAAGGTTGGTTGCATGAGGTTTCGGCGCTATGATGTCTTTGGGTTACCAGGAACTCCCGCCGCATCTCCACCAAGGTAAGGGACCTACCCTACCTTGATGACGTAGGTAATATTAAGAGTTTTTTGAAGCCAAAGTTCCCAAGGAGGATAGGCTAGAGGAACTTTTGCTAGCCTTGTGTGGGCTGCCTACGCGTTGGTGGGATATGCAGGGACCGGTATATCGCACTTGGGAGGAGTGTCGGGGTGCGATGATCCTGCGCTTGGGAACCCCAACTGACAGATGGATCCTGAGGTTAGATGACCCACATAGATACTTGCTAACATGGGAAACATAATCATGCAATAGGACCCCGCCCGAACAAGCTCATCTGGTCACCCATGACCTAGGCTTGTGTTCGACTGCGGAGCTGCACCAGCCCACGTGCAATTGGGAGAATTTGTGAACATTTTATGTGAGAGATGGCATAAGGACACTTGATGTAGCCCTACTACAAACGGATGCCCTAACCAAGGGAGAAGCACGCCTGTCAAGAGGTATGGTGGCCAAGTTGTTGAAATGGTACCTGAACTGTGTTACCAAACACTTGGGGTCTGCTTAAGTCGGGGTATGCGAACAACATGAAAGCGCCATCCAAAGTTTGAATATCTGTGGGAAAGCGCTTAGGTATGAATAACGACCATCAGACCACCGCACTTTGGTAGAAAGGGAACTTTACCGTTACACAAAATGGGCGGCTGGCCATCAATGCAGAAATTTATGGTAAGTTTGTTCCAGATGATCGATGGTAAGTTTCAAGTAAGGATTACTGTACATTTAGATAGCTCCAGATAGTATAAGGTCAATAAGATAACTTCACAATGGGCTCCATATTGTCTCTGCACCCTACCTCTATTATCCTCCTGCTGGATTATTGATCATTGATGTTTTCTGGGAAGCCTATCCTTTTGTTGCTATGGCAGTCCCTAACCCGCCGAACGCTTTGGCACCTACCAGTTCAGCACCCGCCGACATCATGTTAAGAGGGTCTGGGGATGCCGAGATTGATCAAATGATTGGTTGTTGGCCCACTATAGGGGGAATTTACTTTGAACCCTGCACGAAGAGGCACCACAGCTGCGTGACAGGAGTTCCCGACCTTCACAACCTGGGAATGATTGGAGGACCCAGTTGGATGCCCTCAGATGATACCACAAATAAGGGTACACAATTGCCACGATTCACCACCAACACTATTGCAATCAAGTCACAACTAGTCCTGCACAAGGGTGGAACAAAGCGATATAGGGATATGTTGTGACTTCTTCGCAGTCCCAAATTATCGACCAGTGAAAGCCATATTTGTTCGCTCCCTCACACTGTCATAGTTAACGACCACACCCCAATAGCTATGGACCTACAAATATATTTTATGCAACTATCGCAAGAGCCATTACAAATTTTATACACCGCTATGTTGCAAGAGATCCGTAACTGTGATAAGACTGCATGGCAGCAGCGAGAAATAACTCTCGAAGTTCAAGCACGAGGAGTTGCAGTGATCGTGGAAGCAACGAATATGATTAAGGAGCAGCTTACTTGGGGCACTAAGTTGGCTAAGGCATCTATGCAGCTCTGAATAGCGGTTTGGTTCCATCCCATGCTTTAGCGTGTCCAGGAATAATTACGACATACGGAGGCTACTTTTGATTAGGTTAAAGCTACCTTGCCCTCCCATGTCTCAGCGCAGTTCCTAGCCTTTATGGACACGATGGCGAATCTCTTCCACGCCAAGCACGTCATCAGGAAGCAGTTGAAACCATGGGGCAATACCACCCTCCAGATCTCCCAGGATGCTCATATCACCATCGCGCGCCTCCACCGGATATTAGAGTAGATTACCACGGCTCCGGAAGACCCTGCCTCCCTAAAGCTTGTCAGTATCACGTAACGAGCTGCTGCCCAAATTCAAGAAGTGCTCCCTCTGCTCATCATCACTCTCAATACCTTGCGTGCACAGATCAAGGCCACACCACCGCAGTGACTCGGGACAAGTCACAAGATTGTGTTGGGGGACTGTTGGAATATGGTCTCCTACGAACTACAAAACTAGTCCAATTTTGAATACTTTTTATTATATTTAGTCTAGCACAGGGTTTTGGGGTGGGTCAAAGCCCCAAAAGAATTATAATAGGTAAAAGGGTAAACCAGGGGTCCGAAAACCATGGTTTTGCAGACCATAGGAAAGTCTAGTCTAAATTATTATAAATAGAGGAACATTTTGTATTGTAAGGTAGAGAATGAAGAGCTATTCATGTGAATTGTGGTTTAAGTTGTCTGTTTGGGTTTTTGGGGAAAGGACTCCTGCTTGCTGTGTGCGTAGAGATCCAAGTCCAGCTGTGTGCGGACCCTGCTGCTATTTGCGCAGGTTGGGAAGGGAATTGTAAGAAGGAATTGATGAATTGATGAATAAGAAAGGTTGATAGAGAACTGAATCTGTGAGTACTCTTTGTGTGAATCATTGGTAATTACTGCATTGTGCGCTTTCTGTATTTAAGCTGCGAAATATTTGTGTAATTGTGTTTTCTGTATCTAGATCTGTTATGTTCTGTTTATTCAATACTGTGCAACTACCATAAATGTATATAATTATAGATCTAGCGCACATGGATGCGAATAGAGACCTAATTGACCCTGCGCAGAACAAGGCGATCTGGGTATCGTAGGGCAAAATGCAGCTTTGCTTGCCTTACCTATCCTTTCTCAGGGTGCGAAAACCTAGTTCCAGCATCCACCCATACTACTTCAGGTGAGACTTTGACTTGCGCAAGTAGGTCATTACCGAAAGGGCCAGTAGTATAAGGTTTTGTTGGAAAACCTTGAACTCCAAACTTGGGTCAGGACCCCTCAAGCCAACACAAATACATTCCTTACACAAATTTTCCACTAGTCATCCTGTAGGTTAACCAAATTAATACGAGAAAACCAATACTTAAACACCACATAGTTTTACCTACTACCAGATGAGTCCATAAAGCCTATAATTAAAAAATAGCTACACCATGATAAGCACTTAGCTTGCTAGTTGCTCCACTATGTGATGTGTTCCTTCATTTTGTCTTACATACCAATACCACTCAATTACATAACCCACCACTGCATGTGTCTTTTATTTTGACTTAAATGTCTCCTTACCGACCACAACAACCTCTATATATGCCCAATAATGTAACAACACTATAGAATTGTTACTAGTCATGTGATCTGCTGGGTCTAAGTTTTGATATCCTTGGCCACCTTGTTTTTGACCTCTTTGTCCTCCATTTCAACTTTAAATACTTATCCTTTTACCAATTTGATGAAGGAAATAATGTAAAACGATAGAGTTGTAGGTAAAAGTAATTTGTGGAAACTATATTTTCTTTTTAACTCATAAATATTTATAACATGCATTTATTTCATGTACTAATAGGTAAAATAATCAATTATTGGAATTCCTATATTCAGAGGAAGTTAACAAATGCATAATTCCTATAATGTATCCAAATTTTGTGGAGGTCCAAAACAAATAATATGATTATGACACATGGAGGATGATCAAAATGTTCATCTAATTATATAATACCTCTTCGAACTTTTCGTAGCTGCTTGCAACCCATGAGTCAAAAGTTGGTCAATGAGGCATATCTACTCAACAAATCATGCAAGCCATTTTGGAAAACTGCCCAAATCCTCTCTTTCAATTGGATATAGGTCACCTATGCCCATAAGTCATCATATGAGTCATGGAGGATCAATAAAACTATTCAATATAATCACTATTATATCTTTGTAATTGTTTCATTTTCATTTAAAACATTAAACTAACCCTATTTTTTGGCACACGAGTTAAACATGGGAATTTATGTATAGAATATGATGGATAAAAAAGATATGGTTTGGGGAGAGATTTATGTTATAGTTATTATCGATGAAAAAAAAAGCTCTTTTGTATTAAGCTTCTGGCTTCCATTAATATAAGAAGGATTTCTATAATATGGTGCATAATATTCTGTAAATTTTGAGAATTATATTGGCAACATACACCAGGAGGGCCCCCTGGTATGTGTTTCATAACTTTTGTTATGTATTTTTACTAGTTCTTCTATACTTTGAATGATTTATTATTATTATTATTTTTTATATAGTTAAAAAATGTGCATACTTTGTTTTCGTGTAAATACATGAATTTATAATAATAGTTTCTTGTAATTTTCCTATAGTGATGTTGTAATCACAAAAAGTTCCTGCAATGCTTGTTGTGTTTCCTTGTCATGATCCTATAATAACACAAAATTCATAAAATGTTTGTTGTGTTTTCTTGTAGTGATCCCACAATCACATATAATTCCTGTAAATGTGTGCTCTATTTTCATGTAGTAGTCTAGTTTGATAAAAAAACATAGCTAGTGAACACAATTTATTTAGAATTGTTATTTTGATTAAGTATTTACTACGTTTTAAAATTTAAATCATCATAATAAATTAGATTTATTATATATGAAACACTTATTAGGGAGATAATTGAAGAACATTGGAGGTCATATTAAAAGGAAATGTCATTTTATTTGACTGAATGTTCTTATAACTTAGAGCACTGAGTCTAATTAGAATTTATTTCCATTACATTCTTAAATCAATTTTGACTAGACAATTGCTCTTTTAGAAAGAGCATCTAGTGAGAAAGTGTGATGAATCTCTTTGAATCTACAATCTTGTTTCAACAAGGTTAGAAATTGAATTTAAAATTATGAAAACCATTGTAAGTTGGAACCAACTATGAGAGCTACCCATTTTTGGTTTATGCTTGACTTCTTCATAGGGAAGTAGTTAAGTCCCCAATTTACACATATTGTGTTTCACCTCACAATTTACCTAGAGATTTTGACAAAATAAATGTTAAATAATTTTCTCCTCTTTATGAATTCACATTTTCGCATTGTTTCCAGGGAGGTGTAAATGAGCTAGTGGCTAGGAATTTATTTTGTTTTGTTAAAAAAAGATAAAACAATTATTTAAAAATTCTCTTTACTTTGTCTTATAGTATACATTATTTTAATATGGGGAGTAGGAATATAGGTCAAGAGGTAACAACCTGTGCTACCACCATAGTGTGTCCTACAAATATAATTGTGTTTAATATTGTTAGAGAATCATTAGGTAGAGGTGGAATTCAAATAAATTTGGAGACAATACCCCTATATACTAACATGATTGCAGGAGAAGAAAAAAGTTCTGATAGTTCTGTTGGGAAAAATATTGAGGGGGGAGGGGGTGAATCAATATTTAGAGCTTACTAAAATATTTTCCTTTTCTTTACTAAATTACATATGTGGATTTTATGAACCCAACTCGTGTATACACATGTATATACCAAAAGAAACTAATGTATACTGATATAATTTTATTGTTTAGAAACACTTTTTAGAAACAATATTTAACTCAGTTTATCAGTCATGCATCTGTTAGATAATCAGTAAATATGTGCAGTAATAGTAGAATAAAACTTCACCCAAGAGAAACACACATGAACACTAAGATTTAAGGTGGAAACAAAATTCGGGAGAAAACCAACACTGATGTCGTCTTTGTCTTCAATATTTATTATATGGAAAACTTTTTACAACATTGTACTAATGCATACTCATATCAGTACGTAGGTGTCTACCTGTAGAAGACTTCAACCTTCTCTCATTTTCCAACTGCTACTGGAAGGAAGCTACATCCCCCTAATCTCGTTTACAAACCACTACTGGAAGGGATCTTCAACCCCCTGATCAGAACACCAGCTTCTACTGGCAGGAAGCTTCTACTTCCATGCTAAAGGCTTCGACCCTCAGAACCACTGCAGACCACATTTCATAAATTTTCATACCGGATCCCACAACTTCAACTCAACTCATCATAAATATAATCAATAATAAACTTAACCCAAACTTTAATTAGAACAGTGAGATCACTATAACCAGAACTCAGAAATAACCTAGACTTCAGAATAAATATGCAGATACAAACTCAACCCTGAACATTCATCAACTTAAAATGCATACGCTACTTCGCTTCATTGAACCCGCATGTATATGCTCTTTCCTTCAAACTGTTAGAGTCGGTCCTTGCAGCCCTCCGTCAGTGATCATTTCGTCTTTTGCATATTCATTATTAGGTGTCTCGCTTGTTCCACTTCGTTGCATTTCACTAGGATCATGCCATGAACTGACGAGGGGGTCTGTCGTCCTATGTTTCCTCATGTTTATACCTGCAGCGCTATTTTTAAAAATATTTCCTCAAAAAATTATTCATAGTCATTGTCATTATATATATGGTCATTAAAAATGTCAATAAGTGTCCTAGGTCTTGGTGTCTAGGGTTTTTGAGTCATTTATATACTAGTCATAAAGCCTGCAAGGTGAGGAAAGTCCAGTACTTGTGATTAAATATTTGGAGCAGCGCAACAAACAACTCGAGGATGAGCTCACATTTTATGAGGTGCGCCAAATCCGTGAGGACAGACAGTGGAATCGAAAGAGGCCCGGTGACATGACACCAGCTGACAGAGATACTGTACTCACGCGGGTAAATATACATCTGGAGAAGTTGTTGGCGAAGGCCAACCGAGACAAAGACATGCTTCGCCACATGAAAGGCCATTACTGGGCTCGCATGCATGTTTGCAAAGCGAGGATGAGGATCATGAAGAGGAGGTTGCGCAAGGCACTTCGACGGCGGAAAAAGGCCTAATCCACTTCGGATTTTGGCCGAGGCTTCATTGAATGGGAAAAACACATGATGGAGGACCTCCGCTCCGAATTTGGGCAAATTCGGAGAAAATTTTGTCATTTCCAAATTTTTGGTCTAAAAAACAGGTTTTGCAGCTACGTGGGTCGCGCGCTCATGCGCTCGCATTTTTTTGAGACACTTGCTGGAGGAGATTTTTACATTTTTGGATTTTTCATGGTTAATTATGCATCCTCTGAATTCAACTTAGCATTTGAACAAAATCTGGATGGTCAAACAGCTCAAAAACACCATGAAAACCACCTTGCTGCCACCTTTTGCACCAGCAGGAAGTACCTCTGGGCGAATGAGGTTTTGGAGGGCAAAATCAACTTCAAATTCAGAAATTCCACTTGGGTTGGAAAGTAGACATCCAGGGCTTTCCAACGAGCTATCATGAGCTCAATTTTGATGTCGGGAGCTACCTCAAAATCAGCCTGGAACATGAGCGACCCACGCAGTTCAGGAGCGACCCACCTAGAGTTTTTTTTTGAGTTTTCAGCTGCCAGCTCAGTATTTCGCCTATTATGGAGCAGTTTTGCTTATGGATAGAATTTTTGGGTTTTTATGATGTAAATTCATGTTTTGCATGTAACTTTGGTTTGTTTTTATCTCTTCTAGAAGATTCACTCTCAAATGAGTAAAAAATCATGTAATGGATCAGTTTCCACTCTTTTAGAGGCAAGTTGTTAGCTGCCTAGATTGTAGTTCCATGATTAGAATTGGTTGAAACTGATCCCTGAAGAGGGAATTAGACCCCTAGAGGTGGGGAAAGGTGTTAGAGTGATCTATATATTGTAATTTCTCAATCATTTTCAGAGGTTGGAGAGGTTGGACTCTTGGGATACTTTTGATACTATTGTACATACTTTTCATATTTTGGCTAAGGAAAGATCGGGGGTTTTGCGGCACTTGTTGGGATCCTTGTGGTGTTCTGTTCTTGATGATGTTTCTCCTTTGTTTACTGTAAGTTTCTTCATGTTTAATGTTGCCATCCTTTCATTATGCTTCTGAACTAAATTGAATGAGTGAAATAAGGTTGAATCCATTGTTTACAGTTGGCCTTTGAATTCAGTTAGTTCTATATGTTTTCAGCTGTTTGGAAAGGATCCAAGTTCTTCTTTGCCCTCTTCAGCTCCTCGTCGGTCTAATCTATCCATACATCCAATTTAAAGCATCAAGATCATCACCTACCTCGCCCCAGCTTGAACTCTGCAAAGGTCTGACCTTATCCCCGGACCCAAAATTTGTTTTCCCATTACTCCAGCAAAAACCCAAAAAAACCAAAAATCAAACATACTTATCTCTTTACTAGCCTAAAATCAGTTCTTATTGTAAGTCATCTCGCATCCTATTGCTTATTTTCTCGAGATTGGCGGAGAGAGCCCTCTCCTGTCCTCGTAGGGCTAGCTACGAGGCTGAGCGTGGTTTGATGTAGCCTTGAGTTTTACTTCATTTCAGCCTGAGGTAGATTTGAGTGCTAACATAGTGGCGACCATACTGGGGAGAAACTCAAAACGTTTGCTTGTTATAGACGGTGTCTGAAGTCACGCCAGGTAGCCTTCGAAACGCTGTTGCTATGCATCAGCGAAGTAGATAAACGCTGCTTCAGTCGATCTCCGGTATAACTTGTAATCGTAGTATTTAACTTGTAAATTTCCCCAGTACATGTATCAAGTTCAGATCTGATTGTTGATGGTGAACAACGGTCAGACATCGCAAGGCTGAAATCATTCACCTGGTGACTTCATTCACTGAACAATCCAGAAATCGATGCTTCATGGTGACTTCACTGTAGGGAGATCAGTAGCTGTGAGATTTTCAAGATGGACCGAATCACGAGAAGATATGCTCCCATGAGCCGAGATCACATTCCAGGTTTTCCGAATAAGATGCCCAAGGTAGATTGGTCAAGGAATCTGCCTACGTTTAAAGATGATGGTAAGAAAGATGCTGCTTTACATCTGATTAGATTTCACATGCATATTCGCAAGTTGAAGGTAGATTTTCCTAAAGATTGTTTGATGAAGATATTCCTGGCCACTCTGGAAGGTGAAGCCCAATCTTGGTATGAAAATTTGCCGCTGGCCTGTATTTATTGTTTAAAGGATTTTCATGCTCTGTTCATTGAAAGATATCAAGTATCTTATCCATCATTAAATTTAGTTCATGAATGTTGCAAACATGCTTCTACTTTTATTGAAAGCCTTGAGAAATATTATGAAGATGATAATTTCATGGATGATGAGATCATGGAAGCATTGTATGAAAACCCATTTCAGCAGCATAAAGACGATCATGAGAATTTGCAGCAGGATCAAGATCTTAGTGTGGTAAAAGACGAAGGAATTTTGCATCTTGACAGTGAACAGGAATTATATGAAATGGATCAGCAGTATGAAGAGAATCAGTACACTCCTTCACTTGAAATCATTGAAGACAATCCCTGTTTGAGCCAAAGAAAACAAAAGGTATTATCTCCTCTGTCTGAAGATGAGATAGATCAGCTATTGAAAGGTCATGTTCCAGCTCAAGTTAGCGCAGATCTGCAGTGTGCACATGGTCAAGAAAGTGATGAAAGAGAAAGTGTCATTTCAGATCTGCCCACAGAAGAAGACAGCATGCCGGGAACTCAAGTTTCAGTTTCAGATTGTGATAATGACCAGCCAGCTATTTCAGATCTAGATTCAGATTATAATGACCAAGAATACCTTGTGATGAATCCTGAAAAGGAGAACTTTGATGTTGAGTTCATCCGGAAAGAAGAAAACAAAGGTATGGATTCAAATGTTTTCAGTTCATTAGAACACAGCCTTCAGAAAGAAGCCATTCAGTCAGTTCATGAAAAACAAGATGGGATCTTCATTCAAGTAAGTGAAACAGTTCCTTTGGATGAATTTATGGTAGATGATAGTGATATCATGTTTGAGCGTCAGGAATTAGCTGAAGTTTATTTTATTATGCTTGATGAACGTAATAAGGAACATGATAATCTGGTTGTGATATCATATGAAGATGACCGAAATTATATTCAGGCTACAGAAGATCAGATCATTCAAGATTCCCTTTCAGTTTCTTCTTCATATGTTTCATGTGTTGAAATGTTTTTACAAGAGAAGATCTGCTCATTCACATGTTCAGAATTCTTTGAAGCCCAGAAACATATTTTTACTGAAGTACATGATGAAGGAAGATCAGAATCAGAAGAGAAGGACACCATGTTCTTTCAGCAGGAGGTAAATCTTCATGTTTTTCATGATCCATTGGAAAAATTGTTACAGTCAGCAGTAAAGGTGAGTATTGAAGGAGATCATGGTAAATTATGTTTTTGGATGCTCAGTTACCAGTATCTATTGTTGACCAAGAGATCTGATCAGAAGAATCAGTCAAGAAGCCATCTGCTTGACTGGTTACATTGGAAAGCCAATTATACATGATTGTACATATTTCATTAATATGCAGGTGGTTTTCATCATGATTCCAAATCTTGATGGACTGCTGCCTTTTTTCAGAAGCTTGGTAAAGTTTTGTTTTAAGTCAGTCATGAGTCATTTTTGTTTGGTCTGTTGAGTCAGTTTTTTTTCAAGTTATTTCAGTTTGCCATCGAGTCGGTTTGAGTCAAGTTTTCAGTCAAGTTTTCATTCAATAAATGTGTCAAAAGTTTTGTGTTATCCGTTCAAAATAATGATTCCATCGCCCAATGGATGAGAGGCACTGTCTGACTCCCCCAGAGATCTGCTGTTCTTGGCATCTCCATGGAGCCAATGTTAGAGTCGGTCCTTGCAGCCCTCCGTCAGTGATCATTTCGTCTTTTGCATATTCATTATTAGGTGTCTCGCTTGTTCCACTTCGTTGCATTTCACTAGGATCATGCCATGAACTGACGAGGGGGTCTGTCGTCCTATGTTTCCTCATGTTTATACCTGCAGCACTATTTTTAAAAATATTTCCTCAAAAAATTATTCATAGTCATTGTCATTATATATATGGTCATTAAAAATGTCAATAAGTGTCCTAGGTATTGGTGTCTAGGGTTTTTGAGTCATTTATATACTAGTCATAAAGCCTGCAAGGTGAGGAAAGTCCAGTACTTGTGATTAACTATTTGGAGCAGTGCAACAAACAGCTCGAGGATGAGCTCACATTTTATGAGGTGCGCCAAATCCGTGAGGACAGACAGTGGAATCGAAAGAGGCCCGGTGACATGACACCAGCTGACAGAGATACTGTACTCACGCGGGTAAATATACATCTGGAGAAGCTGTTGGTGAAGGCCAACTGAGACAAAGACATGCTTCGCCACATGAAAGGCCATTACTGGGCTCGCATGCATGTTTGCAAAGCGAGGATGAGGATCATGAAGAGGAGGTTGCGCAAGGCACTTCGACGGCGGAAAAGGCCTAATCCACTTCGTATTTTGGCCGAGGCTTCATTGACTGGGCAAGAAACATGATGGAGGACCTCCGCTCCGAATTTGGGCAAATTCGGAGAAAATTTTGTCATTTTCAAATTTTTGGTCTAAAAAACAGGTTTTGCAGCTACGTGGGTCGCGCGCTCATGCGCTCGCTTTTTTTTGAGACACTTGCTGGAGGAGATTTTTACATTTTTTGGATTTTTCATGGTTAATTATGCATCCTCTGAAGTCAACTTAGCATTTCAACAAAATCTGGATGGTCAAACAGCTCAAAAACACCATGAAAACCACCTTGCTGCCACCTTTTGCACCAGCAGGGAGTACCTCTGGGAGAATGAGGTTTTGGAGGGTCAAATAAACTCCAAATTCATAAATTCCACTTGGGTTGGAAATTAGACATCCAGGGCTTTCCAACGAGCTATCATGAGCTCAATTTGGATGCCGGGAAGTACCTCAAATTCATCCTGGAACATGAGCGACCCACGCAGTTCAGGAGCGACCCACCTAGAAATTTTTCCTGAATTTTCAGCTGCCAGCTCAGTATTTCGCCTAGTATGGACCAGTTTTGCTTATGGATAGAATTTTTGGGTTTTTATGATGTAAATTCATGTTTGGCATGTAACTTTGGTTTATTTTTATCTCTTCTAGAAGATTCACTCTCAAATGAGTAAAAAATCATGTAATGGATCAGTTTCCACTCTTTTAGAGGCAAGTTGTTAGTTGCCTAGATTGTAGTTCCATGATTAGAATTGGTTGAAACTGATCCCTGAAGAGGGAATTCGACCCCTAGAGGTGGGGAAAGGTGTTAGAGTGATCTATATATTGTAATTTCTCAATCATTTTCGGAGGTTGGAGAGGTTGGACTCTTGGGATACTTTTGATACTATTGTACATACTTTTCAGATTTTGGCTAAGGAAAGATCAGGGGTTTTGCGGCACTTGTTGGGATCCTTGTGGTGTTCTGTTCTTGATGATGTTTCTCCTTTGTTTACTGTAAGTTTCTTCATGTTTAATGTTGCCATACTTTCATTATGCTTCTGAACTAAATTGAATGAGTGTAATAAGGTTGAATCCATTGTTTACAGTGCTTAGCCTTTGACTTCAGTTAGTTCTATATGTTTTCAGCTGTTTGGAGAGGATCCAAGTTCTTCTTTGCCCTCTTCAGCTCCTCGTCGGTCTAATTTATCCATAAAATACAATTTAAAGCATCAAGATCATCACCTACCTCGCCCCAGCTTGAACTCTGCAAAGGTCTGACCTTATCCCCGGACCCAAAATTTTGTTTTCCCATTACTCCAGCGAAAACCCAAAAAAACCAAAAATCAAACATACTTATCTCTACTAGCCTAAAATCAGTTCTTATTGTAAGTCATCTCGCATCCTATTGCTTATTTTCTCGAGATTGACGGAGAGAACCCTCTCCTGTCCTCGTAGGGCTAGCTACGAGGCTGAGCGTGGTTTGATGTAGCCTTGAGTTTTACTTCATTTCAGCCTGAGGTAGATTTGAGTGCTAACACAAACGAACCTGCGTATATCTTTGTGAATACTGTTTTTCAAAATGTAATGAGTCTCAGATCTAGATCTAAGGCTTTCAGTCAGATATGTTTTAGAAATGCAGATCCCTTCATCAGTTAGTCACCATCAACCATGTTTATTCTCTCGTTGATCATATTTGTATATAATAAACTTAGAAGTATATACAATATTCAAATAACCCAAATCTATAAGAACACTTCATTGACAGACAACAAAAATATAACAGGAATAACCAGAAAACTTCTGCAACAAGCTTCAGAAAACCCTAACTGCCATACGCGCTTTTGTTAAGACATATCCGTGTATATACACGCTTTCACCATGACAAACTCGCGTATAGATCTATAAATATGAAATTTGTATAATGTATTAGATTTATAGGAATTACCCAGAATTATTCACTTTAATTCATCAAGCATGCGCCAGATCACAGATCTAATCATTTCTTCAATAAGTCATGCAGGTACATAGGCATTTCAAATATAGATATCTTGAACCATCATTTTATGCAAGGGTGAATCATAACTTCAGATTTTTTCAATAAGAATAGAGTTCATTTCATGCAGATATATCTCAAAGAAAATATTTAGTAACAACCCTTACATATGCACACATTGCACTATGATCTTCTTCTCCTTATATAGATTTAGCCTTTACCAATACCATGAGTCAAAACCACATAACAACCTATAGTATTCTTAGACAGAATCAAATATACAACTCAACATTCAATATTGTGGGCTAATACCATGGTAATATTCCTTGGTATCAAACTTTTTGGAGCGCAAAAGGCATACACGACTTGCAATGTACTTATCCACATGTATACATGACTTGGCCTTTACAAACCTGTGTATATATCCTGCAATATCAAAATTATCCAATCTTCCACTGGTCATTACAAAATTCTTCTGATAGACTGCAGAGCCTCTCCAGGAAGTCATGTACTCCATTCTTTTCCAGAGTGTTGCCATCAAGGACAACGTTACAATATATTATGACATAGGAAACATTTTTCCAACAATCTCCCCCTTTGGACTTCATGGCAACCATGAAGGTGTTAGATTGTCCCAATCAGATAGACCTTTATTCAAACACCAAAATACTCTGCCCCTTTGACATCAAGGGCAAAGGGCAGATAAAATACCAAAACAAAGGTGTTATTTCTTCCATGCTCCCTCTGAGTTCATGCTAAAACTTCAGACATATTTTTAATGAATTACATGACTCAATAACCTCTATCACCAAGGACTCATACTCACATCAATAATCCAACCAAGAGGAATTACATAATAGACTCAACTACCCAACCAAGTGGGTTTACAAATTGGAACAAGTCCATTCATGGCAGAATATAACAATTTTTACATCATTGGTCTCAACATGACCTTTGCAGCAAATTACAGATATTACTCAAAGAATCTCAAGCAGGAGATCATAAAAGAAACCAATCAAAATTCCAACAATGTATCCTTTTCAACAAGGCATGTGCTCCCCTTGAGCTTGTGCATCCTGAACATCTTCAACAACCAATTCATCAAATAAACTTCATCAAGGCGATAAATATCAGAGAATGATATAGAAAGATGAATACTGAATCAAAACAGAGATTACCCAACAGCCCTAGATCTGTTCTGAATGCTGACCCAGAAAAATTATGTTAGCAAAAACTCATACACAGTTTTATGCATAGGAACTCGTGTATATATGTGATTTGCCTTTATAGAACCCGCATACCGAAATTTAATCTTTTGAATTTAATTAGACTTGATCAGAGAGGCAGAGAAAACTCCTAGCTTCTGTCTGAGATATTTAAACGCTTCCTTGGGAAGAGGTTTAGTAAATATATCAGCAACTTGTTCTTTGGAGGGAACATACTCCAACTTAACCTTTTGTTCAAACACTTGTTCACGTAGGAAGTGATACTTGATAGGAATGTGCTTGGTCTTTGAATGCATAACAAGATTCTTTGAGATACTAATGTCACTTGTATTATCACATAAGATGGAGATGGGAGGTGAACATTTGATTTGAATGTCTTGCAGAGTCTGCATCATCCATAGAACTTGTGTGCAACATGATGCTGCAGCCACATATTTTGCTTCCGCTGTATATAAGGTAATATAACTTTGTTTCTTGCTGAACAAAGATACTAATTGGGGCCCCATAAATAATGCACCACCACTAGTGCTTTTTCGATCATCAACATTTCCATCCCAATCCGCATCTGTGTAAGCATGAAGAGTGAGATCAACTTTCTTTGGATACCATAGACCAAAGTCTTGAGTCCCTTGTAGATATTTGAATATTATTTTCATAGCCTGAAGGTGTGACTCTTTTGTATTAGCTTGGAATCTTCCAACAATCCCAACTACATGCATAATGTCATGTCTTGTCCTGGTTAGATAAAGTAGACTTCCAATCATGGGTCTGTATTCTGGTTGATTCACCATAGGAGAATCATCATGAGGGTTGAGGTTACATACAGTTACCATTGGCGTACTCACAGGTTTTCAGTCTTCCATCCCATACTTCTTCATAATTTTTCTTAAGATATTTTGCTTCTGATAAAAATATGCCATTTTTTGTCTGTTGCACTTGTAAGCCGAGAAAATTTTTTAGTTCCCCAAGTAGAGACATTTCAAATTCTTACCGCATAACAGAATCAAATTTCTGACTCATGGACTCTTCATTACTTCCAAAAATGATGTCATCAACATATACAACTACAATCAATAGTTTATCATTCTCAATTTTTGTGTACAAGTTACTATCAACATATCCCTTTGAAAAATCTTGTTGATGATGATATTTGTTAAGACGATAGTACCATGCCCTTGGAGCTTGTTTGAGACCATATAAAGCTTTTTAAAGTTTGAAAACAAGTTTTTCATAATTTCCCAAAATGAATCCTTCTAGTTGTTCTATATAAGGTTCTTCTTCTAGATCACCATTGAGGAAAGCAGATTTAACATCCATTTCATAAACTTTGAATTGTTGAAAGCTTGAAAATGCAAGAAACATTCTTATGGCTTCAAGTCTAGCTACAGGAGCAAATGTTTTTTCAAAGTCTATACCTTCTTGTTGAGCATACCCTTTACAAACAAGTCTAGATTTGTTTCTAATAACATCTCCATTTTCATTTAACTTGTTTTTAAATATCCATTTTGTTCCAATAAAGTTTTTATCATGAGGTCTTGGAACCAATTCCCAAGTATGATTCTTTTCAATCTGATCAAGTTCTTCATTCATGGCTTGAATCCAACATTCATATTTACTAGCTTGATTTACATTCTGTGTTTCAATAGTGGATAAGAATGCTAGATAGCTAGGAGATCCTACAAGAGTTCTTCTTTTTTGGACACCTGATTCTTTTTCTCCCAAAATTTGAGATTGTGGATGATTCTTTTGAACATACCTAGATGGAGCCTTTTTAGATAGATCTTCTTCTAGAGATTCATTGGGTTCACCTTATATATTGTTGCTATTTGATGAGGGAAAATATATAACATCATCATCTTCATTTGTTGTTGTTATTTCCCTTTTAGGAGCTGAGAGAGACTCATCAATTACAACATCAATACATTCAACAATTTTCCAAAGCCTTTTTTTGTAACATTTGTATGCTTTACTTCTTGAAGAATAGCTAAGAAATATTCCTTCATCTTCTCTAGGTTCAAACTTACCAAGTTTTTCATCATTTTTATTGATAATTTTTTTTTTTCCAAACACTCTAAAATTCTTTACAGTTGGAATATTACCATACCAGAGCTCATAAGGAGTTTTATCACTGTTTACATGAACATGAGCCTTGTTAAGAATATTTACAGTGGTATGTGCTTCTTCTCCCCAAAAGGTATCAGGTGTTCCAGAATCATCAAGCATAGCACGATCCATTTTTTGAACTGTTCTATTCATTATTTCTACCACGCCATTTTGTTGTGGGATTCCAGCTATAGAAAACTATCTTTTATGCCATGTTGTTCACAGAAATAAAAGAATTCATCTGATATATATTCCCCTCCTCGGTCATATCTAAGAAATTTGATTTTTAGATCTAATTCATTTTCAACCAGGGCCTTAAAGATCTGAAAGTTTTCAAATGCTACATCTTTGTGTTTTAGTAAACCAATCCAACACATTCTAAACAAGTCATCAATAAAAAGAATATAGTATTGTTCTCCATAGGGTGAATTTTTTCTCATAGGTCCACATAAGTCAGTATGTATGAGTTCAAGAGGCTTACTTGTTGATCCTTCTTTGGCATTGAATTGTACTCTGGTTTTCTTACCGAATTGGCAAGATTTTCATATGGTACTTTCTGGCAGAGTGATGCTGGGAAGATCACAAACTGCTTTGAGTCTACTAGATTTGATGATCTGAGAGAAACTTAAATGCCCCAATCTTCTCTTCCATAACAAATTTTTCGAATATTTACCCAAGTAACATTGTTATTTGCAACCTTTCAATACATACAGGTTGCTTGGTCTTCTAGTTCTTTTTATTACTATTTTTCCTGTGTCAATTTCACGTATCACACATTATTTTGAACTAAAGACAACTTCATTTCCTTGATCACACATTTGACTCACACTTAACATGTTATGTTTTAATCCATCCACATACATAACATTATTAGCTTTAACCTTTTATTTTAGAAAAAACAAAACCTTTTCCTTTAATGACAGTAGGAGTATCATTTCCAAAGGTAACATTCCTTTCTCTTCTAGAGCATTGTATGCAAGGAGTTTATTTCTATCACCTGTCATGTGTTTTGAGCATCCTTTATCAATGTATCATTGATTTTCTTCCCCTTATAAAAATAAGGCTATGCCACAATTCTCAACCTGTAAGTCCTTATTTCTCCATACCTTGGAATTTGAAGGTACATGCTCTTTTGGTTGAAGTTGGCTCCCACATTTAGATTCTCCATGACCAAAGTTATTGCAATAAGAAAATTCAATTTAATTTTGAAGAGGAGAAATTTTTTTATAAGTATTCTTATTTATTCCAGTCTCATTTTTTTTTTTTTTTGCTTCTCTGGTCATGATGGTTTTGTATGAAACACATTGAACAACTTTATGACCAAAATTATGACATGAGAAACATTGCCCATTAAAGAAGAAAATTATGCGATCATGAAACCTTCTATTTTTGTTTACCTGCTGATTGGTATTTCTATAATTGATATTTCTACTATTGTTCTTTATATTGAAGTGGTCATGCTTTACATGTGAAGCTTCTTTGTTCTCTTGCTGAGTGAAAAAATGTTGTAGGATGGCTTTAGCTGCATTTAGATATCTTGGTGCTGAAGACTGAGAGGATTCTCCGATATATCCAAGACCTGTCTTTACAAAAGGAGAGCGTTGAATCTTGATAATTTCATCTAAGGTTTCAATGCTTTAGAAAATCTAAGCTTTAAAGTTTTCTCTTTTTCAATTTCCTTTCTTAGACTTACTATTTCACATTCTAATTTCTCATTGTGCTTCTCCTTTTCTATAAGCTCATTCTTTAGAGTATCTATGGTAATTTTGTTTTCTTCCAAACATATTTTGAGCTAATTAATTTCTTCAAGAAAATAATTTTCTTCTAGTGCATCCATAAAGGTATCTTTAGCCTCACTAGAGTATATTTCAAAAGCCATGAGTAGTCTAACATCTTGATCAGATTCTCCTTCTTCACTATTTGATAGCCCATCACTATCTTCATGAGTATAATAACTTTTTCTATTGATAAACTGATTCTTATTTCATTTTTCCACTTCCTTTCCCTTTTCATGTATTTCTTTATGGGGTCACTTACCAGCATAATGACCAACCCTTCCACAAGCAAAACATTTAAAAGGAAGCTTACCTCCGAACCTTCAAGTGCCAAGTTGTAGCTTCTTTACAAAAATTTTCTCTTCTTCTTCTGAAACATATCTTGATCCTTCTTGTTCTTCTACTTCTTTTCCTTTTGCAGTAGCTCTAAAGACAAATTCTTTGACTTAAGATGGACCTCCTTTTCTCATTTCACAAGAAGTCAAAATACCATGAAGTTGAACAATAGCAAGAGTTTGTAGATCCTACTTCTCTTCAATAACAGACACTTTTGACTCGAATTTAGGAGTTAGAGATCTTAAAATTTTTTTCTATCAGAGTAGTGTCAGTTATGGTTTCAACCAAATTTCTCATACGATTTACAATATCATCTAGACGTAAAAATAAATTGGCAATTCTTTCCTCATTATGCATCTTGAGATTTTCATATTGAATTCTGAGAGTTTGGAGTTTAGCACTTTTTACCTTGGTATCACCTTCATAGCTTAGAATAATTTCGTCCCATATCCCCTTTGTTGTATTCAACTACATGACTTTGAAAAATTCTGATTCAGTCAGACTTCCGAATAATGCATTGAATGCCTTTGCATTGGTTTCATATTTCTTTCTTTCTGCTGCATCTCTTGGAACTAATGCTGGATATTGATAACCTCCTTCAACTATAGCCCATACATTTGCTCCAAGAAATTGAAGATAGGATATTGTCCTTGTCTTCCAAAAGATTAAGTTGTTTCCATTGAAGAGAGGAGGCCTAATAGATGTTGTTCCATCTTGATTGCTCATCTTAGCTGATCTTCCTTCTAGCGATTAAGCTTCTTCAGAAGGACCTTCTCTGATACGAATTATTGGGAAAAATTTTGGGGGGGGTGAATCAGTATTTAGAGCTTACTAAAATATTTTCCTTTTCTTTACTAAATTCCATATGTGGATTTTATGAACCCAACTCACGTATACACATGCATATACCAAAAGAAACTAGCATATACTAATATAATTTTATAGTTTAGAAACACTTTTCAGAAACAATATTTAACTAAATTTATCGGTCATGCATCTGTTCGATAATCAGTAAATATTTTCCATAACAGTAGAATAAAACTTCACGCAAGAGAAACACACATGAACACCAATATTTAAGGTGGAAAACCAATTCGGGAGAAAACCATTGCTGCTATCGTCTATGTCTTCAATATTTATTATATGGAAAACTATTTACAACATTGTACTGATGCAAACTCATATCAATACACAGTAATCTACCTGAAGAAGGCTGCAACCTTCTCTCATTTTCTAGCTACTACTGGAAGGAAGCTACATCCCCCTAATCTTGTTTACTAGCCACTACTGGAAGGGAGCTTCAACCACCGGATCAGAACACCATCTTCTACTGGCAGGAAGATTCTACTTCCATACTAAAGGCTTGAACCCTTAGAATCACTACAGGCCACATTTCATCAATTTTCATACTGGATCCCATAGCTTCAACTCAACTCATCATAAATATCCGCAATAATAAACTTAACCCAAAATTTAATCAGAACAGTGAGATCACTGTAACCAGAACTCAGAAATAACCCAGACTTCAAAATAAATATGTAGATACAAACTTGACGCTAAACATTCATCAACTTAAAATGCATATGCTAATTCGCTTCACTAACCCTGCATGTATACACGTTTTCCTTCACACGAACCTACGCATATCTCTGTGAATACTATTTTTCAGAATGTAATGAGTCTCAGATCTAGATCTAAGGCTTTCAGTCAGATATATTTTAGAAATGCAGATCCCTTCATCAGTTAGTCACCATCAACCATGTTTATTCTCTCGTTGATCAGATTTGTATATAATCAAATTAGCATCATTTACAATATTCAAACAACCCAAATCTACAAGAAGACTTCATTGACAAACAACAAAAAATATAGCAGGAATAACCAGAAAACTTATGCAACAAGCTTTAGAAAACCCTAATTGCCATACGCGCTTTTGTTAAGACAGATCCGCATATATATGCGCTTTCACCACAACAAACTCGCGTATAGATCTTTAAATATGAAATTTGCAGAATGTATCAGATCTATAGGAATTACCCATAATTCTTCACTTTACTTCAGCAAGCATGTGCCATATCACAGATCTAATCATTTCTTCAATAATTCATGTAGGTACGTAGGCATTTCAAATCCAGAGATCTTGAACCATCATTTTATCCAAGGGTGCATCATAACTTTAGATTTTTTCAATAATAACATAGTTCATCTCATGCAGATATATCTCAAAGAAAATATTTAGTAACAACCCTTACATATGCACACATTGCACTATGATCTTCTTCTCCTTATATAGATTTAGCCTTTTCCACTACCATGAGTCAAAACCACATAATATCTTATGGTATTCTTGGATGGAACCAAATAGACAACTCAACGTTCAATATTGTGGGCTAATACTATCGTAATATCCCTTGGTATCAAACTTTTTGGAGCAAAAAATGCATACGCGACTTGGAACACACGTATCTACGTGTATACACGACTTGGCCTTTACAAATCCGTGTATATATCCTGCAATATCAAAATTATCCAATCTTCTGCTAGTCATTATACAATTATTTTGATAGACTATAGAGCCTCTCTAGGCAGTCATGTACTCCATCCTTTGCCAGAAAGTTTCCATCAAGGACAACAATACAATATATTAGGACATAGGAAAAACTTTTCCAAAAATTTCAATAGACGCACATAAAGGATCAATTACAACAAGTGATATACTAGGGATCCAATTGGAACTACATCCCAATTCTCCTCCTACAAGGTGGAATACAATCTACACTATATTTTGGAATGGAGGTATGATATACGAAGAAATAAGATATAATATAGGAGGAGGTGAAGGTAATGGACATAGAATTGGAATATATGGTGGAGGACGTTGAGAAAATGGAATAATAAATGGACCACCGCCAAAATATGATGACAAGGAAACATTTTTCTTTCATATTGTGGAGACACTAGGGGATGAAGGCCGAATGAAGAACATTCAACCATTTGTACCACCAATGTTCTGTGGCAGGTTAACTAAAGAACCTATCTCCTTTCTATTTTAATTTGATATTTTATGTCACAGCTATGATTGTTGGCTTGAGCGGGTCTAAACCCAAGTTCGGAGTAGCCGCACTACCAAAAAAACCCTCTATTACTGGCCCTTTCAACAACGATCTATTGCATAGATCAAAATATCACTCGAGGAAATGTTGGGTGATGCTAGAAATAGGTTTCTGCATCCAGAGGGAATATGGAATGTGGCTTTAAGGCTTATCCCTACTCAGGGCTAAATCCAAGATTTGTTGAACCATTAACTTATTATGACAACCATTATTGAATTAATAACTTCATCACCCTGCACACTACACCTTTCAACTCTAACATGAAATATTCACCATGTAAAACAACATTTAAGCCTTTGTGATGCATTCACAGAGTAAATATACAGAAAATCATAATCCAGTGCATATAATTCACATAAATAGATAACTTAAAGATACAAGAGAAATACATATAACTTCCTTCAAATCATTCTTTTATTAATCAAGGTCCTTCAATTAAAACCCTTCTTTTCTGCGTACACAACTACATAATTTCTAAGGTCTTCGTACACACAACTACGAAGACTTCCTTTTACCAAAAACACATAAATATAGAAATAATCTTCAATTATTATCAGTGTTTGTACAATGATAGCAAAAAACAAGAGGAACACAAATGCGCACAGTTTTTAAGGTGGAAACCCACTCCGAGACAAAAACCACCTAATGCTTTTCTACTAATTCTTTAATATTCAAATCTAATTGAAAATAAAGCTCCAACTTCCTAGAATCTAGAAAAGCATTCTTCTCCAGCTCCCACTGGATGGACGCTCCAACGCCTGAGATTCTTCAGTCGTCAACTGAACGAATGCCCCAACACCCAATGAGCTACAACTCACCCTAGCACCACCCTACCACCCTATAAAAGAATAAAAGAAGAATGGACTCCCGTACCAGGGAAAATGGTCCACTTTACAATGATATAGAATGATGTCGAAGAAGAAGATATACTAGAACATAACCCCAACTTTGACACAACCACCTAATGAGATCCTAGACCTCCCAACACTGCCTCTTCAACCCTTGGTAGATAGACACTAGTACAATTTTTACAATAATGTATTTACAATGACTTAGTACAATGATACCTTTACAATGATTTTATGCAGTGCTACCCACTTGAAGACTTCATATGATGAACTTATTGCTGTTGTTATGCACCCTTTTTGCTGCTCTTGTCATGCTACCCTTTGCTGCACCTTGCCTTGCTTTGTTTCCGTAGAAATTCTGGTCCTTTGCAACCCTTGACAACACATGATATAGCTTTTTCTTGCCTTCTAGGAGCTTGATATTGAATCTGGTGTATCTCTGTTATTTCAGATCCTCAATATCTTATTTTTGGTCCTATAGTAGTCCTCTAAGTCTTCTTTCCAATGCCACAGGTCTGACCCAATTTGGATTCTTCAAGAGAGAGTTGTACCCAATCTCTCACAATGCCCTAATTAAGGACTGTTTCAGTAGAGCGCACTTGTACGATGTTCCACATGTCATTGTTTCTTCATTTGTCTCTGAAATTGATAGAGAGAAAAGTACAGACTTTTCACTCTCCTCCAATTTTTACATAATTCCAATCCGACACTCAGAGAGAGAGTTACGAAGAATTTACCAAGGTCACTTCTTTGAGATGAATTTCAGGAGCCTGCAAAAACCCTTAATTACACAGATCATATCTCCAAAAATGTTGTGCACCTTGATCTAAAATTTTTATTTCCTCTTCCTCAGGATTTCGGCTTCGCCTCATAACAATTTCAGCTTCTGAACCTTCGTATAAAAGAAGTTAGAGCGAAAATTCCATGATGACAAGTTTCAGATGGCCGAATCCCTTGCCTCAGGAGGAAATGAAGATCACAATTTATATAAATGCTTAAGTTGAGAGGGGCTTCAACAAGTGAACGTGGGAGGGACTTTAGGATCTTAAAAAATATTAATTATGAATTTTCAATGACCCATGCCCCAACCTCATGGGGTTTTAGCCCACTAATTGTGGGTACAAACTTCAAACATGAATATCTCTCAAACCGTGAAGAATTACATGGCGTGCCATATATCAACGGAAACATATCGACAATTAGAAACCATAAAAATAATTATTGACCTAGAATATATTAATTTGGCAGGTCAAAAATCTCATGCAATATTGGGTTAGCCCCTGGTTCTGCTTGGGTTGATATCAATGACAACCACTGATCAACAATATCCCCCTTTGGCATTGATGGCAACACAAGTACTCCCCCTACGATCATGACACCTCTTCCTACAACATTCTCTCCCCCTTTGAAATCAATGGAAAATGGTAACTCCCCTTGAAACACAACCATCCTGTGGACCTGTACACACTTCCACTCGCGCTGACACACAACCATCCTGCAGACCTATACACACTTCCACTCCCCCTGACACACAATCGTCCTGCGGACCTGTAATCTACTTGAACTCCCCATTTAAATTCTGAAAAAGGAAAATATAATGAGAACTTGGGAGAATCCCAAGCTTCTAGTGAAGATATTCCAATGCTAGCAAATATTTAATATGTGATTCTTTTGGTGCTGTTTGGAATCTTGCTACTTGTCCAACTGCTTGCATAACATCTGGTTGGGAGGCTATTACATATAGAAGACTACTAATCATAGATTTGTACAACCTTTGATCCACATCCTTAGATGAGTCGTCTATGGTTAATTCACAACCTGTTACCATTGGAGTAAGGATGGGTTTGCAATCTTCCATTTTAAATTTCTTGAGCATTTACTTGATGTACCTGGATTGACATATAAATATTCCTTTCTCTTGCTGAGATATTTGAAGCCCTAAGAAGTATGTCAGCTCACCAAGTAAAGACATCTCGAAATCACTTTGCACCTTTGTAGCAAAATTCTTACTTTGTTGATCATCATTGCTACCAATTATTATATCATCCTCTTTAGCTATTATACATGCTTTAGTTGCTTCATCCAGAACATATTTGTCATCTGGAGCTCGACTTGTTGTAGCCACAATTTCACCATACATGCCTTTCTTGATTTCACATTTCATGGAGTTGAATAGTATTATATGTCCTTGATCACACATTTGTCCAACACTAAGAAAATTGTGATTCATGTTTTCAACCAATAGAACATTCTTGGCTAGAACATCTTTGCTTCTGAGAGTGATGGTACCTGATCCTATAAAATTTGAAGATCCATCATTTCCAAAGGACACGGTTCCATCCCTCTTCTCTTTTAGAGATACAAATTTATTTCTATCTCCAGTAATATGTGTTGAGCAACCACTATCAACATACCACACATCTTTGTTCTTTTGAGCCTTGAGAGCGAGAGCACAATTATCATTCTTCTTCTTCTTCCATGTTCGTTCATTCTATGGCTTCGAAGATTCTTCTGGAGGATTTTCAAGTCTGCAGTCTTTGGCTATGTGTCTAAAGTGTCGACATTTGTAAAATTCAATATTATTTCTTAAATGTTCAAATCTATCGATGTTTTGCTGAGCCCTGGGAGTTTCATATTTGACAGATCTCCTGGAATTGTATTCGTTCCTAGGGTACGTGCGACATTCTACAACTTTATGACCAAATTTTCCACATAAATAACAGTAGCCATAAAAAATATGTTGGTACCTGGATGGAAATTTTTGTTGAGGAATTGTCTTCCTAGGCTGTTCTTGCGAATCTTGTCCAATGAAGTCTACATGCATGTCAGATCTCATAGGTTCATTGTATTTTGTTGTAGAAGGTCCTGCTTCTTCTTCTTTGTAACCGATGCCAGTTTTGTCGTTGTAAGATCATTGATTGTTGATGAGTTCTTCCAATGCCCTTGAGCTGTTGGCATAGTTTTGGATAGTTTTTCCTTTATTCACTTCCTCACACAGCGAGACTACTTGGGCTTCTAATTCTTCCCTTTCTTGGTTGCTTTCTTCCAACTTCTTTTGAAGTGACTCTTCAATGCATTTGTGTTCTTCAACTTCAATTTTGAGACCTTGAACTTGTTCTTCAAGAGTTTTGGAATGGATCTTCTCCACCTTGAGATCTTTTATAAGCTTGATTGCTTCCTCATAAAATTCGTCTATGGTCCATCCTTCTTCTTCGTTGTTTGATACCTCTTGCTAATTGTGCTTGGGTTTATTGTGCTTGGACATAAACAATACTCTCTCATTGGCTTATTCATCACTATCATTGTCTTCATCAGATGATGAGTTATCTTCTTTAGAGAGAAAGTTCCTTTTGGATCCTTTCTTGTTGAGTTTCTTAAAGCCTTTCTTTCTTTTTGAGTTGCCATTACTTTTGTTTGGACATTTTGCTGCAAAATTCCCAACCTCATTACAGCTGAAACATATCAATGGAAGTTTACCTTTGAATTGTCCCTTACCAATTTGTAGTTTTCTCGTGAAGTAAGCATATTCTTCATTTGAAAGACCTTCTTCATCATCTCCCTTTTCTTCACACTTGCAGGTGCATGTCTTTTCAATTGAAGGTTGTTTATCCTTATTGGCTTTCTTAGACGCAATGAACGCAGTTTCTAGATGCGAAGTACCCTCTTCTTCATCAAGTCTCATTTAATATGCTATGAGAACTCCATGTAATTCCTCTTTGCTGAGTTTGTCCAGATTTGCATTGTATTTAAGACTGACAGCCTTGCTTGACCTCTCGTAACGTTCTAGCAATCTTCCGTATACTAGTCTTCTGCCTTTCAATCGGCCTCCCAATCTTCTGCAGGCACAAGCCATTTCATAAACGTATTGAAAGTATGCAACAATGTTGCAATCTTCTTTCATTCTGAGTTGCTCAAATTTTTCTCTATAGATTTGAAGCTTTGCTTCTTTGACATTTGAGTCACCTACATATATATTCTCAAGCTTGTCCCATACGTTTTTGGCAATTTTACAACCCAACACCTTATGATAAGCAGATTCAATAAGTCCACTGATAATCTTTAATTAGTTAATGGTCCACTTTACAATGATATAGAATGATGTAGAAGAAGAAGATATACTAGACCATAACCCAAAATTTGACACAACCACCTAATGATGATCCTAAACCTCCCAACACTACCTCTTCAACCCTTGGCAGATAGACACTAGTACATTTGAGTCACCTGCATATATATTCTCAAGCTTGTCCCATACATTTTTGGCGGTTTGAAAACCCAACACCTTATGATAAGCAGATTCAATAAGTCCACTGATAATAATATTCTTTGCTTTTGCATCATTTAACGAATTCTTCTTACCTTGTTCATCCACGGTTGATGTAAATCCATTTTGAATAGTGTCCCATACTTCATAACCTTGCGCCAAGAGATAGACCTCCATTCTTCCTTTCCAAAGTGCATAATTATTTTCATTGAATAGAGGTAGACCATTCTTGGTATGCTCCATGACCTCCTTCCAGTTGTTAAACTGATATTGAAGGAACCAAGCTCCGATACCAATTTTTGGGTTGTAAAACTGCCAAAAATGTGTGGGACAAGCTTCAGAATATATATGCAGGTGACTCAAATCTATAGAGAAAAATTTGAGCAACTCAAAATGAAAGAAGATTGCAACATTACTACATACTTCCAATACGTTGATGAAATAACCAATACTCTGGAAGGATTGGGAGAGCCAGTTGACGAGAAGACTATTATACGGAAGATTCTTAGAACATTACCAGGGAGATTCAACCCAAAGGTATCGGTCTTAGAATACAGTGAAAATCTAGAGAAACTTAGCAAGGAAGAATTACATGGAGTTCTCATAGCATATGAAATGAGACTTGATAAAGAAGAGGGTACTTCGCATCTAGAAACTGCATTTGTTGCATCTAAGAAAAACAATAAGGATAAACAACCTTCAATTGAAAAGACAACACTTGCAAGTGTGAAGAAAATGGAGATGATGAAGAAGGTCTTTCAGATGAAGAATATGCTTACTTCACGAGAAAACTAAAAATTGGTAAGGGACAATTCAAAGGTAAACTTCCATTGATATGTTTCAGATGTAATGAGGTTGGGAATTTTGCATCAAAATGTCCAAATAGAAGTAATGGAAACTCAAAAGGAAAGAAATGCTTTAAGAAATTCAACAAGCAACGATCCAAAAGGAACTTTCTCTCTCAAGAAGATAGCTCATCATCTGATGAAGACAATGACAGTGAAGAAGAAGCCAATGAGAGAGTATTGTTTATGGCCAAGCACAATAAACAAGAGGTATCGAACAACGAAGAATAAGGATTGACCATAGAAGAATTTTATGAGGAAGCAATCAAGCTTATAAAAGATCTCAAGGCGGAGAAGATCCATTCCAAAACTCTTGAAGAACAAGTTCAAGGTATCAAAATTGAAGTTGAAGAACACAAATGCATTGAAGAGTCACTTCAAAAGAATTTGGAAGAAAGCAACCAAGAAAGGGAAGAATTAGAAGCCAAATTAGTCTCACTGCGTGAGGAAGTGAAGAAAGGAAAAACTATCCAAAACTATGCCAACAGCTCAAGGGCATTGGAAGAACTCATCAACAATCAACAATCTTACAATGACAAAACTTGCATCAGTTACAAAGAAGAAGAAGCAGGACCTTCTACAACAAAATACAATGAACCTATGAGATCTGACATGCATGTAGACTTCATTGGATAATATTCGCAAGAACAGACTTGGAAGACAATTCCTCGACGAAAATTTCCATCTAGGTACCAACATATTTTTTATGGCTATTGTTATTCATGTGGAAAATTTGGTCATAAAGCTGTAGAATGTCACACGTACCCTAGTAATGAATACAATTCCAGGAGATCTGTCAAATATGAACCTCCCAGGACTTAGCGAAATGTCAATAGATTTGAACATTTAAGAAATAATATTGAATGTTACAAATGTCAAAACTTTGGACACATAGCCAAAGACTGCAGACTTGAAAATCCTCCAGAAGAATCTTCGAAGCCACAGAACGAACGAACATGGAAGAAGAAGAAGAATGATAATTGTGCTCGAAAGAACAAATATGTGTGGTATGTTGATAGCGGTTGCTCAACGCATATGACTGGAGATAGAAATAAATTTGTATCTCTGAAAGAGAAGGACGGAACTATGTCCTTTGGAAATGATGGATCTTCAAATGTTATAGGATCAGGTACTATCACTATTGAAAGCAAAGATTCTCTAGGCAAGTATGTTCTATTGGTTGAAAACATGAATCACAATCTGCTCAGTGTTGGAAAAATGTGTGATCAAGGACACACAATACTATTCAACTCCATGAAATATGAAATCAGGAAAGGCGTGTATGGTGAAATTGTGGCAAAAAAAATTCAAGCTCCAAATGACATATATGTTCTGGATGAAGCAACCAAAGCATGTCTAATAGCTAAAGAGGATGATACAATAATTGGTAGAAATGATGATCGACTAATTAAGAAGTTTTCTACAAAGGTGCAAAGTGATTTCGAGATGTCTTTACTTGGTGAGCTGACGTACTTCTTAGGGCTTCAAATATCTCAGCAAGAGAAAGGAATATTTATATGTCAAGCCAATTACATCAAGGAAATGCTCAAGAAATTTAAAATGGAAGATTGCAAACCCATCCTTACTCCAATGGTAACATGTTGCAAATTGACCATAGACAACTCATCTAAGGATGTGGATCAAAGGTTGTATAGATCTATGATTAGTAGTCTTCTATATGTAATAGCCTCCCGACCAGATGTTACGCAAGAAATTGGACAAGTAGCAAGATTCCAAGCAGCATCAAAAGAATCAAATATTAAATATTCGCCAGCATTGGAATATCTTCGCCAGAAGCTTGGGATTCTCCCAAGTTCTCATTAGATTTTTCTTTTTCAGAATAAAAAGGGGGAGTGGAAGTAGATTACAGGTCTACAGGACGGTTGTGTGTCAGGGGGAGTGGAAGTGTGTATAGGTCTGCAATACGGTTGTGTGTCTACACGAGTGGAAGTGTGTACAGGTCCGTAGGATGGTTGTGTTTTAGGGAGAGTTACCCTTTTCCATTGATGTCAAAGGGGGAGAGAATGTTGTAGGAAGAGGTGTCGTGATTGCAGGGGGAGTACTTGTGTTGCCATCAATGCCAAAGGGGGAGATTTTTGATCAGTGGTTGTCATTGATGTCAACCCAAGCAGCACCAGGGGCTAACCCAATATTTCATGGGAATTTTGACCTGCAAAATTAATATATTCTCAGTAAATAATGATTTTTATGGTTTCTACTCATCGAGATGTTTCCATTTATATATGGCATGCCATGTAATTCTTCACGGTTTGAGAGATATTCATGTTTGAAGTTTGTACCCCCAGTTAGTGGGCTAAAACCCCATGGGGTTGGGGTATGGGTCATTGAAAATTCATAATTAGTATTTTTTAAGCTCCTGAAATTCCTCCCATGTTCACTTGTTGAAACCCCTCTCAACTTAAGCATTTATATAAATTGTGATCCTCATTTCCTCCTTATGCAAGGGATTCAGCCATATGAAACAGGTCATCGTGGAATTTTCGCTCTAACTTTGTTTCTATGAAGGTTTAGAAGCGGAAATTTTTATGAGACGAAGCTGAAATCCTGAGGAAGATGTAGTAAAAATTTCAGATCAAGGTGCGCAACATTTTTGGAGATATGATCTGTGGAAGTCATGGTTTTTGCAGGCTCCTGAAATTCATCTCAAAGAAGTGACCTTGGTAAAATCATCATCACTCTCTCTCTGAGTATCGGATTGGAATTTTGTAAAAGTGGTAGATAGAGCATAGTATTTAGTGTTTTCTATATCAATTTCAGAGCCAAATGAAGAAAAAAGTAACACGTTGCACGCCGTACAAGTGCGCTCTGCTGAATAAGTCCATAATTAGGGCATTGTGAGAAATTGGATATAACTCTCTCTTTAAGAATCAAAATTGGGTCAGACCTGTGACATTGGAAAGATGACACAGAGGACTACTACAAGACTGAAAATTAGATATTGAGGATCTGAAATAACAGAGATACACAAGATTAAATATCAAACTCCTAGAAGGCAAGAAAAAGCTAGATCATGTGTTGTCAAGGATTGCAAAGGACCAAACTTTCTACGGCAGAAAAGCAAAGCAAGGTGCAGTAGAGGGTAGCATGACAAGAGCAGCAACCAAGGTGCATAACAGCAGCAATAATTTCATCACATGAATTCTTCAAGTGGGCAGCACTGCATACAATCATTGTAAAGGTATCTGTTGGGGTTCCCATGTTCTGGCCAAATTGGCAAGACCAAAAGATGAGACAACATCAGAACCACTTTCAGACCTTAGGATCTAGCCCTCCTAGGTCCAGAGAGGGATCTCTCTATATTTTCCAAAGCATATGTCTTTGAGGCTCAATTTTACAATGTTAGGCTAGTTATGGGGCTCAGGGTTTGTTTGTTTGATTGAGTTTGGTTGTTGGGAATCAGGAAAGAAGTGTCCAATACAAGACAAGGATGAGAAAAAGGGAATCTAGGCAAAGGTAGATAACTCAGAGAACATCAAGGCCATTGGGCTATGGAGTCAAGAAAGGATTTATTTGTAATCAATGTGCAAGCTTTCATTTGGGCTAGTCATCTAGAGCATTTGGATCTTAAAGGATTATTGGTGGAATGGGACATTAAGGACAGAAAATGAAAGGGGGAGAACCAACCAACTCTGTCTATAGATCAGGTCAGAGGTCATTTAACTCTAGACCTGCTTGGACAAAATTAGAAGGCAATAGAAGGGATCTTAGAAAGGTTAACTGGTCACGCAAGGATCCTAGTGGACAGGGCTAACACTAAAACCCAGTGTTCCCAAACCTTCCAGCTAAATCCTACCAAGAACATATGAACACAGATTTCATCAACTCATACATCAGAGAGCAGGCAATAACATCCACTACACTAGTTAAATCAATCGAAATCAATATTCAGATACACATATAAGCAGAAAACATTGAGGCAGGGAGAGCAGGAAATATAAGGCACCTATCAAGGGTGAATCCTATATTATACTTCTGTTGCCTACCAGCAGAAATGAAATGAAATGTAACATGTAATGGGAGCAAGTCAATCACAAATACAGAGAAAGAGGAAACATCACCAGCTGCTTTAGATCAGGATCCAAAGAAACATGCTTGTCATATTAAAAACAACACCAATCAGGTACATCATAGCCCATAGCTTGAACATTCAGTCTGAATACATCTAGTCTCAGTCTATCTTACAATATTACATAGAGAACTTGTCTCAAGAGGAACAATGCTTGCGTTTCACTGATATCTCATCAACAACCATTACAATGTTTCCTCCTGTGCTTTATAGCAAAGGGTGAGCCTAAGATCGACTGAAGGAGTAGGTGAAAATTAAATGTATCTTTAAACACAACAATGAAAGCAGGGACGAAACCCATTCTGCTTGACATGCTGTATATTTAATCTCTGTCACCTTCCTTGTGAGAGAATGATCTACTCTAGATTTGATCTTGACATCTTTTGGATGAAGTATTCCTGGATGATTTGAACAAAAATGAAATAAACTGCTAGGAAGGTCTGTCTCATAAATGCCTGACTATTTTTGAGCTGTAGTTAGGGCGGAAATTCTTTCAGGGATGTTATATATAATAAAAGTTGTATGGGCGCCCTGTACTTTGATAAAGAGAAACATTCTGCTGAAAAATAACCCTGATGGTACCTTTTACTTGTGCACAGGATCCTTTGATCGATCCTCGGGGTCTTCAAATTGCTGCTTTTGTTGGAATGTAATTCCAACTACCCGGATAAATTCATAGGCGGCAGGACAATTGGAACAGCGCGGAGCTAAACCGGCAGCAGGTTTGAACAGATCGACGGAGTATGGGAGGTTGACCAGCGCGGAGGTTAACGGGATGTGTACCCCCCGTAGTTGACCAGTCAATCGGGGTTTGACTGCCTATCAACGACCAATATGTACTACAGGGCCTCACCTCATTTGGTCTGTACGGGCAGACTCATACCCCCCGTAACCACCAGGGAAGCTGGCTCCGCCAACGTGCACCACCGTCGCGCCACCAATGCACCACTGCTTAATCTTCCTTTGCTCTGTACTGTAACACTGTCGCTCCATTCTACTTATGACAGGGTAGCTCGGGCTTTTAATGGTGCTGAGAGGTTTTCAATGCCCAAAATCTGCTTTTCCTTGATGCAAATCTCGCCAGCCGCTTTCTTTGACTATTTCTCAACAGTATCAGCTCTCTGGATTTAAATCTATCTATCTTGTGTGTCATGTAGAAACATGACAGCCTTTTTTCCTTCATAAACCCTGCAAAACAACAAACCTGTGAGGAAAACCATGGATATGAATGATGGAGGTGGCGAGGACAAGAGGTGGATGCAGAAAAAAGCCATGCAGATGGAGAACCGGGGAGACATCGTGGAAAACAATGGCGGATTGCTCTAGTAGGTGTTTGGTGGCTTGCGGAGTGACAAATGCATGAAAAACATTAAAAAACATGAACTTTGGACGTATATATGCAACATAATGAGAGACTGTACGGGGGCGCACGTGGAGTGATATGGCGTACGGTGAAGACACGTGGACGGATGATGTGGAGGCCGGGGCGACGGTGGAATGGTCAACGGCAGGCAGACGAATCTGGACCATTGATCGTGGCCGAGATCAACGGCGGAGGACGATGGACGGCTGGCTATGGCGTGAGATATCACGCATGCAACTTCATTAGACTTCGTGCATCTTGAGCGGGTGATGGCCATTGGATGGCCCGTCCCAGATCGGACGATCGACGATCATTTCGCTGGGCGCCCATGTCCGACAGATAATGCGCGGGGGATGACTTTAACGGGCGGGAAAAGTGGTTTCAAAAACGTACAAGAGGACAGGTGGCGAAAGGTGAGTGGAATAGCTGGCCTCTGGGGAAAAACCACCAAGCGCGTGAGGGTGGTGTGGAATAAACCGGCGGTTTGTGAACAGTGAAAGTGGGGAGTGGGACCACCGAGGCGAGCGGGTTCCGCGCCGTCGAATCTGGAACAGATCAACGGTGGAAAATGCGCCCGAAGCGCTCTGGCTGTGAACCGTTGATCTGCGGATTTAAACGGACGGTGGAGATGCGGTGACGGGTGATGAACAGGGAATTTGATGGAGGCTGCGGGGGCAGCGATTGCCGTCCGTTATGTGCAGATCGATGGCTGTAATCGTGCCCAAAAAATTGAGTGGATAGGCGCCCTTTGCTTCAGCGGGTGGTCACAGCGATGGGTTACATGGAGGAAAAGGGCGCGAGGCTAGCGGAAAAGGGGGCTTAGGCCTATTATAAGATCGGAAGTGGGTTTTTATGCCATTTTAATGTATTTTGAGGCCTAAGGAGGGTAACAATAGGGAGATGGAAGGGGGTTTGGTGAAACAAGGGTAAGGGTAAGAATCAAAGGGGATTTTGGAGAGATTTAGAGGGTTAATAGGGGAAATAGAGGAGAAAAAAGGCACTTTGACAGAAGGAGGAAAAGGGGGAAAAAGGGTCATTTTGTAGGGGTACAAGGAGTAAATGAAGGCTCTGAGATAGGAAATCAGCAGAGGGGATTTGTATAAGGCAAAGCACAGAGAGACCTCAAGGATGATGTGTCTTCAGGGGAGATGCATTCCTTGAAGGTCTCCAAAATGACATAGCCCCCTAGCTTGCTTGTCAAGAATTTCATAGGGGGGCTAACAGTGGCTCCACATGGGGATGGCTGCTCCTTGGAGGAGTCAAGAAACCAGAGATGATCTTTGGAGTAGGCCAGATGCCTGTTGTCATAAGCCATATTTCTTCTTCAATTTTAGCTGCCACAGTATGATAGAAACATCAACAAAAATATTTCCCAACCAATCTACCTACCCAAACTACAGTTCTACAATTTTCCCTTGGGTGCATTTGAACTAGCAGACCCTTTACATTATTTTATTTTGAAAGAAAAAACAAGCCTACTCTAGATATACCCTTATTTCTCCATAAGGCCAGATTAGATTGTTGGCCTCATCCATTTCTCTACCTAATCTAATACCTGCTGGGATTAAACTGTCCAGCAGGTTCCTTCACCTACATTGTAAGGCAGGAACTTTAAAAACAGCCATGTCAGGATTAGACTGTCTGACCTGCTGGACTTTGCATAAATTAAAAACAACTAACTACATGCTCACACACTAAGCTTTATTGAGCTTTTCCTACCTACCCTACTCTAACTGGAATATTTACAGTCTAGCTTACAAACATTTTCTTCCAATGCAACCAGTCCTTCAAGTGATCCCATGACTGGTATTTCTTGCTCAACTCCTTGAGCAGGCTGGATAGGTAGGGCAACTCACACTCCTTTTGTTCGATAACGGCAGCTTTGAAAGATTTTCTTTCTGTTTGCAACATGCTGCTCAAGAAGACTCTTGATCCTTCTCCAAATGTCTACAGGAAATGTGCATAAGGATCATGAAATAATACCTAGCTATGAATATCTGGCAGGTAGGCTTCAACCAGGATTTCCTCTTCTTCCACTAGATCGAGAATGAGACTCTCTTGAGAAAGAGAGTCTCCCTTATCTACTTCATTTTCTGAACTGGAGGACTCATCATATATGGCAGTGCTGTCCTCTTGGAACTTTGATACATTCTGCTCTGATGTGCTGAGCTCAGTGAAGAGATCAATGTATTCTTGAATAGGGGTGTATTCCTTTGCTTCCTCTTTTTCAAGAGAAATATCTTTGCTTAAATTCTGCTCCAGAATCTCTTCTTTGCTTTCCTCCTTGTCTTCTGAAAAGAAAAACTGCTGGTTTCCAGTCTCACTGATGATCTGTGGTGAAGCAGAATGAAGACTCAGAGAATATTCTTCTGCTATTATACTGTCATAGCTCTCCCCATCAGTATCATAGATAGGCTGACTAGTTTCACTGCTTCTCTGGAGTTGATGGAACTGATTGTCCTCCCACAAATCTGTTAATGATGGCTCAGCAAAATCTACTTCTATTTGGGAAACATAATCATTAGATAGATCAAAGATGGGAGAATCAGGAATGTAAGTAGTGTTACTAATCAGATGAAATGGATTCTCAGCAGATCTTCCTTTACTTTGATCCACAGAGGAGTCCTCTGAATCTGAATCATCAAACTCAAATAATGACTGAGCAGGAGCGTGTGTTCTATAGAAGGCCTCAGAGGTGGACTGCTGATTTAATATCTGCTCAACCTCTTCTTCTGTCAAAAGAGGGGTTTCCATTTCATCATGGACAGAAGCACAACAATCCTCTTTCTCTTGTATTAGCTGATTTGGATGCTGGATGCTTTCTTGAGCCTCATCTTCCACACCAGATTATGCCTCTTCTATGTATTCTTCTGCTTCCTCAAGGCAGCTTTCCTTATCAGCCTTTGCTAATAGGTCCTGGTGTTCTTTGGCCAGCATAAAACAAGGCATAGGTAAGCAATCAAGCAGTTCTTGATCAGAAACCTCCTCATCTTCCATAGATTGTTGAACATCATACATGTCTTGCTCATCTTCTCGGTCTTGAGTTTGTTCTTGCTCTGAAAGATGCATAGGCTGCTCGAAATAGTCATCATTTGTATTCATATTAGCCATGTGCATCTTTAGCATTTCACCAAACTTTTCTGTTAATTCAATTAATTGATTGCACAAAGCATCATACTTTGCATCTCTGTCCATGTTTGGATTCATGATTTTGCAAAGAAGGCTACTGCTTCTCCTCAACCAGTTCAGTGTCCTTCACCAGTGGAGTCATTTGGTCTTTGGATCATAGGGAGTGTGGAGTCGCCAGGTGGATGAATTTGACTGTTTGAAGTAGGCTACTGTCCACCATCAGCAACGAACAGCCAATCTAAAGGCAAAGTGGTCTGTCCCCAGCGGAGTCGCCATTATGTTGGCGTTCCCATGTTTTGGCTAGATTGGCAAGACCAAAAGATGAGACAACATCAAAACCACTTTCAGACCTTAGGATCTAGCCCTCCTAGGTCCAGAGAGGGATCTCTCTATATTTTCCAAAGAATATGTCTTTGAGGCTCAATGTTTCAATGTTAGGCTAGTTATGGGGCTCAAGGTTTGTTTTTTTTTATTGAGTTTGGTTGTTGGGAATCAGGAAAGAAGTTTCCAATACAAGACAAGGATGAGAAAAAGGGAAGATAGGCAAAGGTAGATAACTCAGAGAACATCAGGGCCATTGGGCTATGGAGTCAAGAAAATATTTATTTGTAATCAATGTGCAAGCTTTCATTTGGGCTAGTCATCTAGAGAATTTGGATCTTAAAGGATGATTGGTGGAATGGGACATTAAGGACAAAAAATGAAAGGGGGAGAACCAACCAACTCTGTCTATAGATCATGTCAGAGGTCATTTAACTCCAGACCTGCTTGGAAAAAATCTGAAGGCAATAGAAGGGATCTTAGAAAGGTTAACTGGTCACACAAGGATCCTAGTGGATAGGGCTAACACTAATCCCTAGTGTTCCCAAACCTTCCAGCTAAATCCTACCAAGAACATCTGAACACCGATTTCATCAACTCATACATCAGAGAGCAGGAAATAACATCCACTACACTGGTTAAATCAATCGAAATCAATATTTAGATACACATATAAGCAGAAAACATTGAGTAAGGGAGAGCAGGAAATCTAAGGCACCTATCAAGGGTGAATCCTATATTATACTTCTGTTGCCTACCAGCAGAAATGAAATGAAATGTAGCATGTAATGGGAGCAAGTCAATCACAAATACAGAGAAAGAGGAAACATCACCAGCTGCTTTAGATTAGGATCCAAAGAAACATGCTTGTCATATTAAAAACAACACCAATCAGGTACATCATAGCCCATAGCTTGAACATTCAGTCTGAATACATCTAGTCTCAGTCTATCTTACAATATTACACAGAGAACTTGTCTCAAGAGGAACAATGCTTGCGTTTCACTGATATCTCATCAACAACCATTACAATGTTTCCTTCTGTGCTTTATAGCAAAGGGTGAGCCTAAGATCGACTGAAGGAGTAGGTGAAAATTAAATGTATCTTTTAACACAACAATGAATGCAGGGCCAAAACCCATTATGCTTGACATGTTGTATATTTAATCTCTGTCACCTTCCTTGTGAGAGAATGATCTGCTCCAGATTTGATCTTGACATCTTTTGGCTGAAGTACTCATGGATGATTTGAACAAAAATGAAATAAACTGCTAGGAAGGCCTGTCTCATAAATGTATGACTGTTTTTGAGCTGTAGTTAGGGCGGAAATTCTTTCAGGGATGTTATTTATTATAAAAGTTGTATGGGCGCCCTGTACTTTGATAAAGAGAAACATTCTGCTGATAAATAACCCTGATGGTACCTTTTACTTGTGCACAGGATCCTTTGATCGATCTTTAGGGTCTTCAAACTGCTGCTTTTGTTGGAATGTAATTCCAACTACCCGGATCAATTCACAGGCGGCAGGATGATTGGAACAACGCGGAGCTAAACTGGCAGCAGGTTTGACCAGATCGACGGAGTATGGGAGGTCGACCAGCGTGGAGGTTAACGGGATGTGTACCCCCCGTAGTTGACCAGTCAATCGGGGTTTGACCGCCTATCAACGACCAATATGTACTACAGGGCCTCACCTCATTTGGTCTATATGGGCAGACTCATACCCCTCGTAACCACCAGGGAAGTTGGCTCCGCCAACATGCACCACCGTCGCGCCACCAATGCACCACCGCTTAATCTTCCTTTGCTCTGTACTGTAACACTGCCGCTCCATTCTGCTTCTGATAGGGTAGCTCGGGCTTTTAATGGTGCTGAGAGGTTTTCAATGCCCAAAATATGCTTTTCCTTGATGCAAATCTCGCCAGCCGCTTTCTTTGACTATTTCTCGATAGTATCAGCTCTCTGGATTTAAATATATCCGTCTTGCGTGCCATGTAGAAACATGATGGCCTTTTTGCCTTTAGAAACCCTGCAAAACAACAAACCTGTGAGGAAAACCATGGATATGAATGATGGAGGTGGCGAGGATGAGAGGTGGATGCAGAAAAAAGCCATGCGGATGGAGAACCGGGGAGACATCGTGGAAAACAATGGCGGATTGCTCTGGTATGTGTTTGGTGGCCCACGGAGTGAAAAATGCATGAAAAACATTAAAAAACATGAACTTTGGACGTATACATGCAAAATAATCGGCCAGCTGCGGGCGCACGTGGGTAGCGTGGCGTACGGTGAAGAGACGTGGTGATGATGTAGGCCGGAGACATTGGAATGGTCAACGAAGGCGGACGAATGCGGACCATTGATCGTGGTAGATCACTGATGGGAGTGATGGACGATGGGCCATGGCGTGAGCTATCGTGCATGCAACTTCATTAGACTTCATGCATCTTGAGTGGGCGATGGCCGTTGGATGGCCTGTCCCAGATCGGACGATCGACGATCATTTCGCTGGGCACCCACGTCCGACAGATAATGCACGGGGGATGACTTTAACGAGTGCGAAAAGTGGTTTCAAAAATGTACAAGAGGACAGGTGGCGAAAGGTGAGTGGAATCTCTGGCCTCCGGGGAAAAACCACCAAGCGCGCGAGGGTGGTGCGAAATAAACTGGCGGTTTGTGAACAGTGAAAGTGGGGAGTGGGACCACCGAGGCAGGCGGGTTCTGCGTCGTCGGATCTGGAACAGATCAACAGTGGAAAATGTGCCCGAGGCACTCTGGCTGTGAACCGTTGATCTGTGGATTTAAACGGACGGTGGAGATGCGGTGACGGGTGATGAACGGGGAATTTGACGGACGCTGTGGGGGCGGCGATCACCGTCCGTTCTGTGCAGATCGACAGCTGTAATCACGCCCGAAAAAATTATTGGATAGGCACCCTTTGCTTCAGCAGGTGGTCACAGCGATGGGTTACATGGAGGAAAAGGGCGCAAGGCTAGCAGAAAAGCGGGATTAGGCCTATTATAAGATCGGAAGTGGGTTTTTATGCCATTTTAATGTATTTTGAGGCTTAAGGAGGGTAACAATAGGGAGATGGAGGGGGGGTTTGGTGAAACAAGGGTAAGGGTAAGAATCAAAGGGGATTTTGGAGGGATTTAGAGGGTTAATAGGGGAAATAGAGAAGAAAAAAGGCACTTTGACAGAAGGAGGAAAAGGAGGAAAAAGGGACATTTTGCAGGGGTACAAGGGGTAAATGAAGGCTCTGAGATAGGAAATCAGCAAAGGGGATTTTTATAAGGCAAAGCACAGAGAGACCTCAATGATGATGTGTCTTTGGGGGAGATGCATTCCTTGAAGGTCTCCAAAATGACATAGCCCCCCAGATTGCTTGTCAAGAATTTCATAGGGGGGCTAACAATATCATTGTACTAAGTCATTGTAAATACATTATTGTAAAAATTGTATTAGTGTCTATCTACCAAGGGTTGAAGAGGCAATGTTGGGAGGTCTAGGATCATCTTTAGGTGGTTGTGTCAAAGTTGGGGTTATGGTCTAGTATATCTTCTTCTTCTACATCATTCTATATCATTGTAAAGTGGACCATTTTCCCTGGTACGGGAGTCCATTCTTATTTTATTCTTCTATAGGGTGGTAGGGTGGTGCTGGGGTGAGTTGTATCTCATTTTGGTGTTGAGGCATAGTTTAGTTATTGTGAAAATCCCTTGGAAACATTACGAACATCATCAATTTGGGATCTGGCGAGAATATTATTCAATTTATAGTTAAACTGAGAGGGGGGGGGGGGTGAATCAGTTTAACACATTCATGGAATTTTAAAACTTTTTCATTAACACTTGTTTACACCTTCATTTCATGTTTAGCTTAACTTTTGAGTAATCTTAGAATGTGAGCAGCAAGCATTGGTATAATGTAACAATAGACTTAATATGAGAGCAACAAGTATTAAGTAGATGAGATAAACCACATCAACACATAAACATCATGCTCAGAGACACCAGATATAAGTGGAAACCCATAAAGGGAGAAAACCACATCTTATTATTATTGTGATGCAAAGGCAAGCTCCAACTCCCTCTCACCACGGTTTTTCTGTAGGCACCAACCTACAGGAGGTTCCTACCTCAATTCTGCAAGCTACAACTTGCAAGGAAGCTCCAACTCCCATTAATTTTCTGCAAGCACCAACCTACAGGAGGTTCCAACCTCAGTTAGCTATAACTGACAGCTATCAAGCTACAACTTGATGTGGAAGCACCAACTTCCATCTATTTCTATAGGCACCAACCTACAGGAGGCTCCAACCTCAGTCAGCTACTACTGACATCTATCAAGCTACAACTTGATAGGGAAGTTACCTTGGATATCAGCTCTGTTCTGTAGCATCTCTTCTGTTGTCCATCAGTCCTCATATCAGCCCTGCATCATCTCTGCTTAGCTCCTCCTTCTTCTTGTCTCACTGCTTCATTTCTGCATTCTCTAAATTTTCACTGCATCTCGTTCTGCTCCTCCTTCTTCTTATCTTTTCTACCTAAATCTTCGGTAGTCTGCATTCTCTTTTCTTACGTTCTCTAGCTCTCTAACCTCTTGCAGCTTTCTTATTTTCTTCAAATCTCTTCAATTCTGCTGCACACCCTCTTCTTCTCTCACTCTCCTTTCATCAACCTTCTCCCCTTAGATATTACCCTGTTTTATACAAAATAGCTTCATGGCTGTTTGTATCCTACTGGGAATTCGAAATGGACAACCATGTCTCTTTGCCTTCTGCCTTCTCATCTCTTTTATCCACTCATTCAGAAAATATAACTGTAGGTACCAATTTAACATTACAGTGGGATATTTTTTCTCTTCCGGAGACTTGCCAATGCATCACAAAAATATAAATATAAATTATTTACATTTAATTACAATGAGAACTCCAGCTCACTCATTCAGCCTCTTGGCTAGCTGCGCATTTGTATTTTCTTTGACTGTGTCTTTGTCCCTTTTGGCTCTGTTTGTTTCCTTATTCTCTGTCGTAGGGTAACAGCCATATGCCATACATTTGTAACTGTGCTTTTTATATCAGCGCCTTTTATATATATATATGCAACTACTGACTTTAAATCTGGGAAAATTCCAACCCTTTACACACAGCAAGTGTCTTGTTGATGTGGTGAGTTCCGCAAGTGGAGCATACATACACACCAACTTTTGTTTTATGGCCCAATGCGATTGCACACATCGCAATCGTTTTACATTAACAATCACCCTCCACCTTAAGCCGAGGCCCGTGGGTCTACAAACCACGCGACACATTTCAATACAATCGTAACAACATTTTATATATATATAACAACGCCTTTTATGTTATGCTAATTAATTCTTGGCACAGTAATAATAAGGCGTTTTAATATGTGCTCTTTCGTGGTGTATATGTATGAAGCGCCTTTTATATATAACACAAATTTAGCTCTCAGCATGATTTTAATAAGTTTAACATACAAACTGCCTTTTTAATACGACTTAAATCAACTCTCAACGTAATAATAAAAAAATGTTTAAACATATAAAATCGCCTTTTCGGGCCCACCATCCGAGCTTGCATTATCCTTCGATTGCGATCAGCCTTCTCCAGAGTTTTCCGATTGTGATTGATCCACTCCTACTCCGATTGCGATTACCCCGATCCAATGCGATGCGATTACTCCGATTGCGATTAATCGCAATCGCAACTTCTAGTTGCATGTTCCGATATTCCACCCTTTTTCCGATGCGATCAGTCACTATTCACTTAAATGTGTCGATGTGATTAGAACTGGAACTCAAACCAATAAAATTATAATTTATAGACCCATTGGGTCCGGAACTCAATCGCAATCACAATCCTTTATTGTCATGATTCGATGCCCTGCTCCTTCTCTGATGCGATTAGGCCGGACTTCAAATACATTTGAATCATAATTCATATACCCATCGGGTCCAGAACTCAATTGGAACTCTTGTCGATATGTTTCGCTGCCAATCCTTTCTCCAATGTGATTGGGTGAGGGTCCCACAGCATAAGACTTTTCTTTGACTTAAATCCAAACAAACCTTTGTATTCTTAATTTTGCATCCATAACTATAATATATATATGCCCATCGGGTCCAAGCTTTCATCGCAATCGCAACTCTTTGTTTACCTATTTCGCTGCATAGTTTTTCTCCGATGTGATTGGGAAAGGGTCCCACCTTATGGTACTTTGGTTCTTTCGATCATAAAGCGCTCCATATAGTTTAATATATATGCTTTGGACCTTTGTGCATAAGACGCAATATATGTAATGTGCTGCATATATAGTCCAGCGTGGGTAACGATTCCCAGAATGAGAGATTTATATATATATTTTGTTGCTTGGGTTATACAATTCCTGGAATTGTGTTTATGTTATATGTAACGCCCGGCTGGGTAATGATTCTCAGAATAAGGTTTATATATATTTATATATACTTGTCGCTTGGGTTATACGATTCCCGGAATTGTGTTTATGTATCCTCCAGCCTGGGTTACGATTCCCAGAATTTATGTTTAGTGTATCTACCAGCTGGGGTAGTGATTCTCGGAATTAAAAAATGGCTTTTCCTCTGCTGTGATAACGGCTCTACCTCTACCTCTACTGTGATAATAGCTCTGCCTCTGCTGCTCTGCCTCTTCTTATGCTCTGTCTCCTTTCTTTGTCTTTGCCTCTGCTTCCGTTCTGCTGTTTGACTATTGCATTTTGACATTCTCTTCCGCCTTTGTTATATACAGACGATTACTGCCTCTGCCTCTGCTACTCGACCATTTCATCTCTGCCTCTGCCTTTGCTGTGCCTGTCTCTGCCTCTTTGCTATCTCTGCTTCTCTCTTTGCTGCCTCTGCTACTTGTCTTATGCTCTCTCTGCTACCTCTGCTACTTCTTTGACTGATGCTGCTCCCTTACTTCTCTTTTTGCTGTCTCAGCTACCTCTCTTTTTGCTTCCTCTGCTCCTTGGCTGATGTTTCAGGTGCTCCTCCTTTGTCATCTCCTTTGCCATCAATGACAACATTTCCAACAGAATGCTTTTCTAGATTCTAGGAAGTTGGAGCTTTATTTTCAATTGGACTTGAATATTAAAGAATTATTAGAAAAGCATTAGGTGGTTTTTGTCCCGAAGTTGGTTTCCACCTTAAAAACTATGTGCATTTTTTTTCCTCTTGTTTGTTGCTATCATTGTACAAACACTGATAATAATTGAAGATTAAATAATGTTCTAATTGAAATAAATACTGATTCACGCCCCCCCCCCCCCCCCCCCCCTCTCAGTATTTCCAACACTCATCACATCATACCTTACAACATATCATCTCTTCATTCCCTAAGACATATCCTTATATAGCATTCTTTCTTGCAATACCATGGTCTGAAAACCATGGGAGGATCTCAAAATATCAAAAAAAAAACCTAATCGCTTTACAAAAATAGGGGATTTGACCCACCCCAAAGCCCCTAAGACTCCTACAATCCATGAGAAGCTCTTAAGCTCTACACATTTTTCTTCTTTCTACTAGATCGCGCACTCCATTTCCTAAAAATATGGAGTGTTTTACTAAAAATTGAACCAATTTAGGCCCTTCCCAACATGCCCCAAATACTCACATGTGACTCGTCCCGAGTCACTCAGTTGGTGCGCCCTCTTTATTTTCTTTTATGATGGTGTATTCATCCTTCAGTGGCTAAATCATTACTGCAAACTGTGTCTAGTTTTGGCATGCCTCTCCCAACAAATGTTTTGTAGTTGACCCTGCAGTCTGTTGAAGCACATATTTATGCTTCTTCCTCATCTCCTTAAGTTGGGTATCTACAGTTTGATATAATTTCATGGCCTCATCTTGCCATGGCTGGGTTCGTGTTGTGATGATCTATTCCTTTATTCGCAGCTTGTTGATTTGACTTTGCATAAATTTCCCTTATTGTAGGTGAGAAAATCGTTGTGCAGTTGCTAAGGTCCATGCCATGACATTTATCTCATAAAATTGTTTCTTTTTTCCATAATCTCATCTTCTATCTGCTATAGATTAAGATCTTCCTGCAACGAGGTCCAAATCTCCATAATTTCCTCACATATTTTCCCATAGGCTTTGACTGTGGTTGTGATGCCTTCTAATGCAAACTTCATATATGCTTCGTGATGTTCCCACACCTCTACTGGTGTAGTTAGCTACAACTTCATCTGTAACTCATGAATCTACATTTTCATTTCGAACTTGACCTTGCCCATCACATTTTTGGACTCTTTAATTGTAGTGGAGAGCTTCTCAATATTTTCCTTTGGAGTTACCTCGGCTGGGATTTGGAGGTCGGGATGCTTGCTATAATATTTAGTAATACTCTACTCATCATGGTCCTCTATGACCTTCTACATGTCATCAAGCATGCACTTGTTTTCCTATTTTACTTCCTTTATGAATGACAAGGCCCGCCGCTTGTGCACCTGCAATTCCTTCATAAATCCTTCATGGAAATAATGCAACACCTTCATGGGAAGTGCAATGATATTTAAACTAATTTTTCCCAGTGCTGCATGCACGCATGATGTGTGACATGATGAAAATGTAATGCTCCTCAAAGTACCTGAAAACCATGAAATTATGTCATTAGTGCCATCTGCTATATTGGCTTCACTTTTTTCTTTGTTGGGGCCGTGCTCACTTGAGCCATGCTCACTTGAGTCATGCTCACTTGAGTCAAAATTGCTTGGACCACACTCACTTATACCTTTAAATGATTGAGGCCCTCATCAAGCTTCGTCAAAATGACCTTATAATAATCTCTATGTGACCCCAGATGTCCTCAGTGACATGTTGTACTTTGTCACCAATATTATCAAGGTCCCCTTTAGTAAGGATCATCGTCTTTGCTCCTACTAAGTGATCGAACTTGTGATTCTTGCACGCATTGCCTACAGTAGGTATATGACGCTTCTTGACAATAAACTAGGGTTTTATTGTCACTGTTGTATCTTCTGGGGGATCGTTGCCACTATGATCATCCCCCACAATTTCTTCTCCATCTTGCTCAGTCTTTGGTTCTGTTTCTTGCTTAGTTTCTTTCTCTGTTTCTTTCATAGTTTCTTTTTCTGTGTGCTTTCCTTTCCTCGTGACTTTCTTTCTCTATTTCTTTCGCAGTTTCTTTTTCTGTGGTAGTTGGCCCATTAGTTCCTACTTGTTCTGTATCTGGGGGAGTCAACCAATGACTTGGTCATCTATATATAATATGTGTAAGATCCTCCTTTGTGACGATATATGGTAGCGGGTGCCATTCCTATTCATTATCCTTGTGCATGTGGATGTACACATGATGAAAGTATGCTTTGAATTCTGCAATTGCGGAATATTATTGAAACAAAAAGGTGACAAACTCAGCTTCTGGTATTTCACTGTGCACAAATCTATCTCCAATAAGACACAGAATAACTTGTTCTCTGTCACTCGGGTTGGCTCCTTAGAAAACCACAGCGAGGTGTACTTCGTAGCTTTGAAAATGTTGTAATATTCCCAAATTTTCACATTTATTTGGAATATTAGAGTTCTTAATAAAACTACTTAATTAAGTAAATAAAAGGGTGGAGGGACCCATAATCCTCAAGATGAATAAATATCCACTTTTTATGTGTAAATATGGATTAATTAAGCCTAGATCTACATAATGAGGTAGTCGGGCCACTACTAATGTGAATGGGATTGGAGATCATGTCTCATTAATGAGATAGATCATGGAGGATGACACAGTCAACTAATATATTGAAAGACATCAAACAGAAGATCATGGAGCATTCATGATGAGATGATGGAGGAAGTTGTGAAATTAACGCACACATGATGGAGAGGGTGTACATTGCACCTAGACATGATGGATGACTTGGAAAGACAACAGAGTCAAACATGGAGGACCTTGTCTGCATGCAAAACGCAGTAAAGATGACGGCCAAGGCATGGGAAGGCTCATAAACTATATAAATAAGATGAAGGCAACAAGGAAGGCATACTTTGGATTATTGATTTTGTGATATGTTTAGATCTGGATTTTTCATTTGACATTCCATGCTTTCTTTGGCTGTTTAGCTAAGATTGCAAGTGTTGTTTAGCAATGGGTGTGTAATATCCCCAAAAGGGAACAAGCAAAGATACAAACAATACTACTTCAGAAATAATGCAGTTCAGAAAACTGAATGCAGGAGGCCAATATGGAGGCTCAATAATCACTTATACATCAGCAAATCAGATTTACAATGTCGCCCATACAATGTGTTAGGTCTCTATAGTTTACAAGATTGGAAAATACAAACGTTGTAGTGCCTACATATGAACCACTTTGGGATTCTAGGATCTAGCCCTCCTGAATCCAGAGAGGGATCTCTCTATAAGTGCAAAGATTGATTTATCTTTAAATGCTTTAGTATGATATTAGGCTAGTTATGGAGAAAAAGGTTTGTTATTTGATTTTGGTTGGGCAAGGATATGATGAAGGTGAAGGAAGTCTATATGAAGGGTGAAGGTGTAAATAAGTGGGAGAATGGTTCAACTAATAAGATAGGCAAGGAGTAGCTTTAATCCATTGGGCTATGGAGTCATAAGAGGGTTTAATTGAAACAACAAGATTCAAGAGTGGTCCATGGGGCAAGTCATCTATATCAAAGGATCTCTTTAAGTTGATTTTATGGAATGGAACAATAAGAAATGGAGTGAGGGAAATCAAACAGATGAAGAACAAAGAGTAGCTTAAGATCAAGTAAGTACTTTGAAACTACCCTACTTTTGGCATGCACTTAAGGAAAGACACAAAGTAATCTAAGATGAGGTAAGTACTTCTAAACTAGCCTGCTTTTGATGTACTTTCAATAGAAAAAATTTAAAACAATTAGAATAGCTTAAGATCAAGTAAATAATTTTAATTTAGCCTGCTTTCAGTGTATTCAAAAGGAAAACATTCATGATAAACATAAAAAGTAGTCTAAGATCAAGTATGTACTTTGAAACTGACCTGCTTTCAACATACTCTCAAGGGAACTCTTCAAAGCAACTGTTGGAGATAAACCAGAGGATAGGGCTAACCATAAACTTCTCTAGCTCAGCTTTAATTAGCATACTTCTCAAGAACATTCAAAGATAAAATCTCAATTTGTACTCAGGAAATATGGGCATACCAACATTTCACCGGTTATACTCTATTGAATTACCTTCAAACAAACAATCAACAGAAAATATAAAGCATAAATATTTTCAGTGAGATTTAGGGTACTTAAGGAGTAAATCCTAATCTATATTTGTTTTTCTTTATCAGAGAAAAGTGGACATAATGGAAACATAAAGAAAAATAACAATTACAGTGAGAAATGCATCACCATTGACATAGACCAGTATCCCATAAATCGGTTATTTGTATTTGATGTTCAAACCAGTTACAATCATCAAGTCCAGTAGGTTTCTACAGCTTCAAACTTCTCATCTCAACTTATGTATCTTCAATTACAAACAGGGATACAATAGGTTCATAAAACTATATACATGCAACAAATATCCATAGACCAACAACATCTCATCTTCTTCAAAAGTATTTATAGAAGAAAGAGGAGGTGGGATGAAAGAAAAGATCTTTAGGTTCAATTAACACAAGTTAATGCTTCTCTTCCTTTGAAAATCTCAATAGAGAAGATTTCTAATATTTTCCATTTATTAGTTGGTTTTAATAAGGTATTTAGCTACTTGGTAGATTTTGTTGAATTTAAAATCTTTAGGCATGCTGGCAATAACTCTGGCTGTCTTTAACAAAAATATCACTGATTGGGCAATAACTATGCTGTCTTTTGATTTATTGAGACTGTAGGTGGCATTTTGGTAGCTGAAGAGGATATTTTGGCCTCTGATGTGGCAGTGGAGGCCTCTTCACTGATATTTTCTCTGTTTTACCTTTAAACCCCTTTAATTTACTTTTGGTCTGTGTTTAGGCTTAATTAGGCCTTAATATTAGTCTTCGGGTCTTCATTCTCTGATACTGTCTTTATCTCTTTAATCTGTGGATTAAAACACTGATATTTAGGTTTAGGCTTTAATCACTTTATCGTTAATTTCTTCGCTCTGATACACATTGTTTGTCTTGTTTACACAGGTGGTTTTCTGCTATTGGAGGGTTTCTTTTAAACCCTAGATCGTGATCTCGATGATTCAAAATTGGATTTAAAAAACCACAAATCCTTTTCTTCATTGGATTAAGGCACAAAATCGTCACTCCGAGCCTTTTTGTCACCCCTTTATGACTGTGGAAAAACACAGATTAACCACCATTAAAACCCTGCAAAAAACACAAACTTGTTATAAAATCTTGCGAAATTTGGTTTAGAAGTGCTTAGGAGGGTTCATGGACGTAGAAATTTGAATAACTGATATATTACTCACCGAAATTCTCCCGATCACACACTATTTTAACTTCATGCACAATACATAATCTCTTCTACCATTGATCATTAATTGCGGAAATAAAAACAATTGCATGCGCACATTAAAACCATAAACAATCAACATATGAACACAGTATTTATGGGAAAGCTTAAAGCTGAAAACCCCCAACTATATGTATATTATATGTCATAGAGATCATGTAAAAATCATTATACAAAGCTCCTCACAAGCTCTCAGTACAATCTCCAATTGCTACACACTAATCAAGCCCGATCTAGCAAATCACATGCTCCAATCTCTGCCACCTGATAGCCTGCCTCTACTGCGCAATCACTGTTGAAGAATGGCTCTGAATGAACTCGAATTGGTCCAGCCTTTCTCACGCAATCCTCATTGGCATCTCCAATCACTGGTTGTTGCAAATCATGCAACAGTATAGTCACAACTGATAGTCACACTACTCTTTCACCTACCTCTTCACTGGTCTCCACTGAAACTGTCCATGCACTGTAGTTAACTGATGTATTATTTAGTTGATTAATGAGCTAATAATTCGTGAATTAATTAATAATTAATTCACACCACTCTCACTAGTGTATCAATCAGTTAGACTAGATACAACTAGCTCAACTATGTTTAACTCAGTTAAACTGAACACAACTCCATCAACTACCTCAATAACTCCACCAAACTCTGTCACATGAGTTCTAACTGAAGTATCCATGAAATAGCTCCACTTAACCCTTATGAATAGTGCAATTCCTTCTGTCAGCTCCCGTGCCACATCTGTGCACTTTAATGAAGTGCTCCTAGAGAATCATATAATGTTTATAGTCCAAATATTATTAAGAGATAATAATATTCGACATATCTATTTTTAGACTAGCAATATAAAAATAGATTCCTCCCAATATGTCTAAAAATAGAAGTCCATTTATTTTTCCAACTTGACCAACCATCCACAAATAGCATCCTGCAACTCATAGAATATGATCGACATGTCTAAAAATAGACATAGTCTAAAAATAGATTTGTGCCAAAAATAGCCTGCGGACCCACTTAGTGAAGGCGACTTATTTCCACTAAGCTCATCATATTGTTGCAATCTCAACACTCCCTCTCAACAAGATAAGGATTATCTGCCACCCCTATCCTGCCCCTGTGGTATTCGAATTTGCTCCTAGTGAGCGCCTTCGTCAAGATATCAACATCCTGATCCTTCGTGGGAATGTATGAAAGTAACATGATCTTCCGCTGCACACAATCTCTAATATGATGATACCGGATGTCAATGTGTTTAGATATATCATGAAATACTGGATTAATCGATAGTTTAATGCAACTCTAAGTATCACAATATATCACAGTAGGATCTAAGTGTGAACTGAACAACCTGACTAGGATCTTCCTCATCCATATAGCCTCGCATGCAGCCAAACTCGCTGCGATATACTCGGCCTCTACTGAACTGAGTGCCACGGATCTCTGCTTCCTGCTGTACCAAGAAACTACTGTCGACCCGATACTGAAAATCCCTCCAGATGTGCTCTTTCTTTCCATTGGGCTCCCTACCCAATCTGCATCTGTGAAGCCACACAGCTTCACCTCATCTGACTGTCTGTACCATAATCCATATCCCAATGTGCCTCTGAGATATGTCAATACATGCTTTCCTACCTTCCAATAGAGCTTGGTAGGCTTAACCATAGCTTGTGAAAGCTGGTTAACAACATAGCATATTTTAGGTCATGTATTGACCAGATACATAAGCGACCCCACAAACTATCGATAAACAGTGAAATCCACTACATCTGCCGAAGTAGTATCCTCTTTCCTCCAACCACCAGGAAGAGGAGTGTCGATAGGCTTGTAGCCATGCATGTCGAACTTCTCCAGTATCTCCCGGGCATACTTGCCTTGAGACACAAACAATCCATCACTATGTTGCCAAATTTCCAATCCCAGGAAATAATGAAGGAGGCCGAAGTCCTTCATCTCAAACTCCTTTGAAAGATCAGCCTTGCATGAGTGTATCAACAGTTCATCACCTATCAAAATAAAATCATCTAGATAAAGTACAATGACCAGAAACTTACCCTCCACCACTATCTGGTATAGGTTCGGATCCGCCTCACTCTTGGAGAATCCAAGTCCAGTGAAATAATTGTCTATCCGTGTGTACCAAGCATGAGGTGCCTATTTCAACCCATATAGCGCTTTCTTGAGCCTGCACACATGCGACTCACTGCTGAAGATACAAAAACCTTCGAGCTGCTCTATGTACACCTCCTCCTCAATCACTCCATTGAGGAATGCAGTATTCACATCCATCTGATGAATGTGCCACCCCATCTGCACTGAGAGAGCAAGAATCGTCCATATGGAAGAATACCTTGCGACAGGTGCAAAGGTCTCCTCATAATCGATCCCTTCAATCTGTGAGAAGCCTCAGGAAAAAAATCTTGCCTTGTACTTCTCCACACTCCCGTCAGCTGCTTGCTTCACTTTGTAGATCCATCTTGAACTCACCACTGATTTCCCTTCCGGCCTTAGGACAATCTCCCATGCACTTTTTCTGACAATCGAATCATACTCTTCCACCATGGCATCTACCATGCGGGATCCTCCACAGCTTCCTCGAAAGAGGATGGCTCTGTCACGATACACTTTCTCATCAGATCTATTTATCCAGTGTACCGGTCAGGTGACTTTCTCTGTCTGTGCTGTGATGTAGGTGCTCCTACAACCTTCTCTGCATCTTGAGCCAGTCGCTCAGCTTCTATAGTGCGCTTCGGCCCTCTAATGGTTGGTGCTGCATGAGTGGTCTCTTCCACTCCATGAACCTCCTCTTGTGGCTGATCCATATCCTGAGGCTCATCCTTAGGAACTAATAGCTCCTCATCTACATACAAGTGTGGCTCCCTCTCAAGCGAACACTTCATGGCTTTCTCCTCATGAAATTTTATATCCCGTCGCACAAGAGTCTTGCGACTGTCTGGAAAATACACACGATAGTTGTGGGGTGTATCCGTGTACCCCACAAATATCCCAACCTCTGCAGTCAGCTCCAGCTTCTTCCTGGCATCCTTAGTCACATGAATGTAAACAGGTGAACCAAAAATCCTCAAATGGGAAATATTAGGCTTCTTACCAGAAAATGCCTCCTCGGGTGTACTCATGCCAAGTATCCTATGAGGACAACGGTTCTGCACATATACTGCAGTATTGCATGCCTCAGCCCATAAGTGTATGGGAAGGCCCTGATCATGCAACATCACCCGTGCAGAACCCACGATCGTTTTGTTCTTCCGCTTAGCAACCCCATTCTGCTGTGGGTTATGAGGTGCTATGAGCTCTCTTCGAATTCCTTTTGTGCTGCGAAATTCCTTGAATTCACCAGAGATGAATTCACCACCATTTTCGCTCCTAAGAGCCTTCACTTGCTTCCCCGATTCTTTCTCAACCAGTGCCTTGAACTCACAAAAATTTGAGTATGTATCGCTCTTCTTCTGCATGAAGAAGATCCAACACTTCCGAGAAAAATCATCAAAAAATATCACATAGTACCTATGCTTTGCTGTCGAAGCTACTGAGAAAGGTCCACACATGTCTGTGTGAATTCTCTCAAGGATCTTCGTGGCGCGACTATCCTTCTCATGAAAGGTGGATTTCACAAATTTTCCCAAGTTACATCCCTTGCACTGATCTGATTGTGCAAGAGTACCCTTAGGAAGCCCAGTAGAAATTTGTTGCAAAATTTTCAAAGCTCCATGGTGAAGGTGGCCCAATCTTCTGTGCCACAGCTCGCCTTCATCCCGGCTCACCACTCCTTCTACCTTGCCTGCCATTGCTCTACAACCATCTAACTGCAATTGATAAAGGTTCTTAACTCGAACCCCTATCCTCTAGGTTTCACCAGTTGCCTTACTGCGCAGGAAAGCCTTTCCCTCGCTAAAGACAACATCATATCCCTTGTCTTCCAACATCTCCACAGAAATAATATTCTTCTTCAATCCTAGAACATGCATCACTTCCTTCAATACGAAGGGTTTACCAGACTCCCTCTCAAAGGAAATGGTATCAATACTAGTCACACTGTATCTACCATCATCGCCCATCTTTATGTGCACTCCAAGATCTTTCTCATTCAGATTAGTAAACAAATATTTATCTCCGGTAATATGAAAAGATGCACCACTGTCAAGAAACCACACTGAACCCATCACAATCGAGACCAAGCATGCGATCAGTGAAAAATATAGCTCAAATTGTGAGGCTAAGGCCTCTCCAGCAGCCTACTTATTTTTCCTCTTCTGTGTAAAATTAGTGGCGTAATGTCTGTGTTGGTGACAGTGAAAGCACTTCACCTTGGACATGTCCTGCTTCTTGCCTTTCGCACTGGATTGAGAAGCATTATTCTTGCTCTTCCCCTTCCTTTCTTTGGCAGCCAAAGCGCAATTTTATTCATCTGAGTTCTTTGATGAAGATTCGTCCCTAGTACTTCGCCTTATCTCCTCTTGCACAAGATCTGACCAAAGTCGCTCCCATCCTGGAAATTTCTCTCGACCATTGACAAAGTCCTGATAGGAATGCAACTCTTCGGAAGCCCAAGGAGAGCCAAGCTCACCAAGTCCTCGTCATCTACAATCACCCCCACACTTCCCAGTTCATCCCTGCATTGGATGAACTTCGTGAGGTACTTGGGCATACTGTCGCCTTTCTCCATTTTTATGTTCCAGAGTTTATCCTTGAGCGCCAACTTCCTTTCATCGCTCTTGCTTTGGAATAATTATATCAAAACTTTCCACATCAAGAATGGAGAATCCTTACCATGAAGGCTGGACACTATGTGATCCTTTACACCTTCCAACATAATTCTTCGACACTTTGCTGTCTTCTTTTTCCATGCGTCAAGTGCAATAACATCGCTAGAAGTAGGTTTTGGAATTTCTTCATCTATGAACTCCTTCAACCCATTGTCATCCAGCACTACCTCCATCCTGTCCTTCCATGCAATATAATTCAAGCTGCCCTCAAGGGCATACTTCAATCGCAATCCGTTGAAAGACATCTCAACTTTGACACCAAGAAAACACTGCTGCAAATTCGAATTCCACCAGCTCAAAACTCAACCACTTCAATGTTTTGCAATTGCTCCAATGATCAATATCGCTTTGATACCATGTATAAATTTGAATAAATGATATATTATTCACTGATATTCTCCTGATCACACACTATTTTAACTTCATGCACAATACAAAATCTCTTCTACCATTGATCATTAATTGCGGAAATAAAAACAATGTTAAAACCACAAGCAATCTTTCTGAACACAATATTTACAAGTATTATTCTGAGCTTCTTCTCTTGTATATTATATGTCATAGAGATCATGTAACAATCATTATACAAAGCTCCTCACAAGCCCTTAGTACAATCTCCAATTGCTACACACTAATCAAGCCCGATCTAGCAAATCACATGCTCCAATCTCTACCACCTGATAGGCTGCCTATATTGCACAATCACTGCTAAAGAATGGCTCTGAATGAACTCGAATTGGTGTTGGGTGTGGAGCCTGATTATCTTATTTACTTTGTATCACAGCATTGGACCCCTGTACCTTAAAAGCGGCGGCAACGCCGCCCGTAATTAATCATTGTCGTGTGGGGTCCGGGGGGGGGGCAACAGCTCTTTTCGGAGCCCCCCCCTGGCGGGGGTTTTCGGGGGCAGCGCCCCCAAAACTAAAAATAGATGTAAAATTTCCTTTTAAAAGTATAGTAATTTCTAGTCAATCTGGGCCGTTCATTAGGCAAATGATCTGACAGTAGAAGTTGTGTTTAGAATAGGTTTTTTGCCCTAGAAGGCAACCCCTCGCTTTTATGAGGGTATTGTATTACGGCTGTGCATTGTATGTGTATTATTGGAGCGAGAAACAGAGAGAGAGACTGTAAGAGAGAACATAGGGTATTACAACGGATCTGCTGTAGGTTTTGTCTCTTCATTTTTGCTGGATAATAGAAAGGAAGGACTGGATGTTCGGGGTGGACATAGCCCAAACTAGGTGAACCATGTATATCTGTGTCTCTATGGTTTTATGTGTTTTTTGGGTGCTTTTATTTTCCTCATATTTTATGTGTTGCATTTCTCCATAATATATAATTTTTTAACAACTGGTATCAGAGCCGAAGGTCTATTTGGCTGATAAACTCGCAGGAAAGAGGGGTTCCTGGTTCGAGTGGGAGAAATGGCGGAAGATGGTAAGTTTAGGGTCGAGAAATTTAACGGCCAAAACTTCCCACTGTGGAAGATGCAGATGGAAGATTATCTGTATCAGAAAGATATGTACCTACCATTGAGCATAAAAACAAAGAAGTCAGTGGCCATGACAGACGAAGAATGGAACATTCTCGATAGAAAGGCACTCGGAACAGTACGATTGTGTCTTGCGGCATCATTCGCCTTCAATATTTCGAAGGAAACAACAACAAAGGGTTTGATGCAGACATTGGCGAAACTATATGAAAAACCCTCGGCCTCAAACAAGGTATTTCTTATGAAACGACTATTTAATATGAAGATGTCGGAAGGTGGATCTGTTGCAGACCATTTAAATGAATTTAATACAGTTACCAATCAGTTAAGTTTTGTAGGGGTAAACTTTGATGATGAAGTTAGAGCTCTGTTATTCTTGTGCTCATTGCCAGAGAGTTGGAATGGTTTAGTAATGGCCATTAGTAACTCTGTCTTTGGATCTAGTACTTTAAAGTTTGATGATGTTGTTGGTGCTATCCTTAGCGAGGAAATGCGACGGAAAAGCTCCGGTGAGACATCAGGTAATTCTTTGAGCGCAGAGTCTAGGGGAAGAAGAATGGAAGAGGAAAGAGCTCGAGATATCGCAGTAAATCAAGGAAAGGCAGATCCAAGTCCAGATCAGGAATAGTGTGCTGGAATTGCGGAAAGAAAGGACACCTAAAGAAAGACTGTAAATCTCGGAAGGGAAAAGAAGGAGACACACAGCAAGAAAACAATCATGAAGCAAATGTGACAGGTGATGTGTTACAAGATGCTTTGATTCTTTCTTTCGAAAATGTTACTGATTCTTGGGTTGTAGATTCAGGGGCTTCATTCCATGCCACACATGATAAGAAATATTTTCATGACTATGTTCAAGGAGATTTTGGACAAGTTCGTTTGGGTGATGATAAACCGTGTAAAATTGTTGGAATGGGTAAAGTTCTTGTAAAACAACAGAATGGAAACCAATGGCTACTAAAGGAGGTAAGGCATGTTCCAGATCTAAAGAAAAATTTGATTTCAACAGGGCAATTAGGCGGTGGAGGTTGTGTGACAACATTCACAGATAAAACTTGGAAGATCACCAAAGGAGCCTTGGTAATAGCAAAAGGCAAAAATGTTGGTACATTGTATTTATGCAATGGTATTTCTAACTTTGTTAATGCTTTAAATTCCAAAGGAGAAAATGCAGCATTATGGCATCATAGGCTCGGACACATGAGTGAGAAGGGGATGAAAATTCTTCACTCAAGAAATTTGCTGCCAAGTTTGAAGAATGTTGATTTGGATTTCTGTGAGAATTGCATTTATGGAAAACAGAAGAGAGTCATATTTCTCAGAGTTGGGAAAGAAAATAAGAGCGAAAAATTGGAGCTTGTGCATACAGATGTATGGGGACTTGCTCAGGTATCATCTCTCGGTGGCTCTCGTCATTATGTTACTTTTATTGATGATGCAACTAGAAAAACATGGATTTATTGTATTCAGAATAAATCTGATGTATTTGATACTTTCAAGAAATGGAAAGATTTGGTTGAGATTGAGACAGGAAAGAAGTTGAAGCATCTCAGATCAGACAATGGAGGTGAATATTGCAGCAAAGAGTTTGATAGGTACTGTTCAAAGCATGGAATTCATAGAGAGAAGACAGTTCCAAGAACACCACAAGAAAATGGTGTGTCAGAAAGGATGAACAGAACAATCATGGAGCGTGCAAGGTGCATGAGATTGCCTGCGGGATTGCCTTTACAATTTTGGGTAGATGCTGTAGATACTGTTGTTTATCTAATAAATAGAGTGACTTCAAGTTCCTTGGATGGTGGTATTCTAGAGGAAGCATGGACAGGTAAAATGGTAAACTACTCTTTTTTTAAAGCCTTTTGGTTGTGAGGCCTTTGTCCATATTAATAAAGAAAATAGAACAAAGCTTGAGGCAAAATCAAAGAAATGTACCTTTATTGGATATGGTGTTAATGGTTTTGGTTATCGCTTATATGATTATGAAAATCACAAAATCATTAGGAGCAGAGATGTAATATTCAATGAAAAGGTCTTGTATAAGAATCAGTTGCAGGAAAAGAAACAGGAAAAAGAAAGCAAGGAATACGTGGTTCTTGATGAGATAAATGAAAAAGTAAAGGTGCCTGAAAATAATAATAATCAACAACCACAGCAGCAGCAACCACCACAACAGCAACAGGCACCTCAAACACCTGAAAGTGGTGTTAGAAGATCTACCAGGATAAGTAGACCCCTTGAACGATACTCTCCTTCATTATATTATTTATTGCTGACTGATTCTGGTGAACTTGAATGTTATGAAGAAGCAATGCAGGTTGAAAGCAGGAAGAAGTGGGAGCTAGCCATGGAAGAAGAGATGGACTCCTTAATGCATAACCGGACTTGGGACTTAGTCAGGTTGCCTGCAGGTAAAACTACATTGTAAAATAAATGGGTTTAGAGGCTGAAGGAAGAAGATGGAGGAAAACAGAGGTACAAAGCTAGACTTGTGGTGAAGGGGTTTGCACAGAAGAAAGGTATTGATTTTGATGAAATATTTTCTCCTGTTGTTAAGATGACTTCAATCATAAAAATCTTAAGTCTTGTAGCAGCGGAAGATTTACATCTTGAACAGTTAGATGTAAAGTTAGCATTTCTCCATGGATATTTGGAGGAAGAGATATACATTCAGCAACCAGAAGGATATGAGGTCAAAGGGAAAGAAAAATTGGTGTGTAGGTTAAATAAGAGCTTGTATGGCTTAAAACAGGCTCCAAGGCAGTGGTATCTAAAATTTGACAAGTTTATGTCTGAACAAGGTTATACTAGATGTCACTCTGATCATTGTGTTTATCTAAAAAGGCAAAATGATGGCAGCTATATTATATTGTTATTGTATATAGATGACATGCTTGTTGCAGGGTCTAACATGCAGGAAATAAATGTGCTCAAAAGAAAATTGGCAAATTCATTTGCAATGAAGGATTTGGGAGCTGCAAAACAAATCCTTGGTATGAGGATAACTAGAGGCAGGAAAAATCGCAAATTAACACTGTCTCAGAATGAGTACATAGAAAAGGTGTTGAAAAGATTTAATATGCAGAATGCAAAACCAGTTAGTACACCTTTTGCTAGCCATTTCAAACTTAGTAAGGAGATGTGCCCAAAGACCCAAGAAGACATGGATTATATGTCTAAATTTCCATATGCATCAACAGTTGGAAGCTTAATGTATGCAATGGTCTGCACAAGGCCTGATATTGCACATGCAGTGGGAGTTGTAAGCAGGTACATGAATAATCCAGGAAAAGAACATTGGATGGCAGTAAAATGGATTCTCAGATATTTGAGAGGTACCACAAATCAAGCATTATGCTTTGGTGGTTCAAACATTCCTCTACAGGGATATGTTGATGCAGATATGGCAGGTGACAGAGATAACAGGAGGAGCACTACAGGATATGTATTTACTGTAGGTGGAACAACTGTCAGTTGGGTTTCAAAAATCGAAAGTGTTGTTGCACTTTCAACAACAGAAGCCGAGTATGTTGCTGCTACAGAGCCTAGTAAAGAAATGATTTGGTTACAAAGGTTTATGGATGAATTGGGTAAGAAGCATGATATGGGAACACTATACAGTGATAGCCAAAGTGCTATTCATCTTGCAAAACTGACATTGCATTCCGGGACTAACCATACATCTCAAGTACCATTTATGGAGTGATATTGGAAGATGGAGAAGTTGAAGTGGAAAAGATACACTAGCGATCCTACAATATACAACAAGGTGTAACTAGGAGAAAGTAAAATTATTCTGGTGATTTGATGATATTAAAGGATGTGGGCAAGATGAAAGCTTATTAATTCATGGATGAGTCATTGTCAGCCAAATGAATAATGGTGGAGTTACTACAATCGGTCTCCAAGGGGTGTGGGTGTGGAGCACGATTATCTTGTTTACTTTGTATCTGACATTGGACCTGCAGCAAAGGGAGTGGCAACGCACGCATCGTAGTGTCCTCTGAGTAGAGTCCGGGCGCGCTTTGGAGCCCGAGATGCACTTTTGAGGCGCGGCGCTGCAAGCTAAAAACAGATGTTAAATTTCCTTGTAAAAGTATAGTAATTTCTAGTCAATCTAGGCTGTTCATTAGGAAAATGATCTAACGGTAGAAGTTATGTTTAGAATAGGGTTTTTTGCCCTAGAAGGCAACCGCTCGCTTTTATGAGGGTATTGTATTGCGGTTGTGCATTGTATGTGTATTCTTGGAGCGAGAAACAGAGAGAGAGACTATGAGAGAGAACAGAGGATATTATAGCAGATCTGCTGTAGGTTTTGTCTCTTCATTTTTGCTGGATAATAGAAAGGAAAGACTGGCTATTCGGGGTGGACGTAGCCCAAACTGGGTGAACCACGTATATCTGTGTCTCTCTAGTTTTATGTGTTTTTTGTGTGCTTTTATTTTCCACATATTTTATGTGTTTCATTGCTCCATAATATATAATTTTCTAAAAATTGGTCCATCCTTGCTCACACAATCCTCATTGGCATCTTATTCTGGTTATTTCGATGTGCAGCAGTCATATTTAACTAATAGTCTGCTTTGCTCTTTCACCTACCTCTTCTTTGGTCTCCATGACTGTTCTCTTTCTGATTAACTGATGTATTCTTTATTGATTGATTAATGAGTTTCAATTAGTGAATTAATTAATAATTAATTCACACCACTCTCACTAGTGTATCGATCAGTTGAATGAATACAACGTAGCTCAATGCTACTAACTTAGTTGAACTTTTAACTCCATCTTCTTTCAATAGCTATTTTTCAACCTACGGCACATGAGTTCTAACTGAAGTATCCATGCAATAGCTCCACTTGCTTTCGAGATAAGCGTAATTCGTTACTTTAGGCTCACGTGCCACATCTATGCACTTAAGTGAAGTGCTCCAAGAGAATAAGATAATGTTTATAGTCCAAATATTATTAAGAGCTAATAATATTTGACATATCTATTTTTAGACTGGCAATCTAAAAATAGATTCTGCCCAATATGTCAAAAAATAGAAGTCCGTCTATTTTTCCAACTTGACCAACCATCCACAAATAACATCTTGCAACTCATAGAATATGATCGACATGTCTAAAAATAGACATAGTCTAAATACAGACTTGTGCCAAAAATAGCCTACGGGCCCACTTAGTGAAGGCAACTTCTTTCCACTAAGCTCGTCATCTTGTTTCAATCTCAACAATGGAAGTAGCGGAAATGCTTGAGGATAGATGAAATGCAGCGACTGAGGGAGAAAAACCCTGGCAGAACAGCTAACCAGGTGCAAAAAAAGGTTTGGGAACGATAGCGAATAGGAGCCGTTGGATTAGAATAATCAACAGTGGAGATTGTCCGATGAAGTCTCTTGGGAGAATAGATAGAGGGTAAACGAATTGGGGTCACGATATAATGAGAGACATTCAATCTCAGAGATCGACGACTAGGAAAAAATGTGAAAGGAAATGTTGCGGAGGGTGGTAGTTTGGCAGAAATCTAGGAATGGTTTTCGCATGGCGAAATGGGGGGGAGGCGGTATTGCCCAAAAAAAAATGATTCCATACAATGAATGACACATGGAAAATGAAAACCACCTATATTGCGCAGAAGTAACACACTGGGAAGGGAGGCCAAAAATTACGTCAGAATGATTCTGAGCCGTCGGATGATGGGCAACAGATTGTGTAGTTCCCTGTAATTTCAGCAGAATGGTAAGACCAAAAATGTAGAGAGAACACTTGAACCAATTTAGGATTCTAGGATCTAGCCCTCCTGAATGCAGAGAGGGATCTCTCCAATCAAGTTCAAAGATTGATTTATCTTTAAAGTTTTTTGGTATGATATTAGGCTAGTTATTAAGAGCAAGGGTTTGGTTGGTTTTTGGATGGTTGAGCATGATTATTATTTGAGTGGAAAGTCCTAAAATGGAAATATTTTCAAAGGTGTGAAGTTGCAAGCAATCAGAACAAGATTTGGCTGATTAGATAGATATTACGATGGTTTTTAGTCCATTGGGCTATGGAGTCATAATAGGGCTTTAATTGAGCATACATTTCAAGAGTGGTCCAAGAGGCAAGTCATCTATATCACAAGATATTTTGAGATAAAATGATGGAATGGAACAATAAAAGTGTTTTAGGGGTGGAAACAGATAATAATTTCAACTAGGATTTATAGTCTGTCCAAACAAGAAAAGCCTTTTAAGCAACTGTTTAAAACCAACCAAAGGGCAGGGCTCACCATAAACCTCTTTGGACAAGCTCATATTAAAGATAACTAAAGAGACAAACAATCCATTAATCCGCATAATTACTTTCAAAAAGGATGAAAACAAATAAGAGAAACAAAGTGCAACTTAAGATCAGATAAGATACTTTTAAATCTAGTCTGCTTTCAGCATACACTTAGGGAAAATTTCAGAATTTACCTTTGGAGAAAGAAGCTAGAAAACAAGGCACACCATCACTTTTCTATTCTAACTTTAATAAGCGAATAATAAAAATAACATTCAAGAATAATGTTTAAGGTAAACAGTAGGACAAGGGAACACCAGCATTCCTAACTTCTTGAACTGTATTGAATCATTCTTAAATAAACAATATGGAGGATAACATTGAGATAAATATTATCAGTCAAAGAAGGGTACTGTAAATAGTAAATCATAACTCTATGCTTGTTTTTCTTTATCAAAGAATAATGGAAAAAATGGCACACATGAAAGGAAAAAACGATAACACAGAAAGAAGCACTTCACCAGTGATATAGACTAGGATCCCAAGAAACAACTTGTATATTGATGTCAAACCAGTTACATTCTTCAAGTCCAATTTTTCAGTTCAGAAATCATCTTCACTTCTCAGCCTAACTTATTAGATAACAAACAGAGCTTCAAGAGCCTTTGAACACTATTTACAAGTAGAAGTTTCGAGCACAAGTATATTTCAAAGTTCTGCAACCAACATTGTTTCATCTTCTACAAAATTATTTATAGAAGAAATGTGGAGGTGGAATGGGATGAAAGATTTTTAGGGTTCAATTAATATAGATTAATTCTTCTCGGCCTTTGAGGGGCTCAATGGAGAAGTTTACAGATATTTCCTCCGTATTAATTGTTTTACATTAACTTTTAAGCTTGTTGGAAGCCTTTGTTGACTTTGAGGCTCTGTGTCACCTTTTGCAATAACTCTGTTTGGCTTGGAATAACTGTTAGGTTGTATTGAGGAAAATATCCTCTGTTCTGGTCATTACTCAGCCTCTATTGAATGCTTTGAGGCTACAAGTGGCTTTGGTAGCTGAGAGGAATCAATTATCCTCTGATGTGGCGGTGGGGGCTTTCTCTGTCTAATAGATATTTTTGATTTTCTTTAAACATTGTTAATTTTATTTAATTATGTGTTTAATTGAGTGGATTATGCTTTTGATTGTCGATCTTACCCGTAATCCCTCAAAAATGTGAAAACAGTCTTCGATTATTCATCTCGACTGTGGCTAGGTCTTCAACAGTGATACTCTATTTTAAATATGCTCTATTGTGTCTTGTTGATGTGCAGGCTATTGGACATTGGATAAACCAATGCTCCCCGTGTGTTTCGCGACATGGACTAATCGCCTCTCGTGGATCCTTATCTCCGGCGATACGATCGTTGACTAACACCTGCGGGTTTTGGTCTAACGGTAATCGTGATTCCCAACAAGTGGTATTAGAGCGTAGGTCACGAGTTCGATCCACACTCAGCTCGTGTTGGGGGGGAGACTGTTGGACATTGGATAAACCAACGCTCCCTGTGTGTTTCGTGACATGGACTAATCGCCTCTCATGGATCCTTATCTCCGGCGATACGATCGTTGACTAACACCTGCGGGTTTTGGTCTAACGGCAATCGTGATTCCCAACATAGGCACTGCAGGGGCTTTATAGTGTTCCCAGAGTTCATGAGGCACCAGCAAACATGGTGTTGCAACCCTGTGGATCAATCTCTTTGATAAACAAAAGCCTGGAGGATCATCATCCTCGACTTTTATTTTCTTTTTAAAATATTTTGAAAAACCTTTAAAACCTGCATAAAACAATAAAAATTAGAAAATCCTGTGTATATTTGGGTCAGATTGCTTCAGAGGCTAGGAATAGAGCATGGCCATTGGATGAGAGCATCCAATGGTGGAGATTGCGCGGAGTCAGAGGAGAGGTGGTTTGGAACAAGCGGTGGTGAAAATTAAGTCAGATTCGTCGATCTTTTGAAGATCAATGGCGGGGAGTGACCGAGAAAATATAATGAAAAAAGGCCACTCTTTGCGAAAATAGAAGAAATACAAAGGAAAATAGTGAAAATCCCTTTGGGCGGAGGAAATATGCATTGAGTAAAATTGGGGTTTCGTGGATGATTTTGGGTCGTCGGATCAGATTGGACCCTGAGATCAACGGTCAGGATTGATCGATGAAGGCCCTTTGGAAATGGCGGAGGACGATAGTGTAATTTTGGCATTGAATCTGAGCCATTGATCTACAGAGATCAACGGCAGAGGAGGAACACGATGGATCACAGTGCAAATGGGAAAGGTGGTTTCAGCTTGAGAAACTAGTGGTATCGCGCAGCGAAAGGGGAGGGAGGTGGTTTTTCCTTTTTGAACGTGATATGTGTTAGAGGGTGACACGTAGCATTTCAATACCGCCCATATCACGTAGCTATTGGGGAATTAACCTTCGTGCTTATATTTACGCGAAAACGCGCGTCAACCGTTAGATCTGGGACCTCGGATTGGATGGTGGGGAGTGAGCACGAAATTGATAAGAATCAAGGATGGAAATAGGTGGGGCGGTTTTATTCTGAGCCGTTGGATCAAATATTGGATGACTAAGATCAAATTTGGAGGAAGGCAGGACCCACAAGAGTCGGGCCTATCGGGATTAATCTGGGCCGTCAGATGTAAAGGATCAACAGTGGAGAACGAAACTAGGGTTGAATGGAAATGACACATGAGGTAAAGAAAGGGTTAATATGGGTCGTTGATCTGCAGAGATCAACGACTGAGATCTCCCGAAACAACATTATAAAGCAGGGCTTCATAATTTTTAACAAAGGTTGAGGACTCAATCTGGACCATCAGATCTAGATGTATGGATAGTCCAGATTCAATCAGAAGGTTTGCGATCGGCGGGGGTAAAACAACAGAGGTGCCAATGCGATCGAGTGTGAGTCGTCGATCTGAGGATCAGATCGATGGTGGAAAACAAATCGGGAGGTCGAAAGTCGGAGGAATGAGGCTTTGGGAAAGAATGATAAGGGCCATTGGATCTGGATCTGGTGGATAGATCCAATGACTGATATTACATCAGGAGGCCACCAATCGGGGGTGGGTGAATAAAATATTACAATGCGCTCATCAAAGTTCCCGATGTGAGATTGCGACGGTCCTCTGAACATTTCATATCAACAGTGGAGATTGTTTCAAATCATGAACTGGAGGAAACCTTTATAATATATAAAAAAGGCGGATTTTAATTAAAAACAAAGGTTTGTTGGCTTTGGGGCGGGTTATATGTAAGGTTTGGCACCCGATTGTAGGGCCTTTGGATATATGAACAAGATAAAGGAACTGGGGTTTTAGATACAAAGGGCCAATCGGAATCGGAACGATAGAGGGGCCTTTTGAATCTACCCATTAAAAAACCTTCGATGCGAGATCCTGTTGATTGTCGATCAATTTTTTAGATCGATGGTCCTTTTCATTAAGAAACATTGCACCGGCGGGTTTAGACAATAACTTAGGAAAATGGGTTTTTTACAAAATTCAAAGGGAATTTTTTATCGGGAAGGTTTGTTTACAAGGTTTAAGTTCCGGAAGCAGGCTCTTGGGTTATATGAAGCGGCAAAGGGATCGGGGCTTATATAAAAAGGGCCAATCGCATTGGAGGTCTTATAAAAGCCAAAAGACTTGCGCTCTCCGATTATTTCCGATGCGATAAGTGCCTGATGGGTCTAGCGCCTGCTTCTAGGGCATGGGCATATATGGGGAAGTGGTTTAGGACTTAGCCCAAAGGGGCTTAAGCCTATAGTCAAAAAAGCTTATTTTTTATGAATTTTTCAATGTTTTTTGATGGATTTGGGGGTTTCGGTAAGGTTTAAAAATGAGTTTTAAACTTTATAAAACGGATTTTATGAAGGGAAGAAGGGAATACATGAAAATGAAGTAATTTCATGGGGAATAAAGGAGTTAAAAAGGAGGTTAATTTTGAAGTGAAAGGAGGGGTAAAATGAGGGAAAAATAGGGATTTTTGCAGCAATCTTTTCTTCATGAAAACATCATATTTTTAGCATTTCGAAAGGGAAACAATAGTGAATATTAAGAAAAAGACATGATTTCTTCACAAGACTTCAATAATTAACAATTTTTGCAATAAAACTTGTTTCTTGAAGGCTTCAAAAATTATTTAGCCACCATTTGATATGAAAATTTTTATAGGTGGCTAACAGTGGCTCCACTTGGGGATGGTGCCTTCTTGAAGGCATCAAGAACTTCAGACTTGTATTCTCTAGGGGGCTGATCAATGCCTCATCCATTGGGCTGCAACTTTATTCACTTGGATGATATTCTTTTTCTCTAAAAATGTTAGCAGCCATGAAAAAGCAATGGAACTTCATCAACACAAGCTCTCTACCTACCCAATCCTACTGCTCTAACATTTTTCTTCTTTAGAGTGCACTTGGATTGCAGGCTCTTTTACAAACATTTTATTCTTTTGAAAGCAAAAAATAATCTAATTCTACTCCTTATTTCTCCATGAACTCAGATTAAACAGTTGAGTTCAAACGCTTCTCTCCCTAATCTACTATATGTTGGGATTAAACTGTCCAACAAATTTTATTCACTAATTTCTAAAACAAAAGTTTAAAAGCATACAAGTCAGGATTAAAGAGTCTAACTTGTTGCTGATCCATGGCATAAAAAACAACCTGCACATAGATATTATTTTACAAAAAATTAAATCAAAACGAACATCTTAAGATCTGAAAGTTCTAAGCACGACCTTATCTTGTCTGCAGCTCTGTTTCTTTACTTCTGTTTGAGCTGTCTTTTCCTTGTTATCTGGTTCATATTTTGGACTTATTAGAACCAGTTTACTTTTGTCTTTGACTCAAAATTAAAAACAGATAGGAGTCATTCTTCTTTTGGACATTTAGGTCCAGATTTTGATCTTGTTTGAACCTTTATTTCTAGCCTAATCTACCTAACTGATAAGCCAAGATTAAGCTGTTTGGAAAATCGAATTCACTAACCTATCAGCAGTCAATTTAAAAGTAATTAGTCATGTTTAGGCTATATTACTAATTAGAAGTGTGTTTTTCAGGAGTGGCATTTGAGCTTGCACACTTTGAGATTTTTGTTTCTCTTTTTGGTATGGAGATGTACCTTTATTGTTTTTACAATATGCCCTCTTTTCTTTCTTCTATTGTTTTTGTATTTTTTATTTTTCTAACTTTGAATGCAATGATGGATGAAATATTTATAATGGAAAAAAGATAAAAAGGCTTTCAAAACATGATGGGATCAAGAGAAGTAATTTTTGAGCATCCTGCCATTGACAGGACCCCCAAACAGTTCTGCTCCATTCAACTGCTGCAAGAAAAAGGCATTGTTACCAGCAACAGAATGAATGAGATAAGGGCCAAGCCATAAGTTGTCAAATTTCCCATGCTTGCCCTTGTATTCTCTCCTTGAGTCCCAATTTAACACTTTGTCCTCAACATTGAAATTTTTGGCCTTTGTTCTTCTGTAAAAAAGCTTTTTGATGTTGTCCTGCTTTTGCAATGATTTGTTATAAACCTCCTCTCTGGTTTGCTAAAGATGAATGGTCTGATTTATCCTTCTGATCATGTCATTATCTTCAGACTGCACCTCTTGAATCAACTTCATAACAGGCACACCAAGGTTGGTTCGAAAAATTACATCTGTACCATAAACAAGATGGTAGGGTGACATTCCAATAGATTTCTTCAATGTCAATCTGTCAGCCCAAAATGCATGAACTAGATTTTTGTGCGAAGACTTCTTGTTGTCCTCCAAAAAATTCTTGATTATGTTCACCAAACTCTTGTTTGAGGATTTTTCTAGCCCATTACCTTGAGGGTAATAAGCAGTAGAATGACCCAATGTAATCTGATATTTGTGACAAAATTCAACCATCTTCTTGGATCCAAATGTTGTTGCATTATCAGTAATGATCTTCCTAGGATAGCCAAATCTAGAGAGGATATTAGTTTCCATGAATTTTATGATGACTGAATCATTGGCTTGCCTAAAAGGGATGGCTTCTATCCATTTGGTGAAGTAGTCTGTGGCAGTGAGAAACCATCTATGTTGGGCAGATGAAGGTGGATGGATTTCTCCTATGAATTCAAGTCTCCACTATTGAAAAGGAGCTTCAACAGTGATTGGATGCAGAGGTAAGGGCAGCAACTTCCTTTTGCCTTCAAAAATTTGACATTTATGACAGACAATGATCATTTTATTTACATCAAGAAATAGAGTGGGCCAATAGTAACCAGCCCTTAGGATTTTGTTCGTTGTTGTCTTCCAGTAGAGTTGGCCTCCACATTCTCCTTCATGGAACTCATGCTTGACCTTCTCTGCATCATACTCAGGCAAACATTTAAGAAATATCCCACTTTCATTTTTCCAATAAAGACATTTATCTATAATGCAGTAGTTTACAGCTTTCAACTTTAAAAACCTTGCCTTTGTTTTTGTCAAACCAGGAGGTGTATTAAAATTAAGCAAAACATATAGAATGTCAGCATACCAAGAGAAATTCATAAAATGATCTTCAACAATGGGAGTTGAGAGTTCCTCTTGTTCATCTAAAGCATTTCTCATATTAATATCAAGAACTTCAAAATTTGATTCAGCCATTAATATAGCTAGGCTTTGGCCTTTGATGAGCTTAGTGGGTTTGATTTCTAAATCATATTCAAGTATAACAACTATCCACTTACCTCTCTTACCATCCGGGTCCTATGTTAGAATGTGTTTCACAACTAAATTTGGGACAAAGGCAATGATGTGTGAGTGAAAAATGTATACTCTGAAGTCTTTTAAAGCTTTGACTAAAGAAAAAGCTTGATTTTCCATAATGTTGTACTTCAGGGGAGCATCCCTCAATGCCTTACTAAAGAATTCAATAGGCTACTCTTGTCCTTGTGGATTTTTCTGTAAAAGGACAACAACTACTGTATTTTCTAATGCAAATGAAAAAATATAAAAATCTTTTGAAAAATTATGACTTATTAGAACTGGTGTTTTGGTTAATGCTTGTTTAACCAGTTCAAAGGACTTCTTTGCTTCCAAGTTCCATTTAACCCCTTGCTCCTTTTTCAGCATGTTTGTTATGTTCCTAAGGAGATCGGCCAAGTTAGGTATGAACCTTCTTAAGAAATTAATCTTTCCAATGAAATATTGGAGTTCCTTGATGTTTCGAGGATGAGAGATTTGAAATATAGCCTCAATCCTCTTCGGGTCTATCTTTATACCCTCTTCTGAAATAATGTGCCCAAGAATTTTATCTTCTTGGAGACCAAATAGTGTTTTCTTAGGGTTTAAGGATATCCCAAACTTTCTACATTTCTCGAAATTTTTTCTCAAATGTTCTAAGTGCTCTTTATTTGTCTTTGAAAAAACAGTGACATCATCCAGGTAAATAATGATGAAGTAGCCTAATTCTTTCGAGAATTCTATGTCCATGGCTCTCTGAAAAGTTGCACCAGCATTCATTAGACCAAAGGGAATTTTCACATATATGAAAGTGCCCCAAGGTGTAGTAAACGATGTCTTTAATTGATCATCAGGATGAACTAAAATCTGATTGTATCCTGAGTAGCCATCAAGCAAAGAAATTATTTTAGAACCAACTACCCTTTGTAAAATATGGTCCATCTTGGGCAAAGGGTAGTTGTCCTTGAGTGAAGCTTTGTTTAAGTCTCTAAAGTCTATACAAAGCCTAATCTTTCTTTTTTTCTTCCTAATTGACACCTGATTAGACACTCACTCAGAATATCTAATAGGGACAATAATACCAGCTTCATACATTTTCTTGATTTCCTTCTCAACCAACGGTAACTGATTTATTCTTGATTATTTACTCTGTGTGGTTGTTTTCAGTGTTGTGTATCCAGACACCTGCACCAACATTGCTCCTAGTGCATGACTCATTGAAGTTCATACTCCATAGAGGACTAGTCTCGGGTTCATGAGTTTGGTTACTGTCCTCCTCAACCAAGGTGCTTTCAGATTGTTCTTTAAAGTCTGCACTTTGTTGAATCTGTTTTAATTCCTCAGGTTTTTCATTGTATTGAGGAATGATTTCTTGACTCTCAAGGTTAAAAAGCGATGGACGCATGATTTTTAGTTGAAGACTTGTGTGTTGTTTGTTGTTGTTCACGGGTTGAACAAACTGTTTAGACACTTATGTGTTTTCTTTCTCCCCCTCTCTATCGACCATTAATTCAGTTAAAGTGACTTTTTCATTGAATGTTTCATCGTTAAATAGGATAAAAGAATCAAGGCCTATATTTAGAGAATACAGAGGAGAGTTTTGGGGTTTGTCTTGGCTAGTAACCATGTATTGCATATGGGACTCCCTATAAAGTCTTCTTGTCTGATTGAAAATAGGGATGGTCGCATAAGTCATGTCTATCTGCATAGTTCCTTGTAACTTAGCCCCCCAAGACCTAGATAACAGCATACCATACTTTGGGGGCACATCAACCACAACAATATCCATGACTAAACATTTGGCTGGGATTTGTGCTAGGTTAACACAGAGGTCTTTGATTAAACCTAAACATTTTACTCTGCTTGAGTCAAAGGAGTAAAGATCTTTGTAAGGTCGGGTGATTTCAAGGCCTAGGCTCTCCATTATAGCTTTGGGCATTAAATTGTGAGAGGCCCCGAAATCATGCATAGCATTATGCAAAATATTTTCATGAACATTTAAACTAACGTAAAAAGGAGGAACAGGTCCCTCTTGATATCCACCTTCAATCTTGGGACCAAAAAAGAGCTCTGGCTGGTCATCGTTAAGATTGAGAGTATCATTATTCTCCTCCATGTTTAAAGCCTTTAAAATTTGGGTTCTATATACATTCTGGGCAGCTAACTCAGTAAGGGGAGCATAGATTTTAATTTTGGAAATTTCCTGCTCCAAACTAAAAGGCATCCGATTCTTTGAAGTACTTGTTTCAGCCCTATTAACTGCCACTTTATCAGCAAAATTAGTTTGTTGATTTGCTCTATTTACATTTGAATTTTCTTTTTTAATAGGAGTATTAGCTGAGGTGCTAACACTACTAAGGTCTGCACTCTGTTTTTCATTGTTTTGAGTGTCTTTATCTTTGCTTTTATCATAATTTACAACCACTGTCTTCTCCTTCTGTTTTACAATTTTGGGTTTACTCACAATATTGTTTTATGAAGATTTTTTAGAGGTTTTGGTGTTGGGGGTTTCTAGATTCTTATTGCTTCTAAGGTCATATTCCTTCATGGTTTCTATGATGATATTCTCCATTTCTTGATAGTAATATTCATCTTCTGGCCTCTTGTCATCATAGGGTGTGTATAGACCTTGTTTTCTATTGTAATGAACTTCAAAGTCATCATTATCTACTCCCAACATATTGATATCATCATCCTCTATTTTCTCCATTGTGTCATCAACCTTAGTTACATAATTTTGATGAAAAGGAGGAGTGATTTGTTGATCATCTTCCCTTGGTCTGTTTTGAGGTTGATTTCTTCTAAAATTCTGATTCTGGTTCTGATTTCTGTTTTGAGGAGTAGTTTGGTTTTGACTTGCTTGTGTTCTCTCAAGAATGTTCATCTTTTTTATCATCTCCTCCATCATTCTTTACATATTTGAGCTGGAAGTAGAAGGTGTGGCTTCTTCTCTAAAGGACACTCTCTTCTCATTCTTCATTCTTTCTCTTTTCTCCATTAAGTTAACTTCCACAACAAGAGCTCCTTTTTGCATATATTCAAGGGTTAAAGGATCTCTTTCTCTCAAATGATTGGCCATCTCAGGATCAAACCCTTCAGGAAACTTATTTAAAGCTGAGCCTTGTGGAGGTTTTAGGTCTGGGGGAAGAGCATTATAAACGTTGTTAAATATAGTACAATAGGCCTGTACACTTTCCCCTGCATTTCTTTGGCGATTCTTATAATCAGAAAGTATTTGAAGAGGGTTTTTTCTCACTTCCCATTTGTTTAAGAATGTCGGATGGAAGCCTTGAAGATCATTTATACTATGGGGGGCTAAGCCTTTGAAATATTTTCTTACTTCTCCCCCTAAACTCTGAGAAAATAGTCTAAGTTTAACAGATTCATCATCAATTTCGTTTCTGTCAAAGTAGTCATTCATTTTATCCACATGCTGTGATGTAGTAGTAGCATTACTGGCATCATACAATGGTATTTTGGACTGATTGTCCTGTGGAAGATTGACTAAGGGCAAAAAAAGGACCAACAGGGCATACCATGCTACCATGGTAGGGGGTGGAGGTGGATTTACAAGAGGTGGATTAACAAGAGGGAAAGTGGGCTGGAATGAAGTGGTTTGAACAGTGGATGTAGGATGAACAAATGTGGATAGACCAGGAATAGATTGCTGAGCTTATCTTGGATGAGAAACACCTAAATTATGAAGGAAATGTAAATCAGGTGGGGTTGTTTCTCTACTACCAGGATGTTCACTTGTTTCTGAGGATGAAAGTGAAGACTCTAAATCTAGCTGATCTAAATCATCAAGAGACCTAGTTCTAAATGGATTTCTTAATTCTACTTGTGATTTTTGTAGAGCTGCAAGATTTTCAGGAACTGAATTAGCTCTCAAGGGTGATCTGAAAACAATTGAAAATTTTATCTTAGGAGACTTCCTAAGGATACCTTTAGGGTATCCACTATCTCAGGTGGGTTTGGGTCAGGGTAGGCTCTAGTATGAATCTTTCTAGGAGCCACTATGCTTTGTTTTTTAGACCCTACTAAACAAGAACAATTTAACCAAATATGACAATCTTTAAGAGGTTAACTGATCTTAAAATAAGAAAACTTTAATCCTAAAATACGCTTACTGAGTTTAAATGATGTTAGGATGATAATGGTTCTTCCCAGTGGAGTCTTAAGGCTTGTTTAAGATTGTGGAGTTGCCAAGTGGAAGTTTTTAGCTCTTTTGAAGGTAAAAGGTTTTATGGTCCACCACCATGTTTATTGAATACCAATCTAAAATTTTTTTGGGTTTTCTGAGTTAATTTTTAGTCCCATTGGTTCTAAGAGTGTCCTAAATATGTTTCAAAACTTAGCTACGGTTATGAGACAAAGAAAGTCTACTCTTATGGCTAAGCTAGCTGATCCTGCAAGGTTTGATAAGCTCTTATGAGAATCCTAAGGCTTCCTTAGTTTGTCACTGATTCAAACAAGTTTTATCATGATTACCATTTGCTTGGTAGTGCTTGAAGAGGGTTGCTTGTACTCATGGGGCTTTTATGAAGTCTTTAAGGGAACCTAAGATGAAATTTTGACTCAATCCTCAGTGGAGTCACCAGAAATGTTAGTTGCTGGTGGCTCAACTGGCTGATATAGCAAATATTCTTTGAAACAAATTTCTGATATCCTATGATAACCTTAAAATGAAAATGACTCAGAACTCCCCAGCGAAGTCACCAGAAATGTTAGCTCCCTGTAATTTTAGCAGATTGGTAAGACCAAAAATGCAGAGAGAACACTTGAACCACTTTGGAATTCTAGGATCTAGCCCTCCTGAATCCGGAGAGGGATCTCTCCGATAAAGTGCAAAGATTGATTTATCTTTAAAGCTTTGGGTATGATATTAGGCTAGTTATGAAGACCGAGGGTTTTTGTTTGTTTTTGGATGGTTGAGCATGATTATTAGTTGAGTAGAAAGTCCTAAAATGGAAAGAGTTTCAAAGGTGTGAAGTAGAAAGCAATCAGAACAAGCTTTGGCTAAAGGATAGATATAACGATGGTTTTTAGTCCAAGGGGCTATGGAGTCATAATAGGGATTTAATTGAGCAACAATTTCAAGAGTGGTCCAAGGGGCAAGTCATGTATATCACAAGATATTTTGAGATAAAATGATGGAATGGAACAATAAAAGTGTTGGAGGGGTGGAAACAGATAATAATTTCAACTAGGATTTATAGTCTGTCCAAACAAGAAAAGCCTTTTAAGCAACTGTTTAAAACCAACCAAATGTCAGGGCTCACCATAAACCTCTTTGTACAAGCTCGTATTAAAAATAACTCAAGAGACAAACAATCCAGTAATCTGCATAATTACTTTCAGAAAGGATGAAAACAAATAAGAGAAAAAATGTGAAACTTAAGATCAGATAAGATACTTTTAAATCTAGTCTTCTTTCAGCATACACTTAGAGAAACTTTCAGAATTTACGTTTGGAGAAAGAAGCTAGAAAATAGGGCACACCATCACTTTTCTAGTCTAGCTTTAATAAGCGAATAATGAAAATAACATTCAAGAATAATGTTTAAGGTAAACGGTAGGATGAGGGAATGCCAGCATTCCTAACTGCTTGAACTATATTGAATCATTCTTAAATAAACAATATGGAGGAAAACATTGAGATAAAGCTTATCAGTCAGAGAAGGCTACTGTAAATAGTAAATCCTAACTCTATTCTTGTTCTTTATCAGAGAATAATGGACAAAATGGCATACATGAAAGGAAAAAATGATAACACAGAAAGAAGCACTTCACCAGTGATATAGACAAGGATCCCAAGAAACAACTTTTATATTGATGTCAAACCAGTTACATTCTTCAAGTCCAATGTTTCAGTTCAAAAATCATCGTCACTTCTCAGCCTAACTTATTAGATAAAAAACAAAGCTTCAAGAGCCTTTGAACACTATTTACAAGTAGAAGTTTCGAGCACAAGTATATTTCAAAGTTCTGTAACCAACATTGTTTCATCTTCTACAGAAGTATTTATAGAAGAAATGAGGAGGTGGAATGGGATAAAAGATCTTAAGGGTTCAATTAATCTAGATTAATGCTTCTCGGCCTTTGAGGGGCTAAATGGAGAAGTTTACAGATATTTCCTCCATATTAGTTGTTTTACATTAAGTTTTAAGCTTCTGGAAGCTTTTGTTGACTTTGGGGCTCTGTGTCATCTTTTGCAATAACTCTATTTTGCTTGGAATAACTATTCAGTTTTATTGAGGAAAATATCCTCTGTTCTGGTCATTACTCGGCCTCTGTTGAATGATTTGAGGGTACAGGTGGCTTTGGTAGCTGAGAGGAATCAATTAGCCTCTGACGTGGTGATGGGGCCTTTCTCTGTCTGATAGATATTTTTTATTTTCTTTAAACATTGTTAATTTTCTTTAATTATGTGTTTAATTAAGCAGATTAGGCTTTTGATTGTCGATCTTAGCCGTAATCCCTCAAAACTATGAAAACAATCTTCAATTCTTCATCTCGGCTGTGGCTAGGTCTTCAACACTGATACTCTGTTTTAAATATGCTTTGTTGTGTCCTGTTGATGTGCAGGCGCTACAGGGGATTTATAGTGTTGCTAGTGTTCATGAGGCACTGGCAAACATGGCATTGCAACCCTATGGATCAATCTCTTTGATAAAAAAAAACCTAGAGGATTTTCATCCTCGGCTTTTATTTTCTTTTTAAAATCATTTGAAAAACCTTTAAAACCTACATAAAACAATAAAAATTAGAAAATATTGCATATATTTGGGTTAGACTGCTTCAGAAGCTAGGAATAGAGCGTGGTTGTTGGATGAGAGCATCCAACGGTGGATATTGCGCGGAGTCAGAGGAGAGGTGGTTTGGAACAAGTGGTGGTGAAAATTAAGTCAAATCCATCGATCTTGCGAAGATCGACGGCGGGGAGAAACTGGGTAAATATAATGAAAAAGGGCCACTCTTCACGAAAATAGAAGAAATACAAAGGAAAATAGTGAAAATCCCTTTGGGCAGAGGAAATATGCATTGAGGAAAATTTGGGTTTCGCGGATGATTTTGGGCCGTCGAATCAGAGTGGACCCCGAGATCAATGATCAGGATTGACTGATGAAGGCCCTTTTGTTGGCGAAAAGTCAGGTCTCGCGGGCAAGACCCAGGTTCAAGAGTTGTGGCCAACAGGGGGTCCGGAGTAGTCTAGGTACACGCCGGCATTTTCACCCTGCTTTGGTAGAGCAGTGCGTCTCACCCGAGGCGTGCCGCGACCACATGCATAAGGGGATGAGATCATTGGTAAGGAATAAACCCGCAACCAAAGAAAGAAAGTGCATCCATCACATATACCAAGTTACACATGCATGATCACTAATCAAGTATTCAGACAGTCGCAACTTAAAATTTTTAAAGCAGTGTAAACACATCAGAACGCATGAACAACATATTAAGACAGCAATCCTTCCTTATATTATTCTTCTGGCCGAATACATGGATACATAACTTTCTTCTCTGATAACTCACAAGTCAGATACAGATGGGTTTGAGAACAGAAGGGAAGAACATAGAAAGTAGGAACCCATAGAAAGAACAGGTCTGATCCTTCTGCGGCTGCTCTGTGCATCCATTCAACCCTCAACAATAACCAATCAACCAAAAAACCCCCTTCTTCAGCCGGGTGATCGCCTTTTATTCACCCGCTCGTCACGACTGGCGGCTTCTCTGTGTCTTCACTTTGGCTTTTTCCGACTTCTCTTCTGATGTCTGCATGTTCTACCTTCTGTTTTCTGCTGTATTTCTTTCATCTGTACTTATCTCTGTTCAATCTCCAGTTATCAATTGCTTCCGCGCCACCTTGGTAGCTCCGCAACTCCTGGTTGCTACGGCGCGGTCGCGTTAGCTATGTGTATTTCTTCCGCAACTCAAAAAGAGTCCAAGTTCAAAATGTCTTGGCCAAAAGTTCAAAACTTAAACAAAAACAAGGGCCCCAACAGGCCCCGACCACAATTCTTTGACTCGTCCGCGAGTCAATCACAAATAACCGTTTCTATTTCCATTGCCCCACTGGCACCCGTACTCTGCTCTGTTGTGCCTTCTTCCTGCGCCCTTTCGTGCTGTGCTCCGCCACTTGCTGGTTCAAACAAGGGCCCCAAATCCGGGACCCGGCGGAGCGCTGAATCTCTAAGCTCTGTGAAGGTCGCCACTGCTTGCTGCCATTCCTGCATAAGCAAGTCGGCATCTTGAGAGATTCGGTTAGCGGCGGCTTCGTCTATGGGCGTCGGGGCAGCCCCGAACAGCGTGGCTAGCTGGCCCGCGGCCTTGGCATCCAGCTGGTGCATAGCGTCAGCATGGGTGCGAAGGGGCGGACGCATCTCCCGGAGGACGTGCTTGGCCGCTGCTGATTCGGCCTCAATCATCTGCATGTGAAGTTCCAGCTCGTCCGACTGGGCGTAGAGCTGATCTAACCTTGCGGGGTCCGTGGTCACCCGAATTTCGCTGGAGATTTGTTGCAGCTGGGCAGCAATGGGCTGCGTCTTGACAGTTAACGCGAGTGAGCACTCCTGCAACCACGAAAGGGCGTGTCGCGGGCCGTCGCGGGACGGGAGAGTTGCTCAGGATTAACCGCCCGCGCCGCGCGGCCACCTGTCCTGAATGGTCGGCGGGTGGATCTGGAAGGGTAGGCCGTGCGGCTAACGCCGCTTGTAACTCCTGGTTCTCTCTGCAAATAGTAGTGAAAACTTCCCCGAGCTGGCGAGCCTGTAAAGCTATACTGTCCTCTTCTATGCGAGTTGTGAGTGTATCAGAGCTCGTGCCTCCGGGGCCATACGCCTGAGAGCCGCTGCCGGCAAGCTGGCCTCGTCTCCGGAGGTAGGCCTTCCTCGCAGCCTGACAGCCGCCGCAAGCGCCGTGATCTGATTCCGCTGCTCGGTGCACCGTCGCTGTAGCTCAGTGTGAATCTGCTCGGCCTTGATGGCCGCCCGCTGAATGAGCAGATACAGCTGTGCTGGACTCAGTTGTTCTACATTTGTTGTGCTGGGTGCACCCTGCTCTGGCGCCTGCTCCTGCGAAGATTGGCCCATGGCCGCTGCTCGGCCTGAAGTCTCTGGAGGATGGACCGGCGTCTGCTGCTGCACCGAAGTGACCATATCAAGCTCTGGCCGGTCCTGCTGCATGGTTTGCTCTGTGGGAGGGGCGGCTGAATCAACCCCAACTGTGGCTGGCTGGACAGATATAGTGGCAAGAGGATCCCGGGATGTGGCCACTGGGTCAACAGGTGGTACCACGGCTGCAGTACTGGAGGTGACCTCCGCCCCGTGGTCACCGCCGAAAAGTTCCCGGATCAAAGAATCGGACACAGTGGCTGATGAAGTGGACAGATTGGGGGAGGTGGCATGTGGTCGGCTCGTGGAGGGGGTGGTAGATGGAGTGAACGAGGTGTGAGGGAAACGAATGTTGAGGAAATCTGCTGGATCAATCAGCGGTTCCTCCGGAATCAAGGTTGCTGTGGGCGGCGTGGCTGGTGGATCATCCTCCGTAAGATCCACCACGGGATCTGTGGCCGTAGTGCGGGCCCTCTTGGATGGAGGTGGCCCGGTGGAATCGGGTTCGGGGCCCGGTTCACCCATTGTCGTGATGATGGGGGTGGCAGACGTGAACAGGGAAGTGGGAATGGGGGAAGTGAGGGGGGCGGTGTTGGAGAGACCAAGGGACCGATTAATACGAAATTCATTAAAAGAAGGAAATATAGGGGAGCCACTAGAAACAACCTGGGTTACCACGTTGAGTCTCCGGGCCTGGTCGTTGAAATGCTCGACGATGGGGACCAGCGATTCAGGCAGGTTTGCTGTGGTCCCCCCTGCATCTGGGGTTGTCTCTGCCGCAACTTGGGAAGATCCCCCGGCGCTGGTCGCGGTAGGCTGCTGTGCGGCCCTCATCCCATCAAAATTGTAGCGGAGGACTCCAACACTAGCGTGCTGGACAACCCCCGGCCATGTAGAAACCTCTCTGTGGAAGACATTATCATTCAGCTGGAAACGCAAGGGCGCCATATGAAATGTGTGGTGCGGTACACAAGTTGGCCGGATGAAAGTGTGGTTATGGCTGATGCCAAACCACACCTGTTCACTGTATTCATCCAACAGGTTCCGGGGTACCCGCTGCTGGGAAGCGACCACATCGATCATCATCCCATACCATTCTCGGAACGCCTCTGCGTTCACCTGCCTGCTGCTGGGGGCCGTGGACACCTGCCAGGGGGAATATCTCATCGCGAGCGGTTGGCTCACGGTGAGCTCCGCCGGTGTCCGTATAGGGGGAAGATGCCATTTCCACATGGCGAATGCTAAGAGCAAGTACCCATAGATGAAACTGGTAGTCCGCCTGTAATTGTCTTCGCAAGCCGCGAAGAGTTCCTTCAACACAAACGCGCTCCAATTCAATCTGGCCCCCTTGACGCAGTGCTCTGCAATGGAAATTGTGTCCAAAGTGCACTTTCCCTTTGTGTAATGGTGCATGGTCTTGCTAGCGATCAGGTAGCAAGCAAACCGGATTGCTGGTACATTTATCAAATCTATCTTGGCACCTTTACCACCCCGGCGAGTGCCATACTTGGTGTAGAGGTCCGCATCAGCCGACTTCCGGGCGCGCTTGGAGGCTGTCTGCCCCGCAGAGGAGACGTCTACACCAGTTTGGCATAGCCCCGTAAGCCGACTAATGTCTGCTGCATGTATCGGAATTTCTTCGTTCAACCACAGGGACCCGTTCTGCACCCGACTGAGGAGGAACTGGGTACATTGCAGAACTGGTCCGGTGGTGCCGAAGACGGGAAGACTCCTCAAATTCATCAAAGTCGACTGCTGTAGGCCCCGGAATTCTTCCCGCATTCGACTGTTAGAGCTGCTCCTGGGCGTGTAATGGTGTTCCATGAATGTCTGCCAATGGAGGTGAGGAAACTCAGCCGGGTCGGACAAGTTAGCGTCCATGCAGGGTGTATTGTCGTACTTGCCGACCAGTGACTCTACCCGGTGAATCCTGCTATCTAATGCTGGTTCAGGAACTGAGAGAACAGCTCTCGGCATCTTGGCGCGTCTCTGATAGACTTGGACGATTTTTCTATAACTTCCTGCGAGGTGCTGAGTACTCTGATACTGCGAATGCTCTGGAATCGCTGCAACTTCCAAATTGAACTGGTCCGTCATCTTCGTGCTGATAGCCTTCATGCAAATTGGGCCATCGGCTGGCACGCGCGGAGTTGATGAGACTCCATAACGGCAATTAATTCTTGCTATCTTTCTTGCCTGCGATCAATCGCAGGCCTGTGTGTAATCTGACAGTTCCTGACGGCATCATGGGGAGATGGGCGGACCCGACGGCTGAGGGAACTGCGGTTGATGGAAAATGATTACGGTATGATTACTGTCCATTAAGGGAATTTATGACCAAATCAGAGCTATCCTACGGACTGACAAAAGGACTGACGGTCATGACCTGGACTGACACTGGTGCGGGGACGGATCCTAAGCGATCAACAGGCTGGACGGACAGGGTGACATGCTGGACTGGCGCGGTGGCACGCTGGACTGGCCTGCCCCGTCCATAGTCGGTTGCGGTGTGGTACCCGCAACTGAATCATTTATTTGACTGATTACCTATGAATGGAAAAACTACCTACGCTCATCCCGGTTGCGGGAGAGTTATTCAGCTACGCTACTCTACGGGTGCTCTCGGTTGCGAGAGTTATTGATGGAGAGTTAGAAGTACCTACTCCTGGTAGGGCTTCAAGCGTGCGCCATTCACCCATCCCGGAAGAACTGTGCCGTCCAATTGTGCCAATCGAACGGCTCCTGAGTCGCGGATTTCGATGACAAAGTACGGTCCCAGCCAATGCATCTGGAGCTTGCCTGGAAACTTCTGGAACCGGCTGTCGTATAAGAGAACTTTGCCACCAACTTGGAAAGCTTTAGTTTTGATGTGGCGGTCGTGCCATGCTTTCTGTCTGGCCTTTTGAACCTTCTGGTGGAATTCCGCAAGAAATCGAGCCTCATCCAGCTCCTGCAGCTCCTGGAGTCGTTCCTTCAGAGACGCCTCTTCTGAGAAGTGAAGGGACGTTGCGATCAAAAGGCTGGGTACGGTGAACTCGGCGGGAATCACAGCTTCCCGGCCATACACCAGCTGGAAAGGCATCTGGTTGGTCAAGCGTTTTACCGTGGTCCGGTAAGCCCATAGCGTCGCTGGTAACCGCTCATCCCAATCATCCCTCTGAGCGTTGCAAATTTTTGTCAAGCCCTTTTCAAGAATCTTATTGAAGGCTTCCACCGTACCATTGGCCTGCGGGTGGTATGGGCTGCTTTTATGATGCTGAATCATAAATGTGTCCAGTAGAAACTTGACCGTGGCATTAATGAAATGCGTACCCTGATCGCTGGTTAGGCTTCTTGGGCAGCCAAAGCGGCTGATGATGTGTTCAAAGATGAACCGGGCAGCGGTCTCTGCCGAGAAGTCGCGTACCGCTGCCGCCTCAGCCCACCGTGTGAGGTAATCTGTCGCGGTAATGATGTACCAGGCTTTGGAATGGCGAGCGATTGGTGCGATGGGGCCTACGAAATCAACAGCCCACTTCTCAAATGGCCGCAACACATGCACCGGGTGTAGCGGAAGCTCGTCCCTGTGCGAAGGTCTCCCCGTCCTCTGGCACACGTCGCAACGTTTCACATAGGCCTTACATTTTGCATGCACCGTCAGCCACCATAGGCCAGCTTGAAGCACCTTCCTTGTGGTGGGTTTAGCACCTACGTGTCCTCCCGCAACACCGCTGTGACATTCCCACATCACTGCTTCCCGCTCATGGTCAAGAACACACCTGCGCAACACCTCATCCAGGCCCAGTTTGTACAGCTGCCCCGCGATCAATTGATAATCGGCCGCCCGGACAACCAAGTGGCGTTTCTGAAGAGTGGTGTAATCCTCAGGGCATTGTCCCGTGGTCAGATACGTGGCAATGTCAGCCAGGTAGTCTGGTACGGCTTCAACTCGAAATAGATCAGCATCCGGAAGCTGATCATCCAACGGACCTTCGTTTTCTCCCGACTCCAACCTAGACAAGTGATCGCGACCAACATTCAACCTGCCAGGCTTGACAATCACCTCAAATGTGAACTCCTGGAAAAGTAGAAGCCATCGACAGATTCTTCCCTCCAACACAGGCTTATTGACCAGATATTTTAATGCCGAATGGTCCGTGAAAAATGTAAATTTGCCGCCCAGAAGGTAGTGGCGGAACTTCTGGAGAGAGTACACCATCGCCAGCGCCTCCCGTTCGGTCGTGGTGTAATTCTTATCCGCATTCGATAATCGTCGGCTGGCGAAGTATACCGGGTGGTCAACTGTCGTTTCCCCGGGTTGCGCCAATACCGCGCCAAGTGCAATTCCGGACGCATCAATGTGCACATGGAACTGCTTATCCCAGTTGGGATGAACAAGGATGGGTGCCGTCGCCAACTTCTCCTTCAATGTGTCGAGTGCCTTCCTGCACTCTGTAGTCCACTCAAATGCTTCTGACTTCCGCAACAGTTTCTCCAAAGGGGCAGTGATTTTGGCATAATTGTGGATAAACCGCCTGTAGTATCCTGTGTGCCCGAGCAGTGCCCGCAACTGCTTCACGTTCTCGGGGGCCTCCATGTGGACGATGACCGCGACCTTGGCAGGATCAACGCAGACCCCTTGCTTACACACCACGTGACCCAAGAGTGTGCCGAATGGTACTGCAAAAATACATTTCTTCAAGTTCAAGGAAATCTGCGACTGGCGACACCGGTCGAACATAACACGCAATAGGGAGGCGTGTTTCTTCAGCAGGCTCTAAACAGTCCAATCATCCATATAGACTTCCAGGAACTTGTGAATGTACTCCCGGAAAGCAGCAATGACAATCCGGGAAAACACAGCCGGTGCATTCTTCAGACCAAATGGCATAACGTGGTACGCGAATGATCCCCACTCAGTTGTGAAGGTCGTCTTTGCTTTGTCTTCCTCGGCAATGCGCACCTGATGGTAGCCCAAAAACCCATCAGTGAAGGAATAAGCTTCGTTTCCGGTGACATGATCTAGAACTTCGTCGCTGAAGGGAGTGGGAAACGGATCGTGAATACAAGCATTATTCAAACTCCGATAATCTACGCACACACGGATTTCCGCTTTGTCCTTCTTGTTCTGGATGACAATGGGACTTACCCACTCAGCTTCTTCTACAGGAAAGATGAGACCCGCAGCCAGCATCTTGTCGATCTCCATCTTGACCTTCTCTTTGATACGTGGATTCAACCGGTAGGGTCGGTGCTTCACCGGCCTGTCTCCCGGTTTCAGTGTGATGCGCATCTCGCCCAAATCCCCTTTGATCCCCTTCAGGTCCGCAACTGATGACGGAAATAAATCTTCATACTCCCGGAGGAGGCTGAAAATTTCTCTTGTCGTCTCCTCGTCCCAGTAATCTCCCACCGTTGCGAGCTTAGGTTTCTCCTCCGTTCCAATGTTCAGCTTCTTTGTCTTTAGGGGCTGCAAATGGACTCCTTCTGTCGTCGGCTCGTCACGGACGCTCCGCTCGCCCTCCTTTTCGTCAAAATAGAGATGCCTCAGGTCCTTCAAACTATCGTCCCCCGGTTCGCCGTCAATCCGTTGGCAAACCAATTCGCTCTTGACCCCGGAGCGTGACGCCACTGGCCTCATCGGGCTCGGGATGGCGGAAAAACAGAACCTCCTTGGCAGCTTGTAGGGCCTGAGATTCCTGCGCCGTCTCCCCTTCGAACGAGAAGCTCTGGACGAAATTTTCCGCGACTACTTGCTAGGAGCGGGTTCCCCGTTTCCGCTCTTCCTCCAGGTACCAGGCCTGGGGAATTGTACCCAGGGAGTGGACAAACCTGTGGACCCACAACTCCTCGGGGTAGCTGGCGCTACGCCATTGTTCCTCGCACGCACGCAAGTGCTGTCGCGGGTCGGAAGCTCCATGATGTTTAAGTGTAAGGCGGGGCCCTTCATCCTCTTTGAAGCGTGCCCATAGTGCATCCACCACACACTCCCATCGCGACAGAGTGTTGCGGTGATTGTTCCACCATCGTCCCGATGTGGACTTCAAGGCCACATCCAAAAGTGGTATCCGGCATTCTTCTGGGACCCGGTCTTCCACCTTGGCAATAAAAGTATTCACTGCTTGCATGTTTGATAATGTGGGATATCCGCGGATCTAAGTCCCAACCCACCAGACCTGAGCGATAGAGGCACATCTCCGTGTAGTGGTCTCATACCCCCCTTGCTGCCAGTCTTGCCACGTAAGCTCGGATCCGAGCTCCGAGCTCTGCACGCTCTGCCAACTGATAGAGCCTGTTGCGGTCGGGTTGATATAATCGTCCCGCTTCCCTGCAGTCATCTGGTAGAGATGGTCCAGCATCTGAGCATCCTCCCGACTGTCCACCGGTTCTGTGTATTGCGGACCCTGATACGGGTCGAGAGGCTGAGTGACCCTTACCTCCCCATCCTCAAAAATCATCAGCTCCTTTTTGAGGTCAATGATCGCATAATTCTCAAAAGCCCAATCAATGCCAAGTAAAGCAGGATAGGGGTCCTTATCGCCCATGATATCAATAACCTCAAAGTCGGTGTATGTCTTCACCCCCGCAACGTCGACCTCGACACCCTCGAGTCGGCCGATTGGAAAAATACAGTACTGGTTCGCCATCCTGAGTTGGATTGGGGAATAGGCGAGCCGTGGCTTTCCAAGAGCCTCCCATGTCTTTCGTGGCAATATATTGACGTCAGACCCGAAGTCCAACATGGTGTCGCTGATTTGGAATCCTGCGACCTGCGTGTTAAGCCGGAATTCTTTGCCTGTTCGTTTCTTGTTCCGCTTGACACGTTGCACGTATTGAGGCCTAGCGTCGACCAGATTTCTGGGTTCTGCGTGCCCATGCAGCGCTCCGTCTAAAGCATGTTTGAGTTGCTGCCGCAGCCCAGCGTTATCAACAATCCCGAGGAATAGCCAGAGCCAATCCTCGACCACAGTATCTGCAACGTCCTGCGCACCGAATTCCGGCCGCCAGGGCTCCTCCAGCCCTCCCTCATTCCGCAACTGGGCGAATGCCTCAACCGCCTCCTGGAAATACTTCTTCTGGACATCGGGCCTGATCAACTTCTTTGAGGATGTCGGGCGAACCACTCGGGCTGGCTCCTTCTCGTGGGCATCGTCTCCAGTATTCTTCCCACCCCGCGTTACTATCGCAACATTCTGCATGTCAGGGGTTGCGGTGCTGCGCGGTTCTGAGTTTATCAAATTCGCTCCTCTCTGCCGCACCCGTTCTTCCCACTTCTTGATGAGCTCCGGACAGTCTTCTGTAGCATGGGCGTTGACCCGACACTGGGAACACCAGGGTCGTCGCGGAAGGGGACATTCTCGAGCCACATGACCCTCCTGGTCACAGTTGTAGCACTTTACCGGACCGCGTCCTCCTGTTCGGCCTCCCCGCATGCCGCCACCTCTTCCCCTTGTAGCCTCGTTCACCCTGTACGAGGGACGATCCAATCGATCCGCAAGAGCGTCAAGCGCCCTGCACTGCTCAGTGGTGTGAGTCGTAGACACACAGAATTCGCAATACACGTTATTCGGTACCGTGGAGTACTTCTGTAGGATCGGGCACATCCGAGGTGGATGCCCCAGCGTTCGACAGATCTCGCAGTACTCTGTGGTGGAGGAACCCGGTTGCGGTGGGAACCTCGCAAAGGTCTGTTGCGGTTGGTAGACTCCCTGCGGGTTCATCGCCGCGCCACCCCCTGGTGGTGGACCCCCCTGAATTGCTGCAACTGAGGGCCCAACTCCTGCGCCACGCAACCGAGGACATTCGGTTGCGACGTGTCCCTCGACCAGGCAATGAGTACACCAAACATTCGGTCGCGCTGGTCTCGCTGGCTGAATTTCCTTGAGCTTTTCGGTCAAGCTGACGATTTGATGTTGCAACCCTATCAGAGAAGGGTCTTGCGGGGCCATCCCCCCCCTGTATTCCTGGGGGTATCCCGCCATGGCTTCAATCTTCATGGCCTGCTCCAAAGCGTCCTGCAGATTATCAATCTTCTGCTGCGTGAGAGGGGTTCGTGTCAAGGGGAGCAGAGCCTTGATGAACCAGTCCCTCTGGTGGTTTGGATCGATCGGATAACTGAGTTTCCCGATCGCGTCTTTAAATCGCCGCATCAACTCCCACGCCGTTTCTCCTTCCTTCTGCTTAATTTCCCACAGCTCTGACAGGCCCTGCTGGTCTGTCTGGGGAAGCTTGAATTCACGGTAAAAATCCCGCTTCACGTCCACGATTACAGGGTTAGGGTGCGCCTCGGACCACTTGATGAACCAACGCAGAGCTCTCTCTCTGAGCGTGGTTTGGAACTCTATTAACTTCCCTGCATCAGGCGTCTGGCGAGCCCTCCAGATGGCTTCGCACAGATACCAATGTTGTTCTACGTCGTCGTTGCCCCGACCAGAGAACTCTGGGTACCGGGTGAAAGATCCAGCCATGTATGCTTGCGGAGAATTAACCAGGATAAAACCTCCAGGTCCTGGTTGCGTAACGGTCCCACTAGGGAAAATACTACTACTAGCAACGCTGCTGCTACCGGGCGTTACTGACGCCGCTGAACTACTAGATGACTGACTGAATACTTGTAACTGAATAAAAATATTTCTTAAAGGTTGATAAAGTACCAGGGGAAGGTCGGGATCCTAGCCATGCGGAAGGTGGGACGTAGGGCTGCCTGGAGGGGTGGGTGCCATCTGATCCTGGAACATCTGCTGCATCACGTCGTTCCATTCGTCATCGGAACTTTCTTTGGGCTGCATCTTTCCATTATCCTTGCTAGTCGTTACTGCTCTTTCTCGCGTCGCTGGGCTCCCATGCACCCATTGTACGTCCGCTGCTGTCCCGTCTCCTGTCCGGGCATCCAAACCCATGGGTCTTGTCTTCTGAGGCGCCTCCTTCTGATTTTTCCTCTCGATCTCCCTTCTCTTCAAATCTCTCATTACCCTTCTTCACCACCTATCGGCGATCTGTGCCCGCCGATGCGCACGTGACTCCTGCAACTTGCATGCGGCCTCAACATCCATCCCCCGCTCCCCACCCTTACTGTCTACACAGCATCGGTCCCCTCAATCCTTCCCCCAGTACGGGTGGTTTACGCTTCCATACTTGTTTTGTGGAATTCAATCAACCCTTCGTCCACCATCAGGGCTTTGATCCACAGCGGAATATCCTTCAACAGCTTCCCCCTCAACCCTGAGTGAAAAACAACCTCAGCCTTCGAGAAGGATTGGTAACACTCAGCAGCAAACTCCACAGCGTATCCTTCCAACGTGGTCCTTACCCAAAAATCCACTGCACGGGTGAGTTCAGTTTCTACCCGATGCAGAGCTACCAGGTCTTCGTGCGCCCACCTGCGGTTTATCTTCCGCAAGCCTTCTTGGGGCAGCGTCGCTCGTAACCTCCGCAACCAGTTGTAAAGATCCGTGGGGAACCTTCCCCAGAAAATTTCGTACGTATCACTAGCTGAGTCAGAGAAAAGAACAAGCTCCCTGACCACCGCCTCCTTTTTCTTGATCAGCTCCGCTTGCTGAGTAATAAAATGGTCAAGATGATCATCCCACCATCGCCGTATTGCTCCTTCAAAAATCCTCGAGACCATGATCTAGATCCCCTCAGAACATGCAGGTCCCGGCAACGGAACAATTTGTTGGCGAAAAGTCAGGTCTCGCGGGCAAGACCCAGGTTCAAGAGTTGTGGCCAACAGGGGGTCCGGAGTAGTCTAGGTACACGCCGGCATTTTCACCCTGCTCTGGGAGAGCAGTGCGTCTCACCCGAGGCGTGCCACGACCACATGCATAAGGGGATGAGATCATTGGTAAGGAATAAACCCGCAACCAAAGAAAGAAAGTGCATCCATCACATATACCAAGTTACACATGCATGATCACTAATCAAGTATTCAGACAGTCGCAAACTAAAATTTTTAAAGCAGTGTAAACACATCAGAACGCATGAACAACATATTAAGACAGCAATCCTTCCTTATATTATTCTTCTGGCCGAATACATGGTTACATAGCTTTCTTCTCTGATAACTCACAAGTCAGATACAGATGGGTTTGAGAACAGAAGGGAAGAACATAGAAATTAGGAACCCATAGAAAGAACAGGTCTGATCCTTCTGCGGCTACTCTGCGCATCCATTCAACCCTCAACAATAACCAATCAACCAAAAAACCCCCTTCTTCAGCCGGGTGATCGCCTTTTATTCACCCGCTCGTCACGACTGGCGGCTTCTCTGTGTCTTCACTTTGGCTTTTTCCGACTTCTCTTCTGATGTCTGCATGTTCTACCTTCTGTTTTCTGCTGTATTTCTTTCATCTGTACTTATCTCTGTTCAATCTCCAGTTATCAATTGCTTCCGCGCCACGTTGGTAGCTCCGCAACTCCTGGTTGCTGCGGCGCGGTCGCGTTAGCTATGTGTATTTCTTCCGCAACTCAAAAAGAGTCCAAGTTCAAAATGTCTTGGCCAAAATTTCAAAACTTAAACAAAAACAAGGGCCCCAACACCTTTGGAAATGGCAGAGGGTGATAGTGTAATGCTGAGATTGAATCTGAGCCATTGATCTGCAGAGATCAACAGTAGAGGAGGGACGTGATGGATCACAGTGCAAATGGGAAAGGTGGTTTCGACTTCAGAAACCAGCGGTATCGTGCAACGAAAGGGGAGGGAGGCGGTTTTGCCTTTTTCAATGTGATATGCGGCAGAGGGCGACACGTAGCATTTCAATACCACCCATATCACGTAGCTCTTGGGGAATTAATCTTCACGCTTATATTTATGCGAAAACACGTGTCAACCGTTAGATCTGGGACCTCAGATCGAACGGTGGGGAGTGATCGCGATATAGATAAGAAGAAAGGATGGAAATAGGTGGGGTGGTTTTATTCTGAGCTGTTGGATCAAATATTGGACAGCTAAGATCAAATCTAGAGGAAGGCAGGACCCACAAGAGTCGAGCCTGTCGAGATTAATCTGGGCTGTCAGATGTAAAGGGTCAATGGTGGAGAACGAAACTGGGGTTGAATGGAAATGATACATGAGGTAGAGAAAGGGTTAATATGGGCCATTGATCGACAGAGATCAACGACTAAGATCTCCCCAAACAACATTATAAAGCGGGGCTTCTTAATTTTAAACAAAGGTTGAGGCTTCAATCTGGACCATCGGATCTAGATGTATGGATGATCCAGATTCAATCGGAAGGTCTGTGATCAGTGAGGGTAAAACAACAAAGGCACTAATGCGATCGATTGTCGGCCGTCGATCTGAGGATCAGATTGATGGTGGAAAATGAATCAGGAGGTCGAAAGTTTGAGGAATGAGGCTTTGGGAAAGAATGATAAGGGTCGTCAGATCTGGATCTGGCGTATAGATCCAATGGATGATATTATGTCGGGAGGTCGCCAATCGGGGGTGGGTGAATAAAATATTACAATGCACCCATCAAAGTTTCCGATGTGAGCTTGCGCTGGTTGCCTAATCATTTCAGATCAACGGTGGACATTGTTTCATATCATGAATTGGTGGAAACCTTTATAATATATAAAAAAGGCAGATTTTAATTAAAAACAAAGGTTTGTTGGCTTTAGGGTGGGTTATATGTAAGGTTTGGTGCCCGATTGCGGGGCCTTTGGATATATGAACAAGATAAAGGAATAGGGGTTTTAGATACAAAGGGCCAATTGGAATCAGAACGATAGAGGGGCCTTTTCAATCTACCCATTAAAAAATCTCCGATGCGAGATCATGTTGACCGTCGATCGGCTTTTTAGATCGACGGTCCTTGTCATTAAGAAACATTGCATCGACGGGTTTAGACAATAACTTAGGAAAATGGGTTTTTTACAAAATGCAAAGGGAATTTTGTATCAGGAAGGTTTATTTACAAATTTTAAGCACCGGAAACAGGCTCTTGGTTTATATGAAGCAGCAAAGCGATCGGGGCTTATATAAAAAGGGCCAATCACATCAGAGGTCTTATAAAAGCCAAAAGACTTGAACTCTCCGATTATTTCTGATGAAATAAGCGCCTGATGGGTCGAGCACCTGGTTCTAGGGCGTGGGCATATGTGGGGAAGTGGTTTAGGACTTAGCCCAAAGGGGCTTAAGCCTATAGTAAAAAAAGCTTATTTTTTATGAATTTTTCAAGGTTTTTTGATGGATTTGGGGGTTTCGGTAAGGTTTATAAATGAGTTTTAAACCTTATCAAATGGATTTTATGAAGGGAAGAATGGAATACATGAAAAAAGAAGGAATTTCATGGGGAATAAAGGGGTAAAAAAGGAGGTTAATTTTGAAGTGAAAGGAGGGGTAAAATGAGGAAAAAATAGGGATTTTTGCAGCAGTCTTTTCTTCATGAAAACAACAGATTTTCAGCATTTTGAAAGGGAAACAATAGTGAAGATTAAGCAAAAGACATGATGTCTTCACAAGACTTCAAGAATTAACAATTTTTGCAATAAAAATTGTTTCTTGAAGGCTTACAAAATGATTTAGCCACCATTTGATATGAAAAATCTTATAGGTGGCTAACAAATCGAACGATGCGGGTTGAGCGCGATCGATGAAGAGCTATGCTGAGGATGTAGCAGTGGGGTCTATGGTGACATGTTCTGCCTTATCGCGTAGTGGACGGGTTAAAAGGTGAATGGGGTTCATCACGTTGCATCTCGATCGTTGGATTCTTCGATCGGATGGTTGAGATGGAATAAGGGGGCGAAGGTTTTTTTAAAGGAGAAAAGGGAAGGCCGAATGAACGAGCTGAAGAATAGGGCCCGATGGCCATTGATCTGCAGAGATCAACAGTCTAGATTAACTCAAACCAAAATGCCGAGATAATGAAAAATAAAGGAAAGTAAGGTTTCAGAAAGAGATTTTAAGCCTTTAAGCGCCCGATTGTGGGGCTTCAGGTCATATGAAAGATGGGGTTAAAAATTCATAAGCAAATTTTATAATGCAAAAAGGGATTTTTTAGGCGAAAAACAATGGTTTTAAGGCCAAATAAGGGTTCTGATAGATGAAAGAAGGGAATTTAAAACCAAATAAAGGGGAGATATAAGGTTCTAAATGGGTTTTGGAATGGTTTAGAGGCTAAATGAAGGTATTTTGAGGGATTTTATGAAGGAAAGAATGATGAAATGGTGGAATTTTTGTGAGTGAAAGGGGAATTGAAATTATGGAAAATGGGCTTCTTAAGCAGTTTTCTTTGTTTAACAGCAGGTACTTTAGGATCAATAGTGAAACAGTAGTGAAGATTAATTGAAAGGGTAAAGATCATCATAATACTTTAAGAACTCACAATTTGGTCATGAAATTGTTTCTTGAAGGCTTAAAAAAGATTTAGCCACCATTTGATATGACAAATTTTTATAGGTGGCTAACAGTGGCTCCACAGGGGGATGGCATCTTCTTGAAGGTGTCAATAACTTCAGACAATTTTCTCTGGAAGTTGATCAGTGCCTTGCACTTTGATAATATTTTTATTAGTTGCTAACGGAAATAATTAGAGCTTGTTACATCAGCAAAAGTATTTCCCAAACAACTACCTACACAACCTACTTCCTAACATTTTTTCTTTAGCAGGTGCATTTGGACTTGCAAACCTTTTCATCAATCATTTTATTCTTTTATTGAAAACATAAAACTAGTATAAGTCTACTCTTATTTCTCCATGAACTCAGTTTAAACAGTTGAGCTCATAAATTCTCTGCCTAACTACTATCTGTCAGGATTAGACTGTCTGACAGATCTCTATTCACTATTTTATAGAACAGAAATTTAAAAACAGCTAAGCCAGGATTAAACAGTTTGACTTTCTGTGGTCTATGGCATAAAAACAAGTTTCCCATAGACTAAAATTTGCAGAAAATTTAAAGCAAAACAGTGAAGGCTTAAGATCTGAAAATTTAAAAACATCCTTCATTATTGTTCAGCTTTGGTTTTTATTTTGTTTGAGTTGCCTTTTCTTTATTATCTGGTTCAATTTTTGAGCATATTGGAACCAGTTCTTTTGAAATTCATGGGTTCAGATTTTGAATTTGTTTGAACCTTTGTTTGTCTATCCTAATCTACCTTACTAATAAGCTAAGATTGTACTGTTTGGCTTATCTAAATCACTAACCTATCAGAAGTAAATTGAAAAACTAATTAGTCATGATTAGGCTGTATGACTAACTAGAAGTGTGTTTTTAGGAGTGGCATTTGAGCTTGCACACTTTCAAACTTTATTTCTCTTTTTTAGTATGGGGCTGTACCTTTCTTGTTTTCATTCCGCCCTCTTTTATTTTCTATTGTTTTTGTATTTTTATTTTTCTAACTTTGAATGCAGAAATCAACAACTAAATAAATGCTCAAAACTGAGCTTTATTGACATTCCTATCTAACCTATTCTAACTTGTAATATTTACATTTTTTATATGATACAAAAGTGCCAATGTAGCTAGTTGAGTAGTGAAAAAAAGGAATAGAAAAACTAGCTACTAGTCAGAGGTAACCACAGTACATATTGAATCTTAATCTTTAAAATCAAGGTTGTCATAGGAGGTGACAACATTTTATGTCTTTGGCTCCTACAAAGGATCCATTCTTGATAATTTGAGCCAATTGGGGCCTCCACACATTCTTCCATAGGATCAACAAAGAAAAGATGATAATTCTCTTCTTTTTGGCCTTCTATGATTGGTAGATAATCTGCTTCTAAGACATTAGCTTTGAGGACTATATCTTTAGTATGTTCCTTGGAAGTATCATCATCTTTCACCTGCAAATCAACAAGCAGTGAAATTTCTTCTTTCTCTAAATCTATGCTTTCTTCTAATATAAATTCAAGTTCTTTGGATGACAGAATGATATCAGCAATGGGAGAAGTTTCTTCTTGAAAATATGGTATATCCTCAGTAGGACAGTCTTCTATTTGTTTTTCTCCCCCAAAGGCTTGCTAGTACCTTTTATTGCTTGGGACAGCTGGTCTGAATTTTTCTTGAATTGTATATTGTTTGCTTTCCCAAGGTCTCAGACATGTACTAGCAACAAAGTCTAATCCACTAGAAAAAATGTTTTGGTCTTTAGGAACAAGGGTAAGTTGGAATTCATCAAAATATTTTAACAAATCCATGGCATCATCCTTATAGGTTCTAAGTTTGGGATGTTTAACCATGCATTCCTCATTCACTTGCCTAACTACCAATTCTACATTCCCATGAACTGTTATCCTCTGGACTCCTAACTTATTCAACAAGTGCAACCCTAAAAGGAGTGCCTCATACTCTACTATGTCAGTTGTGAATTGAAAATTCAATTTATATGAATGGGCTTCAGAATGATTATTTTATGTATTGTAAAGCCATATTCCTAAACCTGCATTAGTTTTACTACATAACCCATCAAAATCCATACTCCAAAGAGGACTAGTTCCATATTTATCATTAATTTTCTTATGATCCTCTTTGTCTTGAGTGCCATTGGGTTGTTCTATTGAATAGGCACTATGTTTATGATTGTCTTGTTTAAATGAAGGTTTGGAGGGTAGTTTCTTATTTACTATTTGATCAATTTTCTCTTCTGTCAAAGGAGAGATTTCTCTTTCAGCATAAACAGAAATACAACTGCCCTCTTTCTCTTGTGAAGACTGATTTTGAGGCTGGATGTCTTCTTGAGCCTCAACTATAAGGGATGATGAATCATTATTTGGATTTTTAGAAATATCTTGAGGAATGTCCTTTATTTCTCGGTTGGTTTCTTCCTCAACTGATTCGTATATACTCTTATAATTTTTCAATAAGTTATTAAACCCATGAATGGCTGTTAAAATATCTTCAGGATGTATTTGTTCCAAATCCTCATCATTGTTTATAATGTGTTGGGTGATATTTTGTGATGGATCATAATGTATTTCACCCCATGATAATGATGTAGTGTTTCCTTTATAGTTCTCATAAAACACATATTCAAGGTCCTTTAAAGAAAACAAACTACCAGATTTCAACCATTCATACCAATCCCTAGCTTTTCCTTCTAGTGTTAACATGAACACTTCCATTAGGCAATCCTCATGCCATTCAAATTTTAACCTCCATACATGTATGTGAAATTTGATAAGATGTAATAGTGAGTTATCAAACTTTTCACCCTGAAAAACAGGAAGGTTATCATCCCAATTCACCTGGGGAATCTTATGTGGAAACCCAGGGATATGATCTCTACTCATTAGGGCATATCTTCGTTGTATCCTTTGAATCATGTTTTTAAATCAGGAAAGCGGTCATTGTGTCTATTCAATCAGTTCAGGGTCTTCTACCAGTGGAATCATTTGGTCTTTTGGGAGTTGTAGAGTGTGGAGTCACCAGGTGGAAAATTTTTAGCTTTTATGGAGGTAAAATGTTTTATGGTTCCACCACCATGTTTATTATGAAGCCAATCTAAGGATGTCTGGGTCTTCTGAGGTCTCAGAGATGTATAAAATGTAATTCACTCAGAATTCTCCCAAGCGGAGTCTTTGGAAAACCAAGGAAAATCAGCAGGCCTACTAATGTTCAGTGGAGTCACCAGGTGAAGGGTTTTTACTTGATTTCATGGCTTGAAAGTTGTTCACCATCAACAATCAAAACCACTCTAGGCAGACACTTGGTTCATTGTTAAAAATGGGATTGTCTGATTTGTGAAGTTATCTATTACTTCAGGAAATCCCCAGTGGAGTTGCCAGAATGTTAGGTATTTGTAGTTTGCAATATTGGAAAATACAAAAGCTATAGAGCCTTTATATGGACCACTTTTTGATTCTAGGATCTAGCCCTCCTGAATCTAGAGAGGGATCTCTCTATAAGTGCAAAGATTGATTTATCTTTAAAGGATCTAGTATGATATTAGGCTAGTTATGGAGAACAAGGTTTGTTATTTGGTTTTGGTTGGGAAAGGATATGATGAAGGTGGAGGAAGTATATATGAAGGGTGAAGATGTAAATAAGTGGGAGAATGGTTCAACTAATAAGATAGGAAAGGATCAGATTTAATCCATTGAGCTATGGAGTCATAAGATGGTTTAATTGAAATAACAAGGTTCAAGAGTGGTCCATGGGGCAAGTCATGTATGTCAAAGGATCTCTTTAAGTTGATTTTATGTAATGGAACAATAAGAAATGGAGTGAGGGAAATAAAACAGATGAAGAACAAAGAGCAGCTTAAGATCAAGTAAGTACTTTGAAACTACCCTGCTTTTGGCATGCACTTAAGGAAAGATAGAAAGTAATCTAAGATCAGGTAAGTACTTCTAAACTAGCATGATTTTGATGTACTTTCAATAGAAAAAAATTAAAACACTTAGAATAGCTTCAGATCAAGTAAATAATTTTAACTTAGCCTTCTTTTAGCGTATTCAAAAGGAAAACATTCATGATAAACATAAAAATTAGTCTAAGATCAGGTAAGTACTTTGAACTACTTTCAACATACTCTTAAGGGAACTCTTCAAAGCAACTGTTGGAGATAAACCAGAGGACAGGGATAACCATAAAATTCTCTAGATCAACTTTAATTAGCAAAATTCTCAAGAACATTCAAAGATAAAATCTCAAGTTGTACTCAGGAAATATGGGCTTACCAACATTTCACTGGTTATACTCTATTGAATTACCTTCAAACAAACAATCAGCAGAAAACATAAAGGATAAATATTTTTAGTGAGATTTAGGGTACTTCAGGAGTAAATCCTAATCTATATTTGTTGTTCTTTGTCAAAGAAAAGTGGACAGAATGGAAACATAAAGAAAAATAAAAATTACAATGAGAAACACATCACCATTGACATAGACCAGGATCCCATAAATCAGATATTTGTATTTGATGTTCAAACCAGTTACAATCATCAAGTCCAGTAGGTTTCTATAGCTTCAAACTTCTCATCTTAGCTTATTTATCTTCAATTACAAACAGGGCTACAACAGCTTCAGAAAACTATTTACATGCAACAGATATCTAGAGACCAACAACATCTCATCTTCTTCGGAAGTATTTATAGAAGAAAGAGGAGGTGGGATGAAAGAAAAGATATGCAGGTTCAATTAACACAAGTTAATGCTTTTTTTCCTTTTAAAAGCTCAATAGAGAAGATTTCTAATATTTTCCATGTATTAATTGGTTTTCAATAGGTATTTAGCTACTTGGCAGATTTTGTTGATTTTAAACTCTTTAGGCAGGCTGGCAATAACTCTGGCTATCTTTAACAAAAATATCACTGATTGGGCAATAACTATCCCTTCTTTTGATTTATTGAGTCTATAGGTGGCATTTTGGTAGCTGAAGAGGATATTTTGTCCTCTGATGTGGCAGTGAAGGCCTCTTCACTGAGATTTTCTCTATTTTACATTTAAACACCTTTAATTTACTTTTAGTCTGTGTTTAGGCTTAATTAGGCCTTAATCTTAGTCTTCGGGTCTTCATTCTATGATATTGTCTTTATCTCTTTAATCCGTGGATTAAAAACTTGATCTTTAGGTTTAGGCTTTAACCACTTTATCGTTAATTTCTTCGCTCTGATACACTTTGTTTGTCTTGTTTACATAGGTGGTTTTCTGCTATTGGAGGGTTTATGTTAAACCCTGGATCGTGATCTCGATGATTCAAACTCGTATTTTAAAACCCACAACCCCTTTTCTTCATTGGATTAAAGCACATAATCATCACTCCGAGCCTTTTTGTCACCCGTATGTGACTGTGGAAAAACACAGATTAACCACCATTAAAACCCTGCAAAAAACACAAACTTGTTATAAAATCTTGCGAAATTTGGTTTAGAACTACTTAGGAGGGTTCATGGAAGCAACAAAAATGCTTGAGGATAGATGAAATGCAGCGGCGGAGGGAGAAAAACCCTAGCAGAATAGCTATCTAGGTGAAAACGGAGGTTTGGGCGCGACAGTGAACAGGAGCCATTGGATTAGAACAATAAACGGTGGAGATCGTACGATGAAGTCGCTTGGGAGAATAGATAGAGGGCAAATGAATTGGGTTTGTGATATAATGAGAGACGTTCTATCTCAGAGATCGATAGCTAGGAAAAAATGTGAAAGGCAACATTGCAGAGGGCGACAGTTTGGCGGAAAACCGGGAATGGTTTTTGCGCGACGAAATGGGGGGGAGGCGGTATTTCCTAAAAAAACGTGATAACATACAATGAATGACACGTGGAAAATGAAAACCACCTATATCACGTGAAAGTAGCGCACTTGGAAGGGAGACCAAAAATTACGTGAGATTGATTCTGCACCGTCGAATGATGGGAAACAGATCAAATGGCATGGGTTGAGCGTGATCGATGAAGAGTTGTGCAGAGGATGTAGCAGTGGGGTCTACGGTGACATGTTATACCTTTTTACGTAGAGGACGGGTTAAAATGTGAATGGGGTTCATCGCGTTGCATCCCGATCGTTGGATTCTGTGATCATACGGTTGAGATGGAATAAGGGGGCGGAGGTTTTTTGAAAGGAGAAAACAGAAGGCCGGATGAACGGGTTGAAGAATAGGGCCCGATGGCCATTGATCTATAGAGATCAATGGTCTAGATTAACTCATACCAAAACATCGAGATAATGAAAAATAAATGAAAGTAAGGTTTCAGAAAGAGCTTTTAAGCCTTTAAGCGCCCGATTGCGGGGCTTCGGGTCATATGAAATATGGGGTTAAAAAGTCATAAGCCCTCGGGGAAAAAAATAATTATAATGCAAAAAGGGTTTTTTTTAGGCCAAAAACAGTGGTTTTAAGGCCAAATAAGGGTTCCGATAGATGAAAGAAGGGAATTTAAAATTGAATAAAGGGGAGATATAAGGTTTTAAGGGGGTTTTGGAATGGTTTAGAGGCTAAATGAAGGTATTTTGAGGGATTTTATGAAGGAAAGAAGGATGAAATGGTGGAATTTTTGTGAGTGAAAGGGGAATTGAAATGATGGAAGATGGGCTTCTTAAGCAGTTTTCTTTGGTTAACATCAGGTACTTTAGGATCAATAGTGAAACAGTAGTGAAGATTAACTGAAAGGGTAAAGATCATCATAAGACTTCAAGAACTCACAATTTGGTCATGAAATTGTTTCTTGAAGGCTTAAAAAATATTTAGCCACCATTTGATATGAAATTTTTTTATAGGTGGCTAACACAATGTACAAGAGGAAAATAGAAGACTTATAGAAGAAAATCCTCAAAAATGAGGTGCTACAATCATGTATTAAGACTGAAAAGACTTGACAACATTATTTAAATGAGCTGCAACAATTGTATCTTACACTTCAGATCTAGAGCAGATCTGTGTACAAAAATCTAGATCTATAACAGATCTATACACTAGATGAGCTCCTATACAAATTCCCGTTGGGGTTTTGAGAAAAAGATGATGTACAAGGAGTAGATTTGAGATTTAATGATTCAGATATGCAGAAAAATTTAGAAAATATGCAGCTTCAGATCTGATATATACAATACAATACAATGGTCACATCCAATGGATCTCACAATGTGAAGGGCAGATCCCCAATCACATGAAATCCAATACTCCAAAAGATGTGCCAAAACACCTTGCAACTATACACTTGAAAATAACACTGTCCTAGAAGGAAAACTACGTTGTAGGCTCTAGAACATGTTTGGCCTGATGCCAAGATCTAAAAATGCAGCTCCAAATGTCCAATACACTCTTGCCAATGGGATAGAAGACTCTCATACTGAAAACAGGCACTAGAATGGCCTAGATCTGAGTAGATCTAGCCTCCACTTGCTGCAGCTTATAAGGACAACCAAAACCTCAACAGGATCTACGTTGTAGTTGGAAGATGAAGCTTGGCCAAATGCTTGATAGTGGACAAGATATGCAAGACTCTTCCAAGAGGCCTCTCAAGGAAAGAGGTGGGATTCCGGATTAGGAAAACCTAGTGCTAAACAACACTATTCTCAGCTAAACAACAAGAGAATGATATATGTCTAAACATAAAATATATGTATAAAATGTAATCACAGCAAAAACCTTCTTCTGCTGTCCTCCTCTTCCTTTTATAAGATAAAAGTCTTGCAAAACCCTAAACCATCTCAATGATTTAGCTCCTTTCACATGTGCCACCTCCAACTAAAATTTCACTGTGCATCAAGGAGGTTCACTGCATCTAAATATCACTGTTGATTTGGTCCTGTTGACCCAGTCAAATTTCTCAATCCCTTTCACACATAAGGGTGTTTTATTAAGGTAGCCCAGATTTAGCTTTGTTCACATGGGGAATTGATTTATTCACTGATTTTAGGAGTTTTTCTTGTCCTCCTTTACACACTTATTCATGCAACAGGAAAATGAAACAAAATTGTATATTCCCATTAGCTTGGGTTAATTGGGAATATTACATTCCTCCCCTCCAAAATGTTGCTTGTCCTCAAGAAATTGATAGGGTGAGTGTTGCAACACTTCTCCTCCTCCATTGGTGACACCATCAAGAATCAAGCTTCATTCATAAGCTAAGTGTTCACCTATCCAATCCTCCATGAATTTTTCCTCCAAAGTCATTATGAGATGTACATAGTTCACCCCACAAGGAGTTAAGAATTCAACTGAAACAAACATGGCTAAACCAATACTCTCTCTAAAACATGTAGCATAAGGTACATAGAGATTTTCCATCCCATATGGTACATACAAGCTTTCCATCCTCCCTCCATACATACCCATGAAAAGTACAACTATATCATCAAGGTATGGAAGCAAAAATACATATAAACAAACAAAAAATTGAGCATGAGGAGGTAGGTCATAGTCCCACATATGGTACCAGCACAGTGCATCTCTTGTCTGCATCAGATCAAGGTGTGGTAAGTGGTTTCCCCACCACTTACTTGCTGCACATGTCATCTCACTATGGCTGAAAGTGCGAGATATGTTTAGTGCCTTTGGGAAGCACCCATCATGAAAGAGAATCTCCCTTTGCAAAACAAGGGAGTGGCCAAATTCATAAATTTTAGTGGCCCAATGTTTTCCAAGAGATTTACATGACACATCACTCCTCCTTGGAGTCATGGCCTACATAAACATGGTGAAATAATATGAAATTTCAGAAAACTAAACTTGATTTACATGATTAGATCCTTCACCAAAAATGTCTCTCGTACACATGGAGTTGTGCATGGATATTTCTCCTCTTTCCAAAGAAGAAAGAGATAGTTGAAACAACTCTTGCATAGAGTCACATGGCTGCCCCAAATCCACATAGTTCATGCATTCTTGAGAATGCTGATGTAGTTCTTCTTCCAAGCATTCCCAATCAAAGATCCTCATGATGATCTTGTAGAAACTCATGGAATACATATGGCTGAAACATAACTCTTTGTATGCTTCTTGTAGTAACTTCTGCTTGAGATTAGAATATCTAGACAAGAAGATCATACCATGATGATAGATGACCCGTATTTGGACTAAGTAGCCTTCTTCATGCAACTGGTCATCAAGTATCATATAAGTGTGAAGATCTTTGGAATAATCCACTAGCAGTTGGGATTTCCAATACAGATCTACACTGCTCAACAATGACAATGTTGATGATGTATCATAAGAAATGTTTTTCATGTTTTTGCTCTTCTCCTTGACACCTCCTATGCAAAAGGTGTGTGTTGGAAGGTTTTTTCTTCCCTTCTTCTCCTCCCACATCACAGATCTAGAAATGAGAGGGGGGGATGATGATGAGGGAAGAAAATCTCCCTCCTTCTTGAGCTTACCCAAGCCTCCCAGCACTGTAGCTGTGTATTTTAATGCTCCCATCCCTCCCAGATATAATCTTGGAGCATCATGTACTGAGATATCTCCCACAAAAACTGAATCAGGTGGCCTCCCAGGTGGTTTGCGACTAGATAAGAGTGTCCCATGCAGAAATCTCATGAACATAATAGATGGGACTGTGAGGTCCTTGCTTCCACTACGCAAATCCATCTCTGTTTTCTGTGTGGAAGTGTTATGTGAGGGGTAAGTATGCATGCCTTTGATCATTTGAGGTTAACCACTCTTCTTGTCCACCCATTCCATTTGCAAAGCCTCTCAATCAATGGTGACTTTCCCCAATGTAATCAACCATTGGACACCCAAAATAACATTGGTGTCTGGTATGTCAACCACAAAGAAGTGACCCACCAAAGTGTATGATCCCATGGTGACTGAAAGTGATGGGACATAATGCATGCATTAAATTTTTCTATCTCTTGGAACCAAAACATAGAATCCCTCAAAAGTATCAGTGGGTATTTCCCTCCTTTGCATAAGGTGGGCATCAATGAAATTGTGGGTAGCCCCACTGTCAATCAATACATAAACCCTCTGATTCATGATTGAACCTTGAACTCTTAAGGTCAAGTACTTAGGTACTCTTCTCAAAGATGCAAGAGTTCCCCCAATAGGATAAAAGGCCCAATTTCCATCTCCTGATGGTGTTGGATCTCCTTCAACATTGTCAGTGCTGTGACGCCTTCTTGGTTCATCATATTCATATTCTTCAAGATCTGAGAAGACCTCTATATAATGTGCTTTACTAGTAGCACATCTATGTACAGGTACCCATGGTTCTTGGCAAGTGAAGCATAGCTTCTTTCTCCTTATATTTCTATGGACTTCATCATCAAGAGGCTTCTTGTATGAGCTCTCCTTTCATGGAGCAGCTTTCTCTTCCTTTCCTTTAGAAGGAAAAGAGGGCTTGTGCTGAAATTTTGCCTTTGATTTTGGCAAGGCATCTTGAAGGTCTCTAGCCCTCTAAATGGCATCATGCAAGGTAGTGGGCTTGGTAGAATTTACCAACCCATGAATAGGTTTATCTAGGCCATCAATGAACATGTACACCCTTCTTGTTGCAGACAAATCAGTAACCATATCAGATAATCTCAAGAATTCAAAAATATAAGACTTTGTATTACCTGATTGCTTCAAATTTGCAAGGTTCATGAAAGGTGCCTCTGGATATTTTCTGTAAAACCTTTCCACCAGCCTTCTAGTGAACTCGAAATAAGCAGTCACATTGGCATGACCCAATGTAGACAAGCCATGGAACCACCAGTTGTGTGCTTCACCTTCAAAGTGTAGCGCTACAATCTTGATAGCTTCCATATCAGGTACCTTGTTCAACTAAAAGTAGATGTCCAATTTTTCTACCCATGGTTTGGTAGAACAAGTGGATGACCCATTAAATTTGGGTAAAAATAATCTTCCCATAGAGTGATGTCGATCACGATTATGAGTGAATCCACCATCTCTATGCTGATTCCTTGGTCTTGTTTTGTCCTTGAGGTGAAAAAAACTCTTGAAAACTCAAGTGATCCTTGAATATTTGATTTTGAGGCTCATATTCTTCAAAGTAGTCTTCAAGGGATGCTTTCTCTTGAGGCCCTTCATTTTCCACAGATAGAAAAGTAGGCATGGTACAGCGTTGTGGAACTTGTGTCTAGCTCACTGGATTATCATTCCAGTGATGAGACATGCCAGAGCTTTCTCCAAGATGAAATCTCTTAGGAGATTCCTTGATTCTATCCATTCTCATCTCTTTTATCTCTCTAGAAATATCTTGAATGGCATTCAAAAAGGTTTTTGCAAACTCCTTTCCATCTTCATCACTTATAGATTCAAGGGCTTTACCCTTGTCTTGATCATCATTTGTGTAATCAAATTTCTTCTGTCTTCTTCTTAGATACCTCTTCTCTCTATCAGTAAGAGGCTCATATTCTTCTAAAGACATATTTGCTTCTTAAGAAAGCACAAGTTATGCCAAGATGATTGCTCTGATACCACTGTAATATCCCCAAAAGGGAACAAGCAAAGATACAAACAACATGGCTTCAGAAATAACGCAGTTCAGAAAATTGATTGCAGGAAGCCAATATAGAGGCTCAATATTCACTTATACGTCAGCAAATAAGATTTACAATGTGTCCCATACAATGTACAAGAGGAAAATAGAAAACGTATAGAAGAAAATCCTAAGAAATGAGGTGTTGCAATCATGTATTAAGACTGAAAATACTTGAAAGCATTATTTTAATGAGCTGAAACAGCTATATATTACACTTCATATCTAGAGTAGATCTGTGTACAAAAAGCTATATCTATATCAGATGTGTACACTAGATGAGCTCCTCTACAAATTCCCCTTGGGGTTTTGAGAAAAAGATGAAGTACAAGGAGTAGATATGAGATTTAATGATTCATATTTGCAGAAATATTTAGAAAACATGCAGCTTCAGATCTGATATATACAATACAATACAATGATTCCAGCCAATGGATATTACAATGTGAAGGGTAGATCCCCAATCACATGAAAGCCAATGCTCTAAAAGATGTTCCAAAACACCCTGCAACTATACACTTGCAAATAATGCAGTCCTAGAATGAAAACTACACTATAGGATCTAGAACATGTTTGGCCTAATGCCAAGATCTGAAAATGCAGCTCCAAAGGTCCAATACACTCTTGCCAATGGGATAGAAGAATCTCCCACTGAAAAGAGGCACTAGAATGACCTAGATCTGTGTAGATCTAGCCTCCACTTGTTGTAACTTACAACGACAACCAAACCCTCAACAAGATCTACATTGTAGTTGGAAGATGAATCTTGGCCAAATGCCTGATAGTGGACAACATATGCAAGACTCTTCCAAGAGGCATCTCAAGGAAAGAGGTGGGATTACCGATTAGGAACACCCAGTGCTAAACAACACTATTCTCTGCTAAACAACAAGAGAATGATATATTTCTAAATAGAAAATATATTTATAAAATGAAATCACATCAACAACCTTCTTCTATTGTCCTCCTCTTCCTTTTATAATATAGAAATCTTTCAAAACCCTAAACCATCTCAATGATTTATCTCCTTTCACATGTGCCACCTTCAACTAAAATTGCACTGTGCATCAAGGAGGTTCACTGCATCTAGACAACGTTGTTGATTCGGTCCTGTTGACCCAGTCAAATGTCTCAATCACTTCACACATAAGGGTGCTTTATTAAGGTATCCCAGATTTAGACTTGTTCACATGGGGAATTGATTTATTCACTGATTTTAGGAGTTTTTCTTGTCCTCCTTCACACATTTATTCATGCAACATGAAAATGAAACAAAATTGTATATTCCCATTAGCTTGGGCTAATTGGGAATATTACAGTGTGTTCCTAGTCAAGAATCCCACCTATTTCATTGAGTAGTTATTGAAAGAGTATTTTCCTTAATTCATCATTAGGCATTGGTGCCATATTGTTCCTACTTTTTGCAGAATGCCCATATTCAGAAATTGCACATTTTTGAAGATCAGTTTGAGAGGAGGAGGTTTTCTTCAGTATTTCAGTTGGAGAACCAGTGTAGGCTTCATAATATCACCTTGAGCTTCAAGATCAGCCTTCCAGTGCTTCATATCTATATCAAGCATCAAGAAAAATATTATTCATCTCCCAGAAGCAGCACTTCCATCAGGAATTGCACAGTCCAGTCCTGAAGATCCAAGGGAGAAGGGAAGTTGCTAGAATTTCAACTAGTAATCCAGTGGAGGACCATTCCTTCACATTGCATGCACTATTTCCATCATCCTTGATCTTCATAGCCATATTTTTCAGTAGGCTAGGGAGCCTCCATCCTTGACAGCGTAGTTTATACCAGCAGGGGTGTAGTGTGCAACCCAAAAAGGACCGAAAATCCAAAGTTAAAATCTAGCCAAACCATTTATGGGTTTCTTGAGTAGAATCCATGGTTAAAAGTGTGGATCATTTTAAGCACTCTAACATCCTTCTGCACATGGTTCTTCTCCTCCGTAGCAGCAGCAACAACAGTAGTAGCACAACATTTCTAGTATTTGGTTTCTTTAGTGTATTTCAGCCATCTTGTGGCTTGAGTGCATTCCTTTTGGAGCACTGTGTACTTTCATTTGTTGTTGATGTATAATGAAATGTCTCATCTTTTCTATCTATATCTGCGTTGATCATAATATTTATGTACATTTTCTATGTTTCAAATATTATGTTTGTATATCAATGCATTATTCCATTTTGGGATATTACAGTGGTATCAGAGCATGATCTTTGGCTCAGCTTGTGGACATTTCATCTTTTGCATCAAAAGAATAAGTAGATAGATGAGATATATCATGAAGGAGGATATTTTTGCCTCATATTCCTTTAGATCTATGAAAGATCTCACCAAGGAGGTCTATCAAATGAAGGGATAAAGGAAAAGGAAGGATCCAAGAAGAAGATTTGATGAGGAAGGTCCAAGCACTTCCTATCAACAAAGAAGAAAGACAGAGAATCATAGATCTCCTCATATATGTACTATGTCCACTTTATTTTAAGAAGGTGATAGGTATAGAAATGAAGAAAGAAGAGAACCTAAGATTCATGAGACTCTCAGTTTGTATCTTGAAGAGTACAAGGAACAGTCTAGAGCATTCAGAGAAAGTCTAACTCGCCAAGAATTATTTGAACTCAAGGAGGAAAGAAGATCCTATAGCAGCAATAGAAGGAAGAGGCACAGCTGATTCTATTTTCCTACGTTTGATAGATCTTCCTCAAGAACTATTAAGGCTTGGAGGAAAGAGTTAGATATATTTTTCATTCTACATCCTATGGCTGAAAAAGAGGTTGCCCAAATTGCAACACTTCATCTTTTAGGTGAAGCAAATGATTGGTGGTTTGGTCACATGGAGCATGCAAAGGTGACTAAATATTCAGAATTCTTTCACAAGTTGAGGAAGAAGTTTGATGTGAAGAAGACAGAGATGGGCCACAAAGAGACATTTCCTAAGGAAACAAAAGAGGATGCCATTCTTTTCACTCTCGATAAGAAGTCACTACATTCACCACTAGCTGTAGAAGTACTTGCATCTAGAGAAGAGACACTTGAATCTTTGCAAGATAGTCTTGAGCTCTTGACACATAGATTTTCATGCATGATTTAGGAGATGCATGAGGAAGAGGAGGAAGTTTCCAGCACTGGTACATTGGTAGAAGAGAAGCTATCTCTCTTACCAGTAGTTGGAGACACCATTGTACCAGTTGGAGGAACTCTTGTGTTCTGTCAAGAGGTTCCCACACATCAATTGATCCAAGGTATGTATACACATTCATTACCTATTGTTTCAATAGATCTTATTGAAACTTATGGGGACATGCCATTAGGGCCAATGCATAACCAAGGGTTAGAAAAAAATGCTGATTTGAAGCAGCGACATATCACAATGTGGAGGACCCTTGATCTAATCAAGAAGGAGATGAAAAGCTATCCCAGTTTGTCATGGATGGACTACATTCAACCTTTTGAGTTGAAGTGCAGAGTTTCAGAAGAAGGGATGATCATGATCCTATGTACAGTGAATGGTTATCAGATCAGTATTGTACCTTTCTTGGAGACATCATGTGTATTACCCTACATATCTACAGTGTTGTCACTTAATAGCAGTGATAATGAAGAGGCCCCATTATTATTGGAGCATTCAAAAGGTAGCTTCACTCATGAAGCAATGGAGGTTAAGATGATGAATGGTAGAAATCTTGAGATGAGAAATATTTTCTCCTTTCTTGATGATACTTTCTCAATGATTATCTCACAACTCAAAGAGAGACTTCTACCTACAGCAGATCCAAAAACTCATTGGTTCTGGAAGGCCATGGATGAGAAGAAGGTCTCATTGGAGGTGCACTTAAAAATGTCATGGAGTGCAAGGTTCTTCAATAGTTTGAAGAGGTTGGTGTCCTATAATGGGAGGATGCCAAGTATTTGCAGAATGAGATCCATCATCCACATTGGGATGAATGGCTGATAGTATGGAGCAAGAGGTTGCCCAACCACTTGCAGATCTATGACACAGGCTAGCAAGAAGCATGGCTACACTGGTTGCTCTTGGGTGAGTATGGCTATCACTCAATGAGTCATAATTTTTTGACTCATGCCTTACACATCAATGGAAGAATATAGAAGAAAAAGGCATGGTTAATTTGGTTGTTGAGAAGAGAGTTTGGACATCACATGTTATATCTTATTTCCATGTATTTACTCTTGTTTGGGATATGTCTCATGTATTTACATGTATTTCTATTTGGGATGTATCTCATGTTCATGTATGTACTTGGGTTTGGGAGAAAGTATAACTCTCACATGATGTGCCATAAGCGAGTTGTTTGTATTATGTTCATGAGACATTTTACATGTCCACTACTATGTTTTTGCTCCATGACTTTTACCATGATAATGTAAGGTGGCAGTAAGAATCATTGTTGCTATGGTTACTATTGGGAGAGAATGGGATGATTTCTTCCCATACATTACATGACATTGTTGGAGGATGGCAACAAGAGGCCTTATAGCGTCAGCTTATGTTGAGGGATTATAGTCATTGTACATGGTACAATGATGATGTGATGGGGCAGCAAGATGCCTTGTTAAGGTGGCTTCTCTTGAGAGAAAATGGCCACTACATTTGGTACAATGATGATGTGGTATGGCAGCAAGAGGCATTGCTGCGTTGGCTTCTATTGAGAGAGTATGGCTCTCATATTCTCACTAATGATTTGGCATGGCAACAAGAAGCATTGTTGGGGTGGCTTCTTTTGAGAGTATGGCTCTCTTACTTATTTTCATGATGATCTAGCATGGCAGCAGAAGGCTTTGCTGCGTTGGTTGTTATTATGAGAATATGGTTTGACATTGTTTATGCTTTCCCATATGTCTCTACTTCATGTTTTTCACTGTGATGATGTGATGTTTGATTCCTACATGGACAACATGGCTAATGATGAGGGCATGATATATGCAATCTACTCTATGTATCATGGGTTGGAGAGATAGTTCATGAGTTGGGACTTTCCACTTTGGGAATGAAACACTTTATCTTATGTATCTCATATATAGAGGAGAACTTTGATCATCATATGGTTTCCACTTGGAGATTCATTGATGAGGAAGGGTATCTAACTTTTCAGTTGGAGACCATTCTAGAAATTCTAGAGAGGCCGCTTTGGAGCTAGACATGCATGACACATTGTGACAGATGGGAAGGCCTTCCACATGAGGATGCCATTTGGAGGGAGGATGTTTTATGTAGCATCCACTTGTTGCAATTGCTTGAAGACAAGCAACATTTTGCTGGGGAGGACTGTAATATTCCCAAATTTTCACATGTTATTTGGAATATTAGAGTTCTTAATAAACCTACTTAATTAAGTAAATAAAAGGGTGGAGGGACCCACAATCCTCAAAATGAATAAATATCCACTTTTTATGTGTAAATGTGGATTAATTAAGCCTATATCTACATAATGAGTTAGTGGAGCTACTATTAATGTGAATGGGATTAGAGATCATGTCTCATTAATGAGATAAATCATGGAGGTTGACAAAATCAACTAAGATCTTGGAAGAGATCAAACAGAAGATCTTGGAGTATTCATGATGAGATGATGGAGGAAGTTGTGCCATTAATGCACACATGATGGAGAGGGTTTACATTTCACCTAGACATGATGGATGACTTGGAAAGACAACGCAGTCAAACATGGAGGATCTTATCCACATGAACAATGCATTTTAGATGAGGTCCAAGGCATGGGAAGGCTCATGAACTATATAAATAAGATGAAGGAAATAAGGAAGGCATGCTTTGGATTATTGATTTTGTGATCTGTTTAGATCTATATTTGTCATTTGACATTCCATTCTTTCTTTGGTTGTTTAGCTAAGATTGCAAATGTTGTTTAGCACGGGGTGTTCCTGGTTGGGAAACCCACCTGTTTCATTGAGTATCTATTGAAAGATTATTTTTGTTCATTCATCTCAGGAATTGGTGCCATATTTTTCCTACTTTCTACAGAACGTCCATATTTAGAAATTGCACATTTTTGAAGATTAGTTTGAGAGGAAGAGGTTGTCTTCAGTATTTCAGCTGGAGAAATAGTGTAGGATTCATCCTATCACCTTGAGCTTCAAGATAAACCTTCAAGTGCTTCAGATATATATCAGGCATCAAGCCAAATATTATTCATCTCCCAGCAACAACACTTCCATTAGGAATTGCGCAGTCCAGTCCTGAAGATCCAAGGGAGAAGGAAAGTTGCTAGCATTTTAGCTAGTAATCTAGTGGAGGACCATTCCTTTACATTGCATGCATTATTGCCATCATATTTGAGCTTCATAGCCATATTTTATAGTAGGCTATAGAGCCGCCATATTTGATAGCGTATTTTATGCCAGCAGGGGTGTAGTGTGCAACCAAAAAAGGGCTGAAAATCCAAAGTTGAAATCTAGCCAAACCATTTCTGGGTTGTTCTGGGTTTCTTGAGTATAATCCATGGTTAAAAGCATGGATCATTCTAAGAACTATAATAGCCTTCCACACATGGTTCTTATCCTTAGTTGCAGTAGTTTCTAGCAGCACCAGCAACAGTAGTAGCACAACGTTTCTAGTGCTTGGTTTCTTTAGTGTATTTCAACCATCTTGTGGCTTGAGTGCATTCCTTTTGGAGCACTTTTTACTTTCATTTGATGTTTATGTATAATGAAATGGATCATTTATTTTATCTATATCTATGTTTATCATAATCTTTATGTACATTTTCTGTGTTTCAAATATTATGTTTGTGTATGAATGCATTATTCCATTTTGGGATATTACAAATGTTCAGATTTGCATTCGTGAATTACGACTCATCGGGCTATCTCCATGCCAACAAAGTTATCAACAACAATGACCATGCATAGTGGAATCTCTTGCCATCCTCCTGGGCCTCTCAATAATCATCCAAAAAATCCTTACAAAAATAACCTGCCTAGTTATACCAGACTCTTTTGCTACACTACGCAGCCAAAGACATAACTGGTGCTGACACCTCTTTTGCTCGACACTTTTGCATAATCTTTCCAGCCAAAATGTGTTTGGAAAAGCGCAAAGACTGATTAGTGATCGAGATGATAGTGCATCCTCGATATTTTTTATTAGTTTTTATTTCTCCTTCATCTTATTTTCAAGCTCCTTATCCTAATTTTCCCCGACAAATTCGTTGGCAGGGTTCAATCCCTAGTGTTAGTATGAATCCTTTGTCGAAGTGTACGAAAAAGGACCACTTTAGCTATGCATAACTAATAGCCCTAACAACAAAAGTGGCTGCCAATATCTTCAGATCTGTGGTTAGTTAGACAAGAAAAAAACTGCAAAACACCAGATCTATGCATGGAAAGACATTAAGCAGTAAAAATAAGGGTTTGCTCCATATACCAATAGACAAGACAAGAACAATTTTTGAAAGAATTTTTATATTAATTGGGCACCTGGGAGGAAAACAAGAAGGCGTATCCAATTCTCCTCAGTGGAATGGGTTCTTGGAAGTCCTCAGCACTTCAGATCTAAGATTTCTCTCTCTTGTTGGTGTAGAAAACCCAATGCAAAGAATAGAGCTCAATGGGAGCTCACACAGCAAATGATGGAAAAATGGGACCAAGTGTATAGATCCAGAGTGATCTAATAGGCAACAAAAGGTGAAGAATGATGGAAAAAACCCTCCTATTTATAACAAAATATTGGGTCATTCTAGATCTTGGTGCATGATTAAAATAATGTTAACCAAATCTAGATCCACCTTTTATGGAATATTTTATTATATTTGTTGGAGGGAAAAAGTATTTGACTTGGGTCAAATCCCTTTATTTGTCAATAATAAATAAATAAATGATTTATTTATCTTTTAAGGAAGTGGTTGAAGGATAATCAAATAAATAATGATTTATTTAATTATTTGTGGATGATTTGGTCATATTTAACAAGGAATATTATCTAAATAAGATTTAAATAATTATTCCTAGAAAATAATAAGATAAATAAAGGTTTATCTAATTAATTTCTTTGTTTTTGGGTTAAACATGACTGGGAATAATAATTAAATTATGGTTTAATTAACTATTCTATGAGGAAAATCAAACAAATATAGGTTTTTTTAATATTTCCTTTTGGGGTTTCCTATTTGGACCATAAACAACCTAATAAATGTGGTTTATTAAGTTATTTAACATAGTGAAGGCAATTTTACTTAGGGTAAAATTGGTCTTCATGGTGTACTTGGGTCCATCTAATGATAATAGGTTAGATGACGAAAAAATGGTGTAACAGATTGCCCCCCAGCGTGTGAGTGTCAGGAGCAAATCGTATGACCGAAGTACGTTGTAAGAACTCAATCACCAGACAACAAAAGGGAAGGCAGAGAGAGAAATGCAAGGTAGATAGTGTGCTAAAGAACTAGACCCTGAGGAGATGAGACTCGCAGGTGCAGCAAGTCTCTTTTTATGAGAGGGTACTTGTGCTGAAGGCGGCAAGGGAGGCATACCTATGCCCGCTGAGACAAAGTACAAAAGAATAGTGTGTCCAGTAAACAAGGGACCGAACCATAGAGTACAGCCGGCATAATCATGAGCCAGAGAAAAATATAATGAGGAATCCCACATACATGCTGTACCTGGGATAACATCCAGGACTGGTACAATAATATCTGAGTACATGAGATAAATACAACCCAAATGCCCCCTGTAAATGGGGAAGGGCTCACAAAATCTGACTGATACATGCAAATCAAAGAGGCGCTGCAAGTGGCTAAGGCCAACATCATCAAATATCTAGAGCTGCATTGAAGGCTGCAAGGAAGAGGTCATCCGGGCATGTGGGGGCTACCTACAGGGCCACCCCCTCATGAGGGTTGAGACATCTCACACACACCCGGGAATCATCAAGAGCTACTGCTGTATCACTGAACCATCAAGTATATGGATCTCGGTCATGCTGAAAAGAGTTGGAGAAACAATCAAGTCAAAGGGAAATGAGAGATCCCTTTGCCTGATCCGAGGCACCAAACAAGAGTGGAAGCTGGAACCAAGGTACACCGCCCTCTAGACCTGGCTTCTGGAATGAATGAGCTGATGTCGACAGAAGGAGGTCCGCCATAGGTGAGGCAATGAGAAATCCTCAACTAAGGCGCGAGAGAAAATAGTAGAGCGACGGACAGACTGACACTAATGAGGATAGGGAAATGGAAAGGACTGAGTAGCGAATGGACGACTTCCCTTGTTAGATCATAAAGGGCATGAATGACATGGCAGCTACTGACACAATATCATAAGGGATAGGGGACAGTGGGACTGAAGGTCATAATGTGCGACACAAGAGAGAGACCAAGCAATGAAGGATGGAGGGCTATGGTGGGGTACAAAGGGACTCGGGATAGACTCCATGAATGCGATGATGACTCAACTTGGATGCGCTAAACAAGGGTGACTCGATGGTGCTACCACACAGTAAAGGCCCAATGGGGGACCATGAAAACATGAGTACAAGGTGGGAACTCATGATGAAAATCAACACGAACATGGACAAGTATGGAGGCGAAGTGGTGCCCCGAGTACAAGTGTCGTAAGTGAGGAAATTCGATTTAAAGTGGAGGTGAAGTGGCCCTTCTTGGACAAAATAGGTCCCGACAAAGGATGAAAGTACAAAAAAGATGCTGCCTATCTAACAGAAAATAAAACATGCATCTCAGAAGGGAAATTCTAAGGGTAATATTTCTTCAGATAGAGTGCATTGCGAGGATTAGGAAGAGGATTGCCTTCGAAGTCCTATAAAAATTATGCCCGCTTACCAAGATCCTTACTGATGACGTAAGGGCCTAGCCATAATGAGTCGAAATTCCCGTGACCAAGGACATCATGGGCCTGGTCAGATACTAGAACAAGGTCGCCTTCGTGAAAAGGACGAGGCTGGACTTTTGGGTCATATTGAGCTTTGGTGCATTTCTTGGCCGCTTCTATGGTTTTCAATGCAACACGGCAGACTTCAGAGGCATGCTCAAGCAGGATAAGTCATTGTTCTAGAGGTTGTGCGTCAGGGGGAAGTTCAACAGCCAGATGAAGGGAAGGGATTTCACACTCGATCGATAAGACATCCTCCTCTCCAAAAATGAGGTGAGGAGGGTTATGGTTAAGGGGCATGGGTGCCCCCGAGCATGGTGTGGTCATGCCAAAATGTATTTAGAAAAAGGGAAATCGAAACACATTTTAATGATGTGGTGTGCCATTTGTTCTTGTTATGGTTATGCAGTTGGAGAAAGGAAATGGAGGATTACCAATCTCTTTTGGTACGGCATATAGGGATCAAATGGACTTTAAGTTTTCGAGTTGGCATACCTGGTGTCACTAGTCCAAAAAGAGGATTTGGAGATAATGAACTGATGCTCTCATAGAAAAGCTATAGGTTGGTCAACAATAATGTCTAAGAGACTGGGTTGCTGATGTAAGATGAGGGAACGATAAGTGGTATCATCCCTAGAGTGATCTGAAGTGATATGGGACTCTATAGGTTCTTCTAATTGTGGAAGAATACTGGGACTAAAGTCAACACGACCAGATACACTAGGAGAGTTGTGGAGAATTGCTTCTCTTGGTCTCTCAAATGTGGGTGCCCCCTTACCCAAACATTGGGTTTCAATGTAATGGCCACAAGGTGGATGTGGTGTGAACACCTAGGTTCGATGTAAGGGGGAATAGATAACGTCAGGGGTGGGGATTTTTTCCATAAGGTCGTCATCGCGATAGAAGATGGGGTGACTGGTGGAAAAAAGACCACCTGACGTGGTGAAGTGACCTGAATCATCATCATGAGAAGAGAGGTTCACATGCGCATCGTCACAAGGGGTGACCGAAGAGTAAGTAGATAAAGGATCTACCGATGTTGAGCCCAAGATGATCGCTGAAGGAAGGTCAAGAGAAACAACAGGGGAGGATTCATATGGAATGTTCCCCGAGGGTCTCATGGATGATGATAGGTAAAAAATGCTGGACGAAGGTTCCGTCATCTCGACATCAGGAGGGGGAATGTCAATGGGAGCAGTCATATCTGGTAGTTCTGTTTAAGCAGAATGCGCAAATAGGGGAGAGGTGGACTCATTGCGCTTGGCCTCGAAATGGTGAACCGCGGCGATAGAGGTGCAAAATTCCTCGAGGCGGGGACAAAGATGGGTGTAATGGCCATGGAGATCACACAAAGCACAGGGGTGGTTGGTGTGAATAGTCTTGGGGTTCTTGGCCGCGGTCGCGGAAGGAACAGAGGCTTCTGGGACCGGGGACTCAGGGAATGTGACATTAACCATGGGCTTGAGATGAAGCAATGTAGGACAGGTATGGGGGGCATGACTGAAAACATCACACAAAGCACGATGGATGGTATGCTTTGGAGGCTGAGGAGGAGCAGGGTTGGTCGGGGCAGCCTTGTCCTTTGATGCCCCCTTGCGAGCTTTGCCCTTCTTACCTGAAGCGGTCACAACAGGAGGTGGTTCCTGTTGAGGTGACTGAGCCACTGATGCAGCGGGAGAAGGCATGGGGACCGGTTGAATCGGGGTCAAAGCAATATAAGGTTTGGGTTGACCAGGCAAGGTGAGGGCTAGAGGATCAAGGTACCAAACGGGAATCCCAAGGGTCAAGTTAGGAAGAGAGAGGGTGGCCATGACTGGTACCGGGTACACTCCTGGTGGGGGAGCTAGGAACGGTATCTGACCAGAGGGGTCATGGCCAGGTGGGATGACTCCTAAATGGCTAAGGCATGGAGGAACCATGCCAGGAGGATAAAGAGGCTCATGACTACCAACTGCAGGTGAAGGGCTAGGAGCAGGTTGCGGAGGGCAAGGTTGCTGACTAGCCGAAGCAGGTTTCTTGAGAGCAGCCCGAGATGATTGCATCATGCAAACATTCGATGAGCTGGGGTCAGAGATAGGAGGAGGAGGAAGACCAAGGAAGGTTCCAAGCAAAGAGGAGTCTTTGTAGACGCTAGGAGAGACACTATTCAAGGAATCGACGGTTTTCTTGTTGGCTACAAAAGAGATGGTCGTCTCAGGTGAGGTCTGAGATGTTGGCTCATGATATGTCAACTGGTCAATGGTGACTATCTTTCCATTATGAGGGAAAGACATCTTGCGGAAAACTGCAGATGGGACAGCAGACATAGCATAGGTGTAGCTTCGCCCCAATAGAATTTTGTAGTCTAGCGGGGCGTCGATGACTTCGACGTCAACGCAAACCGTCTTACCGGCAAGGGTGATAGGACAACTACGGAATAGGCCAATGGGCTGGGAGGCATGACCGTCCCACGCTCGAAGGGTGATCATGGAAGGGGCTAGCTCAGGGGATCCGAGTTGCTTCCAAACTGAAGCGGACATCATGCAGGTGGATGCCCCCTCATCAATTATACACCAGGAAACGTTGGCGTTCCGGATTTTGACTGGGATTTGGAACGCGACGGAAGGAGGAAGGGGAGGATGGTCCGATTGAGTGGCGTCGAAAACAATCATTTGGTCATCAGCAGGATCTATAGCGCCCACGGCAGATAGTAGAGCCTTCTTTTGGGAAGGGCATGACTGGAGGAGTTCCAGTGTGGAAATGACAGCAGGAGATTGCGCCAAATCATCTACTATGCTATACGAATGAGCAGCTCGATCGGAAGCAGCGTTTCGACGTAATGGTCCCTTAGGAATCTTGGTATGAACCCCAAATTTGGGTTGAGGGATATGTAAGGGGCCACTGGATGTCGAAAGAGGCTCTGTAGAACCTGAAGAAGGAGGCTCGGGGGCAGACTGAGCAGGAGGCTTGGGGTACTGGCGAGACCGAGTTTGAAGGTTAAGGTCGACGGTTAGAGGTGGATCAGAGTTCATCATGAGGATATGGTAATTGGAGGAACCAGAAGGGGAAGGTTGAGGGGCCACCTATCCGTGAGGTGGTTGGGTAGCCATGAATCCCTGTTGTGCATCCACCTGCTCTTGAGGGGGCGGTGACTTCTGTTGCAGGGGTTGAGAAGGAAAGGGAGGCGAAAGCGCATATGCTGGAGGAGCTGGCGCACTAGGCTGCGGATAAGGGTAATGGTTAGGTTGGGCAACATTGAGGTTAGCAGAAGGTTGGGAAAAAGGATGAGGCATGTCGTATCCTGGATGCATGCTACCGGGAGGGCGAGAAGTGCAAGAAGTGGTGCCCCCTCCCCCAGAAAAACCATAGCTCATGAGAGGTTGAGCGGATGGATGAGAGATAGATCCAACAATACTATCAACGGCATGAGGTGCCCCCGGTGTATGGGCATCACCGGGTCTGGAGAGATCAGGTAGGACAGTATGATCATAACCTGTCTGAGCGTAGATCAGGTCATATTTTAACCCCATTTGGAGGGCATCTTCTTCGGTTTGAGGAAAATGTGATGCGACATCTTTCCCAATAGGGGACAAGAGAGATCTAAGGAACCAGTCCATGTAGACACGTTCTTCGAAGGTAGGAGATTGACATAGGCTCTTTCTTCTCCGCCATTCCTGGACATGATCGGATAGGCGGGTCGCAGATGATTGACGGAAAGAAGTCAAAAGTTCGATACCAGTGTCATAACAAAGGGGAAGCTGGAAGTAAGATAAAAAAGCCCGGGCAAGAGTTGCAAAGGTGGTATGGGAGGAAGTGGGCTGATCAACATACCACTTAGAAGCTTCGCCTGTAAGCGTGCGTTGGAACAATCTAAGACGAACAGAGTCATCGGTAATGGAGGTAGATGAACACCACATGTGGAAATATCGAACATGATTTGAAGGATCTTCTCCAGCACGGCCTTCAAACTTTGGGATGTCGGAAGGGAGCTTTGTCGGCATAGCGGGCCAACTAGCGTCATGGTGTATAGGGTCATTTATCAACCGTTCCAAATCGGGGAGGCTGAGGCCTGCCAAGAAGGGGAGCAAGGGAGCAGCCGAGGTATTTCCTGTGGCGGTTCTGCTAGTAGTGGTTCCGGCATTAGGGTCGGGATTACCGATAGCATTAGGCCTTGGACCAGACATAGTGAAGGTGATAGGGGGAGAACCAGAAGTAAAAATGGAACCCAATGAATCAGAAAAGGAGTCGGAGTGTGGACTCAGAGGAGGACTGGCTCGACGATGGCGGGACGGAGCAGGTCGATCGATCGGAAACTGAGGGTGAAGGCCAAGAAGTCTCCGGGAAAGGCGCCTTGGGGGCGCAATGATGAAAGGAAGAAGGAAACCGACAAGGGCAATAAGGGACAGAATCAAGTGAGGTCAAGGGCAGAAAATGTGCAGTGAAAATTGATTTTAGAGTCTTTGCCAGGCGGTGTTAACCAGGCGCTTCTTCACTTAGGGTCAGTGTGTGGCATGCGTTAATTTTATTTTTTAAACCCATTCCATTTTGAGAGCAAGAAAAAACTGTGCCGCGTAACTGAAAATAAATCTGCAGAGAACAATATATAATGCTGAAATAACAGAAAATTAACAGCTACTTTTGCATCTATCTAACCCAAGAAGGCGGGTCTCTCAAAACTAATCTAAAAAAGGGGAAAAAATCTAGGCAAAACACACGGAAAAGAGGCCGATAGATCTAAGGTCAAAAGGGACAAGGATCTAAAGGATAAAGCTGCTGAAAAGAGGTGCAGATCACAGCCAAGAGACAGAGGCAAGGTGGCTGGAAAAAAGGGAGGAAATCAGCAAAAAGCGGAAAGGATAGGGGAGAGGTTGTAAAGGGATGTCCAAACAAAATGACAAGAGGTGATTTGAAAGGAAGAAAGGCTGATTTAAAGGGATCTGAAAAGGAGGGATCAGATCTGGAAAAGGGGAGGCTGAAGCTCTGAAAAACAGACGCCTGAAGCAGCTAAAAATATTCCACCAAAAGTGGAGGGTACTGAAGCCCTAGGGGGCTAGGTTCCCACTTATATGAGCAAAAAAGATCAGGAATAGGTCGAAACGGGCTGAGACAGAGGTTGGAAAACCCTGACAGAAGCTTCAGAAAAACCCAGAAAAATTGCAGAAAAACAGCTGAAAAACTGGCAGGTCGCAGGTTCTGACCTGTTTTCAGTGCAGGTCACATAAAATGGGCAGAAAAGTGCGACCTGGAGGTCCAGGTCACATTTTTTGGGCTGAAAAGTGTGACCCCCCACTCCGGTTGTCTCGGCGGTAGATTTTTGGAAAAGTTGCCGTCTTAGTTGCGGCTGATGTCGGTCACCTGCGCAATAGGGCCAGAAACACGCGAAAGTTAAAAATTTTAATGTTTTAGGGTTTTATGTGAGAAAAAAAACATAAAAATAGGGGAAATAAACAACTGAAAAGAAACCCTAGGGTCTGAAGTAGCTGGATATGCAGGAATATGAAAAATGACAGCGGTCGTAATTTAAAACCTGTATGGAGTCACCATTTGTTAGTATGAATCCTTTGTCGAAGTGTACGAAAAAGGACCACTTTAGCTACGCATAACTAATAGCCCTAACAATAAAAGTGGCTGCCAATATCTTCAGATCTGCGGTTAGTTAGACAAGAAAAGAGCTGCAAAACACCAGATCTATGCATGGAAAGACATTAAGCAGTAAAAACAAGGGTTTGCTCCATATACCAATAGACAAGACAAGAACAATTTTTGAAAGAATTTTTGTATTAATTGGGCACCTGGGAGGAAAACAAGAAGGAGTATCCAATTCTCCTCAGTGGGATGGGTTCTTGGAAGTCCTCAGCACTTCAGATCTAAGATTTCTCTCTCTTGTTGGTGTAGAAAACCCAATGCAAAGAATAGAGCTCAATGGGAGCTCACACAACAAATGATGGAAAAATGGGACCAAGTGTATAGATCCAGAGTGATCTAATAGGCAACAAAAGGTGAAGAATGATGGGAAAAAACCTCCTATTTATAACAAAATATTGGGTCATTCTAGATCTTGGTGCATGATTAAAATAATGTTAACCAAATCTAGATCCACCTTTTATGGAATATTTTATTATATTTGTTGAGGGAAAAGGTATTTGACTTGGGTCAAATCCCTTTATTTCTCAATAATAAATAAATAAATGATTTATTTATCATTTTAAGGAAGTGATTGAAGGATAATCAAATAAATAATGATTTATTTAATTATTTGTGGATGATTTGGTCATATTTAACAAGGAATATTATCTAAATAAGATTTAAATAATTATTCCTAGAAAATAATAAGATAAATAAAGGTTTATCTAATTAATTTATTTGTTTTTGGGTTAAACATGACTGGGAATAATAATTAAATTATGGTTTAATTAGTTATTCCATGAGGAAAATCAAACAAATATAGGTTTGTTTAATATTTCCTTTTGGGGTTTCCTGTTTGGACCATAAACAACCTAATAAATGTGGTTTATTAAGTTATTTAACATAGTGAAGGAAATTTTACTTAGGGTAAAATTGGTCTTACATGGTGTAATTGGGTCCATCTAATGATAATAGGTTAGATGACCAAAAAATGGTGTAACACCTAGCATGGAAGTGCAGTTATCCGTTGGATCAACATATCGTCAATGGGGATTCTCTCACCCAACCAAAGACACCCATCATGTAATAAATCCAACATTTGGTGCACACATATGGTGTTGATTTTGTTGCACCTGAAATGTGGAACATAAATCATGTTTAGCATCCCTACTCACTGAATTCCTACTTCCCACGTAGACCATGGTTTCTTCATATTAGACTACGCACAAATATTTTCTAGGCTTGAACTGTGGATACTTACTCTGGTCATTAAAATCACATTCCTCCATGTGGAATTGTGGCACCCTCACCAATAATTTTCCCTCAAAGGGCACGACCTCTGGTAGAAATGGTGTAAATATTTCTAACTTGGTGGTGTCTGGGTCCTTTGTCACTTTTGTAATCGATTTCCTCAGAGGCATATATGGTGGCAACCTCGAAATAGGTTCCACATCTTCTACATCAATATATTCTAGCCCACCAATTATAACTTTTTCTTCAGAGTTTTGAACTTACATTGGCTGCTTCTGCTTATCCAGCCTCTCCTTAGTTCGATGTTCCTTAGTGATATTATTTCTTTGTGACTGTATTACAACAAGCTTATTCAGATTCTTCATGTGTGATTCTCTTGCAATAGAATGCTTCTAGGTCATCCTTGGCCTTCTCACTAGCGACGATTGTGTGGCAGTCATGATGTATTGTAGCCCTTGTTTGAGAAATTCTTGTTCGAGCTCCTTGAAACTCTTTCCAGATATGCAATGAATTTCTTGGCTCTTACTTAGATGAAAAATCACAAATTTACTTCTTAGTGAGAAAAGTGTTTGAATGTGGAGAAAGATGAAATATTTATAACCAATTTAAACTTAGAACTCCATGATCCTCTTCATATTCACTTCATAAATTTGGATTTGGCAACAAATTTTCCCAACTATGCTCATTAAATGCATTTCCCCCGCTCCTTTCAATGGAAAATTTCCTGTAAAATCAATTTTTACACCTCCAATAGTCATATTTATGTTGTACTTCAACAGACCTTGCTTCAAGTTGTAGTAATTCCTTCCTCGTGCCAGTTTCTTTGAACATCGCCATCTTTCTTAAAACCGTATAGTACTTCCGCTTCGTTGAAGCCCTTCTATTGCATAGTAGTTTATAGTATCGTTCTCTCTTACAACTACTTGTAACACTAAGATTTTTTCCCTTCCATATATTCAGCACAATGTTCCAAGGACAGAGTCGTCCCTGTATAGCTTCAATCTGCTTCCATTTACTCGTCCTGGAATCATCTGACCCTCTAGCTTCGCAAGCTAAGCTGCACCTCCCTCCCACCAAGCTGAACAAGCTATCAGTTTTGTTGTTTCAGTCTAATAATATATGGTCCCAACCAATGTATTTGGAACTTTTCGGGGAACGTCGTGAACTGGATATCGTACATCAACACGAGATCTCCTTCCTTGAATATTTTATGCTTGATATCCCTGTCATGCCAGGATTTTCCATTCATTATTGTACCTATTGATGATATGCTGCAATGAATCTATCTTCCTCAAGAGAAATCAATTGTTCTGACCTTTCTTCCATGATAGAACTGATATCTATTATTGCTGAAATTCTTAAATTAGGAACAATATATTCCATAGGCATAACTTCTTCCTACCCATAAACAAACCTAAAGGGGTTATGTCCTGTCAACTTCTTGTAGGTTGTTCTATATGCCTATAATACTGCTGCAATTCCCAAATCCAAATAATTTCTATTAACATTGCATACTTTGGTGAGAGAATTCTCCAAAATATTGCTAAATGCTTCAACTGTCCCATAACCGTGAGGGGGATAAGTTGTGCTCTTATGATGATACACCTGGAATTTTTCAGTCAATTTTCAATGGTTTTATTTAAGAAATGTGACCCTTTTTCACTCATCAAAACCTTCGAGCACCCAAATCTGGACAAAATCTGCTCAAATATGAATTTCACGGCAGTATTTGTGTTGCAATCCTTCACTGGATTAGCTTTGGCCCATATGGTAAAATAATATGTGGCAGTGATGATATACGTCATGCCACTTTTCATTCCTGGTGGATTAATCAGTGCTATAAATTTTGTTCCCCACTTATTAAATGACTACAAGGTAACTTGTGGGTTCAAGGGAATTTCATCTTTCCTAGATGGTCTTCCTATTCTTTAACAAGCATCGTAGGATCTATAATGTTATTTTTCATCTTTCTGCAATGTAGGCCACCACAATCCAACTCTCAAAATATTCTATGCAATGGATTTTCCTGTATAATTTTCTCCTACTACTTTTCCCTACGCCTCTTCCAAAATTCTTTGTCTTTCATGTTCAGAGACATATTTGCGCAGTATTTCATCTGGTCCTGTTTTATATAAATGTCCTTCAACTAAAGAAAAATCATATGCCTTAACTACCAGCTCCTTTTTCTGCTGTGCAGTATACTCTACAGGTGCCATCCCTGTACTCAAAAACTGAATAATGTCTGAGAAGTGATCATCTTCAACCCTTATTGCAAATAACTGTACATATGGTAGGTCCTCTTCAATAATCGTGGGTTCTTCGCCATTATCTATTCTTGACATATGATCATGTCCCATATTCAATATTCTTAGCTTAACTATAACTTTACAATCATACTCCTGAAAAAAAAACTTCCATCTACAAATCTTCCCTACCACAATAGACTTTTCCACCAAATATTTTAGCGTGGAGTGATATGTAAACATCTTCAAGTGCACTCCTAATAAATAATGGCTGAATTTCTGTAGTGCATATACCATAGCCAATCCTTCATGTTCTGTTGTGGAATAATTCTTTTCTGCCTTGGATAGTTTAAGGCTTGTAAAATATATGGGGTGATCAATATCTCCATCTCTTGGCTGTGGAAATACTGAGCCTAATGTTATGCAATATGCATCAACATGAACGTGAAACTCCTTGTTCTAGTCTGAAAAAACTAGAATCAGCGCATTTACCATATTCTCTTTAGTATGTCTAGGATTTTCTGTAATTCTTCATCCCAACAATAAGTAACATCCTTATTTTTCCATCGGTGTAGTTATCTACACATATTCTTTGATAAAATTATTGTAATACTCATATGTCCCAATGTTGTGCATAGTTTCTTCACTGTCTTAGGTGATTCCAGGTTCACAATAACAACAATCTTCGCAAGGTATACCATCAATCATTGTATAAAAACCACATGCCCCCATATTATACCAAAAGGTACACAAAATATGCATTTCTTCAAGTTAAGTGATATTTGATATTGTCTGCAGGTATCCAACATCAGTATTAAGTTTGCAACATGGTTCTTCAACATTCCAAATACTGTCCAATAATTAAAATAAACTTACAAAAAATTGTGCATATACTCCTTAAATTCCGCGACTACTACTCTAGAGAATATTACAAGAGCATTCTTCAGTCCAAAAGGCATGACTGTATACTAATAAGATCCCCATTCAGTGGAAAATTTTCTCTTACTCTTGTCTTTTGGTGAAATTATAATCTAATGGTAACCTGAAAACCCATTTGTAAAATAGTAGGCCTCCTTCCCTCCAACATTATCCAATACTTCATCTATGAAAGGTGTAGGGAATGGGTCATACCCACATGCATCATTGAGCTTCATTAAATCGACAGAAATTCATATTTCAACCTTTTACTTCCTCTCCTGAACAACCATAGGACTTACCCATTCAAATTCCTCCACAGGTTCAATTTTGCCAACTTTAAGCTTCTTTTCCAATTCCTCCTTTACCTTTTCCTTGTACTTCGAGTTCAATCTATATGATCGCTGCTTTACAGGCTTCACATATTGTTTTAGAGTGATCCTCATAACTCTGAGATCTCCTACTATCCCCTTCAGTTCATAAATATTTTTGGTAAAGAGTTATTGATATTCATGGAACAACTCTACAACCTTGCTAATTGTATCTGCATCTAAATAATACCCAACAAGCATGAATTTTGGCTCCTCTTTTGTCCATATATTCACCTTCTACGTCTTCACCGACTACATTATGTCAAGGATCTTAGGTTATGGTCCAGAAATCTCGCATTTTCCTTTTGACTCTAGGATATTAATATTTTGCGGATCTTCCTCAACCTATTACCCTATCACATTATAAAATTCTACTACTTTCTCCATCTGGGCATTCCAATCACGTGGTGTCCAAGTTATCGCAGTTGTAGTCTTGAAAAAATTTTCTCTGATTGCTTGAATATCAACATCTATGTACTAATAGTCATCTTCAAAACTAAAATTTAGTAAAAATAGTTCAACCATATCTTCCTAATTTGTTGTGCCATGTCATAGTTTGGTTTCCAGGTACCAATTCATAGGTACTGCATCTAATGTATGAATGAATGTATGTACCCATTCTAGTGTTGGATATTTTCCCCACATCGTATTCCAACAAAAAATATGCCCTCTAGGGTTATCCTTTCCATCATATATTACTTCAAGTCTAGTATTGCTATAGGGTAAACTTCTTGGGTGGTTAGTTTTCGTGGATCCCTCTCAGGGCTTTCCGGTGCCCGAGGCAGACAGTCAGATTAGCTATGCTGTTCACAAAGATGGCATGAGTATGTTCATATTAGCTTGAAATAACTTGAAGGAATACAATTAGAGAATTACCTCTTTGACGGTTTTGTAATCTCTTGGAGAACACTGTGCAGCAAAGTAAGAGTCCTTCTCCGCTGGCTCCAAATCCGAGACCTACAATCAGTCAAAGCACCCGCGTAATTTCTAATATAACAAGTATTCTATCAATTAAATCAACAATAAACATCTAGATTATACACATCTGAGCCATTCATATCATACTAAGCAAATATTGAAATAACAATATAACATTAAGCATCGAATGGACAAAACGAACATAGTTCTATTAATTTTGAAAGAAGGAGGATTACAACCATCGGTTGTACCAAGCCCTCCTCAGTCTCCCGATCTCTCTTCTCTCTCTAGTGAAGAAGTCCAAGTCAACAAACTCTCTAGGAGCCTCTTTGACTCTTGGCCTTCACAATGTCACACTATTCTCTATTCCACAAGTATGCAAGAACTTTTGAGCAATCCTTCGACCTCCAATTAAGAGCCTTCAGCTCCTTCTTATAGGGGAGGGAGAAAGCCATTGTTGCCCTTCTCTTTCCACTGGTTTGGAATGGAAAAGGCTTAGATGTTTCCTTGATCTCCATGCTTTTGCCTCTCTTGGAGTTCAGTCTTCTATGGCAATGACCAATAATGAACTGGTGCTTCTGCAGTTTTCTTTGTGCACTGACTCCTTTGTGAGGGAAAGTCGGAGATTCAAATATTTCTCCGCGCTCTTTTCCCAATTCAAACTTAAAACATAGGTAACGCGTCCCTCCAGTGTAAACAGAGCATTGCCCTAGCCACTAACGCGGCCAATGTATTGCTTGCCTGCGTTATAACGCTCTTGTTATGTTCTATATATGCGTTACCATGGCAAAAATAGGTTTAATTTAGGTCTTTGTACTTCTTCCATATTTGTCTTCCCCTCTGAGCTGATGAGGAGGTATTTTGACCTGTAACAGATGCCCCCTAAAGTGTGAGGTCAGAGACGAAGACGATGGCCGAAATACTTTATAATTTGTAGAGAGAGAGAGAGATTTAAAGACTGAGGAAAAACCTAAAACAACAACATATGTCAGAAAATATAGTATTTTTCAAGAGTCGTGCATGTCCCATGCTCAGTAGCTTAAAAAACATGATTTCTAGTGTCTGTCATAACAGGATCAGGCTGAAAAAGCTGTCTCCATAAACAATATCGCAGCTTGGGGAAGGGAACACAACTTTAATGATGTAACCTTTGCCCCAAGGTCTTGACCGCCGATTCACTTAAACTGCATATTTCTCAACATGTGAATGAGGGAGTTGTCATCGAACATGTGAGAAATCGTCTGATTACCAGTTAATAATGAAAACTGTTAACAGACGCGAAGGTGGCCACCGATAATGATGATGGTCCCTAAGATGCCCAGTACAATCTAGCGAGTGTGAATAAAAGGAGTTGAAGTCGAACACTCGTAGAATCATTCGACCAAGAGTCAATGATGGAAACCCTTGATCAAACACAAGACTACCTACCACTGATGTCTGCAAGTATCTGGGTACTGATGTGTTTCTGGATCAACTTCCTAGATAAAGTGTTGAAGTCGATAGGAAGTGATCTGTTGAAAGGTAGGCACTGAGGCGTCCTACATCAGTCAACACGAAACGGAAACCAACTGATTTTGTTTATGATTTGAGATATGGAAGAGTAAATGGGAACGTCGGACGACAAATAATTTCTGGCATAATGAACGGTTTGGTTGATAACAGGAGCAGTAGATAACGAGATCTGCTTGAACAATAGAAGGCACTCTAGCAGGGTACTAGGCAGCTGAAGCGTGTTTGAACACCAAAGAGTGTGTTAGGATTTTACCGGTGCAGGGACACTGGGAAATGAAGGCTAATACTCATAGATGGTAGGGTTCGGCTAACTGCGAAAGATTTTTCTGGGAAGTGCCATGTTCAAGAATTTTGCTGCCAAATCGACCTTTTTGAAAATGTAACAGAGGTAGTATCCATTTTGTCCAAATTTTTACCCGTCTGATTAAGTTTAACGAGTCCAGACGAGTAAACTCGGTGAATTTTTCATGTTTAGAGAGTCTGAAAAATGTCATGAAAGACAAATCTGTGCCCCATCTGATTAGATTTAACGAGTCCGGATGAGCAAACTCGGTGAATTTTTCATGTTTAGAGAGACTGAAAAATGTCATAAAAGACAACTCCTTGTCCTGTCTGATTAGGTTTAACGAGTCCAGATGAGAAAACTCGGTGAATTTTTCATGTTTAGGGAGTCTGAAAAATGTCATAAAAGACGGCTCCATTGGGGTACCTTTGTCATGTCTTGATAACCGGGCACGGCAAAGGGGTAATAGTAAGCCCGAAATAGTTCATTTTCCGTAAGTTAGTCCATCGAATCCGGAAAAGTGAGAAATCTATGTTCAATGGACGTCTACCTCATTTTGTTATGAGTACGAGGAGACAAAGTAAACTCAATATTCTTTGTGAAATTTTAACGAGTCCAACAATGAAAACTCGGTACCTCCGTGAAATTTTAACGAGTCACACGGAGAAAACTCGATACAATTTTTCTGTTTAAAGAGCGTTGAAAAAGAGGAAAAGAATGGCTCCTTGTTCTTTGTCTCAGTAGTTTAACGAGTCTGACAAAGGTGACTCGGGATTTTTTCGGTTTTATGAGCAAGAAAAATATTCCTAAAAAGAATGCTCATTACTTCTCCATAGTTTTTACGAGCCTGAAGAAGAAAACTCTAGGTTTTTCGGATTAACGAGCAAGAAAAGATCAAAAAGAACGCTCGATGCCAACTTCGTGTGAGTTTAACGAGTCTGAAGAAGAGAACTCGAGGTTTTTTGGATTAACGAGCAAGAAAAATACCATAAAAAGAACGCTCGATAAAACATGAGTGTGTCTGCTCATAAATCTTGATCCCTTATTAGAACCATCAGTATCAAATCTCAAGAGTTGCGACATGTGTGTAGCGAGGAATCACGACTTTGCCGACTGACTTAAGAGAGTCATGCCCCAGAATTAGCTATAAGAAGGTCAGAAGACATTCATTTTCACTGTTTCAAGTGCTGTGAAGAAGCTCTGGAGTGGAAAAGGGGTGAAAACTTCAGCTGGTGATTACGGTCGATCCGGGCAACAGTTTTCTATTCCGCGAGATCCAGGTAAGAGATGGAACCTCCTGTTATTATTTAATTGCCAATTTTTTAGTTTTTTCTGGTTCAAAATTAGGAAAATTTGAGGCCCTAGAAAAATATTTGCGCCTAACGTGGGTCAGGAGTACAACAGCCGCGTTAAACGCATAACCCGTGAGGGAAAAGCGCGTTAGAACGCTCTGTTTTGTACTAATGTCCACGTTAGGCGCAAAATGCTTTCTAAGAATTCAATTTTTTCATTCTTGAAGTGGTTCCGGCAAATTTTAATCGGTTGGAAATGTTTCATTTGCAGGTGTTCAGCTGTTAATCATGAGTATCTGGCGAGAAAGAGAGCATGAGCGGGAAGAACGAGAAATGGTGACGGATGCGGCAACTTTAATGGCTCTCCGGAGATGCGGATTGCTTAAGTATGCCCATTTAGAACTGATGAGGGGTCAAGAGGACCTCCTGAGGTGGCTGATCCAGCAGTGGGATGAGAGACATCATGTCTTTCAGATTGGTGGCAACGAGCTCGCCATCGAAAAGGATGATGTTTACTTTTTGACTGGCTTGTCATGTCGTGGGGCGAGGCCCAACTTGACGGGGTCCAGAGCTGACCCTCGTTCCACTACTGATTTGATCCATGCACACTGCATACGTGGTACCCAGGCTGTGAGTAACCGGATACCTATTGCACAGTTGACTTTGAGACCCTTGCGGTCTATTCTATGGATGATTGTTCACTTGGCAGGCGCCAAGAGTCAGCATGTGGCTACCAAGGCCCAGATGCTCCTAGCCTTGGATTGTATGCAGCCTCAGGTTTTCGACTGGTGTGACGGTGTAGTCCGTCGGGTCCGAGCAGAGCTTACTGCATGCAAGACCCGTACTCAAAGAGAATTTGGGTACGGAACACTGATTATTTCTTTCATATTGGAGTGGATACCACTGATGAGGCCCAGGATCCCGACAGCGCCATTGGGTCCACGCGAGCCTAGGCAGGCTCGGTGGGCCACTTTTCTTCCACGCACTGGAGAGGGTCCTGTCCGTCACTATTTTGATGAGGGATTTTTTGATTGGCTGGACTCTCAGATCATCATGATTGAGGATTATCCCTATGCAGGGATGAACTTCACAGGCGATCCTGAGCTAGTCCTGCCCCCTGGCACCCAGTGGGGGCCCGATGGTAAGAAAAATGATCAGTGTTTTGCAAAGAAGTTTTTGTTTTTAGCTTTTGAATGTTTATGTAAATTTTTTTGTTGAAAGGGGTGAAAATTTAAGTTTTGACATGAAACTTTTGCTTGCTTGACACAGATGTGGCACCTGTCCGTCCAGCTGGAGCCCCTCGCTATGCACGGCGAGGATTGCAGCTACCCGCGGCTGGCGCGCCTGTAGAGGAGGCAGAAGCCGGCGACGACGATGATACCCAGATTTTACATGAACTCTCTAGGAACCTGGAGGGTCTGATTATGGGTATACCACTGCTTCCTATGCGGGAGGTTCCAGTTCGTCTGCAGCGGCATACTGTGGGTGTGCCAGAAAGATACCTGGTTCCTCTGAGGAGGATGGCTAGAGAAGTTGTATGCTATTATGAGCATCAGGCTTAGCTGTTTGGAGTAGATGTATTAGTGTCAGAGCATGGCTTAGTGAGCCAAATTTTGTAAAACACCCCGAGTTTTGGGAGATTTTTCTTTTTGATGTTTCTATGTACTGGACACGACATATATCTATATATATATATATTTTGGTGATTTTGTGTTTTTAAATTTTTATGCATTTTTTGATGTGATAAAAATATATGTGCTCATGAGTAAATCTTTTACAATAAATGTGACAAATGCCAATCTAACACATAATTTGCCAAAGAATCAGCTAATGCATTAAATTCTCTAGGAACGTGCTCAAATGTGATTGTTTGAAATTGACGTTCTAAAAGTCGCACTCGTAAAAAATAACGCAACAACACAGGGTGGCGGACGCGGTAATGATTGTTTAGCTGCATAATGATGAGTTGGGAATCTAACCTGACCACTAAATCGGAGATGTCACGAGATGCCACTTCCGTGAGGAGTTGGATCACTGACATGTACTCGGCCACATTTTTGGTGGCGTTACCCAGGAAGATCCCCCCGGAACCAAGAAGGTCCAACTCAGGCGTATAGAGAACCCAAGCAGCTGAAGCAATGTGTCTAGTGTGACGACTAGCACCGTCTGCATACCCAATGTATGATAACGAGTGTGATGACATCTGTGCGAAAGAAAAAGATTATATGAGAAAAACACTTTAAACCAAACAAAATAATTCAGAAGCATCAAAAATAAAAATAGGCAAAACTTATATACATAAAATTACAAAGCATATGCCTAGTGTGAAACTAGGCAAAATACTTCTTCAGATAGAGCCCGTTGCGGGGCTCCTTGAGTGGAATTCCATTACAGTCCTGTAATTCGTAAGCTCCTTTTGAGAGGGCTTTAGTAATGATGTAAGGACCGAGCCACAAAGGTTGGAGTGTTCCTGCCCCCAAGAGGTTGTGCTTTTGATCATAAAGCAGAACAAGATCGCCCTCTTGGAAAGAACGAGGCTTGACAGATTTGTCGTATTGAGCTTTAACTCGGCGCTGGTGAGCTTCGAGTGCTAGTGTAGCATATTGACGAGTTTCATCCAAGTGATCGAGCGAGAGCAAGCGCTCTTCAGTGGCGGTGGTGCCAGGCAGGAGTTCAACGGCTAGTTTAAGCGATGGAATTTCGCACTCAATCGGAGGTACTGCCTCCAGGCCGAAAGCAAGTTGGAAAGGTGTGATATTTGAAAAGCAATACGAAATATTTTCCATGATACCTGTCTTGACCGAGATATCGATGAGCAGAGTCTTGGAAAGATTTCCCATGTTCCCTTCTGAACCGATAGTGTGGACAGTCGTATAAGAGGAGGGAACGATCTCAGGTTGGTCAAAGAACGGGATTTCAGTTTTTATTGCCTCCGAATCAATCGTCGAAGCGCGATGGTGGAACTCTCCCCAAGGTCGTTCTTCTAATGACATGATCTCTTGAATAGCTTCGTCTGTAGGCCAGACTTCATTGAGGAGATCCTTAGAGAGAACCGTTATGGGAGAGAGGGGTGTACCTGTGGTCAAAACCATACTCTTCGCGGGAGGGTTTAGATGCGACTTGGATGGCTTGGTAAGCCAACCCAACCGCGAGCGTATCCTATCTCCATAGGAATCAATTTTCGAAGGTGTCGGAATGATCCATGGGTCGAGCATAGGGAGCCATCCGAAGAGGTGGATATCATTGCAACCGTGTTTGGGATTTGAGGCGGCGGAAGAGGAAAACAACCCAGTAGGGAAGATGCCTTCAGAAGACTGGTACCGATACTGACGTAAGAGTCAGGGACACCTCCTATTAAGGGTACAGAGCTACTTGGTAAAGTGGAATAATCAGGGGTGCAGAAGGATAGTTGATTGACCGTGGCTATTTTCCCATCCAATGGAAATAGGATGAGTCGGAAGACCGAAGACACGATGGCGGTCATAGCATAAGACCAACTGCGACCGAGCAATAGATTATAGTCGAGATGACGCTCTACGACTTCAACGTCCATGTTTACCGTTTTCCCACCAAGAGTGACAGGAAATCTAGCAAGGTATCCTTTGGGTAGGAACGTGTGGCCATCGAAAGCTTTCAGGGAATTCGATGGCGAGGTTAGAGTAGGAGAACCTAAATTCAGCCAGCAAGCTTGTGACATAACGCAGGTCGAAGAACCTTCGTCTATGACAGTGCGATGGATGGGTCTCCCTTTCGACACAACCTGCACCTGGAATGCGAGTTGATGCGAGAGGCAAGGTTTAGCCTTTTCCATATCAAAGACTGCTAGCATGGAATCCTGGGGATCTATTCCGCCAATGGCCGAAAGCAAGGCTTTCCTTTGTGCTGGACAGGTTTGTAATACTTCAAGTGCAGACATGGCTGACGGTGCCTGTGCCAAATCTTCTACAATATTGTAGTTTTGGGCTGCACGTGCAGAGGTATTATGAGTCGTGCGTCGAAGTGTCCCTTGGGGGGGACGAATTACAGGTTCAGCAGTAGGCCTTTCGATATGCAAATCGTTAAGCGGCGGTGGATTGGAACTAGTTCCAGGTTCTTGAGCATCTATGGTAGGGGCTCCATAAAGCTTGGCGCGAGTTTGAAGGTCAATACTCTCGATGCCATAAATGGCAGATGGTCCTTCGCCGGAAGGATTCGAACCACCATTGCCCCGTTGATGGGGTTGTGGCGGGTTGTCAACCATATGTTGATGTTGCTGCTGTTGATTGGGGAAAGGATTGTGAAGAACGGCAGGTGTTTTCCCAGAATCCTTGTTAGCAATAAAATCAGTGCATTCCTGTAACCAAGGAAATTTGTATGTCAAGTGGTCCTCCGCACATATTTTACAAGGAAATCTCATGGGTTTATCCTTTCCTTTTTCATTAGCAGCATTTTTCTGATTAGAGTTATTCTGATTATTCGACTGCTCTTCCGAAGAAGATGTTTTCTTCTTATTCTTCTTATTCTTTCCACTAGGTCTTTGTGAGGTTTGCACTGAATTTACCTCAGCGGAAGGGAGAGGAGTTGTTTGATGGGGGGCGGTGGCAGCCAGGGATGGCTGGGAGGTTTTCCCCCGAGACTGATTAGTGGCTACACCAGAGATCGTGCCAACGTGACCATCGGCATGAGCTCCGGTTTTCTGAGTAGCCAGAGGGTTTGGGTTACCAGGGGCATGGGGAAGCAGATCGTAAAGCGTGCCATATTTTTAATAGATTAAATCCAGGTGCTGGGCACGACGAATACATTGATCTTCTGTCACCGCACCAGAAAGGCCAATGTCTTTAGAGATATGGGGTAAAAGAGACTTGCAAAACCAATTTTCCAAGAGATGGTCCGGAATTGGCGCTTTGACAAGCCTGCTCCTACGTCTCCATTCATGAATATGGTCGGAGATGTGGGTGGCGGTGTCTTGGCGCAGTGATGTTAACAATTCTGTGCCGGTTTCCACTCTAATTGGTAGTTGAAAGTTCTTTAAGAACTCCGTCGCTAAAGCGCCAAACGTATTGATGGTGGCGCGTGGTAATTCGATGTACCACTTGGCGGCATTGCCTGTAAGGGTGCGGGAAAACAGTCAAAGGCGGACACTATCATCTACCATGGAATTGGATATGGACCACAAATGGAAGGTAGTGATGTGTGCGGCTGGGTCATCTCCATGCTTCCCGTCGAACTTCGGGATATCTGAAGGAATCTTATGCGGTATAGGAGGCCAAAGCGAGTTGTGATTGATGGGGTCGTTTGTCAGCTTATGGATGTTGGGTATGTCCAAAGCTGCTAAGAAAGGCAATTGTGGATTTGCCCCCGAGTCTAACCAAGGCAGTATGGGCTGGCTATTTGGACCATAGGGTCCCCCCATCCACGTGTTACCAGAAGGGTAAGTGGGACTTTGATAAAAACCTCCCATAGGTGGAGGAGTAGGAACATACGGTTGCTGTCCATAGGGCATAGCGTATTGAGGGGCAAATGATTGGTTTCCCCCAGCGTAAAAGTGCCCTCCCACTCCAGACGGAGGTTGGGGTTGGTTAGTCCAAATGGATGCAATAGATTTTCCCGGAGGCATACTAGTATTTGCATAATTTGGCAACGGTATAGATCCTACGCCTATGTTTGAACCACTTAAGGGGATAGTATTTACAATGGGTTGTCCCATTTTTCCTAAGGATTGCATAGGAAGAGAAATATTCCCTGCTACCTGTGTACTGATAACACTGCCCCCTGGTATAGTGGCCAAGGGGTTTGAACTCAACAGAGGGTTCCAACCGAAAGGGTTGCTAAAGGGCACCGAAGTAGTCATGCTCGTGGGAGGAGCTACCGTGGTCCCCAACGTGGTCACGGTAGGAGTAGATGCCGAAGGGTTCGGTAAACTACTGACAGTTGTGTTGACCATAGGGTTGGGGGTGGGCATATGTTGACTACTGGGGTTGCCCAGTAATGACATAGAACTGACCACCGGCGGGGAGGATGATGGCGAACCAGGAATGGTTGCCATTGGTATCGACCTTATGGATACCGGTGGAGAAATAGATGTTGGTGTTGCCGCAGACATATCTTGGCGCGATGGAATCTGGATTATCACCGGTCCTAATGGATCAGTGAGCGAAGGATTGTAATTAGGTACAACGCCTTCAGTGAAAGGGTCCTCCGGGAGTTCTGGCTGATAAGGGTCTATGTGATAATCCAGATTAGTCAAAGGAGACTGCTCTTCCGTAGAAGGCCCGGGTTCACCAAGGTTCAATCTTTCCTCTAAAGTGAGAGGAGGTAGACCTTGCTTTCGTCTAGACTGACGGCGTGGGTCAGGGGACGCCACGGTGACCGGTTTAATTTTAACAAATTTTATTTAAAATGTGATATATTATGAAGTCTCAAGTGACAGTAACCACACACTTACTAAAAAGAAAAAAGACTCTCTAAAATCAATCAACAAGTAGCCAGTATAGGGTGCCCTGTCTGAGTACTACCGTTCACTGGTGATGAAATCCAGTCTCACAATAGCATACAGAGAGGGTTGGTCGAAAGTACAGTTATGGTCACTCTAGAGCTTCGCCCGAACCTCAGACGATAGGTGTAAGCACTCTCGTGAAGACGAGTACCCTCCTAAAGACCGAAGACAAAGTGGGTCCGTCTGTTTCAGGTACCAGGACAGCCCGTCCCAGTCACCTTGTGTAAGTCCCTAAAAGTATGGCCACTAAGGATACCTCAAATCACAGACATCATCAGGGGGGTCCACGGTCAAGGACAGTGTGCTATATGGGCAGAATACCTAGATCCCCGATCTAGTTTCGACATCCTCGAAGGGAACCCCAATACCCTGTCTGAGTAGTACCATTCACTGGTGATGAAATCCAGTCTCACAATAGCATACAGAGAGGGTTGGTCGAAAGTACAGTTACAGTTACTCTAGAGCTTTGCCCAAACCTCAGACGATAGGTGTAAGCACTCTCGTGAAGACGAGTACCCTCCTAAAGACTGAAGACAGAGTAGGTCCGTCTGTTTCAGGTACCAGGACAGCCCGTCCCAGTCACCTTGTGTAAGTCCCTAAAAGTATAGCCACTAAGGATACCTCAAATCACAGACACTATCAGGGGGGTCCACGGTCAAGGACAGTGTGCTATATCCCCGATCTAGTTTCGACATCCTCGAAGGGAACCCCAGTATATAACACACCCACAGGATGCAGTCGAAGGCGGTCTACCTTCTAGTGCACCCAAGTGTTGTCTCGCGCTGAGCTCCGGTAAAGGAACGGTCCCAATAATGTGAGTGCAGCAGGATTTCACTCGTTAATGACTCTAGTTTTCAAGTTTTGAGATCTTGGGTAGTTTTTTCACTTTCCTAACCCAAGATCCTAGCCTGAACTACTGTTTGTGTGAGCTCAAAAAGAGTTATTAGATTGATTTTATTATCGCTTTGTTTTTAGTGTACTTTTTTATTAGTCTGGCGGAGAGGAAATGGACGTATGAAGTATAGTGAGACGCTGACTCAATAAACCATGCAAAACATGCTCTAGATATTAACTTCAATGAACAATGTTTCTACAAGGAGAGGTTTCTTTATCAATCATCCATGCACCAACATGTAAATAACACATCTCAACTTTTAATATTCAGCTTTTCTATCTACCTCTTTTGACAGCCTGTGAATCAATCTTTTCAGAATAAACTCATCTAAATGCAGAAAAAATTTTCTCTTTTTAAAAAAGTAAATGCTTTGCACACTTAACTAAATAAGAGAAACAAATAACCAATGCCAGTTTAGCAGACAAGCACAGGGATTCGGTCTGTGAAAGGTACTGGTGGCCAAAAAACTCCACAGCTAAAACACAGTCATAGTAGTGAACAACAGGGTTTTTTGGCTGGGTAACGCTCTGTCTGTGAGCAAATACAGCGTTATAACGCACTGTATTTAAGCCTAGACTGCGTTATAATGCACTAGATACACTGCATAGGTCGCGTTAACCAGGGAAAAGCTCTTCAGTTGGCCAGACAGGCACAGGATCGAACTCTGCAAGCGATTGGTATGTCTACAGGGCATCAAAAAATGGTCGGAAGGATACAGAACAGAGGAGAGAAGAAATGAAGGAGGAAATAGCCCGGAAACTATGGGGAACTATCCCCAGTGGAGTCACCAATTCTGCTATAGGGTAAACTGCTTGGGTGGTTAGTTTTCGTTGATCCCTCTCAGGGCTTTCCGGTGCCCGAGGCAGACAGTCAGATTAGCTATGATGTTCACAAAGATGGCATGAGTATGTTCATATTAGCTTGAAATAACTTGAAGGAATACAATTAGAGAATTACCTCTTTGACGGTTTTGTAATCTCTTGGAGAACGCTGTGCAGCAAAGTAAGAGTCCTTCTTCGCTAGCTCCAAATCCGAGACCTGCAATCAGTCAAAGCACCCGCGTAATTTCTAATATAACAAGTATTCTATCAATTAAATCAACAATAAACATCTAGATTATACACATCTGAGCCATTCATATCATACTAAGTAAATATTGAAACAACAATAATAACATTAAGCATTGAATGGACAAAATGAACACAGTTCTATTGATTTTGAAAGAAGGAGGATTACAACCATCGGTTGTACCAAGCCCTCCTCAGTCTCCCAATCTCTCTTCTCTCTCTAGTGAAGAATTCCAAGTCAACAAACTCTCTAGGAGCCTCTTTGACTCTTAGCCTTCACAATGTCACACTATTCTCTATTCCACAAGTATACAAGAACCTTGAGCAATCCTTCGACCTTCAATTAAGAGCCTTCAGCTCCTTCTTATAGGAGAGGGAGAAGGCCATTGTTGCCCTTCTCTTTCCACTAGTTTGGAATGGAAAAGGCTTAGATATTTCCTTGATCTCCATGCTTTTGCCTCTCTTGGAGTTCAGTCTTCTATGGCAATGACCAATAATGAACTGGTGCTTCTGCAGTTTCCTTTGTGCACTGACTCCTTCGTGAGGGAAAGTCGGAGATTCAAATCTTTCTCCGCGCTCTTTTCCCAATTCAAACTTAAAACATGGGTAACGCGACCATCAAGTGTAAACAGAGCGTTGCCCTAGCCACTAACGCGGCCAATGTATTGCTTGACTGCGTTATAACGCTCTTGTTCTGTTCTATATATGCGTTACCCTGGCAGAAATAGGTTTAATTTAGGTCTTTGTACTTCTTCCATATTTGTCTTCCCCTCTGAGCTGATGAGGAGGTATTTTGACCTGTAACAGTATTTACCTGGCCAAATATGATCTTAATCAATCTGCAGTATTCTCTCCAACTTCCAATATTTTCCTTATGATTACCCCACCATCTAGCAGGTGTAGATCTCACCATGACATCCAAATATTATAACCTTTGTTATTCAGGTACTGATTCTTCAAATTTATTAAGCAACAAATGGAAATCTTCTATCCCATAATGATATGGTAAATTACATACCTCGGTAGTGATGCATCGCAGTGATTTAGTAACTTGGTTACATCGCTTTGTAGAAACTCCATACAACCTATTTTTCCAATTCTCCAATTCTTCATTAGAATATGAGATACATCAGTTGTCCCTTTCCTAGCTTAACGTTCCATCTGCAATGGGGCTCATAAAATTTTTGTTCTGTGCGGTAATTATATATATATTATAAATATTTGCATCACAATATTCACCCTGAATAGGCTCAGTGTCCCACACTCCTTCTGATGGGTCTAGAGGAACAATAATTCTCAGATTGCCTTATTCAAACACCATATTTCTTCTCTTCAGATCAATTATTGCATCAATATCAAAATCCCCATCTAATTCAAGAAATCATGGATATGGATTGTTTTCATATTCAATCTTAATTGCTTCAAAATCTTCCATAGCATGCACTCCATCAATATCTACTGTTATACCATGGAATATTCCCATAGGAATGATCTTCTGCTGATTAGCAATTCTTAACTAGATCAATGACCATTGTAGCTTTCGTTTTCCCATGTGCTCCCATGTTTGGTTAGGTAGTACATCGACATCTGATCCCATATCTAGAATTATCTTATCCATCTTGTATTCACCAATCTGCACTGATGAGCCTCAGTATTGCAACAAGAATGTTGCAACTCCCAAGGCTACCAACTTTAATTGTCAACCATGGTTCGTACAAAATTAAGAGGTATCGACACTATATGTGCATCATACAATGTGTCCTTATTTTTTTTATATGATGTAATGGAGTGAATTCCATGAAATAAAATCCTAAAATAATTGCATAAAAGGAAGTTTTTCTTTGAAAAGAAATTAATCCTAGGCAAGAACAACAATTTCTAATTGAAATCCTAAGGGCATGAATTCAAATAAACAGGCCTAATATACTTTGTAAAAATGCATGTCCTAAGTGGTTTTTATTCTTCATCAATCATGGATTTATATCCTATGTGTCATGATTCAAGCCTAAGAGACAAAAACCAAGCTTTGGGACCAAATATGGTCAAGTTCACACGTGCTACAGGAGTGCTACAAGAAGTCTTGTTTAGGAAATAAATCATTGAATGAATAAGTAAATAAAATGAAAATGGGATAGGAAAATTTTTGTTATTAAGTATGATGTATTAGGTCTCCATTACAATTGGAATTACTCCAAAATACCCTTATTCACACATGCTAAAAAATAATAGAAAATTACTACTCTAAAACCTAGAAATTCAAGAACTAGTTAACTAGTTAACCTATCAAATGCCTAACCTAATAAAGTGAAAATGAAATGGGGTGGATTTTATTATTAAATTGAATATGTTTATGACCTAATACAAGTGGAATCAACTTAAATTAATCTCATTAAAACATTCTAAAAAATATCATAAAATTACTACTATTTCGCTACAAGGCATTTCTAGAAATCCTATATTCGTGAACTAGTAACCAAATCCAAGAGTTTAATGATGAAGATGAAATTAAAAAGTTATTGTAAGGATGAATAATTATTTTGAATATGTAAATAACCTGTAAAAGAAATCACTTGAATCATTTAACTCAATCCTACAACAAGAAAAGCATCAATACTAAATACAAAAATAAGCTATGCTTGTGAATAAGAAGTGAAAAGAAGAAGATAAAGTTGTACAATAGGGCTCTGAGGATCCTAGGAGGGCCAAGCGCAAGGAAACTAAGAGTTCTATCAAATAAACCAAGCTTTAGAACCTAACAATGGCACAAATCTTCATTATTCAAATCAATCCAAGTACATCCCTGCAAGAAATGAAAGTGGAGTTATTAAAAAACAAGGTTTCACCACAAGAAGACTAAAAAATACATGCCTCTAGAGGAAAATTCGAATTGGTACTTATAAAATTTGATGGGGAAGCATTATCCTTGAAAGGAGGAAGCTTTCCCCTCGAAAATCCTCAAATAGTGGATCTAGTTCCCAACACTAGGTGTTTGCATTCACTGATAGAGAACACATTCCTTGATTTTCTCAATCATTGGAGTTCCATAATCTCTCAATAATTTCACGATATTTTGCTCATTTATTCTCCAAACTCGGTCCTCCTTTAGTAGGGAGAAAGTCCCTAAATTATCTACTTCTCCAAATACTCATAATTTTTCCAATATTGTCACAATATTCTTCAAAAATAAATAATATTAGGCACAAATATGCAATTATCTCTAAACCTTCCTAAGAACATATTCAATCTTAAAAAAAAATTATTAAGTGTATAAGTAGAGATTTAATATAGCCTTTATGTGCCTAAGAAAGGTTAGATGGGCCTTAATTTATGTCTAATTTAGAGGCCCATCATGCACAGTTAATGTCATTTCTCAAACTGTCCTCTTTTTATGACAATGCAACTTATTTACAATGCGTGTCTCGCTGCATGACTCTTATATTATAGAACATGAGTCTATTATCTCTTGAATATTTTCTACAACCCTCTAATCTTGCAACAACTTGATGCGGATCTACAAAAACAATTTCAATATGGCTAGATCAAACTCCTTTGTCGTAGTAATCACATGATTAGTGTTCTTTTGAGGCATAAAATCCTATTGAATCTGTGGTTGCGTCGTATATGTCAAAGCTCTCAGGTCCAGGAAACCCCTCTTCACCTCCAAAAATGTCTCCTTTTCTCTTTTCATATTGAACCCAATATTCTTGTCTCTAGCCTTTCTGACCCACATGCCCTCCATAGGTTTTTGTCCTGCTGCGCTATCCTACCTCGTAGTTACACCACTTGGGTTACTATGTTAACACTAGGCCCTTATTCATATGGCATCGCAGTCATCATTTGTAAGTTCTAAATAGGTTGTTGATTTCTTTTCTCCTACATCATTCTTTTTAGAACATGAAAATCCTCTATTACGTGCTCAAAAGATCTAAAATACCTGCAAGAGGGGGTTGTAGGATTTTGAAAATCCATAACAAGTTGTAACATATGATTTTACCACATCCTCGACCAATGCCTCCTCCTAATCCTTATCGTTGACTTTGGAAGCCTCTGCGTTTTGATGGTGGACAATGATCTTCATGTGTGCCCCCTTCAAATTACATTCTATATGTATATGCAGTCTGCATTAACTCATAACTACGAACATTCTTCTCATCATGCCCTATGGAGCTACAAAAGTTACAAAATAGCTAGTTTGGGGTATGCACATAATTTTGCATCAAATAACACTCTTCCCTATGACGTTGACCTAAAACTTTACACATGTTTCACCATACACTTGGTCCTAGGTGCAACAGATTAGGCCAACCACTGTTGATGTAATCTCTATACATAGGACACTGATATTTATAATGGCCTTCTTCCTTACATTTGATACACCATACCTCTGAGTGAATTTGCGATAAAACTTCCTTACCCTTATTAAGATATTGCAACTCTAAATGCATTATTTCTAATTGGTTATGAATCTGTTGTACTCGTACTTGGGTATATGCGACTGATGAAGCTTCTAAATCCATAGAAATTTCCAACGCTTCAGCCTATGTTGCTATCTTCTGCTACGTTAAAGGTAGCCTGATATGTGGAAATAAGACAAATATAAACCACTCCTTATTCTACTCGTCAAGAATATGGAAGCTCACTTGTCCTAGTAAGATCTTGAATCTTTGATCTAATTCCCAAACAAATTCAGTTACTACTTGTGTGATCTCTTTTATCTCCGTAATACGCCACAACTATGATTTTGGCTTCTTAAATTTGACTTTTAGCACAGTATTTTTTTCATCGAACGTGGTAGCCAAATCTGTTATGAAGTACTTCATATGCCACGCCAGCACCCTTTCCTACAACATTGTAACAAGTTGTGCTTTCTTCATGTCATCATCTATGACCTGTCGCGCTCTGCATATTGCTTAAGCAACAAACCAAAATTATTCAGGATCCTTTGATCCCACACCTTTGAAATTAGGAATTCTAGCTTCATTCGCTATGTTACTTGGGGGAGGCGGAGGTCTAGGTGGAGGAAATGTGTGAGGATGGGGATGCAAAGTGAGTGGAGTGGCGAGATGGAGAATCCCAGAGGTGCCATGATGATCTCTAAATTCTAACTGCAACGCTTTTCTAGGAGTTATGGGGTTACTTTATCCTTCTTCACTTCTAGATCCACTCAACAACGGACACCAATCAATCTCAATGAAATTTTCACGATCTACCCTGAATATTTTACCACTTCACATAGACCCATACTTACTGTTGGGGTTCCCATGTTTTGGCCAGATTAGCAAGACCAAAAGATGAGACAACATCAGAACCACTTTCAGACCTCAGGATCTAGCCCTCCTGGGTCCAGAGAGGGATCTCTCTATATAAGCAAGGTTTTATATCTTTGAAGCTCAAAATTAAGATGTTAGGCTAGTTATAAGGCTCAGAGTTTGTTTGTTAGATTGTTTGTTTGGTTTTTGGGAATCAGGAAAGAAAGGTTTCGATATAAGACAAGGATGAGCAAAGAGGATTTTAGGCAAAGGAGAGATACTCCATGGAACATTCAAGACCATTTGGAAATGGATTCAGGAAAGGATTTACTTGCTATTCAATGTGCAGGCTTTTAGTTGGGCTAGTCATCTAAAGCATTGGATCTTAAAGATGATGGTGTGACATGAAATGGTAAGAGAGGGGGAAAAAATAAGGATTTAGGACACAAAGTTAGAGACCTGGGATTAGAGAGAGACTTTGAACTCTCAATGCTTCGGCCTCTAGCTTAAGGGATCTTAGAAAGGTTCAATTAATTGAAAAGGATCCTAGTGAGATAGAGACAGAGTTCTATACCTCCCAGTGTTCCCAATTCATTCAATCAAATCCTAACAAGAACGTCTAAGAACAGATTCATTAATTCATACATCAGCTAGTAGGCAATGAAATCCACAACAATGGTTAAATTAACTGAAATCAACCCTTAGATAACACATTTAGTATAAAATATTGAAGGCAAGGAGAGCAAAAACATAGGGTACCTAACAAGGGTAAATCCTATGCCATATTTCTGATGGAAGCCAGTAGAAATGAAATGAAATGAAATGCAAGTTAATAACAAATACAAAGATAGAAAAACATCACCACTGCTTTAGATTAGGATCAAAAGAAATGTGCTTTTCATATTAAAAAGCAACACCAATCAAGTACAACATTACCAATAGCTGGATTTTCAGTCTGAAAACATCTTCTTCAGCCTATCTTACAACTTTACACAAAGACTATGTCTCAAAAGAAACAACTTGTAATTCTCTGATAACCGATCAACAACCTTTACAATGAGTTCCTTCATGAATTTTATAGCTAAAGAGAGCATAGGAGGTAGGTGAAAAACCTAAATGCAACACTAAAACCCAGAAGAGGAAGAGAGTTGAGGCCTTCGTTCTACTTTAAATTCTGAGCATTTATCTCTGATACTCTTTGGATGAAAGAGTGGTCTTCATTAGGCTTCCATTTACTCAAGGTATGTCTATGATGTACTCTGCTGCAACATTCTGTAGTACTTCTGGTGAATTAAACAAAGGTATAATAATGATGCTAAGGTCTGCCATACTTTGTAACAAATGCTTCTGATAGCATAGGACTATTGTCAATGCTATAATTTCCTTAGGAACACAATATAGAATGGAGACAGCATGGGCACTTCATCCTTTGCAGAAAGGACATACTGCTGATGTGAAACCCTGATAGTATTGTTTTCTGCGTGCTGGGCCTTCCATGCGATCCATGATGTCTTTGAACTGGTACCTTTTCCTTCTAAATCCCTGAAAAAGGCTCAAAATCTTCTATTACGTGCCTTGAACTCTCTACTGCTCTAGTATTATCTTTGTTTATACAATCTGAGCTTTAATGGCACTGGAGAGGTTTTGCAGAGTTTGAACTCTGTCCTTTGATGGAATTTACGTTGCAGACACCTTTCCAGACATTTTTCTGTAATATCAGGCTCTAAATTCAGCTCCTTCTGTGCACTGTGCCTCTACAATAGTGCATATGAATCATGGCGGTTTTCCGCCTGCCTGTAACCCTGCAAAACACAAAAACAAATTAAGAAAACCATGCATTGGGGATGGTGAATGTAGCGGGGTCGACGATAATGGACATGTAGACCAATGATATGGCGGAATAGTCCAAGATCATGGTGGAAAATACAACACACAGTGGAAGATGGTCACGGTGAAATTTGGCGGAAAGCAGAAGATTTAAATGCGAAGACTTGACACTTTTGACCTTCGAACAAAATATAAAAGGGATAGATGGACATGTGATGAAGACACATGGAATGGTGATGTGGCGGGACCGATCAACGGCGGGACATGTAATTAAATCTGGACCGTTCGATCTCAGGATCAAATCGACGGCTGAAAATGCGTCGGAGGGTGATGGTCAATGGGACAGGGGTACGATTGCCTCGGGCTATCCCTTGTGCAACTTCATGGCATGATGACCATTGGATGGACGATCGTAGATCAGACGGTGTATAGCGATATCGCGTTGGGAAAAACACCAAACTTTAACGCGCGATGGGTGACGGTTTTCAAACAGTGCCAGTGCCACACGTCAGGCGGTGAGTGGAATCGCTATGAAATGGAAAATACCGCCAGCTCTCAGAAAGCAGTGCGACAGAAACTAGCTGATTTTTGAACAGGGCACGTTGGCATGGGGACCACCGAGGTGGGTAAATGAACGGTGGAGATGCGGTGAACGGGTGGGGAATGCGACGACCGTCTGATCTATACAGATCGACGGTTTAAAATGCTCCCAATATATAATGGCGGTAAGTGCCTTTGTGCCTTGGCACTTTGCCATGTGGAGGGAAATGAATCGGGGGCTAGGGCCAAAAGGTGCTAAACCCATAAACATAAAAAATATGGCTATTTGGCCCATTTTGATGCAATTTGAGGGTAGGAAAATGTAACGATAGAGGGAAAAAGGGGAAAATAGGCCAAACAAGGGGTATGTGTGGGATTTATAGGGGATTTTGGGAGGGTTTAGAGGGTAAGAGGGGAATTTGACAAGGGGAAAAAAGGGGTTAAAATGGGGCATTCTGCAGGGATACAAGGGGTAAATGTAGGCCTTTTGGAGCACAATTTTTTGCAATCAGTGAGACTTTTTGGATGGACACAGTAGTCGAGATCTTTACAAAGGAAGTGGACACACAGAGGCTTCAAGGATGATGTGTTTTCAAGAGAAATGCATTCCTTGAAGGCTCATAAAACAAATTAGCCCCTTGCTTGCTTATGAAGAAATTTATAGGGGGCTAACAGTGGCTCCACATGGGGATGGCTTCTTCTTGAAGGAGTCAAGAATTCAAAAAATGATCTTTGGAGTAGTCAAGATGCCTACTGCTTGAGCCACCTTTCTTCTTTGATTTTTAGCTACCACAATTGTGAAGACATCCATTTAGCAGAAAAAACTCTCCCAAACAAACTACGTACCCATCCTACAATCCTAGCATTTTTTCTTCTAGGGTGCATTTGAACTAGTAGACCCTTTACATCATTTTTATTTTTTACAAACAAGAAAATAAACCTATTCTATTTCTACCCTTATCACTCCATGAGACCAGATTAGACTGTTGGTCTCATATGTTTCTCTACCTAATCTAATATTTGCTGGGATTAGACTATCCAGTAGATTTCTTCACTACATTCTACAACAGAAATTTAAAAATAGTCAAACTAGGATTAGACAGTCTAGTTTGCTGTAGATCCAAGGCATAAAGACAGTTGCACATGGACAAAAACTTGCAGAAAACTAAAAACAGAATCTTGAAGGCTTGAAATATGAAATTTTGAAGCATTCTTCTTTATTTTGTGACTCAAGTTTTGAGCTTGTTAGAGTCACTTCTCTTTTCTTCATTTCAACTATAATTTTGGGCTTGTTAGAGCCGATTCTTCTTTCTTAGTTGTTGGTTTAGATCCTGAACATGTTAGAACCAACTGTTTTCCTTCTTTGGCTCAGGTTTTGATCATATTAGAGCCGATCCTTTGCATTTCTGAGGTTCATGTTTTGAGCATGTCTGAACCTCTCCTTTCTTTTTGTTTTTTGGAACATTTTCTCTTTTTCTTGAAAACAAACTTAGCAATGGTATTTACAACGGAAATGGAAACTAGAAATTGGAAATCAGCAGAAGTAGTGTTTGAGCATCTTGCCATTGAAAAGACCCCCAAACAGCTCTGTACCATCTAACTCTTGTAGAAAAAAGGAATTTGGACCCACAGTGGCCTAGATGATGTAGGGACCTTGCCACAAGCTGTCAAACTTGTCGTGCTTTCCTTTTTCCTCTCTCCTTGAGTCCCACTTCAGAACTTTATCTCCAATTTTGAAATCAACAGCTTTGGTTTTTTTGTCAAACAACTTCTTCATATTCTCCTGAACCTTCATAGCTCTGTTATAGACCTCTTCCCTTATTTTCTGGAGATGGATTGTGTGGTTTATTCTCCTCACCATGCTATCTTCTTATGTTTGCATCTCTTGAACAAGTTTGATCACTGGTACCCCAAGGATGGTAGGAAACACTGCTTTTGTTCCATAGACAAGCTAGTATGGTGACATGCCAGTGGATTTATTTGTTGTGAGCCTGTACGCCCACAAAGCATGCACTAACTTGTTATGCCATGATTTTTTGTTCTCTTCCAACATATTTTTGATGATGACCACTAGGCTCTTGTTTGATGATTCAGCTAAGCCATTACCTTGTGGGTAATAGGAAGTTGAATGAATGAGTGTTATTTGATATCTGTGACAAAAATAAACCATTTTCTTGGATCCAAAAGCAACAGCATTATCAGTGATTATTTTCCTTGGGCATCCAAACCGAGAGAGGATATGACCTTCTAGGAACCTAATGATGATTGAATCTGTGGCATTCCTAGTAGGTATGGCCTCTATCCACTTAGTGAAGTAGTCCGTGGCTGTTAGGATCCATTTGTGTTGTGTAGAAGAAGAAGGATGAATTTCTGCTATGAAATCTAGGCCCCATTACATAAAGGGACCTTCAATAGTGACGGGTTGTAGAGGTAAGGGGAGGAGCTTTCTTTTGCCTTCAAAAATCTGGCACTTGTGGCAGGCAATTATCATCTTATGGATAATATTGAAGAGTGTGGGCCAATAGTAGCCAGCTCTGAGTATTTTTTTTGCAGTGGCTTTCCAGTTCAAGTGACCTCCACACTCTCCTGCATGGAATTCTTGTTTAATCCTTTCTGCTTCAGATTCAGGAAAACATTTAAGCAATAGGCCATTTGCATTTTTCCAGTATAATCCTTCATTCATTATGCAATAGCTTCTGGCCTTTAGCTTTAAGAATCTAGCCTTGTTCTTTGATATTTCAGGAGGGGCATTAAGGTGTGTAAGCACATACAGAATGTCAGAATACCAAGGAGAGCTCTGAAACTTCTCCTCAATAGTGGGATTAGACGATCCCTGCTGCTCGTCCAAGGCATCTACCATGTTAATGTCAAGGGCTTGTAAATTTGATTCAGCCATTATTTGAGCTAGGCCCTGACCTTTGATCAGTTTTGTGGGTTTAATCTCAAGGTTGTATTCTAAGATTACAACAATCCATTTGCCCCTCTTCCCATCTGGGTCTTGGGACAAGATGTCTTTAACCACTATGTTGGGTACATAGGCTATGGTGTGGGAATGCATTATGTACACCCTAAAGTCTTTCAAGGCCTTTACCAAGGCATAGGCCTGTTTTTCCATTATGTTGTATTTCAAGGGTGCATCCCTCAGTGCTTTGCTAAAGAACGAAAGGGGTTGTTCCATCCCCTCTAGATTTTTCTGTAGCAGAACTGCAGCTACTGTATGCTCGGAGGCAAATGAAAATATCAGGAAATATTTTGAGAAATATGGGCTGATTAGGACAGGAGCCTGGGTGAGTGCAAGTTTAACTGACTCAAAAGATTTATTGGCCTCAACAGTCCATTTAACTCCTACACCTTTCTTTAACATGTTAGTCATATTCTTAAGGTGTTCATCTAAGTTGGGAATAAACCTCTTGAGGAAATTGATTTTCCCAATGAAGGACTGTAACTCCTTGATGTTCCTCGGGTGTGTGATTTGTAGTATTCCCTCAACTCTCTATGGGTCTATCCTAATCCCCTTCTTAGATATGATGTGGCCAAGAATTTTTCCTTCTTGTAGCCCAAATACAGTCTTTTTAGGATTCAATGACAAACCGAACCTTCTACATTTTTCAAACACTCTTCTCAGATGTTTTAGGTGTTCTTCTTCAGTCTTGGAATAGATTGTTATGTCATCCAGATAGATGACAATGAAGTGTCCTAGTTCATCTGAAAAAGTTATGTCCATCGCTCTTTGTAAGGTTGCGCCAGTGTTCATCAATCCAAAAGGCATCTTTACATACATAAAAGTGCCCCATGGAGTGGTAAAAGTTGTCTTGAGTTGGTCTTCTGGGAGTACTAAAACTTGGTTGTAACCTGAAAAACCATCTAGCAGGGAGATCCTTTTTGAGCCTACTACCCTCTGAAGGTTGTGCTCCATTTTTGGCAAAGGGTAATTGTCTTTGAGAGAGGCTCTATTAAGATTCATGAAATCAATACACAGCCTGATCTCCCCTATTTTATTTCTCACAGCCACTGGGTTTGATACCCAATCAGAGAACCTCACAGGCACAATTATGCATGCCTCATACATCTTCTTAATCTCTTTTTCCACTGCAGGTAATTGTTTTGGGTTTATTCTGCGAAGTTTTTTTCTGAAGAGTTTCTGATTCTCCTTCAAAGGTATTTTGTGCTGTATGATGTTTGTGTCATAGGCCCTTAAGTCCTCATAGCTCCAAGCAAACACATCAATGAATTCCTTGAATAGGTCAATGTATTTCCTTTTCATGTCTGCAGGTAGGGACTTAGCCAATTTGATCATCTTGGGTTTATTTTCAGTGCCTATGTTGCATTCCTCGACATCAGATTTTGCATGTTCTATAGTGGGCTTTTTTTCTACATCATCAAAGTCAAAAAGGTCCTCTAAAGGTGCCAGACCTCGAGGTATGCTCTTATCTTTGGTCTGTAGCACCTCTACTACCTCACTATCTGCGTTTTCACATTTTCCATTTTGATTTCCAATCTGTTCATTTACAATGTTTATTTCTATGTTACAGGGTGGTTCTTCCTCATCTGAGGACTCTTCACTTAGGAAGTTATTGTCGGATGTAGATTCTGAGTCAGAAAATTCAAACTCATTTCTGCCTATCAGGAAATCCTCAATCTGCTTATCGCCCTCAAAGACCTGCCAATATTTTTCGTCGTCCAGCACTGCAGGTCTGAGTTTGGTCTGAATGATGATATTTTGGTCGCTGGGAGGCTTATTATATGAACTATCCACATAGGCTAATCCATTTGCAATTGCGTTCTGACTCCTAGGGACAAACACCAGTTCGTATTCTACAATGGTTTTTGATAAATCCAGATTTTCGTTCATGTATGCTCTCAGCCTGGGATGTTTCACTGTGTATTCACCATTCACCTATTTAATGATCAGCTCAGAGTCTCCATGCACAGTTATCTTACGGGCCCCTAATTTTCTCAATAGATTTAAGCCTAGGATCAGAGCCTCATACTCTGCAATATTGTTTGTACATTTTAAGTGTAGGTTACATGCATGGCTCTCTACGTAGTCACTCTCTATGTAATGTATCTACACTCCTGCTCCAGCAGTTCTCTTGGTGCATGACCCATCAAAATTAATTTCCCATAAGGTTTCGTTCTCGGGTTTATCATTGTTTCGTTCTTGGTGTGGTGTATGAGCTTATGGATGGTGACTAATCTGTTGACTGCATCCTATTTTTGGTTTAGTCTGAGTTTTTGTTTCAGTGCACTGTTCAAAGTTTTCTACATCTTTCTCTTCTGAGTCTAGAGTAGCCATTATGTTAAAGTCCATGGGCTCTGCTTCCTTGTTTGTATCTCCGTTTTTTATCTCTGAACCCTCTAAGGATTCATCATTACAAAGGATGAAGGAGTGAAGGTCTGTATGTACAGAGTATAGGGGTGAATTTTCAGGTTTTTTGGGGCTACTGACCAGGAATTTCATCTGTGCCTCTCTATACAGTATTCTAGGTTGGCTAAAGACTGGGATTGTGGCATAGGCCCCATCCATCTACATTGTACCTTTCATCTTGGCTCCCCATGACCTTGATAGCAACATGCCATAATTAGGTGGCACATCCGCCACCACAACATCCATGACCATGCATTTATCTGGAATCTGGGTGAGGCTCACACATAAATCTTTGATCAGGCCAAGACACTTTACCCTGCTAGAATCAAATGAATATAAGTCTTTATAGGGATGGGTCATCTCTAGGCCTAATATTTCCATAAATACTTTAGGCATCAAGTTGTGTGAGGCCCTGGAGTCATGCATTGCATTGTGAAGGATCTTATCATGGATGTTGAGACTGATATAGAAAGGAGGTACTACCCCTTCTTGAAACTTCCCCTCTATCTTGGGACCAAACAGAAGGGTGGGTTGATCATCACTCAGATTGACCGTATTGTTGTTTTCCTCAAGCTTTAGGGCTTTTAAAATTTGGCCTTTATATACATCCTGAGTGGCCAACTCAGAGAGTGGTACAAAGATTTTAATTTTTGCAATTTCACTCTCCAAATTGAAATTGGACTGACTCTTTGGAATGCTCGACTCTGTTTTATTGGCCACCACCTTGGTGGCTGAACCAGCGTGTTGATCCTCATTATGTACAGTGTTGACGACAGTTCTATTAGGAGCACTAACTGTAGTGCTAGTGCTGCTAGTTGGTTGGCTTTGTTTCTCACTGCTTTCGTTGTCTTTCACTTTGTTTTTCCCAGAACTCTCAGCTAATGATTTGTTACTTTCAGCAGTTGACTTAGAAGATTTCTCAAGTATTTTCTTGATGAAAATCTCAGGAGCTTTGGGTTTGGAATTTTCTAGGTTCTTTTTTCTCCTAATTTCATACTGTTCTCTGACCTGCATGATGGAATTTTCAAAACCCAGCTTGTAATCCTCAGATTCCAATCTTTCCTCATCCCAATATGAGGGTGAGGGCTGATCTTATTCTGTGGAACAAATGTGGATTGATTTTTCTACTTCCAACATGTTTATTGTGTTCCCCTTAGACTCTTCTATGATTCCCTCATCTTCATCAAGGAATTTTTCTTGAAATGGGGGAATAACTTGTTGATCTGACTCTGTTTGTCTATTGGGAGTGGTGTTGTTTCTTCTAAAGTTCTGGTTCTGGTTATGACCTTGGTTTCTGTTTTGATTGCTAACTGTGACAACCATTTTTTCCATCATTTTCTGTAGCTTTTCCATGTTTTTGGATAGACGGTCATAATTTGGATCAGATGTGGAAGCTAAATTGTCATCCCTATATGTTACCCTTTTCTCAGCTCTCAATCTTGATTTTTTCTCAATCAGGTTAGCCTCTACACTCACTACTCCTTTTTCATATCTTCTAGAGTGTTTTAATCTCTCTCCCTAAGCTAGTAGGTCATATCAGCATCAAAGCCTTCAGGGTATTTCACTACAGCCATACCTTGGGGAGGTTTCATGTGAGGAGGAAGAGCATTATAAACACTGTTGAACCTTGTAGAGTAGTCATGGACACTCTCTCCTACGTTCCTCCTCAGGTTCTTGTATTCTGCTATGATTTGGAGAGGGTTTGCCTTTACTTCCCACTTGTTTATGAAGTTCTAATATAAAGCGAGAAGGTCTTGGATACTGTTAGGAGGTAGGCTTTTGAACCATTTCTTCACATCACCTCCTAAGCTCTGGGAAAAGATTCTCATTTTGACTGTATCATCATCTATTTCCATGTAGTCAAAAGAATCTTCCATCCTATCTACATGGTGTTGGGCTGTGGTAGACTCTTTTGTAGTGACGTGTGGGATCTTTGACTGATAATCATTGGGTAGGGGCATTAGAGGCTGAGGTTAAACCAGAGGTGCATACCAGGCTGCCATGATGATGTTTTGTGGGGGTAAAGGGTTAAATTGAGCAGCTGGTATATGGATGACAGGGATATTATGACCAGCAGAAGACTAATGAGTAGATCTAGGATGACTGAGTCCCAAGTTTTGAATGAAGTGAATATCAGGGGGAGTGGATGGCGGGGTCTGTCTATCCCAAAGGTGTTTACCACTTTGAGGTGGTGAACCAGGGAGCTCAAGGTTTGGCTGGTCTAGGACACTGAACGACCTAGTTCTTGGTAAACTGTTTTGAGCACCTAGGTCAAAAAGTGGGACTGATAGAGTTGTAAAGTCTTCTGGTGTAGAGTTAGCTCTATGGATATGTCTGGAAATAGTTGATTTTTTAGGTGTAGGAGATCTCTTGAGGATGCTCTCAGGGTTGTCAAATATTTCAGGGGGGTTTGGGTTAGGGTAAGCTCTTGTGTGAATGGTTCTTGAAGCCAGAATGTTGTTTTCTAACCAAACAACTTAACCCTACTTGTTTCTTCTATCATGGATGATGTTGTAATGGGCTCTGGTCTCCGAGTGGAGTCTTATGTGAACCAAGATAATCAGTAGGCTTACTGATCACCTGTAGAGTCTTTAATCTTTAAGGAGCTATGGAGTCGCCAGGTGGAAGGTTTAGGATGCTTCTGGAGGGTACACTGTCCACCACAGTGCTTATGAGATGTCCCTTTTCAAGGACCTCTTCCAAACACAAAAAAATCTAACCAGAGATTGACTGGGAGGGATTTTACTAGATATGTCACCTCTGAAAGAGTGTGATATCTGGAGGCCACCTAGCCCTTTCCAGACTTTGTCTAAGAGTGTGGGAGAACACAACAAAGGAATAGAGGTTGATCTGTGAATAGGAGTGTTTAACTACCAACCTAACCAGAGATTGTAGGTTTCTGAGGCTCTTATGATGTATTAAGGTGGAAAATACTCAGAATGTCCCCAACAGAGTCGCCATTATGTTGGGGTTCCCATGTTTTGTCCAGATTGGCAAGACCAAAAGATGAGACAACATTAGAACCACTTTCAGACCTCAGGATCTAGCCCTCCTGGGTCCAGAGAGGGATCTCTCTATATAAGCAAGGTTTTATATCTTTGAAGCTCAAAATTAAGATGTTAGGCTAGCTATAAGGCTCAGATTTTGTTTGCTATATTGTTTTTTTGGTTGTTGGGAATCAGGAAAGAAAGGTTTCGATATAAGACAAGGATGAGCAAAGAGGATTTTAGGCAAAGGAGAGATACTCTAGGGAACATTCAAGACCATTAGGTAATGGAGTCAGGAAAGGATTTACTTGCTATTCAATGTGCAGGCTTTCAGTTGGGCTAGTCATCTAAAGCATTGAATCTTAAAGATGATGGTGTGGCATGAAATGGTAAGAGAGGGGGAAACAACAAGGATTTAGGACACAAAGTTAGAGACCTGAGATCAGAGAGAGACTTTGAACTCTCAATGCTTCAGCCTCCAGGTTGAGGGATCTTAGAAAGGTTCAATTAATTGAAAAGGATCCTAGTGAGATAGAGATAGAGTTCTAGACCTCCTAGTGTTCCCAATTCATTCGATCAAATCCTAACAAGAACATCTAAGAAAAGATTCATTAATTCATACATTAACTAGCAGGTAATGACATCCACTACACTGGTTAAATTAACTGAAATCAACCCTTAGATAACACATTTAGTAGAAAACATTGAAGGCAAGGAGAGCAGAAACATAGGGTACCTAACAAGGGTAAATCCTATGCCAGATTTCTGATGTGAGCCAGTAGAAATGAAATGAAATGAAATGCAAGTTAATAACAAATACAGAGATAGAAAAGCATCACTACTGCTTTAGATCTGGATCAAAAGAAATGTTCTTGTCATATTAAAAAGCAACACCAATCAAGTACAACATTACCAATAGCTGGATATTCAGTCTGAAAACATTTTCTTCAGCCTATCTTACAACTTTACATAGAGACTATGTCTCAAAAGAAACAGCTTGTAATTCTTTGATAATCGATAAAAAACCTTTACAATGAGTTCCTTCATGAATTTTATAGCTGAAGAGAGTAGAGGAGGTAGGTGAAAAACCTAAATGTAGCATTAAAACCCAGAAGATGAAGAGATCCGAGGCCTTCGTTCTGCTTTAAATTCTGAGCATTTATCTTTGATACTCTTTGGATGAAAGAGTGGTATTCATCAAACTTCCATTTACTCAAGGTATGTCTCTGATGTACTCTGCTGCAGCATTCTGTAGTTAAAAAAAGGTAGAATAATGATGCTAAGGTCTGCCATACTGTGTAACAAATGCTTCTGATAGCATAGGACTGTTGTCAGGGCTGGAATTTCCTCAGGAACACGGTATAGAATGGAGACAGCATGGGCACTTCGTCCTTTGCGGAAAGGACATACTGCTGATGTGAAACCATGATAGTATTGTTTTCTGCACACTGGGCCTTCCATGAGATCCATGATGTCTTTGAACTGGTACCTTTGCCTTCTAAATCCCTGAAAAAGGCTCAAAATATTCTATTACGTGCCTTGAACTCTCTGTTGCTCCAGTACTGTCTTTGTTTATACAATCTGAGCTTTAATGGTGGCAGAGAGGTTTTGTAGAGTTTGAACCCTATCCTTTGATGGAATTTATGTTTCAGACACCTTTCCGGACATTTTTCTGTAATATCAGGCTCTAAATTCAGCTCCTTCTGTGCACTGTACCTCTACAATAGTGCATATGAATCATGGCAGTTTTCCGCCTGCTTGTAACCCCACAAAACACAAAAAAAAATTAAGAAAACCATGCATTGGGGATGGTGAATGCAGCGGGGTCGACGAGAATGGACGTGTAGACTGGTGGGATGGAGGAATAGTGCAGGATCATGGTGGAAAATGCAGCACACAGTGGAAGATGGTCACGGTGAAAGTTGGTGGAAAGAAAAAGATTTAAATGCGAAGACTTGACACTTTTGACCTTCCAATAAAATATAAAAGGGATGGATGGACATCTAACAAAGACACGTGGAATGGTGACGTGACAGGACCAGTCAATGGCAGGACACATAGTTAAATCTGGATCTTCCAATCTCAGTAAGAGATTGACAGCTGAAAATGTGTCGGAGGGTGATGGTCAGTGGGACAGGGGTATGATTGCCTCAGGCTATCCCCCATGCAACTTCGTGGCGCGATGATCGTTGGATGGATGATCCTAGATTGGATGGTGTATAAAGATATCGCACTGGGGCAAACGCCGAAATTTAACGCGCGATGGGGGGCGGTTTTCAAACAGTGCCAATGCCACGCATCAGGCGGTGAGTGGAATTGTTGTAAAATGGAAAATACCGCCAGCTCTCAGAAAGTGGTGCGATAGAAACTAGCCAGTTTTTTAATAGGGCGCACTGGTGTGGGGACCACCGAGGCGGGTAAATGAACGGCGGAGATGTGGTGAATGGGCAGGGAATGCGACGATCGTCTGATCTATACAGATCAACGGTTTAAAATGCTCCCAATATATAATTACGGTAACCGCCTTTGTGCCTTGGCGCTTGGCCATGTGGAGGGAAACGGATCTGGCACTAGGGCTGAAAGGTGCTAAACCCATAAACATAAAATATATGGCTATTTGGCCCATTTTGATGCAATTTGAGGGTAGGAAAAGATAACGATAGAGGGAAAAAGGGGAAAATAGGCGAAACAAGGGGTATGTGTGGAATTTATTGGGGACTTTGGGAGGGTTTAGAGGGTAAGAGGGGAATTTGGCAATTGGAAAAAAAGGGTTAAAATGGGGCATTCTGCAGGGATACAAGGGGTAAATATAGGCATTTTGGAGCACAATTTTTTGCAATCAGTGAGACTTTTTGGATGGACACAGCAGTCGGGATCTTTACAAAAGAAGTGGACACACAGAGGCTTCAAGGATTATGTGTTTTCAAGAGAAATGCATTCCTTGAAGGCTCATAAAAAAAATTATCCCCTTGCTTTCTTATCAAGAAATTTATAGGGGGCTAACACTTACTTCTTCTAAACATCAATTTGATTGCATGTGCAATACACCCTATTCACATAAAATAATCTTAATCCACATATTTAATGAATTCAAGTACTTATCTTTTACACCCTTGAAATATCTTTGCTCAACTTCGCTATAGGATACATATGTGTGTATTGGCAAACTCAGTTATAAAACCTCCCAAAACACTATTGATCCAAAAATCAACAACTCTTGAGATCTTGTTATCATTTTTCTTGAGTCGCTACAACAATTCATGGCTCCACATAGTAGGCTTTTCATTTTTAAAACAAGTCTTATTCTCTTCCAAACTTGACAACCATTCGTGCAGATCGTTCACAAATGATGAGAAGAAAATCTCGTGCTGATTATGTAAAAATATATCTCTGCAACCAAGATTTTGTTGATAGTCCCAGAATTCGATTTTCTTGAATTGAAAATTCTCACTCCTTCAAATCTATCCAATATTGGATCTCTTTTCTTGTCGAATGCCACATCCACATATCCCAGCAATGGAACCATTTGTTGGCTTGAGGGTGTCTAGACCCAAGTTCACAGTAGCTGCATTACCAACAAAAACCTCTATTATCATCCCTTTCAGCAACGATATGCTACGCAGACCGAAGTCTCACCTGAGGAAATATTGGGGGATGCTAGAACTAGGTTTATGCATCAAGGGGGACTATGGACTGTGGCTTTAAGGCTTATATATACTTAGGGATAAATCCTACCTTCACGAAAGCATTAACTTGTTATTACAACCATTAATCAATTACTCACTTAATCACCTTGCACACTGTGCCTTTCTACTCTAACATGCAATATTCACCATATAAAACAACATTTAAGCCTTCACGATGGATTCACAGATTAAATATATAGAAAAACATAATCCATCACAGATAATTCACATAAACAAATAACTTAAAGATAGATGAGAAATACTCAAAATTTCCTTCAAATCCTTCTTTTATTAATCAATTCCCTTAAATTACAACCCTTCTCACCCTGCACACTAATCTACAGGGGTCTGCGCACACAGCTGTAGAATTTATAAGGCCTCCTTGCATAGATCTGCAGAGCCTTCCTTTTACCCAAAACACAAAAATATAGAAATAATTGCAGACTTAGATCATTCTCATCACGTCATACCTTACAACATATCATCACTTGATTCCTTAATAAATCTCCTTATATAGCATTATTTCTTACAATACCATGGTTCAAAAACCATGGGCAGAGCTCAAAATATTAAAAAAAAAAAAACCAATCCCTTTACAAAAAGAGGGGCTTTGACCCACCCCAAAGCCCCTAAGACTCTTACAACTCCATTAGAAGCTCTTAAATTCCACACGATTGTCTTATTTCTGCTAGGTCACACACTCATTTTCCTCAAAATATGGAATCTTTTACTCAAAATTGAACCATGTTGGGCCTTGCCCAACACTTCTTGTAATACTGATGCGTAGAAATTACATTTATTTCCTGCATAATTTAAAGGATCTACATTATGTTGGTATATGGGATTAAGTGCAATTACCATTGGATATTGGGATGATACGAAAAATGATTTCCTTAAGGAATATCAACATTATTGTAGACCTAGATATTCATAGGAAGATATATTTTGAATGATCCAACAAGAAGACAAAAAACTAGAAGATTACCTAAAAAGATTAACGTACAATATATAAAAATCTAAACAACATGATTTAAGTCCTAACATAATGTGAAAAATATTTTTAACAGGAATTTGTGATGAATATAAATATATAATAAATTTAATGGGTGCTAGTGATATTTCTCATATCACATTTGATATAATTGGTGATATGTGAAGGAAGTACTCAAGAGGGAGAGCTAAAACTAGTACAAGGATAAGAAATCCTCTTACCAAATTTACTAAATCAGCTACTGGAGGTGTGAGAATAGCATATTAGGAAACTTACTAGAGGGTTGCAAAATCTATCTTTTAAATACTCTTACTTCTGAAATATATGATTTAAAAATTTGGGAAAAGAAGGAAGAGAAAGAATCAATTTTGTCTATTTTATACACTAAATGTCGAAATAAACATCGATTAACAGAGTGTCCTTTCGATAACATTAAATTTTGTTTGGTTTGTGTAGAATTTCATAAAATTGAGGAATTTTCGTCATTACCTGTGCTGAAAGAAACTTACCAATCAGACTCTAGAAATGAAAAATCACTTTACAACATTTCACCTCGGATACCTTGACAACCATGCAGAGCAGGTATGTTTCAAGATCCTATTCAAAAAAATATTCCTTATTTTAATGTTCCTAAAAATACATGTAATTCTCCAATTCCATGGAAGACATGGCCTCCAAACCATGTCCAAAATAATCTCTATCAACAGGGTTGGAGAGGATTTTTTTATGGAGATATCTTTGCCCATCCTTATCCACCATAATGACCATGTTAATCCCCATACAACCAAAAATGTTGCACCCATATCAACAACTACCATATTAGCATTAACCACAAATGAAACAACCATATCCATCCATTACTCAACAACCAAATCCTCCTTAACAACCACAACTAACTCAACCCCAAAACTTACAACTTCCATCGAATCAACCACCCCCACAACTTACTTACCTTCCTTCTCAATCAGTTGCAAATCCGAATAAAAAAATGGATATACATCATTATAATGTAGGGTTTGAATCATTTCCCACATATCTCATAGCTTCAGTAAAATTACAGGAATTTTCTATACAATTGTAGGAAAATACAGTGAAATTACAAGAATGTTTTGTGAAATTATAGGAAAATCCAATAAAATTACAAGAATTTTATGTACAATTAAGAGACATTCCTTTAGTGTTATAAGGAATTAACTTGCAAGCTGGTAGAGTTGTGAACCCCAAAACTACAGTAATAATTGAAGAACAAAATGAAGAAGTTGTAGATAAAACACAAAAATAAATAAATAAATAAAAATTAAAAAAAATAGAAAATTCTTTGTTTACAAGATCAACTTGAAACTTCTAGCACAACTCCTTTTCCTAAGAGATTGGTTCCTGAAAAAATAGAAATACCAAAAACCATACCTGAATTTGATATTATTGATGAATTAAAGAATATTTATATAAAAAAATACCTTAGAGCAATAAAATATATACCAATTTGTAGCAAAAAAATAAGGGAGTTGTGCACTAAAAGAAGTATAAAGAGAAAACAAGATCCATAAACAATATAAGTTATAGGTAGATTGGTCAGCCTAGTGATTACTGAAACCATTGCTGAAAAATATGTTGATCCTAGCATACCTATTGTAACAATAGTAATCAAAAAAATTTCTATTCCTAATATACTTATTGACTTAGGTGCCACCACAAATGTGATGACAAAAGAAACCAGGGAAAGCTTATAAATTGACAGCATTAGACCAATTCCCCTAATGTTAGAATTAGTCAATAGATCAAAAAGAAAATACAAGGGAATTGTAAAAGACATTATTGTCTCTATTGACTCTTGGGAATATACAATAGATTTTATGATCCTTTATCCAACATCTACATTATGAGGACATCCTTTAAGCTTAGGAAGACAGTGGTTGGAAACTGATAATGCATACATTAGTTGTCATTTTGGAAACAAGAAAATAACCAATGGCGATGACATAAAAAAACATTACTTTATTCCCCTTGCTATAACATAAGGTGAATTAAAGAAAGTTCACTGGTTTGAAGAAAATGAAAAAGATGATGAGATAATTCAACATTTATTAACCATTGAAGAAGCGTTTAATCATAAGGAAAATACTAATGAAAATAAAATCGATCATTTCATTTATCATCCTAATTTTCTACAGTATTTTAGGGGGAATTCATTTGGAGCTTCAACCACAACAAAGTTTTTTGCTAAATATGAAAAATACGATCTATCTAAAAATTCTATAGTTCCTGAAATTTCTGAATAGTCTATAATTCCTTTCATTCGTGAACAATCTATAATTCCTGCAATTTATGAGAAATATGGAAATTTTCATGTTATTTTTGAACAAGCCTTATTAAGTATTCAATGTTTTTCTTTGCATTCTCTTTAAGTTCAACAATTTCAAGAAACATGTACTGAGGATATCTTAAAATTTTCTTATCTATTAGTCTTTACTATACATTCAATATCATATCCCTACAATAAAGTCATTGAAAATTTTGTTATCACCTAAAAAATTATCACCTAGGCATTTCCTACTAGGTTGATTGAAATACACCATGTAGGATAGGTTTTTACATATTAAAACCCACTTTCACCTTAGGAAATATTTAGAGAATGAATTTTCTAAATTTTTTCTCATTAAAACCCATAAGAATGATTAAATAAATCATTATTATTTCAAAATAATCATTAAAGCATTATTTAATGATTATTTCCAAACAATTTTGATTAAAACATGCAGGAATAATTAAATAGACCATTATTTATTCATTATTTATGGGTTATCCCTCATTTTCCTAATGAGATCATTATTAAATCGTTATTTAGTAATTATCTGTAACTCACTTTGACCATATATTCTTAAAGTGATTAACAAATATTTATTTATTTATTAATTATTTTAACCATTTTCTAAATTAACTCAATAAATCATAATTTTTTGATTTAGTTTACTAAATAAATATATTTGACCATTTTAAATAATATTTCCCTCTAAAATATAATAAAACATTCCTAACGACTCGATCTTGATTTGGGCTAATACTTTTTTATTATGTTTCTATATCTAAATCTATTCTAATATTTTATTATAAATATAGTTGTTTTCTCCTCATTATCTACACATGACCATTTCATCATCATGACTATTGTCCTATGACATTCTGAGCTCCCACTTTTGAGTTCAAGCCACCATCATTTCCTTTTTCCCATTGCATCCATTGACATAGAGATAACTGTATGATCTAGATTTATGCAGGAACATAATAGAATACACATATAACCACAAATACAAAGATGCAGCGGAAATAACACTTCATTTCATTAATATAAAAGAACTGAAATTTTCTTACAGACAGAATGGAAATAAAATAGCTAGGGCATTGGTAGCTTATCTCTGGGAAGCGATGTGGCAACTACAGGCCTCTGAACTATGTTGCAATGAGGCTCGAGGGCCTATTTATTATTTAAAAACAATGGAAAACCCTAAACATCCAAAACCCTAACCTTATGAGATGAAGTGTCGAAACTATGGGCCCCATTTGGGTAAATTGGTGTTTTAACTTCACGAGGACGTAACTTTGACATACGATCTCCGTTTGATGCACACTATACCTAGTTAGAAAGATATATCCAAGGACTACAACTTTTGATGTGAGAGAAATTATTCATGGACCTATGTTGCTCTCGATTTTCCCAAAAACACTTCATTTAGGGCCTCAAAATGGCTCTGGAAGTTTAGGACCCAAAAAAATGCTAAAAATAGTAAGTTGTGCCGAAACTAAAAACTGAAAGAGACAATGGTGGGGTCCCAAGTGGAATAGGTGGGCGGCCACCAATATCCACTTGGATCATTCCTCTCCCATTAGGAAACAATGGTCCCCATTGCATTGAATTCCTCCATTAGATGAGGAAACTTCTACTGAACTTGGTCCCTGGTGAACCACTTACCTTGGTGCAAGAGTTGGCCAACTTTGACAACATGATACATTTGGATCTTCTATTGGTGAGTGTTCTTGATTTTCATTTCCATGATACAATCTGTGGTGGCATGTTCCATGTAGTCTAGGTGTAACTCTGTTGGTGTGAGTTGTCCTGCAATGTCATAGGTTTCTAGTAGAGGTGGAAAGTAGGGATGAAGGTGGTCCACATTGAATATTAGGTGCAGACCAAGGAATGGTGGAATATTGAGCTCAAAGGCATTGTTTGCTACATCCTTGGTGATGGTGTATGGGCCATATCAGAGCGGGTGAAGCTTGCAGTGGGGTCCAGTGAGGCATTCCTTCTGCAAATGTAGCCACACTTTGTCACCTCCTTGGAAGTTGTGTGGCACCTGATGTTGATCATGTCGTTTCTTGTACTTAGAATTAGCTCTATCCAATATTTCATGAACTTGTTGGTGGATGTGCTCAATGTGCTCAATGAAGTTGTTTGCTTTGTCAGCTTTAGATTGGACATGAGCCGAATTGGCCCAAGTAGCCACAAATGGGATGGATACGTCAATGTGACATAGTGGTTGGAATCCCAAGCCCACCTTAAGGGGGATATGGTCGGTTGAGATGTGGAGAGCTCAATTATAACTGTGTTTTACATAAGGGAGGCTCTCATCCCGTGTGCATGGATTCTTTCAATTGTACATGCGCAGAATGTGTACAATCATCTTTTTGATGACCTTTGTCTGGAAATCAGTTTGGGGATGGAAAGTTGTGGACTTGGTGAGTTTGGTGTCTAGCATTGACCAGAGGCTAGACCAAAATGTGCTGAGGAACCTGATTTCCTGATCTGATATGATAGACTGTGGGATCCCAAAGTGCAACCACACTCGTTCAAAGAAGAGTTGAGAAGTGACTTTTGCTGTGATATTATTCTTGCATGCTGCCATAATTTCCATCTTCGAGAATCTGTCGACGACCACAAAAACATAGTCATTTCCATGCTTAGTAAAAGGAAGGCCCAACATGTAATCCATGGAGATTTATTCCCAAGGTTAACTAGGGGTAGGTAGCGGCGTATAGAGGACTTGCTTCTTAATGGTCAGTTTGGCATTGGCGCAAACAGTGTAGGATCTGATGTACTTCCCGACATCTTGTCGAAGGTTCGGCCAATAGAAATACTTTTGTAGTACTGCCATTGTTTTCTCGACACCAAAATGGCCAGTGACTCGACTGTAGTGTGCTTCCCATATCATCTTGGCACGCTCGCTTGAAGGAACACAAAGGTGTCCCAGGTGACATAACAATGCATCTTGGAGGTGAAAATTTGGAACTTGCATCCCCCCCAAGAGTGCCTTGTATGTGTGGCCAAATTATAGATCGATCTCGTAGAGAAGTGACCAATTATAAGTATCGTGCCCATAAGAGTTGAGAACGGTGGTTAGCACCATGATCGGTGGTCGGCTGAGGTAGTCTGCAACATTATTGGTGCTACACTTCTTGTACTTGATGTTCAAATGAAACTGTTGTAGATATGTGGACCACTCTTGATGGCGATCGTTATACAACTTCTCTTGTGTCTGTATGAACGGTCTGTGTGGATGATTGTTTCTTTCCCCAAAATGTAATTCTTCCATCGTTGAAAATCCTTCACAATGGATACATTTCTTTGTCATAAGTGGGATACTTGCAAAATTTGTCAGACAATGTCTCAATGTGATATGCCACTGGAGGCCCCTATTGAGTAAGAACTGCCCCAATAGCATAGTCATAGGCATCTGTCTCAATCTCAAATGGTTGTTGCAAGTTTGGTAATGTGAGCACTCGGGAAGAATAGAGGTGATGTTTCAACTCTATGAACACCTTTCGTTGAGATTCTGACCAAAATAATTTTAATTTCGCTCCTCCGTTGGTGACTTGACTCATGGGCCAAGTGATATGAGAGAATCCCAAATTCAACCTACGGTAGTAATTAGCAAGACCCAGAAAGCCACAAATCTTTGTTAGAGTGGTTGGGGCTGGCCAATACCGAATGAATTGGATCTTGGTTGGATCCATAAGCACCCCCCATTCATTAATAATGTATCCTAGATATTGAACTTGGGTCATGCCAAAAGTACACTTCTCCAAATTTGCACACAACTTGTGTTGCCACAGTGTTTGGAGGACTTGTCAGATGTGGTGGAGGTGCTCTTCCCAATTCTAGCTAAAGATCATAATGTCATCCAAGTACACCACTACAAATGAGTTGGTGAATGGCTGCAAGATGTCATTCATCAACCTCATGAACATTGCAGGAGAATTTGTCAACCCGAAAGGCATGACCATCCATTTGAAAAGGCCCTCCTTGGCTTTGAAGGCAGTCTTCTGCACATCAGAGGGTTCAATTGGTAACTGTTGATACCCAGACTTCAAGTCAATCTTGATGAAATATTTTTCCCCTTTGAGTTGGTCTAGAAGGTCATCAATTTGTGGTATCAAATACCTATTATGGATAGTGATCTTGTTCAGTTCCCGATAGTTAATACAAAGTCTCCAAGTCCCATCCTTATTCTATACCAACACGATTGGGATCCCACAGGGCGTTGAGCTTGGCCGAATGTGACCTTTCTGCAGCAGTTCCTGAATATGCCTCTTGATTTCATCATTCTCGCGAACCGAGTGCCGATAGATCAGTCCATTGGGTAGCGACACACTTGGGGTTATATTAATGGGGTGCTTGACTTGAGAGTGCAGAGGAACCCCTATGGGTGAGGTAAATATGTCCCCGTGCTCCTCCACAACCTTGTCCATTTTTTGTTGTCATGTAGAGTAACCCTGTCTGGAGTTCGTGGCCATAGTTGTAATATTCCCAATTTTTGCAGCTCATGGAAATATTGCATTTTATTATTAGTTTGCTTTATTCATGAATAAAAGTGTGTGAAGGAGTTTTATTAGACTCCTAAGTTAAGAATAAATACATGCCCAACGTGAAAGGGGACAAATCTGGGCTATTATATTAAACACCCCTAAGTGTGAAAAGGGGAAATTCATTGCATGGGTCAACTTGGCCCCACCTACGGCGCAGTTTGGAGGGAAGCTTATCCATCAAGCACAATGTACTTCTACAAGAGGATCATGTGTGTGAAAGAGGATAAGTTGACGAAGATGGTTTAGGGTTTTGGCAAGCCCTCATGTTATAAATAGAAGGAGAGGCTGCAAGTAGAGGTTGCTAAAGAATTTTGAGAAGTTGCTGCAGCAACTCTAGTCTGTTGGCTGTTTTGTAGAAATTTGAATAATAGATGAGTTATTCACCGAGATTATCCTGATTACACACTATTTGAGCTTCATACATAATACATAACCTCTTCTACCATTGATCATCAATTTGCGGAATTAGAAGCAGTCGCATGCACACATTAAAACATAATCAAGCACACATATAACACAGTATGTAACGGGGAAAGCTTACAACTGAAAACCCCCAACTATCTGTATATTATAATGATAGAGAAAATGTAATAATACATAGCACAAACTCCTCACAAGCTCTCAGCATTATCTCCAATTGTTACAAACTAACTAGCTCAGATATGAACAAGTCACAAGTTCAAATCTCCTCCACCTGTTAGCCTGCCTCTACTGCGCAATCCAAGATGAATAATGATGGGATACAAGTTCGAATCCCACTGGCTTGTATTGCGCAATCCTCATTGGCAATATCAATCAATGTGTGTGCAAATCTCATGCACAGCTATAGTCACAACTGATAGTAGACTCACCCTTTCACCCACCTCTAACACTGGTCTCCACTGAACTGTCCATGCACTGCAGTTAACTGATGTATTCTTTAGTTGATTTATGAGTTAATAATTAGTGAATTAATTAATAATTAATTCACACCACTCATCACTAGTGTATTTATTAGTTAGAATAAATACAACTAGTTCAACTAAGTTAAACCGAACACAACTCCATCAACTGTCTCATCAACTCCACCAAACTCTGCCACATGAGTTCTAACTGAAGTAAACCATGCAATAGCTCAAATAACCCCTAAGAATAGCGTAATTCCTTCTGTCAGTTGCATGTGCCACATCCTTAGCTCGAACTGAAGTGCTCCAAGAGGATAAGATAATGTTTATAGTCCAAATATTATTAAGAGCTAATAATATTCGACTGATCTATTTTTAGAATGGCAGTCTAAAAATAGACTCCGCCCAGTATGTCTAAAAATAGAGGTCCATCTATTTTTACCAACTTGACCAACCATCCATAAATAGCATCATGCAACTCATATACCATGATCCATATGTCTAAAAATAGACATAGTCTAAAAATAGACTTTGCGCCAAAAATAGCCTGCGGGCCCACTTAGTGAAGGCGAATTCTTTTCACTAAGCTCCATCATCTTGTTGCATTCTCAACACTCCCTCTCAACAAAATATGGATTATCTGCAACCCGTATCCTGCCTCTGTGGTATTCGAATTTGCTCCTGGTGAGCGCCTTCATCAAGATATCAGCATCCTGATCCTTCGTGGGAATGTATGAAAGTAACATGATCCTCCGCTGCACACAATCTCTGATATGATGGTACCTGATGTCGATGTGTTTGGATCTATCATGAAATAATGGATTATCCGAGAGTTTAATGCAACTCTGGTTATCAAAATAAATCACGGTAGGCTCCAAGTGTGACCCAAACCACCCGACCAGGATCTTCCTCATCCATATAGCCTCGCATGTAGCCAAGCTTGCTGCCATATACTCGGCCTCTGCTGAACTGAGTGCCACGGATCTCTACTTCCTGCTGTACCAAGAAAATGTTGTTGACCCGATACTGAAGATCCCTCCAGATGTGCTCTTTCTGTCCATTGGGCTCCCTTCCTAATCTACATCCATGAAGCCACACAGCTTCAACTCATCCTCCTGTCTATACCACAATCCATATCCCGATGTGCCTCTAAGATAATGCAATACATGCTTGCCTACCTTCTAGAAGAGCTTGGTTGGCTTAACCATAGCTTGTGAAAGCTGGTTAACAGCATAGCATATATCGGGTCGTGTATTGACCAGATACATAAGCGACCCCACCAAATGTCGATAAACAGTGGCATCCACTACCTCCGCCGAAGTAGCATCCTTCTTCCTCCAACCTCCAGGAAGAGGAGTATCAATAGGCTTGCAGCATGCATGTTGAACTTCTCCAGTATCTCCTAGGCATACTTACCCTGAGAAACAAATATTCCATCACTGCGCTGCCAAATTTCCAATCCCAGGAAATAATGAAGGAGGCCCAAGTCCTTCATCTCAAACTCTCTTGCAAGATCCTCCTTGCATGAAAGTATCAACACCTCATCACCTGTCAGAATCAAATCATCTACATAAAGTACAATGATCAACAACTTACCCTCCACCACAATCTGGTATAGGTTAGGATCCGCCTCACTCTTGGAGAATCCAATTCCGGTGAAATAAATGTCTATCCATGTGTACCAAGCACGAGGTGCTTGTTTCAACCCATAAAACGCTCTCTTGAGCCTGCACACATGCGACTCGCTGCTCAAGATCTCGAAACCTTCGGGCTGCTCTATGTACACCTCCTCCTCAATGACTCCGTTGAGGAACGCAGTCTTTACATCCATATGATGAATGTGCCACCCCATCTGTTCTAAGAGAGCAAGAATCGTCTATATGGAAGAATACCTTGCGACAGGTGAAAATGTCTCCTCATAATCAATCCCCTCTATCTGTGAGAAGCCTCGGGCAACAAATCTTGCCTTGTACTTCTCCACACTCTCGTCAGCTGTTTGCTTCACTTTGTAGATCCATCTCGAACCCACCACTGATTTCCCTTCTGGCCTTGGCACAATCTCCCATACACTGTTTCTGACAATCGAATCATACTCTTCCACCATGGCATCTACCCATGCAGGGTCATCCACAGCTTCCTCGAAAGAGGATGGATCTGTCATGACACACTTTCTCACAAGAGCCATGTATCCAGTGTATCGGTCCGGTGACTGTCTATGTCTGTGATGTGATGTAGGTGGTCCTACAACCTTATCTACATCTTGAGCCAATCACTCAGCTTTTGTAGTGCGCTTCCGCCCTCTGATGGTTGGCGCTGCATGAGTGGTCTCTTCCACTCCATGAAATTTCTCTTGTGGCTGATCCACATCCTGAAGCTCATCCTTAGGAACTAATAGCTCCTCCTCTGCATGCAAGTGTGGCTTCCTCTCAAGCGAACACTTCATGGCTTTCTCCTCCTGAAATTTGATATCCCGTCGCACAACAGTCTTGCGACTGTCTAGCAAATACACACGATAGTTTTGGGGCATATCAGTGTACCCCAAAAATATCCCAACCTCTGCGGTTGGCTCCAGCTTCTTCCTGGCATCCTTCGTCACATGAATGTAAACAGGTGAACCAAAAATCCTCAAATGGGAAATATCAGGCCTCTTACCAGAAAACGCCTCCTCGGGTGTACTCATGCCAAGTATCTTGTGAGGACAACGATTCTGCACATATATTGCAGTATTGCATGCCTCCGCCCACAAGTGAATGGGTAGGCCCTGGTCATGCAACATTGCTCATGTAGCACCCACGATCGTTCTGTTCTTCCGCTCAGCAACCCTGTTCTACTGTGGGTTATGAGGTGCTATGAGCTCTCTTTGAATTCCTTCTACGCTGAAAAAGTCCTTGAATTCGCCAGAGATGAATTCACCACCATTGTCGCTCCTAAGAGCCTTCACTTGCTTCCCCGATTCCTTCTCAACCAGCACCTTGAACTCACAGAACTTTGAGTATGTCTCGCTCTTCTTCTACATGAAGAAGATCCAGCACTTACGAGAAAATTCATCAACAAATATGAAATAATACCTGTGCTTTGCTATTGAAGCAACTAAGAAAGGTCCACACACGTACGGCTGTGAATTCTCTCAAGGATCGTCGTGGCGTGACTATCCTTCTCGTGAAAGGTGGCTTTCACAAATTTTCCCAAGGTACATCCCTTGCACTGATCTGACTGTGCAAGGGTACCCTTAGGAAGCCCAGTAGAAATCTGCTGCAGTATCTTCAAAGCTCCATGGTGAAGGTGGCCCAATCTCCAGTGCCACAACTCGCCATCATCCCGGCTCACCACTCCTTTTGCCTTGCATGCCATTGTTGCGCATCCATCTACTTGCAATTGATAAAGGTTCTTGACTCGAACCCCTATCTTCTGGGTTTCTCCAGTTGTCTTACTGTGCAGGAAAGCCTTTCCCTTGCTAAAGACAACATCATATCCCTTATCTTCTAACATCGCCACAGAGATAAGACTATTCTTCAATCCTAGAACATGCATCACTTCCTTCAATACTAAGGGTTTACCAGACTCCCTCTCAAAGGAAATGGTACCGATACTGGTCGCACTGTATCTACCATCATCGCCCATATCGATGTGCACTCCAAGATCTTTCTCATCCAGATCAGTAAACAAATCTCGATCTCTTGTCATGTGAAAAGATGCACCCTTTATCCAAGAACCAAACTGAACCCATCACACTTGATACCAGGCATGTGATCAGCGAAAAATCCAGCTCAAACTGCAAGGCTAAGGCCTCTCCCGCTGCAGATCCAGCAGCCTTCTTATTTTTCTTCTTCTGCGGACAATTTGTGGCATAATGTCCGTGTTGGTGATAGTGAAAGCACTTCACCTTGGACATGTCCTGCTTCTTGCCTTTCGCACTAGACTGAGAATATTTCTTTCTCTTCCCCTTCTTTGCTTTGGCAGCCAAAGCGAAATTTTCTTCATCAGATGCCTTTGATGAAGATCCGTCCCTGGTACTCCGCCTTATCTCCTCTTGCACAAGATCCGACCAAAGTCGCTCCCATCCTGGCAATTTCTCCCGACCATTGACAGAGTCCTGATAGGAATGCCAACTCTTCAGAAGACCAAGGAGAGCCAAGCTCACCAAGTCCTCATCATCAACAGTCACCCCCACACTTCCCAGCTCATCCCTGCATTGGATGAACTTCGTGAGGTACTTGGGCATACTGTTGCCTTTCTCCATCTTTATGTTTCTGAGTTTTTCCTTGAGCGCCAACTTCCTCTGGTCGCTCTTGCTTTGGAATAAATCTGTCAATGCTTTCCACATCAAGTATGGAGAAGATTTTCCATGCATGCTAGATGCAATGTGATCCTTCACGCCCTCCAACATAATCCTTTGACACTTTGCTGTCTTCTTTTGCCAAGCGTCAACTTGAGCAGCATTAGTAGGCTTTGGGACTTCAACATCTATGAACTCCTTCAGCCCATTTTCATCTAACACTGCCTCCATCCTGTCCTTCCATGCAATATAATTCGAGCTGCCCTCAAGGGCATACTCCAATCGCAATCCGTTGAAAGACATCTCAACTTTCGAAACCAAGAAAACACTGCTGCAAATTCTGAATTCCACCAGCTCAAAACACAACTGCTTCTGATCTGTGAGAACAAAGTATTTCTAGCACAGAGATCGACTGTAGGGGAATTTACTAGATTTTTCACCTTTCAAAGAAAGGATGAATCCAGAGGCTACCTGGCCCTCTTACAGACTTTGTCTACCGAAATAAAATGTAATCACTGTAATAGATCCGATGATCAACCTTCACTCTGATACCATGTAGAAATTTGAATAATAGATGAGTTATTCACCGAAATTATCCTGATTACACACTATTTGAGCTTCATGCATAATACATAACCTCTCCTACCATTGATCATCAATTTTCGGAATTAGAAGCAGTCGCATGTGCACATTAAAACATAATCAAGCACACATATAACACAGTATGTAATGGGGAAAGCTTACAGCTGAAAACCCCCAAATATCTGTATATTATAATGATAGAGAAAATGTAACAATACATAGCACAAAATCCTCACAAGCTCTCAGCACTATCTCCAATTGTTACACACTAACTAGCTCAGATATGAACAAGTCACAAGTTCAAATCTCCTCCACCTGTTAGCCTGCCTCTACTGCGCAATCCAAGATGAATAATGATGAGATCCAAGTTCGAATCCCACTGGCTTGTACTTCACAATCCTCATTGGCAATCTCAATCAATTTGTGTGCAAATCTCATGCACAGCTATAGTGACAACTGATAGTAGACTCACCCTTTCACCCACCTCTAACACTAGTCTCCACTGAACTGTCCATGCACTACAGTTAACTGATGTATTCTTTAGTTGATTTATGATTTAATAATTAGCGAATTAATTAATAATTAATTCACACCACTCATCACTAGTGTATTTATCAGTTATACTAAATACAACTAGTTCAACTAAGTTAAACCGAACACAACTCCATCAACTGTCTCATCAACTCCACCAAACTCTGCCACATGAGTTCTAACTGAAGTCAACCATGCAATAGCTCAAATAACCCCTAGGAATAGCGTAATTCCTTCTGTCAGCTGCATGTGCCACATCCGTAGCTCGAACTGAAGTGCTCCAAGAGGATAAGATAATGTTTATAGTCCAAGTATTATTAAGAGCTAATAATATTCGACTGATCTATTTTTAGACTGGCAGTCTAAAAATAGACTCCACCCAGTATGTCTAAAAATAGAGGTCCATCTATTTTTACCAACTTGACCAACCATCCATAAATAGCATCCTGCAACTCATAGACCATGATTCATATGTCTAAAAATAGACATAGTCTAAAAATAGACTTTGCACCAAAAATAGCCTGCGGGCCCACTTAGTGAAGGCGACTTCTTTTCACTAAGCTCCATCATCCTGTTGCATTCTCAACATGTTTAGCCTAAGGGAAGAGGATTTCTTGTTCAGGAATCCTCTCTCCTTCCATGGAGGAGATTGTGATGCATCTCTCCACTATCCAGCATTATGGCCAAGCTACATCTCTATAGCAGCGTTGGTCCTGTTGAGGGTTTTGCAGCTGTTTGTGAGTTGTAGCAAGTGGGGGAACTAGATCTGCGAGATCTAGTTGTTTAGAGGATATTTCTCTCAGGGAGGGTGTCTTGTGACCACCTGGAAGAGGATATCACTCTCATTTTGATTTCAGATCTGTAATTTCTATCTGTTGCATCAGTTCATTCCAACTACTGCACAGTCTCTTCCATAAACTACGTTATTTTCATCTATGCGTTTTACTATTGTTTGTATCTCTCATTGTACTTGCTCTTTGGTGATTGAGGCTTGCCTCTCCCTTTGAGATTTTTAAAGTAGCTGGCTGATCTATCCATTTTCAGATATGATATCTAATGTAATGAAAGCCATCTTCAGAAATCTCTAAATTTTCTGCAGCTCAGTGTATTAAAAGCTAGATCTACATCTTCTTGTGAAATATTTTGATAAAACCCCAAGGGGATCTTGTTAAGAAGGATGAGTAGTTTCCAGATCTGGTATGGATCTGATGTTTCAGCTATTTATTAGTATTAGATCTTATTTTTAATGTACAGCAGCTGAATCTCCTCATATAAAATGCTGTCAAGTCTTTCTGCAGCTTTTCCATGTGTTTCAGCTATAATTTCTGAAGGATTCTTGCTCTTGCTTCATGTAAATTATAATGATTCTACAAGGGAACTTCATCATGGATCTGATTTCTTGCTGCAATACTATAACATGAGTTTAATGGCTGATTTCTAGTGTCTTCTAGTAGAAACTGCACAATTCCCAAAGGAGGGTTTCTCTATTAACCCAACTCTCTCCTTTAGCTGATTTTCAGCTAGTGTTGATAGTGGGAGATCTGTTTAAGCCCTATAAACTCATTTTTTTTCTTTTGAAACTCTGCATCGAGATCCCACATAGCCTAAATTAAGGGAACCCAGACCTGTTCTTCATTATTTTTACATTGGCATGCTTATACAGCGTCCTCCTTGAGCCTATTGCATATTTTCCTGAGAGTGGAATTTCTCGCTTCTTCCTTGTTTGGTTTTTGCTTCTCTTTTGGATCCATAATTAGATCTATAGATATAAGGTTCCTAAGGGTAGAAAAATCTAAGAGGAATGTGACATTCCCACACTTTCTGTGTTTCACCAATCTTCTATAGACAAAGTCTGGAACGGGCCAGGAAGCATCTCGATTTCACCCTTCCTTGTGAAGGTGATGCATTCGGTAAATGCCCTACCAGTCTATCTCTGGTTTATATCTATTGGTTTAATTCCACATTTCTATGATTCTATAGAGGAATATCTTAAGATATTCCCTACTGTGCCTATTTTTCCCCATTTGGAATATTACAGTGGTATTAGAGCATGATCTCTAACACAGCCTGTGAGATCAAGCTACCAGTGAATTCAAGAGAAAAATCAGAAAAAATCTAGACAGAGAAAATGGGATTATTCTCAACATTTTTCAGATCTAAGAAGGGCCTCTCCCAAGAGTGAAATCAGAAGAGATAAAGTAGAAGCACCGAGACTCCTAGAGGGTTTCAAGAAGAAGCAAGTTGCAGTAAGAGATGCATGAGATTTCAAGAAGAAGAAGGAAGCCCTAGCACTTCCTATCAGCAAAGAAGAAGACTGGAGGATCCTATATCTCCTCATAGATCCACTATGCCCAATTTATTTGAAGAAGGTGAGGGGTATAGAAATGAAGGAAAGAGATGCAAAGAAACTCGTAAAGGGTTTCAAGATGAAGAGGAAGAACTATACATTTCTTGTTATCACAAGGCATAGAGAATGACTAAAGAAGAGATCTCATTGCCTCTTTTTCAAGCATTGAAGAGTATTGAAGAAAATCTCAAAGGGTTTTAAGAGAAGAGGAAAAAGAGGAGCTACAAAGAGACATCTCCCAAGGAAACAAAGGAGAATGTCAATCTTCTCACGTTGGGCAAAAGATCTCCATTTTCACTACCTGTTGCTAAGGAGCTTGCATCTAGAGAAGAGTCACTTGCATATTTGCAAGGTAGTATTGAGTTCTTATCATATGGGGTCCCATGCATAAATTAGGAGATGCATGAGGAGGAGAATAAAGATTCCAGCGCTGGTATACTTGAAGGAAGGAGACCATCATACCTACCAGTATTTGGAGACATCATTGATCCGGATGGAGGAACTCTTCTGTTCTATCAAGAGGTTTCCCCATATCAGTTGATCCAAGTTATGCATGAGATTTCAGCACATAATAGTTCAAGATCTATGCATATCCAAGGGTTAGGTCAAAGTGTTGATTTGAAGCAAAGGTATATCACAGCGCTGTCACATAGTGGTTGTGACAAAGAGGCTTCATCATTCTTGGAGCTTGTTGAAGGTATTACTACAGATCCAAAGCTTCACTAGTTTTGGAGGATCATACATGAGAGGAAGGTCTCACTAAGAGATCTTAATAAAGATGCGTTTCAGTATTTCTTGAGATGCAAAGTTCTTTAGTGGGTTAAAGGAGATGGTATTCTACAAATGGAGAATGCCATGATTTTGCAACACATCACTCAACTTCCGTATTTGAGTGAATGGATGAGGATGGTGAGCAGGGGGTCACATGATCACTTGTAGACATACATGGACCAGCAAGCTTAGTTACGCTGGTTGCCTTTGGGAGACTCCTATCACTCTCCAAAGGTACCTATTTCTTTGATCTATGCCTTGAAAAGCAGCTATGAAATGTATAGGGAGGCATGGCAGCGCTGGTTGCCTTGGGGTGAGCATGTTCTCTACCCAAGGATTCTCATTCTCTTATCTCATGCTTGGTTCATCATTATTAGATCATATGAAGAGGAAGCATGGATGATGTGATGGTTACAGTGAGGGTTGGACATCATAAGTTAAATATTATGTCCATGTACTCACCTATGCTTGAAGTATGTTTGATATATCCACATGCATTTCTGTTGGAGGTATATTTCATGCATAAACTTTGGCTTGGGAGGAGGGATGACTCCCACATGATGTGGTATGAGGGGCTTGCTTGTACTATGTTGATGAGGAATTTTACATGTTCATCATTATCTTGTTTCTCCAAGATCCACATGTTGATGAGGCAAGAAGGTTGCAAAGTCCTTGTTGCTATGGATGGTTTTGGGTGAGTGTGGTTGCTACCCAATAGTTCTTTATTTTCTGAATCATGCCTTGGATTTCATTGCTATGTTGTAGCAAAGGAATGCATGTAATTTTTTTTTTCACTTGAGAAGGTATGGCCACCACATGACATCTCCTATGTCTATGTGTTTTTCATGGTGAGAAACTTGGCATGATCGTCTCAAGATGTGCATAGATGATGGTACTTTGTATTGGGCTGATGTGACATGTCATATGTCCATTAGCATGGTTTAGTTTCATGATGCAAAAGAGGAGGAAAGAGGACAGCAAGATCCGTTGTTGCTTTGATTATTTTGAATGAGTATGGTGACCACCCCATGGCTCATAATTTTCTGGTTCATGCCTTATGTATCAAAGATAACTTGCAACAAAGAAAGGCATGCACCTCATATTTTGGGAAGCATGGCTTGTCCATCTTACATGGAGGAGATGGAGGATGGAAACAAAGGGCCTTACTATGGTGGTTGATTTTGGGAGAATATGGTTTGACATCTTTGTTTACCCATATTACTCCTTTCCTTCTTCTTTGAATAACACTAAAATGATGGAGCTTGGATCCAACAAGGCCAATAGGGCTAAGAATGGAGGCACAACAATGTCTATTCAAGTCCACAAACATGATATGGAGGAATGTTCTGCATGATGAAGATTTTCCTTTATGGGAGGAGCTACCTTACTTTATGTCTCACATGTGTTTGTGATGGTGTTGGACCATGTGTACTTGTCATCTTGTACTTCATGATAAGGGGACAACATCTAACCTTACAGTTGGAAGTCATCTCATGCATTTGTGAACGACAACTTTGGAACCAAACATACATAACCTATTGCATCAAATGGAGGAAGCTTTCCTTATGTGGATGTCATTTGGAGGGAATAGATGGTTGCATCTACAATAAGAGTTGCTTGAGGGAAAGCAACATTTTTTCGAGGGAGACTGTAATATTACCAATTTTTGAAGATCATGGGAATATTGTATTTTATTATCAGTTTGCTTTATTCATGAATAAAAGTGTGTGAAGGAGGTTTATTAAACTCCTAAGTTAAGAATAAATACATGCCCAATGTGAAAGGGGACAAATCTGGGCTATTATATTAAACACCCCTAAGTGTGGAAAGGGGAAATTCATTTGCATGGGTCAACTTGGCCTCACCTACAGCGCAGTTTTGAGGGAAGCTTATCCATCAAGCACAACGTACTTATAGAAGAGGATCACATGTGTGAAAGAGGATACGTTGAAGAATATGGTTTAGGGTTTTGGAAAGCCCTCATGTTATAAATAGAAGGAGAGGCAGCAAGTAGAGGTTGTTGAAGAATTTTGAGAAGTTGCTGCAACAACTCTAGTCTCTTGGTTGTTTAGCCTAAGGGAAGAGGATTTCCTATTTAGGAATCCTCTCTTCTTCCATGGAGGATATTGTGATGCATCTCTCCACTATCCGGAATTATGGCCAAGCTACGTCTCTATAGCAGCGCTGGTCCTATTGAGGGTTTTACAGTTTTTTGTGAGTTGCAGCAAGTGGGGGAACTAGATCTGCAAGATCTAGTTGTTTAGAGGAGATTTCTCTCAGGGAGGGTGTCTTGTGACCACCCAGAAGAGGATTTCACTCTCATTTTGATTTTAGATCTGTAATTTGTATCTATTGCATCAGTTCATTCCAGCTACTGTGCAGTCTCTTCCATAAACTGCGTTATTTTCATGTACATGTTTTACTACTGTTTGTATCTCTCATTATACTTGATCTTTGGTGATTGAGGCTTGCCTTTCCCTTTGAGATTTGTAAAGTAGCTTTATTATCTACTCATGTTCAGATTTGATATCTAATTTAATGAAATCCATCTTCAAAAATCTCTAAATTTTCTGCAGTTCAGTGTATTAAAAGCTAGATCTACATCTTCTTGTGCAATATTTTGATAAAACCCCAAGTGGATCTTGTTAAGAAGGATGATTAGTTTCTAGATCTGGTATGGATCTGATGTTTCAGCTATTTATCAGCAGTATATCTGAGTTTTTACCTACAGTAGCTGAAGCTCCTCATATAAAATGCTGTCAAGTCTTTCTGCAGCTTTTCCATGTCTTTCAGCTATAATTTCTGAAGGATTCTTTCTCTTTCTTCATGTAAATTCTAATGCTTCTACAAGGGAACTTCATCATGGATCTGATTTCTTGCTGCCATAATATAACATGAGTTTAGTGGCTTATTTCCAGTTTCTTCCAGCAGAAACTATGCAATTCCTGAAGGAAGGTTTCTCTATTAACCCAGCTCTCGCCTTTCGCTATTTTTCAGCTAGTGTTGATTGTGGGAGATATGTTTAAGCCTTATAAACTCATTTGTTTTGCTGAAACTCTGCATGGAGATCCCACCCAGCCTAATTTAAGGGAACCCATCCTTGTTCTGTGTTATTTTTACACTGGCCTACTTATACAACGTCCTCCTTGAGCCTATTGCAGATTTTTCTTAGAGTGGAATTTCCCGCTTCTTCCTTGTTTTGTTTTTGCTTCTCTTTTGGATCAATCATTAGATCTATAGATCTAAGGTTTTTAAGGGTAGAAAATCTAAGAGGAGTGTGACATTCTCACACTTTCTGTGTTTCACCAATCTTCTATAGACAGAGTCTGGAATGGGCCAGGAAGCCTCTCGATTTCATCCTTCCTTGTGAAGGTGATGCATCCGGTAAATTCCATACCAGTCTATCTCTGGTTTACATCTATTGGTGTAATTCCATATTGCTTTGATTCCATAGAGGAATATATTAAGATATTCCCTACTATGCCTATTTTTCCCCATTTGGAATATTACAATGGTATCAAAGCATGATCTCTGGCACATCCTGTGAGATCAAGCTACCAGTGAATTGAAGAGCAGAAGTAGAGAAAAGCTGGATGGAGCAGATGGGATTATTCTCATCATTTTTTCAGATCTAATGAGGGCCTCTCCCAAGAGGTAAATCATAAGAGAGAAAGAAGAAGCACCGAGACTACTAGAGGGTTTCGAGAAGAAGCAAGTTGCAGTAAGAGCTGCATGAGATTTTAAGAAGAAAAAAGAAGCCCTAGCACTTCCTATCAGCAAAGCAAAAGACTAGAGGATCCTAGATCTCTTCATAGATCCACTATGCCCAATTTCTTTGAAGAAGGTGAGGGGTATAGCAATGAAGGAAAGAGATGCAAAGAAAATCCTAAAGGGTTTCAAGATGAAGAGGAAGAACTATACACTTCCTATTATCACAAGGCAGAGAGAATGACTGAAGAAGAGATCTCATTGCCTCTTTTTCAAGAATTGAAGAGTATTGAAGAAAATATCAAAGGGTGTGAAGAGAAGAGGAAAAACGGGAGCTACAAAGAGACATCTCCCAAGGAAACAAAGGAGAATGTTTCTCTTGTCACTTTGGGCAAAAGATCTCCATTTTCACTACCTGCTGCTAAGGAGATTGCATCTAGAGAAGAGGCACTTACATCTTTGCAAGGTAGACTTGAGTTCTTATCATATGGGGTCCCATGCATAAATCAGGAGATGCATGAGGAGGTGAAGAAAGATTCCAGCGCTGGTATACTTGAAGGAAGGAGGCCATCATCCTTACCAATAGTTGGAGACATCATTGATCCAAATGGAGGAACTCGTGTGTTCTGTCAAGAGGTTCCACCATATCAGTTGATCCAAGGTATGCATGAGATTTAAGAACATAATATTTCAATATATATGCATATCCAAGGGTTATATCAAAGTGTTTATTTGAAGAAAAGGTATATCACAGCGCTGTCACATAGTGGCTGTGAAAAAGAGGCTTCATCATTCTTGGAGCTTGTTGAAGGTATTGCTGCAGATCCAAAACTTCACTGGTTTTGGAGGATCATACATGAGAGGAAGGTCTCACTAAGAGAACTCAATAAAGATGCATTTTAGTATTTCATGAGATGAAAATTTCTTCAGTGGGTTAAAGGAGATGGTATTTTGCAAATGGAGAATGCCATGATTTTTTAACACATCACTCAACTTCCATATTTGAGTGAGTGGATGAGGATGGTGAGTAAGGGGTCACATGATCACTTGCAGAAATACATGGAATAGCAAGCTTGGTTACACTGGTTGCCTTTGGAAGACTCCTATCACTCTCCAAAGGTACCTATTTCTTTGATCTATGCCTTGAAAAGCATCTATGAAATGTATAGGGAGGCATGGCAGCGCTGGTTGCCTTGGGGTGAGCATGTTCTCTACCTAAATATTCTCATTCTCTTATCTCATGCTTGTTTCATCATTATTATATCATATGAAGAGGAAGCATGGATGATGTGATGGTTAGAGAGAGGGTTGGACATCACAAGTTAAATCTTATGTCCATGTACTCACCTATTCTTGAAGTATGTCTCATATATCCACATTCATTTCTGTTGGAGGTATATTTCATGCATAAATTTTTGCTTGGGAGGAGGGATGACTCCTAGATGATGTGGTATGAGGGGCTTGATTCTTTTGTATTGATGAGGCATTTTACATGTTCATCATTATGTTGTTGCTCCAAGATCCACATGTTGATGAGGCAAGAAGGCTGCAAAGTCCTTGTTGCTATGGATGCTTTTGGGTGAGTGTGGTTGCTACCCAATAGCTCATTATTTTCTGAATCATGCCTTGAATTTCATTGTTATGTTGCAGCAAAGGAAGGCATGTACAATTTTGTTTTACTTGGGAAGGTATGGCAACCACATGACATCTCCTATGTCTATTTGTTTTGCATGTTGAGAAACTTGGTATGATCATCTCAAGATGTGCATTAATGATGGTACTTTGTATTGGGATGATGTGACATGTCATATGTCCATTAGCATGGTTTTATTTCATGATGCACAAGAGGAGGAAAGAGGGCAGCAAGATCCCTTGTTGCTTTGATGCTTTTGAATGAGTATGGTGACCACCCCATGGCTCATAATTTTCTGGTTCATGCCTTATGTATCAAAGATAACTTGCAGCAAAGAAAGGCATGCACATGATATTTTGGGAAGCATGACTTGTCCATCTTACATGGAAGAGATGGAGGATGGAAAAAAATGGCCTTGCTCTGGTGGTTTATTTTGGGAGAATATGGTTTGAAATATTTGTTTACCCATATTACTCCTTTCCTTCTTCTTTTCATAACGCTGAAATGATGGAGTTTGGATCCAACAAGGCCAACAGGGCTAAGAATGGAGGCACAACAATGTCTATTCAAGTCCACAAACATGAGATGGAGGAATGTTCTACACGATGAAGCTTTTCCTTTATGGGAGGAGCTACCTTACTTTATGTCTCACATGTGTTTGTGATGGCGTTGGACCATGTGTACTTGTCATCTTGTACTTCATGATAAGGGTAGGACATCCAACCTTACAGTTGAAAGTCATCTCATGCATTTGTGAAAGACAACTTTTGAACCAAACATAAATAACCTATTGCAGAAAATGGAGGAAGCCTTCCTTATGTGTATGCCATTTGAAGGGAATAGATGGCTGCATCTACAATAAGAGTTTCTTGAGGGCAAGCAACATTTTGCCGAGGGAGACTGTAATATTCGCAATTTTTGCAGCTCATGGGAATATTGCATTTTATTATCAGTTTTCTTTATTCATGAATAAAAGTGTGTGAAGGAGGTTTATTAAACTCTTAAATTAGGAATGAATACATGCCCAATGTGAAAGGCGACAAATCTAGGCTATTATATTAAACACCCCTAAGTGTCAAAAGGGGAAATTCATTTGCATGGGTCAACTTGGCCCCACCTACAGCGCAGTTTGGAGGGAAGCTTATCCATAAAGCACTACATACTTTTAGAAGAAGATCACATGTCTGAAAGAGGATAAGTTGAAGAAGATGGTTTAGGGTTTTGGCAAGCCCTCATGTTATAAATAGAAGGAGAGGCAGCAAGTAGAGGTTGTTGAAGAATTTTGAGAAGTTGCTGCAGCAACTCTAGTCTCTTGGCTGTTTAGCCTAAGGGAAGAGGATTTTCCGTTTAGGAATCCTCTCTCCTTACATGGAGTAGCTCTTTGGAGGAGATTGTGATCAATATCTCCACTATCTGGCATTATGGCCAAGCTACATATCTATAGCAGCGCTAGTCTTGTTGAGGGTTTTGCAGTTGTTTGTGAGCTGCAGCAAGTGGGGGAACTAGATCTGCAAGATCTAGTTGTTTGGAGGAGACTTCTCTCAGGGAGGGTGTATTGTGACCACCCAGAAGAGGATCTCACTCTCATTTTGATTTCAGATCTAGAATTCTATCTGTTGCATCAGTTCATTCCATCTACTGCGCAATCTCTTCCATAAACTGTGTTATTTTCATGTACATGTTTTACTACTGTTTGTATCTCTCATTGTACTTGCTCTTTGGTGATTGAGGCTTACCTCTCCCTTTGAGATTTGTAAATTAGCTTGCTGATCTATTCATGTTCATATCTGATATCTAATGTAATGAAATCCATCTTCAGAAATCTCTGAATTTTCTGCAGTTCAGTGTATTAAAAGCTAGATCTACATCTTCTTGTGCAATACTTTGATAAAACCCCAAAGGGATCTTGTTTAGAAGGCTAAGTAGTTTCCAGATCTGGTATGAATCTGATGTTTCAGATATTTATCAGTATTAGATCTGAGTTTTAACCTATAGTAGCTGAAGCTCCTCATATAAAATGCTGTCAAGTCTTTTTGCAGCTTTTCCATGTGTTTTAGCTATAATTTCTGAAGGATTCTTGCTCTTGCTTCATGTAAATTCTAATGCTTCTACAAGGGAAATTCATCATGGATCTGATTTCTTGCTGCCATAATGTAACATGAGTTTAATGACTGATTTCCAGTGTCTTCCAACAGAAACTGCGCAATTCCTGAAGGAGGGTTTCTCTATTAACCCAACTCTCTCCTTTAGCTAATTTTCAGCTAGTGTTTATTGTGGGAGATCTGTTTAAGCACTCTAAACTCAATTTTTTTTACTAAAAATCTGCATGGAGATCCCACATAGCCTAAATTAAGGGTACCCATCCCTGGTCTGTGTTATTTTTACACTGGTCCGCTTATATAACGTCCTCCTTGAGCCTATTGCAGATTTTCTTGAGAGTGGAATTTCCTGCTTCTTCCTTGTTTGGTTTTTTCTTCTCTTTTGGATCCATCATTAGATATGTAGAGCTAATGTTCCTAAGGGTATAAAACTATAAGAGGAGTGTGAAATTCCAACACTTGTTGTGTTTCACCAATCTTCTATAGACAGAGTCTGGAACAGGACAGGAAGCCTCTAGATTTCACCCTTCCTTGTGAAGGTGATGCATCCGGTAAATGCCCTACTAGTCTATCTATGGTTTAGATCTATTGGTGTAATTACATATTTCTATGATTCCATAGAGTAATATCTTAAGATATTCCCTACTGTGCATATTTTTCCCCATTTGGAATATTACAATAGTCTTCTTCTTGTCCTGGGGGCGGATCATCAGGAAAACAAATTTCCTGGTTTGGGAAATGAGCTTACTACATTATTTTTTAGTAACCAAAGAGATAGTGGTAGGTAGTGGTACCTCTGGTATCCTATACAACTTATTTCCCAAAGTAAAAATAACAGTGCAAGGTCATGATTCATGCATAGCATGTTGCTTCCACAAGTATTGTTGGCCTAATAATACATCAAAAACATCAAGAGGAGCAATGTCACATAATACCTCATCCGTGAAGGGCTTGATGTTATAGGGAAGGTGGCACTGTTGGCTAACACAAAGATATCGTCCTCAGTAAAGCCACCCAATGGTCTATGGATATGGGTGTGCTATGGTTGGAAATCCCAACCGCTTCACGACGTCTGCTGAAATGAGGTTATTTTGGTGTTAGTATGAATCCTTTGTCGAAGTGTACAAAAAAGGACCACTTTAGCTACGCATAACTAATAGCCCTAACAACAAAAGTGGCTGCCAATATCTTCAGATCTGCGATTAGTTAGACAAGAAAATAGCTACAAAACACCAGATCTATGTATGGAAAGACATTAAGCAGTAAAATAAAGGGTTTGGTCCATGCATCCAACAGACAAGACAAGAACACAATTTTTTGAAAGAATTTTTATATTACAGGGCACCTGGGAGGAAAACAAGAAGGTGTATCCAGCTCTCCTCAATGGGATGGGTTCTTTGTAGTCCTCAGCACTTCAGATCTAAGATTCTCTTCTCTAGTTGATGTAGAAAACCCAATGCAAAGAGTAGAGCTCAAAGGGAGCAAAATGGCAGAAAATGGTGACCAAGTGTATAGATCCAGAGTGATCTAATAGGCAACAAAAGGTGAGGAATGGTAGGAAAAACCCTCCTATTTATAACAAAATATTGGGTCATTCTAGATCTTGGTGCATGGGTTAACTAGATCTAGATCCACTTTTTATGGAATATTTTATTATATTTGTTGGAGGGAAAAGGTATTTGACTTGGGTCAAATCCCTTAATTTGTAAAAAATAAATAAATAAATGATTTATTTATCTTTTTAAGGAAGTGGTTAGAGGATAATCAAATAAATAATGATTTATTTAATTATTTAAGGAAGTGGTTGAAAGATAATTAAATAAATAATGATTTATTTAATTATTTATGGGTGATTTGGTCATATTTAACAAGGAATATCATCTAGAAAAGGTTTAAATGATTATTCCTAGAAAAAAATAAGATAAATAAAGGTTTATCTAATTAATTTCTTTGATTTTGGGTTAAACATGACTGGGAATAATAATTAAATTATGGTTTAATTAATTATTCCATGAGGAAAATCAAACAAATATGGGTTTGTCTAATATTTCCTTTTGGGGTTTCTTGTTTTAACATAGTGAAAGCAGTTTTACTTAGGGTAAAACTGGTCTTACATGGTGTACTTGGGTCCATATAATGATAATAGGTTAGATGACCAAAAAATGGTGTAACAGATTGCCCCCCAGCGTGCGAGTGTCAGGAGCAAATCGTATGGCCGAAGTACGTTGTAAGAACACAATCACTAGACAACAAAAGGGGTGTCAGAGAGAGAAAGGTAAGGTAGATAGTGTGCTGAAGGACTAGACCCTGAGGAGACGAGACTCGTAGGTGCAACAAGTCTCTTTTTATGAGAGGGTACCTGTGCTGTAGGCGGCGGGGGAGGCATACCGATGCCCGCTGAGACAAAGTACAAAAGAATAGTGTGTCCAGTAAACAAGGGACCGAACCATAAAGTACAGCTGGCATAATCATGAGCCAGATAAAAAATACAATGAGGAATCTCACATACATGCTATGCCTGGGATAACAGCCAGGACTTGTACAATAATATCTGAGTACATGAGATACAAATAGAACCCAAATGCCCCCTGTGAATGGGGAAGGGCTCACAAAATCTGACTGATACATGCGAGTCAAAGAGGCGCTGCAAGTGGCTATGGCCAACATCATCAAATATCTGGAGCTGCATCGAAGGCTGCAAAGAAGAGGTCATCCGGGCATGTGGGGGGCTACCTGCAGGGCCACCCCCTCATGAGGGTTGGAACATCTCACACACACCCGGGAATCATCAAGAGCTGCTGCTGGATCACTGGACCATCAAGTATACGAATCTCGATCATGCTGAAAAGAGCTGGAGAAACAATCAAGCCAAAGGGAAAGGAGGTATCCCTTTGCCTGATCCAAGGCACCGAACAAGAGTGGAAGCTGGAACCAAGGTACACCGCCCTCTAGACCTGACTTCTGGAATGAAAGAGCTGATGTCGACAGAAGGAGGTCCGCCATAGTTGATGCAATGAGAGACCCTCAACTAAGGCACGAGAGAAAAGAGTAGAGCGACGGACAGACTGATACTAATGATGATAGTGAAGTGGAAAGGACTGAGTAGCGAATGGACGACTTCCCTTGCTAGAGCATAAAGGGCATGAATGACATGGCAGCGACTGACACAACATCATCAGGGATGGGGGACAGTGAAACTGAAGGTCATAAGGTGCGACACAAGAGAGAGACCAATCAATGATGGATGGAGGGCTATAGTGGGGTACAAAGGGACTCGGGATAGACTCCATGGAGGGAATGATGACTCAACTTGGATGCTCTAAAAAAGGGCGACTCGATGGTGCTGCCACACAGTAAAGGCCCCAATGGGGGGGACCGTGGAGACATGAGTACATGATGGGAACTCATGACGAAAATCGACACGAACAAGGACAAGTAAGGGGGAAAAATGGTGCCCCAACTACAAGTGGCGTAAGTGAGGAAATTCGATTTTTAGGAGGGGTGAAGTGACCCTTCGTGGACAAAATGTGTCCTGGTGGAGTGTCAGATCTCAAAAAACTAACAGATACCCATTTGGGGGCTCGGTGAGAGCTTTCCAACGGTGCAGACAGTTCGTCAAACGGGGCTACAGTGTGGTCACAGCGGTCGAAAGAAGAAACATGGGTTCTCGTTTAATAAGGCAATTTTCCCTCCAACATCACTCATTTGCTGTTGTCGCTGTGGTGAATGTAGAGAGGAGAGAAGGCCCTAAATCTTGCGGTGAACGTAGCGGACAAACCGACCATTGGAATCGCGATCCGTCAGTTGCAGGTAAGAGGTCTAACTTTTCTCTTGCATTTTGATGGATTACATTGTCAGTTTAGGGCCCAGAAATCCAGGAACAGGCCCTCCTTCATCTCTACGGCCGGGTCGCACTTTTTGGGGCAAAAAGTGCGACCTAGGACGCAGGTATCAGGGCAAAAGGTGCGACCTGGTCCAGAAAAGAGCAGAAAACTGCGACCTGGGAGATGAGGGGGTTTTGGTGCTGTTTTATGGCTGGAAGTTGGGTTTTGGTGGTTGGTTATGGTTTTCCCGATCTGTATGCTGACAAAAATGATGTGTTTGTGCAGGTATGGCAGAGTTACGGGTCAACTGGAGAGAGAGAGATCTGGGGACACTACAGACAGAGATCCAGGCGGATCAGGGCGTTTGCCGTGTATTGGCCAGATTTGGGGTTCTCAAGTTCTTTGAGAACCCTTTGATGAGAGCAGGGGAACCCTTACTGGCCTGGATTATCAGTTACTGGGATCCAGATTAGGAGATCTTTGTAGTGCAGGGGCACAGGATTGAGCTGACGGTCCAGGACGTGTACTTCCTGACTGGTCTCCCGCCACTGGGGATGGTGGGAAACACACAGCCAGTGTTGCCGCGGGGGCGACATATCATGGAGTTCGTGGAACGCCATTGTCGACCGGGTCTCCAAGTCAAGGGGACTCGAATACCGATCGGGGATCTAGAGAGGCTAGAAACCCGTGCAATGGCCACAGCTGTGCTGCGAATTCTGGGCATCCAGGCGTTCCATCACATCACTGGGGGGCAGATGATGATAGTGGAAAGTGTGTTGGGTGGGACCTACTATGGGTGGGCCCAGATGTTGTTGGTGTCGCTAAAGCGACAGTTGTCACTATGCAGGCGGCAGGTGAACCATGACTGCTCATATGGGACTTTGTTGTGCGCCTTCTTCTTTGAGAAGATCCCAACCTTGAGGCCTCGTGTCCAGCTTCCAGATGGGGGCCCGAGAGAGCCCAGGATGCGCCGTTGGGGACGACTACTGTGCAGAGGAGGAGGAAGGGCGGTCGGGCGAGTGTTTCGACCGGAGTTTTTTGCCCATTGGGATCAGATGCCTTTGTACATAGACGACTATCCCTATAGTGGGATGAGCTACTGTGGGAATCCGGATCTGCCACTTCCGCCTGGTCGAGTCTAGGGGCCCGATGGTAAGTGACAGATTGCTATTCTTGTGTGGGCATGTTAAAGTTTTTGAATAGTAATTAATGGTACTAATTCATGGACTTTTGGTATGCAGATATAGCACCGGTAAAACCGGCCGGATATATGGGACGACCGGCAGCGTCTGGAGCTACAGGTCCAAGTGGGTCGAGGACGGCGCAGAATGAGGATGCAGCCGCCCTGCTGGAGGACATCCGCCGTAGATGCGAAAGGTTGTTGACCGGAGTATCAGAGCGCGGGTGGCAGGACTTAGATGACCAGTTCATAGAGCCATGTGTTGGTCTACCCTCGGAGTGGCGAGGTGTCATGCGGCGCATGGCGATGGCCGGTCAGGCTATGCGCGATCTACATGCTGCAGGGGCAGAGCCATTGGCCCGAGAGCCTCCAGATAGTGATTAGGGGTGGGGCATGTGGTGCCCCGTATGATGTATGTAGGGGCAGGTGGTGCCCCCAGTTTTGGGTTTTGTTTGTAACATGCTATGGGAATGTCGTATGTATCAGAGTAGATGGACTCTAAAAACATGTTTTGCGACACATATTATGGATATGCATCGTTTTTTGATGGTTATTTAATGTTATTGTCTTGTATGAAATGTGTGTGATAAATGCCAATCTAGAACATGGTTTGCAATACTATCTACATAGTGATTCTGTTCTCGAGGTACATGGTTGAAAGTTATGGTTTCAAACGCACGTATTAAGATTTTCACTCGTAAATAGCGTCTAAACAACACAGGGTTATGCACACGATAAACACCATTTAGTTGCACTACAAGAAGCAAGGAATCCAAACGAACGTGCAGATGGAGGATGTGATGAAAGAGGGCATCAGCTAATAGGCCATGCACTGCGTCGTATTCGGCCTGATTGTTGGTGGCAGAACCAATGCATACCCCGTTAGAAAGGACAAGGGCATGCAAGGGGGTGAAGATGGCCTAACCTGTCGAGGCTAGATTCCTGGAGTAGCGACTTGCACCATCGGCGTAACCGATAAAGGGTGTGGACGGGGGGTCTTGCAGAATGGTGTGACAAGACAATAAATGAGGGGATGAAAGGAAATGACGGCAGCGTGAGTGTACAGAAGTCATCGGGTGGCAACCGCATGAGGGAGTGCAAGGGGAAAGATGAACATGACTCATACAGGGTGGTATATGAGGGCTATCGGAAGCATGGTGAGGACTCGGGCTGCGGAGGTCAACAGAGATACGGGTGGGGTGATCTCGGGTATGGGTAGGAAAAGGGTGGTCAAGGGACATAACAGGGGAGGATGCAGATGGGCTAGGCTCCGGGTGTCTCGCAGAGGAGGATAGGTAAAGAATGGTGACAGTAGACTCGGTCATCTGAACATCAGGGGGGGGAATGTCGATGGGAGCGGGGGGATCCTCAGGCTGACCTGAAGCATATTGCACGAGGATGGGAGAGGCAGATTGATTTTGTTCAACCTCATACTCGCGTATCACCTCTAAAGAGGTGCGGTAATGCGTCAGGTGAGGACAATGGTGGGAGTAGTGGCCATGGACGCCGCACAAAGCACAGGGTTTGTTGGTGCGAGTCTTGGGGTTCTTGTCAGCTATCGAAGGAGTGGAGGCTCGTGGACCCAGAGACCGGGGGAACGCGTACTTAACCATGGGTCGAATACGGCAACCTGGTGACAAGCATGGTGGCATGTGACGGATACTCACATATGAACAAGTGGTTCGCGGAGGCGGAGGGCCGGGCCGGGGTCGGTGGTCTTGTCTTTAAAAGCCTCTTCATGGCTTTGCCTTCCTTGGGGATGTCACAACAGGAGAAGGATCTCCGGTGGAGGTTGGGCACAGCACATAAGGAGCAGGGGGACCCGCTGAATCCCCAAGGTCAAAGCCATGTGTTGCCTAGTGACCAGGAGGGGTGGCGGCTGGGGGATCAAGGTACCAGACCGGAATGCCCAAGGTCAAGTTGGGGAGAGAGAGGGTGGCCATGACGGGGACAGAATATACTCCGGGAGGGGGAGCTAGGAAAGGGATCTGCCCAGCAGGGAAATGACCAGGAGGGACGACTTCAAGATGATTGAGGCCAGGAGGGACCGATCCGGGAGGATAAAGAGGTTCAGAGATACCAGCTGTAGGGGGAGGGCCAGAAGGAGGAGGTCCGGCTGGCTGAGATGAATGGCTAGGAGCGGGTTGCGGAGGGTGAGGGGGAGGTTGCTGACTAGCCGAGGCAGCGTTGGCCGCGCTTCCGAGACGATTGTGACCGCGCGTTCGATAAGCTGGGATCAGTGATGGGAGGAGGAGGGAGATTAGGAAAAGTTCCAAGCAGGGAGGAATCTTTGTAAACGCCGGGGGAGACACTGGTCAAGGAATCGATGGTTTGCTTGTTGGCTACAAAAGAGATGGTCGTCTCAGGTGAGGTCCGAGATTTTGGCTCATGATACGTCAATTGGTCAATGGTGACTATCTTTCCATTATGGGGGAAAGACATCTTGCGGAAAACTGCGGATGGGATAGCAGACATAGCATAGGTGTATCTTCGCCCAAATAGAATGTTGTAGTCTAGCGCGGCGTCGATGACTTCGACATCAACGCAAACAGTCTTACCGGAGAGGGTGATAGGACAATTACGAAACAGGCCAATGGGCTGGGAGGCATGGCCGTCCCACGCTCGAAGGGTGATCCTGGAAGGGGCCAACTCAGGGGATCCGAGTTGCTTCCAAACCGAAGCGGACATCACGATGATGTCACCACCATACACCGGGACACGTTACGTTTTGATGGATCGACGAAGCACGAAGGAGGAAGGGGAGGATGGTCTGATTGAGTGGCGTCGAAAACAATCATTTGGTCATCAGCAGGATCTACAGCGCCCACGGTAGATAATAGAGCCTTCTTTTGGGAAGGGCACCACTTGAGGAGTTCCAGTGTGGAAATGGCAGCGGGAGATTACGCCAGATCATCTACTATGCTATACGAATGAGCAGCTCGACCAGAAGCAGCATTTCGACGTAATGGTCCCTTAGGAATCTTGGTATGGACCTCAAATTTGGGTTGAGGGATATGTAAGGGACCACTGGATGTCGAAAGAGGCCTTGTCAGAGAACTCGAAGAGGGGAGGTCGAGCGTACTGCCAGGAGGCTTGGGGCATCGACGAGACCGAGTTGAAGGTGAAATATCACTGCTGCAGGACCCGAGTATCACATGATCCGGCAATCGCAGGAACCGTAAACGGAAGGGGGGCGGCGACTCGGTCACGTCGGGCGGTTGGGCAGCGCTTAATCCTTGTTGAGGGAAAGGATCAGGAAACATACCGGGTCGGGTAGTGGCTACATTAGGAGGAGCATGAGGGGAGGCGTGTTGTCCGCGTTAATGGCCGGGGACTCCCACATTCCACGTAGAGTCCGGGGTGGAAGAAGGGGACAATCGTGAGTGTAATGACCATAAACACCGCAACACGAACAAGGCTTGTTTGTGTGAAGCGGCCTGTCCGGCTTGGGCTGAAGGCCCGGTTGCGGGTTGCTAGTGTTAGGGTCTACACCAGAATTGGGTCCTCGGTTACCAGGGGCAAATTGGTTTTGGTTGCCTCTCCGCCTTCTTTGAGAAGAAGGGGGATTAGTCGCGCCTTGCTGTGCAAATACTTTCCCTGGAGGGGGCTGTA